>CM058236.1:21628140-22828140 GCA_030180135.1 Orychophragmus violaceus | reverse complement strand
AGGCCTTAACACAACTTTGTTAAACCTAATAAGAAAAGGAAATAGATTACTCCTATTCCTAATGGGATTATAACTCCTAAACAACTTAATAGAAGTTTTCCTTATTTTCAAGTCTTGAAGCTTATCCAACCATCTCCCTCTTATGCTTCAACTCAAGCTTAGATAGATATTGAACTCCTATGAGACTTCTCATTTCCTTGAACTTTATCCTTGCCAAAGCCATTGTCAAGATGTCTGCTTTTTGTTATGAATCCTAATAAGCACTCTTTCTGATTTCCAGCTTGTGATTTCACTAAGTAAATATTGTAACCAAATGGCTTGCCGAGCTGCTTCTGTTGCTGCCATAAACTCGGCCTCACACAAAGACAAAGCTACTGTGTTCTTTTTTTGCGAACACCAAGTGATAAGTGACGAGCCAAGATAGAACATGTGACCCGTTGTACTTCTACCATCGTTTGGAACAATGTTGTGGCTATCACTGTATCCCACAAGTCTTTTAGTTGTGTCATGTCTGAACTTTAGACCATAACGGACTGTTCCTCTTAGATACCTTAGGATCCGTTTTATCACCTCACCATGTTATTTTCTTGGACTCTGCATATATTTGCTAGCAACTCCTACTGAAAATGATAAGTCTAGTCTTGTATGCAGAAGATATCTTAGGCATCCAATGTTTCTTCTATAAGTAGTTGAATCTATCTCTTCTTCCTTTAAGGCTTTAAAGACCTCCAATCCGAATTCCATAAGAATTTAAGTTGGATTACACTCTTCTAATCCGGCTTCCTTTAGAATTCTTTGAGCATAACCCTCTTGCTTAAGCTCAATTCCATCTTCTCCTTAGTATACTTCAATACCTAGATAGTAAGTAAGTTTACCAAGATCTGACATCTCAAACTTAGATGACATCCCTTCTTTAAACTATGATATATCATGGTTTTAGGGTTTTTGACCATGATATAAGTCTTTGTTATTGAGTCTTTTAGTGTGTTTTGGAGTCCTTTCAGGTGTTTTACAGGTTTAGGTATGTTTGGACAATATTTGGACATTATGGCGCATTCTGGAGCTATTTGGAGAGTTCGTGCGAGAAGAAGAAGTCAGAGACGATATTAGATGCTTGTGTCTATCGACACAGTATTGGTATCAATCGACACAGGTTGTGATCAACTAATTCTCGCCGAGTTAATGAAGATTTTGGATAATTACAGCTTGGCCCAGAAGTTTCTCATAATTACAAAAAGCCTAAAACTTGTTTAGACTATTATATTAGGGTTTTTAGCCACTTGTTTAGGCTACGCTTTACTTATCAGAGACTAGGAGATTTGGGGCTGGTCTTGTACTCTAGAGAGAAGAGATTCCGAACCCCTGTTTTTCTATCCCTTTTATGTTATTTGGTTTTCTATTCATCATGTCTATTGCTATGATTGCCATGTCTGAGTAGTTTTCCAGTTAGGTTTAGGGATTCTCATTAGGGATTCCATGGATTATTAGGTTAATCAATCAGTAGGGATTCATAACTTCTAGTTCTTCATCTAGGGTTAATCTTAATTCTTAATCTAAGTGGCCACTTAGATTATTGATGTTAGGTTAATTTCTGCAACGTCAGTTGGTTAATTAGCTAGAAAGAACCTAGATGAGCCATTTGACTATTCGTAAAGAAATTTGGCTTAGGGAAATTGTGAACGAAAGAACCTGAGATTAATGCATGTTTAGGATCTCTAGAACTCGCAAAAAAAGTTGGTTTGCTAGGTTGCTAGACATAGATAATACTCGCAACGAAAGTTGGTTTCTTATGCTGCTGTGATTCTAGTTCTAGAACAGTTCTTAATTTGATCATGGTTGATTGGTTATCATATATTCCTAATTTCTCGAGAACTCTCTTGATCTGACGCTTCACTTGATTGATTACAAACCGTTTGATTTACTTTCTTGCATTATTTACTGTTTATTCTCGGTTGTTGCTTACCTTAATTCGAACCTCTATAGTCTATCGTAAGATTTCTTGAGTCTCTGTGGATTCGACCCCTATATACTACTAGTCACGTCTGTGCACTTGCAGTGTATCTCTAGGGATAAAACTCGAGCATATCAAACTCATTTATTACCTTGAAAGTATTTCCTGTTATGAATAGGTCATCAACATAAATTGCCACAATGAGAAGATTATCCCCATCTTCTTTGCGATACACAGACGATTCCTTTGTGCAACTCTTGAATCTCATCTCCTGTAAGATCCGATCTAGCTTAGTGTTCCAAGCCCTTGGCGCTTGCCTTAGACCATACAAATCTTTTGACAATTTATATACCTTATGTTCTTGACCTTTCTTCAAGAAGCCTTCAGGTTGCTCAACAAAGACATTTTCTTTTAGATCTCCATGTAAGAAAGCTGTCTTTACATCCAAGTGGTGGATTTCCCATCCATGAGAAGCTGTCAATCCAATAAGTAAGCGTATGGTTTCAAGTCTTGCAACTGGTGCAAAGACATCATCAAAATCTACACCAGACTCTTGAACATATCCTTTAGCCACAAGCCTTGCTTTATACTTATTGATTGAACCATCTTCATTCTTCTTTATCTTGAATATCCACTTTAGTCCAATGACCTTCATGTCATCTGTTCTATCAACAAGATTCCGTATTTTGTTCTTATTGATGATACTATCTCCTCCAAGAATGCAACTCTCCATTCTTTCAAGCCTTCAGCCTCCTTAGAGTTCCTTGGCTCATTGTTAATTGAGAGTAGAAACATCTCGCTCTCAACTGAAGCTTGATACAGAACATAATCATCGAGGTAACTCGGTTTACTCACCGTTCTTGTAGATCTTTTTAGAGGATGTTCTTGTTGAACTTCTTCCTCTACTTCGTCATGATCATTGTTGTTTTGCACAAGATCATCACCATGTTCAACGTCACCTTGCTCGTGGTTTTTCAACCCATGATCGTCCATTGCATCGTCTCCATCTTCACCATGCTCTGTTTCTTGATCATGCATGACTACTACATGACCCTCTTCTGCATCTACAACAGTACCCCATCTCATATGAAACATCCCCTGGATTCATACTTGAATCTTTCCTTGTGTCATTCCAATTCCTGCCCGCTTTTTCATCAAAGATGACATCTCTGCTTACCACAATCCTTCTTCTTGTTGGATTGTACAATCTATATGCTTTGGAGCCTGGCTCAATCCCTAGATGCACAAGTATTTGTGATCTATCATCTAGCTTCTTTAGGTTAGCTCCTTCTACCTTTGCAAAGGCTAGACAACCAAAGACTCTTAGGTGCTCCACATTAGGTTTTACTCCTCTAAAACACTCATATGGAGTTTTATTCTCAAGAGCTCTTGTAAGTACTCTGTTAATGACATAAGTAGCATGTCTTATTGCTTCACCCCATAAGTATTTTGGTACTTTTGTTGCTATAAGAATGCTCCTTGTCATCTCCATCAAAGTCCTATTTCTTCTCTCCACTACACCATTCTGTTGTGGTGTGTAAGGTGCAGTGGGATGTCGTTTGATGCCATTGATCTCACAAAAGTCATTAAACTCTTTTGATGTGAACTATCCACCTCTATATGTTCTTAGAGTCTTGATTTACTTTCCAGTCTCTCTTTCAACAACATTTTTGAATCCTTTGAATCTCTCAAACAATTCACTCTTTTCTTGTAGCAAGATAGTCCACATATATCTTGAAAAATCATCAATGATCACAAGTATGTACCTATTTTGAGCAATGCTGGAAGGTGTGAGAGGTCCACATAGGTCAGCATGTAAGAGTTCCAACGCTTTTGAAGCTCTAAACATTGTTGCTTTTGGAAACACTTGGCGAGTTTGCTTCCCTACAAGACATGATTCACAGAGCTGCTTCACTTCCTTAATTCCTGGTAGTCCCTTAACCATCTTTTGCTTAGACATGGCCACAATCTTCTTAAAGTTTATGTGGCCCAACCTCGCATGCCATATCCAATTTTTTTCACCCAACTTTGCTTGCAAACATACATGTTTACCAATCTTAAGACTAATCTTATAAAGCCGGTTTTGTGACCTTATGACTTTAGCTATTAGTCCTCCGTTTGGATCATGTAGAGTCAAGATTTTCATCCTCATTCTAAAATCGCAACCAGCTTCTGTGGCCTGTCCTAAACTCAAGATGTTACTCTTTAGCTCATGAATGTAATAGATGTCACTGACACGTTGTTGCTCTTCTGTTTTGCTTTGAAATAAGATGGATCCTTTTCCACCAATTTCTATGCAAGATCAATCTCCAAAATTCACCTTCCCTTTGATATTTTCATTAAGTTCAGAGAAGTAATGCTTGTTACATGTCATGTGATTACTTGCTCCATTGTCTAAGTACCATAAACCTTCTTCTCCATTCTCGGATTCCTTCTTCTTAGGTATGATACTTTCTTCATTCAAAAACACAATCTCATGCATATAAAGTGATTGATCAGCTACTTCTGTTTCTACTTTATTTGCTTCTTGAGTCTTTTGAGACCTATCAGGGCAGCCAGAGGCATAATGGCCATATTTATCACACCTGTAACATATGATCTTAGAAAGATCCTTATCCTTCTTTTCTTTCGTATGACCTGGTGTGCTAGACGAACTTTCCTGTTGTGTAGGACGTCCTCTACCTCTCCCTCTTGAGTTATGTCTACCTCCCCTTCCTCGTCCTCTTCCTCTGTTTCCTCCAAAACTCTGATCTCATCTCGTAAACAACAACTTCCCTTGCGTTTCAGATTGTGTCTCTTCTTCACCCACTCGATCTTCATAAGCCTTTAACCTCCCTATTATGTCCTCAAAATCCGTGGTGTTTAGGTCTAGGACTTGTTCTAGAGAAGCTATGATTTGAATATACTTGCTTCTAGGTAAACTATTTAGGAACTTCTTCAGGAGCTTCGGTTCCTCAATAGCTTGACCTAGGGCAGTGGCTTTCGTTGATAATTCAGATAACTTTCCTGCGAAGTTATTGATTGTATCGGATTCCTTCCTCTTCAATCTATCAAACTCGGCCATTAGGGTTTGGAGTCTCGCTTCCTTGACTCGATCAGCTCCCAGATCACGAGCTTTGATAGCTTCTCAGATGTCTTTAGGCGATTCCTGATCTCCCACCTAAGATCATCGATTCTGGAATGGATTGGAATAGCAACGCTATTGCTATATCCTTCTTGTCATCATCTCCTTTGTCTGTTTCTACGGTTTCCCACACTTTGTAAATCCGCAACAGAACTTTCTTTTTCATAGCCCACACTGTGTAATTCGTGGTGGTCAACATAGGGCATTGGATCGAGACTCCTTTCTCTTGTCCTTACCCGCTCGTTCAACCTCCATGTCTAAGTTTTCGATTCTTAGGTTAGGTCTAAATCAAATCTCTCTTGATCGGATTCAAACCAAAACTCTCTGATACCAAATATAGTTTGATAGCTTGTGATTCAAGAATATAAAAGAATAAATATCTTTTATTGATTGCTTAGAAACTTCTCAAAACTAAACAATCTCTTAATCACCTCAAAAGATTGTCACAACTCAACAATCTTATTTATAGTCCTTAACACAACTTTGTTAAACCTAATAAGAAAAGGAAATAGATAACTCCTATTCCTATGGGATTATAACTCCTAAACAACTTAATAGAAGTTTTCCTTATTTTCAAGTCTTGAAGCTTATCCAACAATCCATTATTTGTATTCACGTTTTCAATCAACAATAAATTTTTTGTTTTGCTTCCAAAGTCTGTCTTTGTTACAACCACTTGTTCTTGCGATTTTTAGGTTGTTTGTGTAATCAAACTACTTAGGCTTCGTGTAGATTCTTATATCCCCTGTGAGGAATAGCCATAGGGAATAAGTGTCTTGTTTGCTTGTTGTTGTGGAATCAACAACAATCGTCCATAACCCAATCTTCATCACCCTCCATATGGAGCTTAAGTCTTTTGTGTCTTGTGTATCACTTAGTGAATTCTAAGTCTTACATCAGTTGCCAAGTGTCCAAAGCCCGGACTAGATCATTTTGTCATAGGTTTGATAGTTGAGAGTGGCTTCACTTAACTACTCACTAAAGAAATCTAATGGTCTCTTCTCTTCATGTAGCACGACTCCAATACCTAATATTAAAGAATCACATTCAATCTCAAACATAACATCAAATTTAAGCAAAGCATGAACATGAGTTTTAGTGAAACGATCTTCAAGAGTAGCAATGGGCATTCAAGTCCTCGGGTCTGGTCTCGACAGGTTCCGGGTCCAAAGGGTAGAGGAAATGAAGACCCATTTAAGGACCCGTTAGATTTGGGCCGAGTTCGGGTCTGGTGGGTCTTAGGGTAGCATACCTGCAAAAAACCGTTATTACTCGGATATCAATCGGGTCGGGTCTGGTCAAGTTCCTTCGGATAAAGATTTACCCCAAACCCGAATATTACTCGAATAATCTTGTGATCAAACCTGATTAAACATGTTAAATAACCAAACAAACCTGTACACTACCAATTAGTATTAAAAGTTTCAACTTACAAGTTACAAGAGAGACAAATCTGCAAAGTTTTTAAAATAACAAAAGCCAAAGCATTATAAATGGTTTAAATACGTTCCAATTGGCTCATTAAGCCTTGCAACCGAATTACCAAAGTGTTGAATTCAACAAGAGTTACAAGACAAATAGACAATGAAGAGATACTTAAATGAAAATACGCATTGCATCAACACATAACAAAAAGAAAACTCCTCTAGTCTCTCCTCTTAACTGCAAAGAAAACCTAAAGACTCGGACAAACAGACGTTTCATTCCAGTTGACCAGACACCTGCCTACATCAAATTCATTAAAATGATTCATCAAGTAAATTAATATTACCTTAGTCTTAGTGGCCTTTGTAGTTGAAAAAGTACAATCAAACTCTAATAAAATAACACAAGTTAGGAATCAATGTTCAATATTATCTAATAGAATCGCATGAAGCTAACATATGTTACCTGAGGAAACTCGCATTGCGAACACATCTTTTGCAATTTTTGAGAGAACCGGGTACTTAGGTCTGTTCCACACTCTCATTCAAATAAAATTCCAACTCATTATTTTTTTCTGGAACACCGGTTTCTTGAACTAATTCGTTGTAAATATCGTTCATGGACTCATACGCAAGACCATTTTCCAAGACTTTCCTCTGTGAAACTTCTTCCACATATGGTTTTTTTTTTTTTACTGAGACTGTGAAGAAGCACCATGAGAATGAGAAGCTGCGCCTTGGAAGCCATTTGTTCAGCGCTTCACTCTACTCCTCGTACAAGATCCTAAGCATATCATGAAATGCTTTACTAAGAATTGAAGACTCATGACTGTTTTTTACCCACAATTTTCAAAGCATTTGAAAGTGAAATTCATCTTCTTGCTAGGATAAATACGCTTGCTACTATCGACAGTCGTTTGAATTCAACTTGGTTCACCAAACGGATCCAAATACTTTCCTGATTTTTTCAACATTGAAAATGCTTTGTAAGTAATTTGTTATCAGGACCAGGACATTGACCTAAGGCACTAATGTTCATTTTCACAGTGACTATTGCATCCCAGAGCTTGTGAGAAAAATTGTTGAAGTAGAAAGCGCCAACGTTAGATTATAGAAGATGATTAGGAACTTGACTAATCTGTCAACTGCTTCCCAATCAACTTTCAATGGTCGTTCAACCCTCCTTTTACCTTCCACATTTTCATTAAATTAGTCGTTATAAGGCTTGTCCTCTCCCTCCATCTTCCAAAAATCTAATTTAAACTTCAATGCTTGTTCTAGCATTAGGTAAGTCGAGTTTCATCTTGTCTTGACATCTAAGAGAAGAATTCTTATCTTAATCTTTCTTGACTCCACATGAGACTCAAAGGACTTGAGTTTTGGGGTTGGACCTCTAACAAAATGAATTCTATTACGAGTATCATCCACATAGTAATCTATTTCCTGCAACCCTTCTATCACAATAAGATTGAGGATATGAGTCACACACCTCTCTACATTTTAACTATGTCTCTTGTGGATGTTCTCCTAGGATGAGACTTCAATAACTTAACTCTAGGGTAGAAGTGTTTCCAAGCTAACCTATGTACAAACGACAATGTTAAATCTCCTACGACTAACATCTCATTTGTTGTTTCCCAAACAACACTATCAAATAGCTTTTACAATCTTAATCCAGCATCAACATCCGAATTCAAAAAAAGTTTGATCATTCTCATTGAATTTCTTAGCAACTTCCCATACTTCTTTCAAGCAAAATGAAGGTGTTTTTCATATTCAATGTACCAGATTTGGAAGGACAGACCATTTTCCCTCTTGTAGGAATGGCAATTTGCTTTGTCTTCATCCTCCTCATGTCTGGTGAAGTGTTTACATACCTAATCAAATATGAAAATATAAATTAAAAATATAATCAGGTTCGGAACAGGTTCAGAACTGGGTCTAGACGGTTTACAAACCAATTTTTTAAATCCTATCATCCAAAAGTTTGTTTCGGTTTGAAATTCAATACCCAATAGGATTGTCAACCAAAATCCCCAATTCGATTTTCGATAAGAAACCCTAAAATCAAAAATCAAGAAGAACCCTAATCTCAAAATCGAGTTAAACCCAAAATCTGAAATCAACATCAACATTAATCCCAAATCAGAAATAACCTGAAATCTACAAATCGACCTAAACCCGAATTCCTCAAATCTATATGAACAATAATTTCTGAATCGACTAACCCCGAAGTCCCCAAATCTATATGAACCCAAATCCCAAATCAGCTAAACCTTAAATCCCGAAATTAATATGAACCCTAAATCAAAATCAAAGTGAAAACAAAGAACAAAAATGTATAACATAAATGAAAAACACAAACGATGTATAATCGGAAGAGAAAAATTTTAAATCAATTTGAAACTAAGAACAAAAACGAAGAACAGAAACAAAAAACAAAACCGAAATGCAAACTTGGAGAAGAAAACATATCAGATATTAATTTCAAGACGTCTCAGATGGAGGAGACGCAAAAATATCTTAAGAGATTTGGTCAAGTTTGTATGAGACCAACTTTTCTGCAATTTTGCAATTTAGGGTTAGTAACCGGGGGGAAATGAGGAAACTGAATCGTCGATTTTTAATACTACTTTAGTTTCAATTATAAAATATAATTTTATTTTATAAATTATATCTTTCTATTATAATATTAATAACCGGATAGAATTTTAAAAGTATATTAAACATATAATACTATATAGTATACAATATATATATATATATACTGCATAAAATACTATTAATATATATTGATACTGGTTAACATGGGTATCCGTAAGACTCGCGGTAATACTCGGATCCGAACCTATACTCGTGGGTCTTTAGCTGCTGTACGCAACTGTAAAATATTGGACCCAAATTTTTTGGGTCGGTTCTGGGTCTGGTCCTTGGGGTCCAGATAAAAACTCTCAGGGCTATTTAAGAGTATTAAAAGCAACTTACTGCGCTTCTCCTCATGAGAAAGGTACACTATTCTTGATGACAACAGTAATAAGGGCTGCTATAGTTCTAAAATCCCTTACAAACCGTCTGTAGAAGATGGCTAAACCATGGAAGCATCTCACATGACTGATTGTTGTGGGAGAAGGTCATTCTTGTATGGCTCCGATCTTCTATTCTTTCACTTAAAATTCATATTTACTAACGAAAAAGCTAGTCAGTATTGAATATGCAATTCTTGCATGTTTTCATTAAATAAGAAAACAACGAACGAAATTCAAAAGTACTGATGCTAAGGTCGCTTTGGCTCTAAACTTAAAAAATTTTGGTTTTGAAATCACCTGCAAGGAGAGTTAATAAAGTATTGAACTTACATTGCTTTGTTGAGGGCCAAACCGAGACATATGGAGCATTTTTTGTGGCATTGGCTTCGGCCTTGTTATGGGCCTTGAGATTGTTGTAGAACTCTTTCTTGGTTTCTTCTGGATCATAGAAATCTCCTTGTTCAAGATCTTACTCTTCCTCCAACTCCTGCTCTTCTTCTTTCTCAACTTTTTCTCTCTCGGGTCCAAGCTCTTCTCCCGGTCCATCTTGCTTCCTTGCTATGTTCATCATGTGGTCTTCAGTATCTTCTCTTGCCACTTGGCCATTGAGTCTTGAATTTGGGCTCAAGTGCACGGTTGGTTTGATCAGGGATGGCATTTCACTCAAGACTTGCACTGGTCGGGTCTAAATGCATGATCTCGGCTAGGCTGAACTTGGCTTGTTTAAAGGAGTTGATATGGCTTGCAAGGCATTTTGAACCTCCTCCTTAGCTGTTTTCACTTGGAACGTATTATGGTGTCTTCACTGACGGTGGGCATGTCCTTTGGATTGCGGTCTCGGTAGATGAACTCATCATAAAATATGGACTCATTATCATCTGCCGAAATATGAACCCAAGGAGGAGACCTCTTGGTTTAGCTGGTTACAATGGTCCGAGCCCGCCTGACAAGAGAAGGCACAGCCATATCGTTTCATTTGGGTTGATATGCACTACAAATAAGGTCGGTGTAACACGTGATTTTCTTCACAATCCTAATCATCTTTTGTTTCTTTGGTGGGGAGCGATGGGTTCAACTTCTCAATCATCTACATACAGAAGCATGGACATCATTTATCATAAAAATATCAACTAATGAGAAACATCCTACTCACCTGAGCTGATGTGAGACACACATTAAATAACTCTTTCTCTACCAATATTAGGAAACCTAAGGAAACCGGTGAACTTATTTTCTAGAGAGTTGGGTTAAAGTATGGGAGGTCCGAGATTATGGGATATTTTGAAAGAAAACAAGACAGATTCAAGTCAAATACTCTCCCAGTTTCAAAACTAAAACAAGATGTATTTCAGCTGAACTATTGGCCACCAATTTTCGTGTTCTATTTAACCTTATATTCTCTCACGACATCGAGAACGGATGCGTCATTGAATTTAAAGAAGAACTCTGCACCCCCTCCTTATATTGACAGAGAATTTTCTTGTCATGCCCATAGTCTTGAAAAAACTAGACATATTTTGAAAGAAGCGAAGGTCAACATCAGTACGCGCTCATTAGTTTGGGAAGAGTAAACCAAGGGTGAAAATTAGTTAAAATCAATTGTATAACAATCCAGCTGATGAGGACATCGGTTCGACAGAGAAGGACCATACCGACAGGGCCGAGCCGTTCCTGACCATAGTGAGCGCGCCCCAAACCCGAGCCGGCCAGAAAAGGCTCACGGAGAAATTCAACTGAGCCATGGAGCATCTGATCACAATGAGCAGCATACACGACATCACGTAGAACTTTGGCCAGTTGGATAATGATCAGCCCGTTCTAAACAAGTTGGCCCGGAGGATGTCCGAGACGACCAATTCCGATAACAACCATACGTTCACTCCAGGATCGTTCGTCTAGCCATTCCATAGGATTGATAACACATATGTTATCTTCACCATAGGAACCATAGATCCGTAGAACATGTCCTCTCTGTGGGCCAGAGGTTATATTCTTTTTCCCTCGCAATATTTAATCCCACTGGGTTTTTCTTGTAAGGTTTTCAATGAGGTAACCGGAGGCCCGATTCATCAGATAGAATGCACGGCCCATGAAGCCCAAGTTGTTATACGACCAAGAGGCTTATTTTTCTTTTTCTTTTTCTATCTTATTTCTTGTAAGGCCTAAAGGCCCAAGTGCTTTTATTTTCTTTGAGGGTTTTTGAAAACAATAAGGCTATTTAGCCTAGTACTCTTGTATTTTTCAGTTCACGTTTAATCAAAAGCAAAAACCCTAAAGTCTCTTGTTCTCTGAAGGCGTGAGTCTCCAGATTCATGTGGTTTCTCCTTAGCGGCTCCAGCCAAACATTGGTTCCTTTTCAAGTTAATCTCAGCTTCAATCCATCATCTTTCATCAGCAGAGAGTGACTTCAGTCCAGCTGCTCGTGTTCCTTCTCTCTATCTCGTTCGTGGTCCAAAGGAGAGTGACTTCAGTCCAGCAATTTCACCTCTGTCCGGTCCATTTTGAGATTCAATCCTTGGAGCTTACATCATCTGGTATCTTAGGCTCCTGAAACCATCCGGTCAACTCTATCCCTCATCTCTTTACTTGTTTTCGATTTGTTTTTCATTTGTTCAACCATTCAAAAATCTCAAAAAATTATGTTTCATCTTTGTTTCATTTGTTTCATTCTGTTTCTTGCTAGTTACTGCATTTTCATATCTGAAAAAGGATTTACTAAGTTGTTGACTGAAACAGCCATATCGATTGCATTAGGGTTTGAGAAATCGGTTTGTTTCTTGTTATGTTGAGTTGTTCTGTTAGATTCAGCCTTTTTCTTGTTCTTGACTTGCTTTAGGTTGATAAATCTTTCTTTCAGTTGCATAAAAAATGAGTTTCTGAGTTGAATCACTTGAAAAGGCCACATATAGATTCTCTCGGTAAGTTTGTTGTGTAATTGCCGAGTTGAATTGTCGGGTTTAGATATTGTCTTGGTTCTGGTTTACTTTAATTTAATTGGTTTAATCCTACACCTGCATGAAAAACCAAAAAAATTGTTAGTTATAATTGTGAGTAACCGGCTGCACCATCGCTTGTATCACTCGCTAGATTTCGTTGCTAACTTGCATGACTTGTTATGTCCAGTTCATTATCTGCGGTTGATTGTGCTTCGGTTTTAGCTTGATTGCCTTTTTATTTGTTAGATTACAACATAAGAGTTAAGAACCGAACTTAATTAGGCAAATATTGCACTCGCGGACCATTGAGAGCGTATCGAGTAGGTTCTTTGCATTACCGAGCCGGCCATCTTGTTGCTTGTTGTTTGTGTTTTAGTGCTTCCTTGTTATTGAGTTAGATTGAATCTATAGTTCTTCGATCATCTTAGTATCATGTTTGCATAAGTAAAAAAAAAATATATATATATATATAGAATACCAATTAGCTTATTTGCATTTTTTTAATTCTGCATTTTTTCCATTTTTCTGAATTGCCATTGTTTGTGCTTGTTGCTTTTTTTTCTTCATTTCCTCTTTGCGTTTAATTTTTTTTTACAGGAAGACAAATATGGGCGACAATCTGAACGCACCAGCTGATTTCTCTTAGCTACTTCGAGTGATCCACGCCATAAGAGCACGACTGGGCCGGCTAGAGCAATCAGCCGCTCCCGCACAACACGCGCCCCAACTATTTGTACCGAACGCTCCATCATGGAGAGGACATGATTTTCAGGTCAACCAACTCGTTGCTATGGACGTTGATATGCCCGGGCCCGACGACAAACTGACCGACCGAAACAACCGACCGTTAAACCGACAACGTGACCCGATCCATCGTGGACGAATGCGAGACGAAGAGGTACAACGACCTATTCCAAACAATATTAAAAGAAAAGCTCCCACTTTTACAGAAAAGGTTAACCCCAAGGCGTATCTCGAGTGGGAACGGAGGATGGAGCACATGTTCGATTATTATGCATACAATGATCGGAGAAAGGTGGCGTTAGCAACAGCTAATCTTGCAGACCACGCATTGTCCTGGTGGGACCAAGACGTTTCTGAACGGAGATGACATCATTACGAGCATATCACCACCTGGGCCGCCATGAAATACAACCTAAGGTGAAGGTACATACCACCGCATTTCAATAGAGACAAATAAAAGAATTCGTAAGTTGGTGAAGGGAAGCAGATCCGTAGAAGAATACTTCGAGGAGTTTGAACAACTACGGAACCAGATCGAGTTAGACGAGCCGGAGAAGACTCTCATGGCCGAGTTCATTCATGGACGACAAGATCGTATCGCCCGGAAGCTCGAGATCCAGTCGTACAACGACATGTCCGTGCTATTGCACATTTTCATTCAGGTGGAACAGCACATCAAGCGCAATGTGACGACGACGAACCAAGCTCGGAGAAACTTTACATGGATGCCACCCGCGCCTAGAGCCATCGACAAAGGAAATGTCGTTGAGTTCAAGTCGCGGTTTAAAAAGCCGAACACCGAGGATCCTAAGTTCAAACATCTCGAAGCATGTAAGTTTCCTAGTACCTCTCGAGCTAGAGATATTACTTGTTTTAAATTTAAGGAAAAGGACATATGGCTCGAGATTGTCCAAACCGACAAATCATGATCATCGCGGAATGTTGGTGATATAGAGTGTTATTAGCGCCCTAGTAAATCTCAAGACGATCCAACAAGAGAACATCTTTCATACTCGGTGAAACAACAAGTTCTGCAGTGTTATCATCGAAGGAGGATCATGTTCTAACATAGCTAGCAGATATATGGTCGACAATCTCTGTCTCCAAGTCACGAAGCACCTGTGGCAATACCGGCTTAGGATGATCGACGACGATATGGAGATACTGATAGCCGATCAAGTCAGCATTTCGTTCAGGATTGGCAAGTACAGTGACCATGTGATGTGTGATATCGTACCCATGCAAGTCGGTCATTTACTTCTAGGCCGAACCTGGCAGTTCGATAAGGAGATACTACACAATGGACGCACGAACCACTATTCTTTCAGCCACGATAAACGCAAGTACCAGCTTGCAATGCTCACACCACTAGAGGTCCACGAGATGCAGATGAAATTCTCCAAGGACAGCACGGTCGGTAAGACCAACCTGTTCATTACTTCAAGTTCTGTATCTAAGGCTATTAGCCATAACAGGCATGTGTTGTTAATGATCTTTAGGGAGGCTTTACACTCTTATTATAGAGACATAGAGCTGCCACGAGAAGTGGTTTCTTTATAGGACTGTTTCCAGACGATATCCCAACCGGCCTAACAACGATCCTAGGCATTGAGAACCAGATCGACCTTGTACCCGCAGCCTTTCTACCGAACCACCGGCGTATCAAATAAACCCGATGGATTCCAAGGAGATGGAAAAGAAGATTCATGACCTAATGTCCAATGGCTATATCCGCGAGAGTCTCATCCCATGTGTCGTTCCGGTCTTGTTAGTACCCAATAAATATGGTTCGTGGAGGATGTGTGTCAAGTGTCGAGCAATCAACAACATCACCATCAAGTACCGGCACCCAAGACCGCATCTAGACGATATATTGTACGAGCTGCACAGATCATCCGTTTTATCTAATATCGATCTACGGTGTGGCTACTACCAAGTGATAATGACAGAAGGAGATTAATGGAAGACGGCGTTGAAGCCAAACAAGGTCTATACGAGTGGCTCGTCATGCCGTTTGGTCTTACCAACGCTCCAAGCACTTTGATGAGGCAAATGAACCAGGTTTTACGAGCCTACATCAATAAGTTTGTGGTCATTTAGTTTGATGATATTTTAATATACAATAAGTGTTTTTCTGACAACCTTGTGCACCTTGAGCATGTAATAGAGACCCTTTATCAAGAAGGCCTTTATGTGAATCTCAAGAAGTTCATATTATGCACTGAACAGCTATTTTCCTAGGTTTTGTTGTGAGTTTGCAGGGATTACTGGTAAATCAATAGAAGGTTAAGGCTATCTAGGAATGGACAACACTAACCAGCATTGGCCATGTCCGGAGTTTCCACGGATTTGCTAGTTCTACCGGTGATTAGTCAAAGATTTCAGCACCGTAGCTTCACCGCTAATAACTGTGATGAAGAAGGACGTCTGGTTCAGACGGGGACCCACGCAAGAGGACACTTTCCAGAAGCTCAAGGATATTTTTGCTAATGCCCCTATTCGAGGTTTACCTAACTTTGACAAGACTTTTGAGATTGAATGTGATGCTTCAGGTTTAGAGATCAGAGCATTACCCACGCAAGGAGGATGACATGTGTCCTACTTCAGCGAGAAACTCAACGGAGCCACACTTAACTATCTGACGTACCATAAGATATCGTTGGAGAAGTGGCAGCATTATATTCTGGCCAAGGAGTTCGTGATCCACACTGATCATGAGACGTTGAAGCATCTACGGGGGAACACGACGCTTAAGAGGAGGCACACAAAATGGCCCTAGTTCGTGGAGACGTTTCTGTACTTCTTCAAGTACAAGAAGGGAAAGGATAAAATTGTAACGGACTCCCTATCCCGGAGATAGACCCTGATCAGCACCATGGAGGCCAAAGTTATAGGGTTTGAACAAATTAAAGAACATTATGAAGTTGGCCCTGATTTTGGTACAATTATTCAGGAATGCAATAAAGGAGCTAAAAGACAATACTACTTTCAAAACGGCCTCCTAATCCAAGACCGGCAATAATGCATTCCGCAGGGATCGATGCGAGACCTACGTATCCTGGAATCTCATAAAGGCGGCTTCATGGGACACTTCGGCGTGGATAAGACGATGAGAATGCTGTCCGGCCATTTCTTCTGGCCGCATTTGAAATGAGATGAGAGCGATTCTGCTCTAAGTGCATCATGTGCCTTGAAACAAAGTCCAGGTTACATCTTTACGGTCTTTACATGCCCTTACCAATTCCTAACATGCATTGGGTAGACTTTTCTATGGATTTCGTACTACGTTTACCTAATATCAGGCGTAAGGATTCTATATTTGTGGTGGTTGATCGATTCTTGAATATGACCCATTTCATATCGTGCGCTAAGACGAATGACGCAACTCAGATGACCGACATGTTCTTCCGAAAAGTAGTAAGGCTACACGGCCTACCCCGGACCATTGTCTCCGACCGATAAATGAAGTTCCCGAGCCACTTCTGGAGGACACTCTAAAGGAAACTCGGGACCAACCTGCTGTTTTGTACGACTTATCATCCGCATACTAATAGCCAGACCGAGGTCGTTAATCAGACACTATCAGCCCTTTTACTGGCTATAGTTTGTAAGACTTAAGTAATTGGTTAGATTGTATTTCGTACGTTCAATTTCCTTATAATAGTGCTAATCACTCTGCCACTAAGCATCACCTTTGATATTGTGTATGGATTTAAGCCACAAACGCCCATAGATCTCAAGCCGTTACCACCACTATAATTCACCAATCAAGATGGAGAACGCAAGGCCGAATTCATTAGGAAGCTGAACTAGAAGGTCAAGGATAACCTGGAGAAGAAGACAACCCAATACAAACGCGAGGCCGACGAGAAGAGTAAGGAGATCACGTTAGTGAAGGATTGTTTAGTGTTCATCCTGGTTCAATTCATTCAGATTAAACCTACTAAACAGATTTGGATCTAGGTTCTCTTGCAGAATCATAAAGGATCTCACCTAATACCTTGTTTATGCAGCGGATTAGAGAGGTATTGTCAGAGATCAGCAGAACCACCAAGAGACAGCTCCTCCAAAGGTTCACACACGCACACTTCAAGAAATTGGCTGCTAGACCAGAAGGGAGGGAGGCGCAGAGAGAGAGAGAGAGAGGCGCAGAAGAGCTTAGAAAAATTAGAGAGCTAGGTCAAGTTTTATTCATTAAAACCCCTTTTAGTTCTCATGGGCTTTTGGGCCCAAGTCTCAGTCTGATTAAATCCCTTAGATTTAATCAGGCCCTTTAATCTCTCTAAATACAGTAAATGCCTAGCACTTTTACCGTACTTCTGCTAAACCGTTCCCTCATAGTTTCCTGTTAGCTTAGGCGTGTGACCCATATGGGATCATATAATAAAGGCAATAAGTCCAAGACTTATAGATCATGAGCGGACTCTAGCAAGCCATCATGACCCCCAGTATTATATGACTTATGTCTGATCATTGACATACTCTTACTTTCTAGAGACAGTACAGAGATTACTGGACATAATTCCAACAATCTCCCACTTGTACTGGAATCTCTGTATTCATATTCCTTTTGTCTCAATATCTCGATTAGTCATAAGGCAAGATGAGTGTCATCCTTATAAAGCCTAATCATGTTCATCGGACTCTGATTTGATACTGACGATCCAAACGACTCGGGACAGTCCGTTTGAGCATGGCCATGCATTTTCCAGTATTCAAATCTCCGATTGGCCTAGAGATATTCACTCCATTTATATTGGAGGGACAAATCCCGTCTTGTTCCATCACTGTAAACTACTCATTTCATAATACACCCAAACAAGGTCCTTATAACTATCGCTTAACGACAGCGTTAGACAATGATCAAAGCGCATCAGTTGATGTGCAGTCACATGCATGCGAATTCAGGTCTAAGGACTATACTCTATAGTCGTAGTAAGAATCTCTTATGACACAGATATAAATATCCTGAAGAGTTCTTATAAGCGGGTCTTGTCCGGTCGTATGTACCCCAACATACACCTATGTACTGACTTTGATGCCGTGCATCTATGACATCCTGAGACTTTGTCATAAGTCACATACCAATCTAGTCTCACGCGGTTGTTGGTGTTCCAATTTCAACAACCTTCGACTAGGGACAGGATGATATAAGCCATCTATCAAATATAGGGTCTCATGATCAAGCTAAATGACTTTGATGACTCAAGATCAAGTCACTTACTTCGATGACCTATATGATGGTTCATATCATTTTGGAACGATTATTTCATCACAGTTAAAATAATCTTGAAATAATAATTTTATTTAAACATCTTAAAATGTTTTAGAAGAACATATCAATAACTAAATAAAGCCCTCAAACTCCCACTCAAATTTAGATTACATTTCAATGTCTCTAATGCCTACAGCTTCAGTCAGGAACTCGAGCTTAGGTCTTGGGAGTGGCTTTGTCAATGGATCAGTGACGTTATCATCTGTCTGAACTAGGCTGATCTTGACTTCCTTTCTATTAATGATGTCACGTATCAAGTGAAATCTTCTTAGTACATGCTTGGATTTCTGGTGTGATCTTGGTTCCTTTGCCTGAGCAATAGCACCATTGTTATCACAAAACAGTGCCAGAGGCTCAGCCGCATTTGGTATCACACCTAGTTAAATAATGAACTTTCGTATCCAAACAGCTTCCTTTGCTGCTTCTGAAGCGGCGATATATTCAGCTTCTGTAGTGGAATCAGCAATGGTGTCTTGCTTGGAGCTTCTCCAACTGATTGCACCGCCATTCAGACAAAAGATATAACCGGACTGTGACCGGAAATCATCTTGGTCTGTCTGGAAACTTGCGTCCGTGAATCCACTGACTTCAAGCACATTACTTCCGCCGTACACCAAGAACTTATCCTTAGTATGTCTTAGATACTTCAGGATATTCTTGACGGCAATCCAGTGGTTTTTGTTGGAATTGTGTCCAGTAATCTCGGTACTGTCTCTAGAAAGTAAGAGTATGTCAATGATCAGACATAAGTCATATAATACTGGGGGTCATGATGGCTTGCTAGAGTCCGCTCATGATCTATAAGTCTTGGACTTATTGCCTTTATTATATGATCCCATATGGGTCACACGCCTAAGCTAACAGGAAAACGTGAAGGAATGGTTTAGCAGAAGTACGGTAAAAGTGCTAGGCATTTACTGTACTTAGAGAGAATAAAATGGTTTAGGCACTGTGTGTCGATCGATGCACAAGGCGTGTCGATCGACACAGTGCGCGAACGCCTCGGAGTAAATTGGCATTTGGGCCAAATGGCCCAAAACGAACTGAACGAGTTTTATATAAACTTAAGACGAGTTCAGGTCGAGATAAGCCCTAGCCGCGAGCCTCCTCTCTCTCTCTGCGCCGTTTTCCTCCTGGTCTAGCAGCCTCTTCCTGCTCGGTGTGCGTGTGTGAACCTCTGGAGGAGTTATCCCTTGGTGGCTCTCTGATCTCTGACCATACCATCCCTTTCCGCTGCATAAACAGGTATAAGGTGAGATCATCAATTGTTTCTATTCAAGAGAACCTAGATCCGCATGTTTAGGATAATCTGAATCAGAGAATTGAATCAGGATTGACTAAACATTCCTTCAGTGGTATCAGAGCTATTGGTTCTGGTTTTTCTTGTTTAGATTCAAGTTTAGGATTGTTTTCTTGTTTAAAAGTGTTTTGAATCAATTACTGATAAGAGAAATCACTTAAGCAACAAGGAATTGAAACCTAAACACACTTAAAATCGCAGAAACCAAGCTATATTGATTTGGTAGAATGCGATTTTTCAAAAGTCAGTATCGACTGCGATCGCATGGATCGATCGATACGATCGCATGGATCGGTCGATACAGTCTATCGGCTAACCCTGTTAACGCGTGAAAGCATCGATCGATGCAGGATCGATGCAGGTTCGATGTTGGTGCATCGACCGATGCGGTTGGTGCATCGATCGACACGGTTAGGGTTTTGGCTCGGTTCCGTGCATGCGTGAAAGCATCGATCGATACAGGATCGATGCACGATCGATGCAGGATCGATGCTAAGAGCATCGACCGATGCGGTTGATGGATCGATCGACACGGTTGGTTCATCGATCGACATGGTTGGTTTAAGGCTCGGTTTAATATTTTGATTAAAATTAATTCGTCCTGGTTTAATAAACAGATTTAATAATTTTATTAAGTCTGGTTAAACCGGGACAAGAAATCCAATGTCGAAAGAATTATTGGATTTAGTGCCTAAACCAGGATTTTCTAATTTGATTTGGTTGGACCAAATAAATTGAGAAAATCCGGTTTAGTAAATAACCGGTTGACAATTGTGGTCGTCGTAGTAATTAATTTTGGTTAGACCAATTTTAATGAACCAGACCGGTTATGTCATTTAATTGGACAATTGGGTCATGTCTTGGACATGGACCAATTCTTGGGCCTCGGGCCAAGAAGTTAAAACAATTGGGCCAATTATTTGAGTCTTTTTTCAGATTAATTTAAAATTTATTTTATAAAATTATAAAGTCGATTTTAAATTAAAGTTTCCGAAATTTTGAAATTAGAAAGTTTCTTAAATTAGAAGTTTCTAGATTTGCGGGTTTTGGATTTTAAAGAAATTTCTAAAGTTAGAAAGTTTCCGTTTTTAGAAAGTTTCCAATTTTAGAAAGTTTCCAAAAATAGTAGGTTTCCAAAAATGGAAAGTTTCCCGAAATAGTAATCTTCTATTTTGGGAATGAATTTTTAAATAAACCTACAAACCTCAAATAATATCAAGCGTTGGATGTCTTGTCCATTCTATGTCAGCTGTCGAAGCCCATTCAATTGTATTCATGGCCTTACAGTGTGAGGGTGTCTGCTTTTGCGTGGATAAGACGGTTTGTGATTCATAAATGTCATTGGGAGTCCCAGACATTAATGATTACATGACTGTATAGTCTGGTTTTCTTGACTAGGCCATCGGGAGTCCCGGGCCTTGAGACATCAGAGTGGATTGGGCCTCGGGCCCAGATTCACAACCAAGAGTTATATCACGGATATAATTAGCCGATATAGGGCTTACCGATATAAGCTAAGGTTGGGTGATGGCCAGTGGCCCACTTTGATCTTAGTTATATGTGGATCTTGGAATCATTATATTCTATTGAGGGTAACTTATGTTATTGAATATAATGCGTGATTAATCATATTAAATTTAATACGAGATTAATCATATTGAACATATTAACTAAAATCCTTTTATCTTAATTTTCAGTTATGACTAGCACAAACAATCAAAACACTTTCTCGATCCGGTCTGTCCTTAAGATGGACAAGCTGAACGGATCAAATTTCTTGACTTGGTCGCGGAACCTGAGGCTAGTCCTCAGACAGGAGAGAAAGGACTATGTTCTTGAGAGAGCTCTCCCCGTGAGGATCGGGTCCAATGCTTCTCATGCAGTATATGATGCTTGGAATAAGCATTATAATGATGCGGTAGATGTGCGTGGTCTGATATTGGCTACCATTGACTCAGACTTGCAGAAGCAATATGAGAACATGGAGTCGCCAATAGAGATGATCAGCAGCCTGAAATTGAAATTTCAGGAGCAGATAAGAGTGGAGAGATACCGGTTGGTTAAGTCTCTCACTAGCTGCAAGCTACCAAATGATAATCCAGTGAGTCTTCATGTCAGTAAAATGATGGGTTACATTGATAACCTGAGGAAACTGGATTATCCAGTTAGCCAAGAGTTGGCAACTGAAATCATTCTGCAGTCACTGCCGTCAAGCTATGATAAGTTCAGAAAGAACTATATCAAGAAAGGCTTAACGAAGACGCTGACTGAACTGCATGATATGCTCAAGACAGTTGAGCCAAACGTGAAGAGTACCCTGTACAATCTCATGAATGAGAAGGGTAGGTTTACTAAACCTAATGCTGACAAGGGTGAAGACAAAGTTGTCCAGATTTTGAATCATGGCAAGCGTGTGTCTTCTGAGCCCGAGTCAGATACCTCTTACGTTGGTAAGTGCTGCTACTGTAAGGAGACAGGGCATTGGAAGAGAAATGCATTAAATTCATGGAAGATGATGAGGAGTTGAAGTTGATGTATGAGACTACTTCCTCAGGTATTCATGTTATTACTTCAAGTTCTACCTTAAAGGTATTGGATACTGGTTGTGGCACTGATATTTGTGATAATATGCAGAGCCTAAGCAACAATAGAACTTTGAAGGAAGGGCAAGTGAAACTACATGTCTGGAAGGAGCTTGGGATGCTGCCTCAGCCGTAGGGTTTTTCACTTATAGATCCCTTTGAGGCTTGGTTTTGTATTAAGTAATTGCTACAATGTACCTGCTTTAAGCAGAGTTGTCTTTCATTTTCTTGTAAGAATTTGAATGTTTTTCATTTTGATAAAAGACAAGTTTTGTTCTTTTGATCTTAATGAAATATTAATTGTAGCACCCTATTCATGGAATGGGTTTTATATCTTAAACCAAAGAGTGCCTAAATGTAACATAAATACCGAATTGGTTTAAATCTAATGAATTAAACCTGATTTTTCTTGGCATAAAAGTCTTGGTCACATAGAGTAAGTCGGATTCAGAAATCCCATAGTTATGGACTGTTGGGCTCATTTGATAAGATATCTTATGAGACTTGAATTCTGTTTACTGGACCAAAAGGAAAAAGGGCCTATCTTAGCCGAGCTAGAGAAAGGCCCAAAGGCTTATTGGACCTGGAACATACTAATGTATGTGGCCCAATGAGCAGTAATGCCAGAGAAAAATTTCTTGTACTTCATTGTCTCTACTGATTACTTCAGTGAGTGTGACTGTGTTCATTTGATGAGACACAAGTCGGAATTCTTTGACATGGTCGAAAGAGTTCCAGAATGAAGTATAGGATCTGAATGACAAAAGTATTAAGACTCTGGATTAAATCACGAGTGAGAATACCTAAGTCATTGATTGTGTGATCATCTTAATGAGTGTGAAATCGTTTCACAGCTCATTTCTCCTAAAAAAACCTGAAGGTGTTTCTGTGAGAAAGAATCAGATCTTATTAGAAATGATTAAAGATGATGTCACACGAATCTTCCATGATATTGTTTAAGAATAACGCTCTAAAATATCTAAGTTTACGCTGAAAAGGTTCCACCAATATCAGTTGAAAGACACCACGTAAATGTGGATTGGAATCGATCCAAATTCGTCTTTACTGAGTATTTGTAGTTGTGCTACTTCGCTGGTTGTCCTAGGGAAACCAAGGCTTGTTACTTTTACCTCCATTCTGTTTTCTAAGAAGGGAAGTTATTTTCCAAGAAGAACAGTGGGAGTAAAAGTATAACTCGAAGAAATTCGAGAAATACAGGAGGCTGCTTAACATGTTGAGGGAGAGCAGCGGAAGGATTTACAGATTTCTGTAGAATCTACACCTGTGGATTATGGAGTTCGCAGATATGAATGAATCAGTTACTAATCCGAGAGTGATTTCTCGTCATTAGTTGAACCTGATAATCATTGAAATCTGCACCTCTGGAGCCTGAAGTTCGCAGATATGAATGAATCAGTTACTAATCCGAGAGTGATTTCTCGTCATTAGTTGAACCTGATAATCATTGAAAGTTCGCATGATCTGATGATCATTGAAAGCGACGAATCTGCGAAATTCAAAGGAGCGAAAGTGAGCCCGGACTCCGAAAAATTACATTTTATGTAAGTTAGCTTCATTGATCCATTCATGGATGGAAGCAAACATATCGGAGTTGGAATCTTCGTTCTGTTGAAGTAGTCAAGGTTTTGACTTGAACAGGAACGAAGCGGAACTGTGTGTTTACTAATAGATTAGTGGGAGCGATATTGCATTTCTCATATTGTATGTCGATGACATACTGATTCTCGAAAATGACGTCCCAATGCTGCAGTCAGTAAAGGACTGGCTTGGGAGTTGGTTCTAATGATTGACATGGGTAAAGCCACGTATGTTTTTGGATTTTGGGTCTAAAGATAGAGATCCGAAAGAGCTGGTAGGACAAAGTCAGGATTCTTATCCCGACTAAGTCCTACACGTTTTCAGCATTCCAAGAAGGGTTTTATGCCAATGTCACATGGCATTAACGTTAAGCAAGACACAGTGTCCTACGATAACTGCTGAGCTTAAATGCATGGATAAGATTCCATATGCGTCGGCAATTGGATTTATCATGCATGCCATGAAACGTACTTGTTTGATGTTGCTTTAATGTTAAACAAGAAAAGTAAAGACCAGTCAAATCCAGTAAAGAATCACTGGATTGCCGTAAAGAATATCCTAAAGTATTTGAGGAATACTAAGGATAAATTCTTGAGTTACGGAAAAAGTGAGGTGCTACGAGTCGGTAGAGTCTGAAAGGCAAGTTTCCAATAGACAAAGATGATTTCCGATCACAGTCCGGTTATATCTTGTGTCTATCTGGCATTGCAAGGCACTGTTGCTGACTCCATGACTTAAGCTGAACATTTCGCAACTTGGGAAGTGGCGAAAGAGGTTGTTTGGAAAGAAGAGTTCGTCACTGAACTTGATGTGATTTCCAGCATAGATGAGACTAGCTGCACATCAGAGGTCCAAACACCTTGAGGATAGGTATAACCTATTCCCTGAGATAAATGACAGAGATGTTAAGTAGATCAGCAAGTTTCAACGAATGAGAACGTTGCTAATCTATTAACGAAGCCACTCCTTAGGACTAAGCACGAGTCGCGGACTGTTGCTGTAGGATAAGTGAAATTAAGATATAGTCTTAATTTCAGTGGGAGTTATTAAAGGGCTTTATTTAGTTATTGGATATGTTCTTGAAATAACATTTAAGATGTTTAATGAAATTATTATTTCAAGATTATTTTAACTGTGATGAAATAATCGTTCCAAAGTGATATAAACCATTTTATAGGTCATCGAAGTAAATGACTTGATCTTGAGTTATCAAAGTCATTTAGCTTGATCATGAGACCCTATATTTGATAAATGACTTATATCATTATGTCCCTAGTCGAAGGTTGTTGAAATTGGAACACCAACAACCGTGTGAGACTGGATTGGTACGTGACTTATGACAAAGTCTCAGTGTGTCATAGATGCGCGGCATCAAAGTCAGTACATAGGTGTATGTTGGGGAACATACGACCGGACAAGACCCGCTTATAAGAACTCTTCAGGATATTTATATCTGTGTCATAAGAGATTCTTACTACGACTATAGAGTATAGTCCTTAGACCTGAGTTCGCATGCATGTGACTGCACATGGACTGATGCACTTTGATCATTGTCTAACGCTGTCGTTCTGCGATAGTTATAAGGACCTTGTTTGGGTACATTATGAAATGAGTAGTTTACAGTGATGGAACAAGACGGGATTTGTCCCTCCAATATAAATGGAGTGAATATCTCTAGGCCAATCGGAGATTTGAATACTGGAAAATGCATGGCCATGCTCAAACGGACTGTCCCGAGTCGTTTGGATTGTCAGTATCAAATCAGAGTCCGATGAACAAGATTAGGCTTTATAAGGATGACACCAATCTTGCCTTATGACTAATCGAGATATTGTGACAAAAGGATTATGAATACAGAGATTCTAGTACAAGTGGGAGATTGTTGGAATTGTGTCCAGTAATCTCGGTATTGTCTCTAGAAAGTAAGAGTATGTCAATGATCAGACATAAGTCATATAATACTGGGGGTCATGATGGCTTGCTAGAGTCCGCTCATGATCTATAAGTCTTGGACTTATTGCCTTTATTATATGATCCCATATGGGTCACACGCCTAAGCTAACAGGAAAACGTGAAGGAATGGTTTAGCAGAAGTACGGTAAAAGTGCTAGGCATTTACTGTACTTAGAGAGAATAAAATGGTTTAGGCACTGTGTGTCGATCGATGCACAAGGCGTGTCGATCGACACAGTGCGCGAACGCCTCGGAGTAAATTGGCATTTGGGCCAAATGGCCCAAAACGAACTGAACGAGTTTTATATAAACTTAAGACGAGTTCAGGTCGAGATAAGCCCTAGCCGCGAGCCTCCTCTCTCTCTCTGCGCCGTTTTCCTCCTGGTCTAGCAGCCTCTTCCTGCTCGGTGTGCGTGTGTGAACCTCTGGAGGAGTTATCCCTTGGTGGCTCTCTGATCTCTGACCATACCATCCCTTTCCGCTGCATAAACAGGTATAAGGTGAGATCATCAATTGTTTCTATTCAAGAGAACCTAGATCCGCATGTTTAGGATAATCTGAATCAGAGAATTGAATCAGGATTGACTAAACATTCCTTCAGTTTTCACCTGGATTTGACTGGTACCTACTCGTCATGCTCAATGCATAAGCAACATCAGGACGAGTACAGATCATGGCATACATGATAGATCCTATTGCAGATGCATAAGGAATATTCTTCATGCGCTCAAGCTCAGCAGCCGTCGTAGGGCTCTGCTTCTTGCTTAGCGTTGTGCCATGTACCATTGGCATGAAGCCCTTCTTGGAATCTGCCATGCTGAATCTATGCAGGACTTTGTCAATGTATGAATCTTGACACAAGCCTATCAGCCTTTTAGATCTATCCCGGTAGATCCGGATTCCAAGAACGTATGCGGCTTCACCCATGTCTTTCATGGAAAAACAACTTCCAAGCCAGTCCTTTACCGACCTCAGCATTGGTACGTCGTTTCCGAGAAGCAGTATGTCATCGACATACAGAATAAGAAATACTATCTTGCTCCCACTAGTCTTCTTATACACGCATTGTTCTTCTTCGTTTCTGATGAAGTCAAATTGCTTGATCGCTTCATCAAAACGAAGATTCCAGCTCCTCGATGCTTGCTTCAATCCATAAATGGATTTATGAAGCTTGCATACTTTCCCAGCATTCTTTGGATCTATGTAACCGTCAGGTTGTGTCATATACACATCCTCTTCCAGAATTCCATTCAGGAAGGCGGTTTTCACGTCCATCTGCCAAATTTCATAATCATGAAAAGCTGCAGTTGCTAGTAGAATCCGAATAGATTTCATCATAGCCACTGGTGAATAGGTTTCATCATAATCCACACCGTGAACTTGCCTGAAACCTTTTGCCACCAACCTGGCTTTATAAATCTGGACATTTCCATCCACGTCAATCTTCTTCTTGAAGATCCATTTGCACTCGATGGCTTTTACACCAGCGGGTAAGTCAACCAACGAAAACACTTGGTTGACCGACATGGAGTCCATTTCGGAATCAGTGGCCTTACGCCACTTAGAGGAATCTGGGCCCATCATGGCTTGATTGAAGTTCGATGGTTCATCACCATCAATGATCAGAAGATCATGACAGTTAGTCACGAGGAATCCTTGATATCTCTCGGGTTCGTGACGGATCCTCCCGGATCTTCGAACTTCAGGTACTACAGGTTCAGGCTCTACAAATTCTTGTAGATCCTCCTGCTGCTCTTCCTCATTAGGTTGAGCAGTATCCTGTTCATCTTGAATTTCTTCAAGCAGTACCTTACTCCCACTGTTTTTCTTAGAGAGAAACTCCCTCTCAATAAAATTACAATCCCGGGCAACAAAGATCTTGTTCTCGGATCGTAGGTAGAAGTAATAAGCCTTGGTTTCCTTCGGATAACCAATGAAGTAGCATTTATCAGACTTTGGTGTAAGCTTGTCAGAGATCAATCTCTTGACATAGGCTTCACAACCCCAAATTCTAAGATAAGACAGCACTGGAGATTCTCCAGTCCATAATTCATATGGTGTCTTAGCTACTGCTTTTGATGGCGCTCTATTTAGAGTGAACACTGCTGTTAGCAGAGCATATCCCCAAAGGGATATTGGAAGGTCTGTGTGACTCATCATAGACCGAACCATATCCAATAAGGTCCGATTCCTCCTCTCAGACACACCATTCCATTGAGGTGTTCCAGGAGGAGTGAGTTGGGAAACTATCCCACACTCTCATAGATGATCACTGAACTCTTGGCTCAAGTATTCTCCTCCTCGGTCGGACCGAAGAGATTTAATGCTTTTGCCAAGTTGGTTCTGTACTTCATTTTGGAATTCTCTGAATCTCTCAAACGATTCAGACTTATGTTTCATTAAATAAACATATCCATACCTACTGAAATCATCAGTGAAGGTAATGAAGTACTGATAGTTTCCTCTTGCATTTGTGGACATTGGGCCACACACATCTGTGTGTATCAGGCCCAATAAGTCACTGGCCCTCTCGTTAGGTTTATTAAAGGGGGCCCGCGTCATTTTGCCCATCAGACAGGATTCGCATTTCTCACATGACTCAAAGTCAAATGAGCCAAGAAGTCCATTCGAATGGAGCCTCTTAATGCGTTTCTCACTGATGTGCCCTAAACGACAATGCCATAGAAACGTTCGGTTCTCCTCATTAGGTTTGAACCGTTTGGTATTAATGTTATAAATTGGCGCGGATTGATCAAGTATGTAGAGCCCATTCGTAAGAGGGGCACAACCATAGAACAAATTGTTGCGATTGAAGGAACATAATTTATTCTTAACTGAAAAATCATAACCTTCCAAATCCAACAATGAAATTGAAATAATATTTCTGCTTATCGCAGGTACAAAATAACAATTATTGAGTTCTAAAACCAATCCCGAAGGTAAAGACAACAAGTATGTGCCTACAGCTAGTGCAGGAACTTTCGCTCCATTCCCAACTCGTAGCTCCACTTGTCCTTGCTTCAGCCTCCTACTGTTGCTGAGTGCCTGCATATTAGTACAAATATGAGCCCCACAACCAGTATCCATAACCCATGAGGTATTATCAGAAGTAGTTGTATTAAATTCTATAACAAAAATACCTGATGAAGAAGTCTCCAGAGTCTTCTTCTTCAATTCCTTTAGACCTTCCAGGAATTTCTTACATTCTCTCCTCCAATGCCCTGGTTCTTTACAGAACATGCAGATGTCAGTAGGCCCAGCCTTGGACTTGGGCTTGGGCTTTGGCGTGTCCTTGTCCGAGACTTGAACAGCCTTAGCCTTTCCCTTGTCCTTGGCAGAGGATTTCTTAAAGCCCTTGCCCTTTTGCACCATAAGCACGTTGGGGTCCTTGGCTTTCCTCAAGTTGGGCTCTGCAGTCTTGAGCATTCCGTGAAGCTCAGGCAATGTCTTACTCAAGCCATGCATATTGAAGTTCAGAATGAACTGATCATAGCTTGCAGGTAAAGACTGCAGAATGATGTCGCAGGCAAGTTCCTGGCTGATAGGGCAGTCGAGTTTCTGAAGATGATCGAGATAACCCATCATCTTCAAGACATGAGGACTCACTGCCGCATTTGCAGCCATCTTACAGTCCAAGAGGTTTTTAACTGTCTGGAACCTCTCAGTCCTTGCCTGCTCCTGAAAAAGTGATTTCAGGCTTGCCATTATCTCGATGGGCGACAGCACACTCTCGAACTGCATTTGCAGCTCAGGAGTCATGGTCGCCAACATCAGGCAATAGACATCATTTTCATCTGACGAATGCTTTTCCCAAGCATTATGCAGATTCCTGGCGGCATTGTTAGGAGGCCTCTCGGGGAGGGGATCACGAAGGACATATTCCTTCTTCTCCTGCTTGAGGACCAGCCTCAAGTTCCTTGACCACGTCAGGAAGTTCGTTCCAGTCAGCTTCTCCTTGTCGAGAACAGACCGGATTGAGAATGTGTTTTGTGTGCTTGTTGTAGTCATTGCTGAAATTTAAGATAAAAAGGATTTTAGTTTATATGTTCAATATGAGTAAACTCGCATTATATTCAATAACATTAGTTATCCTCAAAAGAATATAATGATTCCAAGATCCATATATAACTAAGATCAAAGTGGGCCACTGGCCGTCACCCAACCTTAGCTTATATCGGTAAGCCCTATTTCGGCTAATTATATCCGTGATATAACTCTTGGTTGTGAATCTGGGCCCGAGGCCCAATCCACTCTGATGTCTCAAGGCCCGGGACTCCCGATGGCCTAGTCAAGAAAACCAGACTATACAGTCATGTAATCACTAATGTCTGGGACTCCCAATGACATTAATGAATCACAAACTGTCTTACCCACGCAAAAGATAGACACCCTCACACTGTAAGGCCATGTGTACGATTGAATGGGTTTCAACAGCTGACATAGACTGGACAAGACATCCAACGCTTGATATTATTTGAGGTTTATAGGTTTTCTTAAAATTTCATTCCAAAATAGAAGATTACTATTTTTGGAAACTTTCCATTTTTGGAAACCTACTGTTTTGGAAACTTTTATAATTGGAAACTTCCTAAAAATGGAAACTTTCTAACTATAGAAATTTCCTAAATATCCAAAACATGCAAATTTAGAAACTTCTATTCTAAGAAACTTTCTAACTTGAAATTTTGGAAACTGATTAATTTTAAAATCAAATTTTAATTATTAAATGAATTTTAAAATAAATCTGAAGAAAAGACTCAAATAACTGGCCCAATTGTTTTAACTTCTTGGCCCATGGCCCAAGAATTGGTCTATGTCCAAGACATAACCCAATTGTCCAATTAAATGACATAACCGGTCTGGTTCATTAAAATTGGTCTAACCAAAATTAATTACTACGATGACCACAATTGTCAACCGGTTATTTACTAAACCGGATTTTCTCAATTTATTTGGTCCAACCAAATCAAATTAGAAAACCACTGGTTTAGGCACTAAATCCAATTCTACGACTTTGGATTTCTTATCACGGTTTAACCAGATCTAATAAATTTTATTAAGTCTGTAATTATTAAACCGTGACGATTAAGATTTTAATTATTTTTAAACCGAACCACAAACCAAACCGAACCGATTTGACGATCACGACAGCCCTAGGCGGGACGGGACACGATCCGCGATCGGTCCATCTCTCTATCACGACAGCGGTGTAGGACGGGACAGCCTTCTCTCGATCACGAAAGCGATGCGGGACGAGATGGCGGGACGGCTCGGGTCGAGCGATCGGACGAGAGGCGACGGGACGGGACGCGATCGGTCAAGCTCGGGTCGATCCATGCGATCGTTCGATCGATCCATGAGATCCACTCGGCTGATCGGTCCACCGTGCCTCACACGATCCGGACATGGTGATCCTTTGGCGATCATCATTCCGACGCATACCGATTCATATAGATCGGATCATGCGATTTCTAGTTTAGGTTTTAACTTTTGTTTCTTAAGTGTTTTCTTATCATAGATTGATTCATACACTTCTAAACAACCTAAACATGATTCTAAACAAGAAATCCTAATAGAACCAATGTGCTCTGATACCACTGAAGGATTGTTTAGTGTTCATCATGGTTCAATTCATTCAGATTAAACCTACTAAACAGATTTGGATCTAGGTTCTCTTGCAGAATCATAAAGGATCTCACCTAATACCTTGTTTATGCAGCGGATTAGAGAGGTATTGTCAGAGATCAGCAGAACCACCAAGAGACAGCTCCTCCAAAGGTTCACACACGCACACTTCAGGAAATTGGCTGCTAGACCAGAAGGGAGGGAGGCGCAGAGAGAGAGAGAGAGAGGCGCAGAAGAGCTTAGAAAAATTAGAGAGCTAGGTCAAGTTTTATTCATTAAAACCCCTTTTAGTTCTCATGGGCTTTTGGGCCCAAGTCTCAGTCTGATTAAATCCCTTAGATTTAATCAGGCCCTTTAATCTCTCTAAATACAGTAAATGCCTAGCACTTTTACCGTACTTCTGCTAAACCGTTCCCTCATAGTTTCCTGTTAGCTTAGGCGTGTGACCCATATGGGATCATATAATAAAGGCAATAAGTCCAAGACTTATAGATCATGAGCGGACTCTAGCAAGCCATCATGACCCCCAGTATTATATGACTTATGTCTGATCATTGACATACTCTTACTTTCTAGAGACAGTACAGAGATTACTGGACATAATTCCAACAGTTAGAACCAAGAGATTGGGTTTTGTTACACATGTAACCTTAGTGATTCCCGAACCAGAGCAAGTCGAATCTTGCGCCCCGAGGAGACGGTCCGTTCCGAGTTCTCGAGAAAATCAAGGACAACGCCTACTGACTCGAAGTTCCAGGTGAGTTGAACATTTTGATTAGCTTTAATGTTACTGATTAATTCTTTTTGTGCAGGTGATGATGTTCTGAATACAACACCTTCTCAAGAGCATCGGTTCGACTAAGACGGACCAGACCGACCAAGCCAAGCCGTTCCCGACCAGAGTGAGTGCACACAAACCCGAGCCGGCCAGAAAAGGCTTTCATAGAAATTCAACCAAACCATGGAGCATCCGATCACCAGGAGCAGCATATATGACAGCACAGAGCACTTGGACCAGTGGGATCATGACCAGCCCGTTTTAAACCAGTTGGTCCGGAGGATCCGAGACGACCGAATCCAACCATGAATATATGTTCACACCAGGATCGTCAGTCTAACCATTACTAAGGATCGACGGCACATCAGTGATCTTCACCATACGAGTCGTTTATCCTTACACCGTGTCATCTCAGTGGGCCAGAGGTTATACTCTTTTTTCCTTGCAAGGTTGTATCCCACTGGGTTTTCCGTGTATGGTTTTTAACGAGGTAACCCGAGGCCCGATTCATCAGACAGAAAGCACAGCCCATGAGGCCCAAGTGGTCACACGACCAAGAGGCTTATTTTTCTCTTTATTTTTCTATCTTATCTTGTAAGGCCTTAAGGCCCAATTCCTTTTATTTTCTTTGAGGGTTTTTGAAAACAATAAGGCTATTTATCCTAGTACTCTTGTAATGTGTAGTTCACGTTTAATCAAAAGCAAAAACACTAAAGTCTTTTGTTCTCTGACGGCGTGAGTATCCATCTTCGTGTAGTTTCCCCTTAGCTGCTCCAGCCAAAACTTGTTCATGTTCGAGTTCATCTCATCTTCGATCCATCACCTTGCATCAGATAGCGACTTCAGTCCAGATGCATGTTCTCCATCTCTCTATCTTTTTCGTAGTCTAAAGGAGAGTGACTTCAGTCAAACCTTTCCACCTCTGTCCGGTTGGAGCTTACATCACCAGTCCAGAGGAAATTTCCAAGGCCAGTCAGATGAAGTAGGTACCTAGAAAACCAGATCATCCTCAAGCTGACAAACAAACATCATGATGTTCAAAATAATTTTATCGATTTTCGTCAGGGTACAATCCGCTCCATGAACATACATCCTTAGAGGCTGATGCTCCCCCGCTTCTTCAGGAATCCTGATCTCCTGCAAATCACTCCCGAAGAATTCTCTAATGGCTCTTCTAGATTTGGGGACATCATTAGAGGTAATCAGTCTTCTGATGCATCAACCCAATATGCGGCATCCACTCTCTAGAGACTCGATCCAATCACCATAAATTATTATGGCGTGAAGCACTCACTTAGAAAACTATCATAGTCAAATCTAAGCTAAATGGCCACATTCTCATTGAAGGAAAACTTGTCAGGGTCGGTCTCCCATAGATTGAAAGAAGCATTTGATTGCTCGTTAGAATCTTCCAAAAACGATAAAGAAATTCAAATATCGTTAGAAATTTGAATAACTTCAAGGTAGTTGGAGAAAAAAATTTGTAAGTCGAAGAAGACACAGAGGCGTCTGGCGACGGACATGAACGAAAGGAAAAATCCAAATAAGAGAGAAATGAAAATGAAAGAGAAAAGTATACATGATTATCTTTTCGGCAAAATAAAGGAAATGAGCATAAAGGGGTATATATACGAGCGTTCGTGATGTTTCAAGAGAAAAATCATCATTACCCTTATGCGACTCTTAGCAAAAAGACACATAAACGTCAACACCGAGAACCTAACCAACCAAATTAAGCCACGTCTTATCATGCATGACACGTAATTCTCAATCAGTCATGGCTACAAGGAACCCAAAACGCACATGGTAGCAATGCGTGGGAAAACCGATTGAAATTCACCGGCTGTGAGACGCGGTTTAAATCCGAGGAAATTTTTGCGCCAAACTAACTTTTAAGGAAATTCAAAGCCACCTGATCAAAGTCATCTCGTCGAATTGGGGGCCTATTGTTAGTGGTAGGATGAGAGCCCCCTGTTATCTCGGCCCATCAATAATAATAGTCCCAAGGCACATTGGTCGAATCCATCCCAGAGGATTGGTTGTACCATCTCTAGGTACTCGGGATGATGACACATATCACCCAGCGGAGTGGCGCCGAAGTAATCCACAATTCCACCTGCTTTCGCAAGTCAAGGAAGGCACGATGTAATAGCTCCCGCTGCGAGCTATATGGCTTGAAAAATGGGAGGATATCCTAGATTCGACCTATGATCTCTGAGAAAAAAGGATGGCCTTAAATATAAATTAAAGGTTTCTAGCATTAAAAGGGGAATTAGTTTCTAATAGAGAACAAGAAGAGAGAGTAGAGTACTAATCCGAACTACTTTCACTTGTATTTATGTTTTCTTTTCACCTCTTAGTTAAATGACAGCGTGATACCCGATCTCTTCTTTAACTAAGATAAACACTCATTTCAAAACTACAGTCGCTCGCACCTAATTTCCGGAGTTAATGCCTTTTCTCAACGAAAAGAATGTCTAATACTAGATCGGAATCTCTCATCAATAAGGACTAACAATATGAAACAATAAGAATTGAAAGATCGTAAACAATATATATAACAAAGGTATAATATTTTTTCAAGATTTTTCAATAGTTTGTAGGCCGAGATTACAAAGAATGACCCAATACATGATAGTATAGTATATGACCACGGTTTAAGCAAATAATAAGTGTAGTTTAGTATTTTTTTCTTTTTCATGGCATAAGAATGTAAATAAGCGATTTCCTTGTGACAGAAAAACGTTCATCGCTTTAAGTCGCTTCTCTCTTTCATCTAAATAGAGATTTTTCTCTAAATTGAAGTATCTAGTCTTCCGTTTCTTACCATATCTACATCTTTCAGAAGAAAATGCTCGAGGAATAAATTAAGCGACTAGTTTTCATGGATTAATTGCACCCACTATATCTTTTTTGAAAAGTAATATCAATCTTGTATCTTTCAAAATTTTATTGTAATTATGTATCTTTTTGTTTTTTAATATTGTACAATGACCATTTTGGCCTTAGTTTTTGTCTTTTTGTGATAGATAACTAATCCCACAAACTATCCACATAAACCTTTCTATCCAGCCGATTTTATTATTATTTTTTAATTTTTTTCTTTTCTCTTACACTCTCTTTCTTACTTTATGAATTATTTTTTCACCCCTCATTTTTTTACGGTGGATAGGATAAGGGAGAAGATGATTCCGACAATATAGACCGCCGGAATGGAGATAAAATAGGCCGATGTACCGGAATTCAAAACAAAAATTTGGACTTAATACGAAAATTACGAATGGATAGTTTAGAGTAGATGTCCACAATATCCATCCATGTGGATACTACCACCGTTATTGCGATCCGTGGTCACAAAAGTATGTTGAGTCGATTATTCGTGGACACAACCACGATTATATCACATGCTAAACGCTTATGATGGACAATATGTAGTCAAGAGTTAACATTATTGTGATCCGTGGACACAAAGTATGTTGGTTCGATTATTCGTGGACACTACCACGATTATATCACATGCTAAACGCTTATGATGGACAATATGGGGTCAATCGTTAACATTATTGTGATCCGTGGACACAAAAGTATGTTGGATCGATTATTCGTGGACACTACCACGGTTATATCACATGCTAAACGCTTATGATGGACAACAGGATGGTCAAGAGTTCACATTATTGTGATCCGTGGACACAAAATATTTTGGTTTGATTATTCGTGGACACTACCATGATTTATATCACATGCTAAACGCTTCAGATGGACAATAGGGTATGTGGTAGTATCCATGTGGATGGATATTGTGGACAGTTAGTCTAAGCTGTCCATTCACAATTTCTGTATTAAGTCCTAAATTTTTTTTTTTTGGAATTCCGGTAGATCGATCGATTATCTTTCCATTCCGGTGATCTAAATGGCCGGAAACCTCACCTATTGGATCCTATCCACCTTTCAATAAACAAGGGGTAAAAAAATGTAAAAATAAGAAAGAGAATGAAAAGGAAAATAAAAGAAAAAAAAAATAACAAAAAAAGAATGGATAGTTTTCGGTGGATGGGATATCTATCCACCGCGAGAATGACTTTATCCTTTTCCCCTTTGTCCCCTATCTGTGAGGGATAAAATGGTCTTTTTACGCGTGGATCCTACAAAAAAAGATACATAAATGCAAAGACTTTTGGAAAGATACAAGATTGTAATAAAAAAATATAAAAAGATACATCTGGTGCAACGCACCCTAGTTTTCATTAACCATTTGATTTTATTTTTTACCGTTGTTTTGGCCATAATTATTCCAACGATATCTGGACTGTCTCCTCGCTCTATGTGAGTCACAATCACGATTCCTTGTATTTTTTTCTTGTTGGAGTGGCTAAAAATCTTCGACTCTTTATTGTAACCTTCTGATTATCTTGGAGTAATATCACCATTCACTACAAGAAAGCAAGGGTGTTACTGAAGAATTTTCGGACGGAAAAAATCTTTACGTAATTACCAATAGATTACTGATGGGGGTATCTGTCGGCCTTCGTTGGTAGTCCATTAATGTTGGTATACCGACCAATTGATCTGTCAAGGCATATCAATCGGGAATTTTCCAGTACCATTAGTCATTAATATATATGTTTTTAGAGATGTTGTTGGAGTCATTATAAGAAGTTGAAATTACAACAGATTACTGACACAACGGTTATATCCATCTGTAATCCATAAGTATAGTTTTGTATAAGTATCTCCTTCCCTCTTTCTTTACATCCCACAAATCTCTCTCCCACTCATTAAAAATGTCTTCTTAAAAATATTTTAGATTGTGAATGGACAAGCATCTGGTGGATCTAAAGTCAAACTTATTGGTTGACGATTTTGGACGAGGTATAGGGGAATTCGCAGATTTAGCATTTTTCAACCTGAAGCAAAAAAAAACAAACTCGTAAGTTAAAACGTATATGTTCTCATTGTTGGAATAGTCATAATATTTTGATTGATATAGTATAGAATCACTTGTGTCGCAATTGGTTTATTCTGGTTATAAGACTTGATATCTACAAGGAGAAAGGCCGGATTATAGTAGCAGTAGACTCGAACTTTATGGTAGTACTAGCGAACCTTATACTGCTGAAGAACTTGAAGAAAGTATTGTCGAAGTAGATTTTATATAGTTACGGTTCATATGGTGAATGATGTGTATCAAAAAACTGTTCAGTTTGTAAATGATTATCAAGATAGGGTAGAGGAAACTAATTTAGAAGCGCATATATTTTTTATATGTTAGAAGAAGTTAAGCAGCCTAGTAGATTTATGACCATGAAGACAGACTAATTTAGCGGAGGATTGTGGATGCGATTCAAGAATTTGTGAAAGATGTTCTCCTTGAAGATAATAATTTACTCGCTTCGCACCACGAGGTACATAAACTTGTGACTGGTCTTGGGATGTTTTATCAGATGATAGACGTGTGCATCGACAACTATATGATGTATTGGGAAAAAGACAAAAACCGTTCAAGATATATATTTTTTTGGAAGCCTTGCTATGAGGACACAAGTGACAGAGTTATTGTTCCATTCAAATGTATGTTGTGCTTTCTGTTAACTGATAAGCTGAATTTTTAATATCATCGTGAGCGCAATACAGAGCAATCAGATGGCATGTTAAGCATAAAAAAAGACTGGACATGCTTGAGATGTCGATACATGGCAACATTTTTAAGAATTATATATGAGTTTTGCTTATGAGCCATGTAATGTATCACTTGAATTATGTACTGATGGTGTCAATCCATTCAGAAAGTATGGAAAGCAATATTCGTTGTGGCCGTCGTGAGTTTATTTACCTCTTTGTAGTCATTTTTTGGACCAGAGTATCAAAAACAATCACTTGATGTGTTCTATTAGCCACTGATATATGATTTTCAAATGTTATGGGAGAATGCTGCTGAAGCATATGATGTAATGTGCAAGCAGAAAATATAAATGAAATGTACTAATGTGGACCATTAGTAATTTTCCCACTTATGTTATGTTATCGTGATGGAAAATGCACAGAAGGTTATCATGTCTGTTATGTCAAGATAACGCTGATGTGTTCCAGATGAAGAACATACACAAAATATTTTGGTTTGAACGTAATAGAAGATTTTTACAAAATGATCACCCATATCGGGAAACAACACACTTTCTAGAAAGAGGAGAATTGTTTGATGATGCACCTTGAGAGTGTGAGCCCGTCCCAGACTCAGGTACCACCAAATCAGATTCCCCTTCTTCACATCGTTCTGGAGATTGAGGAGTTGGTATGTCAGTGAGAACGAGAGCGTATTACGAGACACAATCCCGACCTATGTGGTCACAATCATTATTGGTAAGTGAAATTATTTAGTTTTAATAATTTTTTAAAAACATCCCTAGTAATTTTTGTTTATAATTTGTTTAATGTTTTTGTTTTTATATGACGCAAAGCTATCTTGAAGATGATGCAAAGCCTCCTCACAAAGTTGTATCCAACATATTCACATATGCCGTTAGCCGAAAAACCCAATTGGTTCCGACAATTCACAGTAATTTTTTTTAATAACTTTTCTTTTGTTCTTAAACACTTCTACTAACAAAATCATATTTATCTTATCAAAATTTTACATGGGATAGACACCAAACTTGCTTGGTATTATATATGAGTTTCACTAAAAGGATGCAAAACACTACTCGGGACCGTCAATGAGTGGAAGCAAAAGTGGGTTGCTGGCAGGTGAGCAAAGGGGTTGGTTGATGATGTATGTCAAGGCTTGAAGTTGCATTGGGCGAAATCCAAGTGATCTTAATCTTCGACCAACTCAAAGAATCGTAAGAGATTCATAGGCGGCGTCAGGACTGGGAGCCACACTCTGGACATCAAGATTTCTACAACGCAAGCATAGTATTGTAAGTTTTTAATTTTATGTTTTAAAATCTTTTAAATTTAATTTATAATTTGTAGAAGCCAGAGTGTCAGCCGCCGATCTTGTTGAGCTGTTCGAAAGACTCACACCAACAAGGATAGCATAATTTAAGCCACTTACTCGAATGTACTTGAGGCTTTGAAGAAGAGAGCGGCGGATTTTCTCCTAACCCAATAGTTTGAGCAAGGGTCGTCTTCCACTGCGTTATCGGCTCAAACAATCAACGAGATCGTTCTGGAGGTAAATGTTTTTTATACAATTTTTACAATTTGAACATTTTGTTTATATAACTGGATTTCTATAAAAAAAATTTTACTTTGTTACATGAAATCTAGAAGAGTGAGAGAGACTTCTTGGTTTAGAAAACCTCGGCCGAAAATTGAAGTCAGCAAACCTTACTCGGTTTACTCCTGATTATGCCGCCATAGCCGATACGTTAAGAGAGAAGGATGAAGAAATTGCAACACTGCAGGTGACTCAAGAGAAATTCCTCATGAATCAAGAACAATTTGCCGTTCTGATGGTGAGTATGCAAGCAGAGCTAGATCGACTCGAGGCTCGAGACTTGGGGTCGAGATTGTGATTGCAATGTTAGTAAATCCTACGAACATTTTCAGTTAATGCTTTTATGAATATTTTTGGTATTTTAATTTTAGTTTTTAGTGTTAATTTTAATTTATTTTTATTTAAAATATGACAATATTCTTTTGTAAAGTCCTGAGGTTTTTCGTCGGTAGTATCCGTCTGTAATCGGTCATTCAAAATACGTCTGAAATTCGTCGGAAATATATGTAATTTGTCGATCATTCGTCGGTTCACTACATCGACTGTTCGATAAAGTGTTAAGAACGATTTGTCGGTAACTCGGCGGTCACTCATCTGTAAATTTCTGTTTGAAGTATTTTTGGTTTTTTTCAAAAAGATATTGTAGGTAGACCATCGATATTTCAGATTGCGGATAATATTTTACTGATGGATTATCGAAGACTTTTTTTTAACCCTTTGACCCATCGAGAGTTATTAGTTTTTCTGCTCATTTATAATCCTTTTCCAATTTACCGATGGATTATCAACATTTTTTCCAGTGCTTTTACCTGTCAATAGTTCGTCTGTTTTCGCTCGTTGATAATCAGTCGGTAATTTACTAACGAACTATCGACGACTTTTCCCAATGCTAGAAGTCATAGATTATTTCAGTCGATTATCCATCGGTTATGCTCTTTACCAACAGATTATCGACGGTTTTAACTATCACTTCGAGCGAATGTTATTATTGGTTTGGTTCCAATTACTCGACAAATGAATGAGCAACCATTGGTAGATGCCAATCAATATTAAGTGTTAGCCAACGACAAAGCTTCATAGGTGTTGGTGAGTTCGATACGTCGTAAAGTTGTTTGTTTTAGATGTAACTGTCTCTCAGGTGACTTTTTTTTTGAAGGAATCGGAGATCGGCGGACAATTGCTCTTGAGTTGTTATTGATATGACCACAAGTTACTAGAATATGTATTACCGGAATAAGGCAAGTAAGACTAATGCATTAAACTAATATTAGCTGCTACACTATAACATGTATTCCTAATTTATATTAGATGGTTACATGAAGGAGTTTTTCAACAGCCAACACATGGCGCGCTTCAAAATGATTAATTGATGTGTATTTAACACGTTTCATTTTGATATTATCTTCAGAATTGATAAGAAAACTGAGCTTTTGTTTAAACCCATTTTGTTTATTTTGGTTTATCTGTAATGTGACTAGCCATTCCCTGATAATTGGAAACGACGTCATCAAAACATTTGTTGAACCGAAAATGACTAACAGGAATATCTTTATTTGGTCAAAAGAGTTTACGCGCTCCTTTCGATTCTAATTCAACAACGTAACCAGCAATCGATCATTTTGCTTTCAATCCTGCAAACGAAAAAACGGGAAAAGGAAAAAGAACCGAATAATTGATTAACAACAATTATTCAGTGAGTATAGAACTTAGAGACCCACGATCTCAATTTAAACCAACACAAAAACAGAAAACAAGTCCTAAGCTAATAACACCATGCAATCATCCGTCCAAAGACACTCGCACATCCTACACAATTAATTAACGTCTACCAATGTGTTCTGGAGCTAACATATTCACGCACTCATGAATTGGCGGGTACGCGCGGGCTTTTGTACCGAAACATGATGCACCTCACAACATCCCAAAAGGGGGGGGGGGGAGAGCGCTCGTCACACCCCCTCCCGACGAAATAAGAACACGCATGGAACGCACCTCGTCTCGTGTCTCGTAAACAACACACTTCTCAGGCTTACAACTACTCCACACATAGCAATCAAACACAATCAACATTTTTGGTTTAAATTATAATATATGCTTCTAGGTTCTTACAATCACATTACGTGTGGTACCAAACCTAAGCTACCTAGGAAAGACGATATTAACAATTCATGTCCAAAAATTGAGATAGAATAAGGTAAAGATCCTCACCTTGGCCAAAAGGGCAAAAGCATAATTTAGGAAATTCTGACTGTGAGACACACTTCAAATCTAGAAAGAGGACGGAAGAACAAGATAGCTAGGCTTCTGTTTCGCTCAAATCGAATAAGGGACAAGCTAGTTATGATCAATTTAAAAAGTTAATTGAAAAGTCAACATTCAACGATCAAAGTCAACCTAAACCTAAACCCATATCCAAACCTAGATCCGACCCACTAACCCGACCCAACCCAAATAAAGTCAAACCAAACCAATAAATCAAACCAGACTCAATTGCATAACCAACCCAAACCAACTGAACATAATTAAACTGAATTGAACCAAAAAGAAATTAAATTGAACCAATTGGAATTGAATTAAACCAGAAAATTGGATTCAACCGAACCAAACCGATCAAACCAGTCAACAAACCGGTGGCCGAGTTGACTCAGTCGTCGGCGATTTAATTCGGTGGCCGGCGGCGACAGGCGGCGCATGAAGAAGACCGGCAGCGCGTGGATCTCACGCGCCGAACTTCTCTCATTGCGTGCGGGCATGTTTGGTGGCTGATGGCTGCTCGGTCGGCGGCTCTGGCTTTGTCTCGTCGAGCTGAACGCAATGCTGGCTTCAGATTTGCGAGATTCTTCATAGTTAGAAACATATAACAGTTTTAAGATTCATCTTACAAGAAAGATTACTAAAACAAAGATGTTTACCGAGGCTTTTGTGGCTCGCCGGAATTCTCTTTTTTATTATTTTATGGGAGGTCGCCTCTTTAAACGGGAAAAAGAGTAACATAATCTAAAATTTTAAAAATTTGGTTTCGATCTTTTGGACGTAAAAAACTTTGGAAATTTTTTTTTTTAAAAGCTGGCCAAAGCCATTACATGGAAACCATGTAAAACATATCTAAAATTAATCTATGTTAGGTCCAAGTAATATAAAGATTACCGGGAAAACGATTTCACTAACGATAATTTGAATATAATTCTGAAAATGAATAAGAGAACTTTACTCTTAAAAATTACTTCAATATAATAAATGGAAGTGTCTAATCCGATAAATCATCTTTTAAGTTGGTAAAAAAACACATTTTACTTCAATTACTAAATTAGGCTTTGATAAAGATTGACTTTTTACAATAGTTAAAAGCAAATATATATAAAAGAAAGAATGATTTACAAGATAAGTCATTTTTATAACTAAAAATAACAAAAGAGTCACTTTGGGTGGGAAAAATAGATGTTTACTGTTTGAAATTTTAAATAGCCAAATATCCTCTGAAACATGTTGTAGTTCAATTCTGTTGTAATGGATTTGAGAAAATAGTTAAGTTATTAATGAAATTCAACCACAAAATCTCTATTTTTTATAATGTTTATTTTTCTCATTTTTCTTTCCCGTCTTCTTACTTTTAATTTATAGTGTTTTTTAAAAGCATAAAATATTAGTATGGTTTTGAATTAAGTTATACGCATTTTATGACCGTTGTTCTTTGTTTTGCAGCTTAGACTATAGTTTTATTTTGTTGAGTCTTTAGGTCCCAATAATCGAGTCTGTACTTTCCTTTTCGGTTTTTATTTGTTTCAAGTCCCTAAGAAGGGCATAGCTGTTTGGACTATTATAAAGTTCCCTCTCACAGCAGTGCATCATTTTTTACCATAGATCAATAAAAAAACGAATTTTCCTCTCTTGCAGCAAGGACAACCTGTTTTGTGCTTAAACTTATGTGATTCAGTTTGAGAGAAAGCTTTGTCTTATCAGAGATCAATTCCATAGTCTCTGTCGCGACATTCAATCCATTTTCATCCATTGATTGTTTCTGAGAGAGTTCTTAAACCAGCAGAATCGATCCCACCCTCATTCCATCCCATCCAAATCGAGTAGATCAAGAGAGCTTTGAAGCCATTGATTTGTTCTCCATCAATCCACCATTGTAGACTCTGTCCAGGGGCTACACCATCTAGTATCAAAGCCGAAAGGCTCCTAAATAGGTGTTTTCTATCCAATACTCTTGTTACTTTTCATTAGATTCATGTGCATTCGTTTCTGATTTCCATAGTTCATCGCCTATTTTGTTTTGTCATTGCATCTTAAAAACTGAAAACCCATAAAAATCAATATGATTCATTCCATTTAGTTAGTTATCAGTATGTTCATTGCATCACATATTGAAAAGCGTTAAAAATTGTCTGCCTTGCAAGTTCATATCATTCTATTTGCTTGTTGCATACCTAAATCGAAAATCCATATAAATAGTCTCTGATTTTGTTTATCTCCGTAGTCCATTTTGTTTCTACATCCTTATTTCGTTTTCAAACTCAAAACCAAAAGAAAAAGAGTCCAAGTTGTAGTTTCTGTCGATTTTGTTTCATATTGTTCTTATTTGTTTTCATAAACCCTAAAAAGAAAAAAAGAAGTGTTTTCATTGTTTGATTCGATTTCCCTAAAACAAATACCAAAACCAGTGTTTATTTCCTCTTATTTGACCTTTACTTTTCGAAAACCAAACCAAACCAAGAGTTTTCATCTTTCTTTCCAAGCCAAAAACGTGTGCATCAATCAAAAAAGGAAAGTTTGCTTTTCAAACTGAAATCCCTAGCCGCTCTCTTGTTATTTCAAAAGTTTAAGTGAACTAAGCTTTCAAAACCGGTTTTCCAAATCCTAAACCTATTTCAGAACCGAGTTTTACTTGATTTAAACCAAAGAAAAGGTGGTTTAACTCCTTATTTCGAAATTCTCTCACTGGTTTTCCTATATTCAAGTTCAAACTTCCTAAAAAGTTCTAAAACGATTTAATCTTTTCTTTGCTTTGCTAAGAGGAGATCAACCAATGTGGTTAAGTTTTTTTAGGCTATTTAGATTGTCTTGGAGCTTGTGTGCATCAATAACAACCGAACAAAGCTTTGCACAACTCTAAGGAAGAAAGTTCAGAACCTATGGATACTTGTCTACCCTTGTAATTGACTTTCAGGTACATGATCATGGGAGAAGAAGCAACTACTGATCAAATCACTATGGCTCAACTCCTTGAAGCCATGAGAGGCAACAGTTCTAGGATCACAACACTGGAACAGAGACCTAATCCACAGAGAGAGCCAATCCGAAACCTGAACAGAAACCAGAGGCAACCAACTGATGATTTCAACAGATGAAGATATGCCTGAGTTAGAAGAAGATGACATACCTCCTGAACCAAACCAAGGAGACAGAGGATTTAACAATCATGGGATAGGAAGAGGCAGAATAAACCTTCATCAGCCTAGACCTGGAATTAGAGACAAAGGCAATGAAGAAGAAGTCAGAGGCGTGGAAGCAAATATCTAAAGCTCACAACACCTATTTTTGTTGGTATAGTGAATCCAGAAGCTTAACTGGATTGAGAGAGAAGAATGGGGTATATCTTTGAGTAGTATCTGTACTCAGAGAAGAGGAAGGTATCTCTAACTGTAGCTCAACTCACTGAAAATGCCTTAGCATGGTGGGACAGAGAAGCATCTGAGAGAAGGAGATTGAGGCATGGACAGATTAGCAATTGGGATGACATGAAGTTTTCTTTGAGGAAGAGATATGTCTCAGCCTATTACCACATAGACCTACAAAAGAGGTTCTGAAAGCTGTCTCAAGGTACAAAGTCTGTGGAAGAATAGTTTGAGGAGTTTGAGACCTTGAAGAACAGGCTCGATGTAGAGGATTCAGAGGAAACTTTGATGGCACAATTTCTAGATGGACTTCAAGATAGGGTTGCACGCAAGGTAGAAAGGCAGCTGATAGGTCAAGAAATATCCCTATTCTACTGCAAGTGCACATATATGCTATTGTAGTATTCATGGTATCGTATCCACAAGGACTCAAGATTTCACACGATAGATTATGAGTAGTCGAACTAAGCTAAGCGAAATAGATTGTAAAGCAGTAAACAAGACAGCAAGTGAACGGATGAAGTGAGGTGAATGTAAGCAATTAACGAAGGTCTCATGTTTCGGGAGTTCTCAGGAAATCAGGAAATCAGATAACAAACAATCAGAATTCAATCTATTGCGTTCTTGAACTAGACTCACAGAAGTATAACTAACCAGCTCTAGCTGCGATAATTATCTATGTCTAACAACCTAGCAAACCAACTCTCGTTGCGAATCCTAGAGTTCTAAACATGCATTAATTCCAAGTTCGTTCGTTCACAATTCGTCTAGACCAAATCTCTTTGCGAATAGATAAATTGCTCACATAAATCCTTTCTAGCTAATTAACCAACTCTCGTTGTGAAAATCAACCTAATATCAGTAATCTAAATGGCCAGTTCAGATTAAGCGTTAAGAACGATTTAGATGAAGAACTAGATGATGAATCCAAATTAATCAATTACTCTAAAATTCCTTGAAATCCTTAACGAGAATCCCTAACCTAAAAAGAGATCTACTTAGCATATCAATCATCACAAAAGACATAGTCGAAATAGATATCATATATAAAACCAAAAGAGTAAGAACAGGGGTTCGAAATCAAGTCTCTCTCGAGAACAAGACCAGCCCCAAATCTCCTAATCTAATAGAATAATCTGTAGAATCAAACTTAGCCTCAACAATGGCTGAAAAACCTAATTAATAGTCTAAAACACGAATGGGACTCCTTTGTAATTATGAGAAACTTCTGGGCTAAATTGCAAATCTTCAAAGTCTTCATTAAACCAGCGAGAATTCGCTGATCATGATCTGTTTCTACATCTAGCAACCTAGTGATCCAAATCTCTTTGCGATCCTAGAGTTCTAAACAAGCATTAAGAACAGGTTCTATCGGTTCACAATTCTCCTAAACCAAATCTCTTTGTATCTAGTCAAATTTCTCACACTAAGTTTGTTCAGATTATAACTCACACTCTCGTGTTATTGTCAATTATCTCAGATCTAAACCCTAGGTGATCAGTCCAGAATTCAGTGTTAAACGCAACTTAGGTGATGAACGAACAGATTGTGAATCCTAATAAATCAGTTATCTAAGCATGCATAAAACCTTTATGAGAATCCCTAAATCTAACTAGGTTACTACTCAGACATATTATCAATCAAACAATACATCATGAATAGAAAACCGAAAGACTGAATAGATAAAGTAAAGGGGTTCGAAATCCTTCTCTCAAAAGGTTACAAGTAGAAAGAATCAGCCCCTTAGCAAATCTCTCAATCTCCAAAAGCAAGAACAAAGTAAGAACAAGATAAACTGAATAATGAGTCTGAAAACCTAATTAAAACTCCTAAACTCATTTTGGGGTCAGATTAGAATTAGGGGGAACTTCAGGGTCTTTATGCAATTTTTCAAAACTTGTCTCAACTCGGCGTATAACTTCTCTCGCGCTCAGTGTCGGTCGACATCCAGTCGTGGCCGAGACACCAACTTCAGCTCGTTGCACAAATCACCAGAAACGTCCTATAATCCCGATCTTTGCTCCAAACGCAAGCATACCTGTAGAAGACGCAATAGACTCGAAAAACCAGGTTAAAGACTCAATATATACAACTATATCATTGTTGAAAACTTAGAAAAACCATGATATATCAACTCCCCACACTTAGCTCTTGCTTGCCCTCAAGCAAGTGAAAGAAATAAAGCATAAGAAAGAGGTTTGAAAACTCATAAACTCATTACGTCCTAGGAACTTTCGCATTCACATTCACTTAGTAAGCCACTGAAAACTTTCCTGCAGATGTCAAGACCACAATATACTTCCCCCACACTTAGCAACTATCCCAGGTAAACTCCACAATCAAGTTAGGATATTCAAGTTCACCACACTAACCTCTGAATACAATTAGGTGCAGTCTTACAAAGGGAGTGTTGATCAGAGAACACATGGACTCAACTCAGTCAGTACTGACCACCAAACTGTCGGTTTCTGGTCCCTTTCTTTTCCCTTTCTTTTCCCTTTCTCCCTTAGCACTGATTTTTCTACACTGGGTATCATTTTATTTTTTCTATCAGTGCTCTTCCCTTTCCACTTGGGGTTTAACTTTGGATCTTTCCATGGATACACATGAGGTAATAGGGATCTCTACCACTCCCGTGACCACTTCGAAGCTACTAGCTTATCCTCGGTTTTAATCTCTTTTTTTTTTACTTTCAAGGGAGGGGAAAATCAGGAACCATACTCAAACAGGATCACACGCTGTGTCAAGTACATTAGAGGAATCCGATCCAGAGATCTCAAGCCCCTAAGTAAGAAAATAAAGTCAGGTTTAGAGGTGAAGTTAGTGATGGATCCTCTGAATACCTGGTTAGATATGGGTGTCCTTGGTTAGTTGATCCGTTTGGGATTTTCTAATAGTCATAGAATTACTGCAAGTTTGTCCAGTGGTCACTTAGTTCCTGTTCCAGCGAAAAATTTCCTCGGAAAATCATAGTTTCATACACATTTTGACTCAATAAAACACTTTTGAAAACAAAGGATGACTCTAAGAAAAGAGAAAACAATGTCAGTAACCACCTCCCCCACACTTGAATAACACTGTCCCCAGTGTTACCGAGTCTAGAGTAAGTGAAATTGGGTCAAAACTTGTGAGAATTTAGGGAAACAGCGTTCTTACCTTATGTCGCAGATGGTGTCGATGAAGGATTATTAGGTGTTTTTCAAGGTTCAATTCTCTGTTTCAACCTAACACAAATCCTTAAACAGATCTAGGTTCTTGATGAATGAATCATAAACCAAACCTGTGACATTACCTTTTGATTTGCACAGCGGGTTGACGGTAATGACAAGATCAGCTAGAACAGATGGATCACCTATTCCTCCTTGGTGTATCCACACTCTTACAAGCACGGGACGGCTGCTAGACCAAAGAGTTGGAAGAATCAGAGAGAGAGATGAAGAGAGAGAGAGAGAGATGACGCCAAATTGAAAAAGTCGCTAGAGTGCTAATTTCCTTTAGGGCTTTCTAACTCTCTTATATCTCATTAATGGGCCCAAGTCATTAGACTAATGGCTCATTAATCTTTTGGGCCCAAAATACAAATCAGACAAAAGCCTGTATTTGTTTGGCCCAAAACTCTGATCCAATACAATAAATGCCATTGCATCTTACCGTATTAATTCCATTTAACTTTCCCGTTAGCTATGGTGTGTGACCCTTTGGGATCATACAATACTGGTAATAAGTCTTAAACTTATAGATCAAGAGCGGACTCTAGCAAGCCATCATGATCACCCAGTATTTATGACTTATGTCTGATCTCGACACTTATCATACTTTCTAGAGATAGTACGGTAGATTTCAGGACATTCCCAACAATCTCCCACTTGTACTGGAATCCTACAAAGGACATTCCCAACAATCTTCCGATTGTACTGGAATCCTACATTCCCTAATCCTTTTGTCTCAATATCTCGATCTGGCATAAGGCAAGATGCGTGTAATCCTTATATAGCCAGACCATGTTTATCGGACCAGATTTGATACTGACAATGCAAACGACTTGGGCAAGTCCGTTTGGGAATGGCCATTCTCTTACCAGATATCAAATCTCCGATTGGCCTAGAGATATTACCTCCGTTAAACGGCAGGGACAAATCCCGTCTTGTTCCATCACTATGAACTACACAATTCATAATACACCCAACCAAGGTCCGTATAGCTCCCAGTTACGAAACAGCGTTAGACAATGATCAAAGCGCATTACTCCATGTGCAGCCATATGCATGCGAACTCAGGTCTAAGGACTATACTCTATAGTCGTATATGAGAACTTCTTATGACACAGATATTAATATCTTGCAGAGTTCTCATCAGCGGGCCATGTCCGGTCATATGCTCCCCTACATATACCTATGTGTCGACTTTGATGCCGCGCATCTATGACCCCTCGAAACCTGGTCATAAGTCTCAACACAATCTAGTCTCAACAGGTTGTTGTTGTTCCAATTTCAACAACCTTCGACTATGGACATTATAATTTATGTCATTTCGTTAAATATGGGGTTTCAGGATCAAGTCTACTCATGTACTTCGATGGCCCATATATAATGACATGAATTATTTTGGAACGATTATTTTATATCACAGTAAAAAATAATCCAGAAATAAAATTTCATTAACATTTAAAATGTTTACATGAACCAATCAAAATAACTAAAACAAAAGCCCTCACAACTCCCACTCAAAAAGAGATTACATTTGAATATCTCTAATTCCTACAGCAGCAGTATGCAACTCGTGCTTAGGTCTCGGGAGTGGCTTTGTCAACGGATCAGCTACGTTCTCATCAGTGGGAACCCTGCTGACCTTCACTTCTCCTCTATTAACTATATCACGAATCAGGTGATACCTTCTCATAATGTGTTTGGATTTCTGATGATGTCTCGGTTCCTTTGCTTGAGCAATTGCACCATTGTTGTCACAAAACAGTGCCAAAGGCTCAGTGGCATTAGGGAATACACCGAGTTCAATCAAGAAGTTCCTAATCCAAACTCCTTCCTTCGCAGCTTCTGAAGCAGCGATGTATTCAGCTTCAGTTGTGGAATCTGCCACGGTGCACTGCTTGGAACTCTTCCAACTTACTGCACCGCCATTCAGACAGAAGATGTAGCCAGACTGTGACCGGAAATCATCCTTATCTGTCTGAAAACTTGCATCCGTGAATCCACTGATTTCAAGCACTTCACTTCCTCCGTAAACCAAGAACTTATCCTTAGTATTCCTCAAATACTTCAGGATATTCTTTACGGCAATCCAGTGACTCTCACCTGGATTAGACTGGTACCTACTCGTCATGCTTAGTGCATAAGCAACATCAGGACGAGTACAGATCATGGCATACATGATAGATCCTATAGCCGAAGCATAAGGAATCCTGCTCATGCGCTTAAGCTCATCAGGTGTCTTAGGACACTGATCCTTGCTTAGTGTAGCACCATGTATCATTGGCGTGAATCCCTTCTTGGAATTTTCCATTCCGAATCGATGCAGAACTTTGTCTATGTAGGAATCTTGACAAAGTCCAATCAACCTTTTAGATCTATCTCTAAAGATTCGGATTCCAAGAATATACGCGGCTTCACCCATGTCCTTCATGGAAAAACAACTTCCCAGCCAGTCTTTAACAGACTTCAGCATTGGAATATCATTTCCAATAAGCAATATGTCGTCGACATATAGGATAAGAAACGCCACTTTGCTCCCACTAGTTTTCTTATACACACATTGTTCCTCTTGGTTTCTGATGAAGTCAAAGTTCTTTATTGCTTCATCAAAACGAAGATTCCAACTCCTTGATGCTTGCTTCAATCCATAAATGGATTTGTGAAGTTTGCATACTTTCCCAGCATTCTTAGGATCAATGTAACCGTCAGGCTGTGTCATGTACACATCCTCTTCCAAGATTCCATTCAGGAAGGCGGTTTTCACATCCATCTGCCAAATCTCATAGTCAAAATGAGCTGCAGTCGCTAGGAGAATCCGAATTGATTTCATCATTGCCACTGGTGAATAGGTTTCATCATAGTCTATACCATGAATTTGCTTGAAACCTTTTGCCACCAACCTGGCCTTGTAAATCTGGACATTTCCATCCATGTCAATCTTCTTCTTGAAGATCCATTTACACTCGATGGCTTTTGCACCAGCAGGTAAATCAACCAGTGAAAACACTCGGTTAGTAGACATGGAGTCCATTTCGGATTCAGTGGCTTCACGCCACTTTAAGGAGTCCGGGCCCATCATGGCTTCTGCAAAGTTCGAGGGTTCATCACCGTCAATGATCAAAAGATCATGGCAATTAGTCACGAGGAATCCCTGATATCTATCGGGTTCGTGACGGATCCTTCCGGATCTTCGAACTTCAGGTACTGCAGGTTCAGGTTCTATTACAACTTCATGTAATTCATCCTGTTGTTCTTCCTCATTAGGTTGAACAGGTTCCTGTCCTTCTTGAATTTCATCAAGTTGTACCTTACTCCCACTATCTTTTCTAGAGAGAAACTCCCTTTCAAGAAAAGTGCAATCCCGAGCAACAAAGATTTTGTTCTCGGATCGCAGATAGAAGTAATAAGCCTTGGTATCCCTAGGATAACCAATGAAGTAGCATTTGTCAGATTTTGGTGTAAGCTTGTCTGAGATTAATCTTTTGACATATGCTTCACATCCCCAAATTCTGAGAAAAGACATTGCTGGAGCTTTTCCAGTCCATATCTCATATGGTGTCTTTGCTACTGCCTTTGATGGCACTCTGTTCAGTGTGAACGTTGCGGTGAGCAAAGCATATCCCCAAAGGGATATAGGAAGGTCTGTGTGACTCATCATGGATCGGACCATATCTAACAATGTCCGATTCCTTCTCTCAGACACACCATTCCACTGTGGTGTTCCAGGAGGTGTGAGTTGGGAGATAATCCCACACTCACTCAGATGATCACGAAATTCCTGGCTCAAGTATTCTCCTCCTCGGTCCGGCCGAAGAGCTTTAATACTTTTACCAAGCTGGTTCTGTACTTCATTCTGGAATTCTTTGAACTTTTCAAAGGTTTCCGACTTATGTTTCATCAAGTAGACATATCCATATCTACTGAAATCATCAGTGAATGTAATGAAGTACTGAAAGTTCCCTCTAGCACTTGTGGACATTGGGCCACACACGTCAGTATGTATCAGGCCCAATAGTTCACTGGCCCTTTCTGTGGGTTTGTTGAAAGGCGCCCTTGTCATTTTGCCCATTACGCAAGATTCGCATTGCTCACAAGACTCAAAGTCAAATGAGCCCAAGAGTCCATTTGAATGGAGCCTCTTGACGCGTTTCTCACTAATGTGCCCCAAACGACAATGCCAGAGAAACGTTTCATTTTCTTCGTTAGATTTGAACCGTTTTGTATTTATGTTATATACTGGAGCAGATTGATCCAGCATGTACAACCCATTTATAAGAGGGGCACAGCCATAGAACATATCATTGAGATTAAAGGAACACAATTTATTCTTAATAGAAAAATCAAATCCTTGCAAATCCAACAATGAAACTGAAATGATATTTCTGCTTATAGCAGGTACAAAATAACAATTCTCAAGTTCTAAAATCAATCCAGAAGGTAAAGACAACAAATAAGTGCCAACGGCCAGTGCTGGAACCTTCGCTCCATTGCCAACCCGCAACTCTACTTGCCCTTGCTTCAGCCTTCTACTGTTGCTGAGTGCCTGCATATTAGTACAAATATGAGCCCCACATCCAGTATCTAATACCCAAGTGGTATTATCAGAAGTAGTAGTATTTACTTCAATAACAAAAATACCTGAAGATTTAGTCTCGAAGGACTTCTTCTTCTTCAGACTTTCCTGGTATTTCTTACAGTCCCTGCGGTAATGCCCTGCCTCTTTGCAAAAGTGGAAGATGTCAGAAGGCCCAGCTTTGGACACGGGCTTGGGCTTGGCGTTTTCATTGCCAACTACTTTGCCCTTTCCCTTGTCTGCAGCGGATTTCTTGAAACCCTTGCCCTTCTGCACCATGAGTACAGACGACTCCTTGGTTTTCTTCAGATTCGGTTCTGCAGTCTTGAGCATACCATGTAGCTCAGGCAAAGTCTTTATCAACCCATGCATATTATAGTTCAAAATGAACTGGTCATATGCAGGAGTAAGAGACTGCAGAACGATATCACAAGCAAGCTCTTGGCTTATAGGACAGTCGAGCCTCGTCAAATGATCGAGATAACCCATCATTTTCAGAACATGAGGACTCACTGCTGCATCCTTAGCCATTTTACAGTCCAAGAGATTCTTAACAGTTTGGAATCTCTCTGTACGAGCCTGCTCCTGAAACAACGCTTTCAGATTTGCCATCAGCTCCATGGGACAAGTCAGGCCTTCCCACTGCATCTGCAGTTCGGGAGCCATTGTCGCCAACATCAGGCAAATCACGTCATTAGCATCTGAAGAATGCGTATCCCAAGCATTCCTCACAGCTAGTGTGGCATTATTAGCAGGTCTAGGAGAGAGAGCTCTTTCAAGGACATAAGCCTTCTTCTCCTGTCTGAGCACAAGTCTCAGGTTCCTGGACCAGTTCAGGAAGTTTGATCCGTTCAGTTTGTCCTTCTCAAGGGCAGACCGGATCGAGAAAGTGTTTTGTGTTGTTGTGCTTGACATAGCTGAAAATATGAGACAATAAAGATTTAGTTATTAAGTTCATAAAAGAGTAATCTTAACAACTTATAAGAAAACTCGCATTGTATTCAAAATTCTTTTGTTTAACCTCATAAGAATACAATGATTCCGAGACCCATGTTTAGCTAAATCCAAAGTGGGCCACTGGCCGTCACCCAGAATTAGCTATACTTGGTAAGCATACACACAGCTAGTTATAACCAATAACTCTCGGTTGTGAATTGGGCCCGAGGCCCAAATTCACCAGATGTCTCAAGGCCCGGGACTCCCGATGGCCCAGTCAAGGAAACCAATCTCTTACAGCCAAATAATCACTAAAATCTGGGACTCCCAATGAAATTAGTGACTATATACTACTTTACTTACGCGAAAACAGACACCTCACACTGTAAGCCATATCTGTAATCAAATAAGCGTTAAGTAGCTGACAAGATTGGAAAGACATCCAAGCTTGATATTGTTTTTGAGGATTTTTAAGTTTTATTTCCAAAAATAGAAGATTACTATTTTGGGAAACTTTCTTATTTTAGAAACTTTCTAATTTTAGTAACTTACTAAAATAGAAATTTCTAATTTAATATTTTATAAATATTTTCGGGTTAGGTCACAAATTATGGGCCCAATTCTTGGCCCAAGACCATAGAATTCCAGTTGGCCCAATAATTTGACATAACCGATCCGGTTTATTAATTCTGGTCCAAGACCAAATTAACTATCAAAACCATCGGTTATTTACTAAACCAGACCAGCTCTAAATTATTTGGTCCAACCAAATCAAACTTAGACCAGCCTTCGGTTTAGGTTAAAATTCAATTTTATGAATTTAAATCCGGTTTAACCAGAAATAAAATTATTTCTGCTAAACCGCGATTTGGGTTAATGCCTTTACCATACATTAATAAATGATGTAATTAATGATTTATATAATATACTGTTATATATTATATATATTCTAATATATAATATACATAATATATATATAAAAGCGCATACATATTATATATGTTAACGCCAAAAATTGCAAACAAAATAGCAACGTAATAACATCACTTAGGGTTTCATTCCAATAACATAATGGAGCCGCTTTTGATCAATTAACAAACGAGCCATTGAATTATTAACACATGCGAAGACATTATCAAGACATGATCACATAATTCGATTATCAACATTAACAAAGTCAAAACGATTCTTTCATCCTTTCAAAAATGGCACAACAAGACAAACGATGACCAATATTAACCAACCCATTGAATCGATCAATACACTTTCGGTTAGGGTTTCTTTTGATTAAAAAGCAACACACGCCATTAATTATCGTGAACAACTTTCAGTTATTGAATTACAACATTCGGCCGAGACCAAAATAACAAGTTTTTCATTAATCAATTTTTCAATCAAAATCAATTAATCAATTAATCATTCATATGATCCAATTTCACAAGAAACCTAAAACCTGGCTCTGATACCACTGAAGGATTATTAGGTGTTTTTCAAGGTTCAATTCTCTGTTTCAACCTAACACAAATCCTTAAACAGATCTAGGTTCTTGATGAATGAATCATAAACCAAACCTGTGACATTACCTTTTGATTTGCACAGCGGGTTGACGGTAATGACAAGATCAGCTAGAACAGATGGATCACCTATTCCTCCTTGGTGTATCCACACTCTTACAAGCACGGGACGGCTGCTAGACCAAAGAGCTGGAAGAATCAGAGAGAGAGATGAAGAGAGAGAGAGAGATGACGCCAAATTGAAAAAGTCGCTAGAGTGCTAATTTCCTTTAGGGCTTTCTAACTCTCTTATATCTCATTAATGGGCCCAAGTCATTAGACTAATGGCTCATTAATCTTTTGGGCCCAAAATACAAATCAGACAAAAGCCTGTATTTGTTTGGCCCAAAACTCTGATCCAATACAATAAATGCCATTGCATCTTACCGTATTAATTCCATTTAACTTTCCCGTTAGCTATGGTGTGTGACCCTTTGGGATCATACAATACTGGTAATAAGTCTTAAACTTATAGATCAAGAGCGGACTCTAGCAAGCCATCATGATCACCCAGTATTTATGACTTATGTCTGATCTCGACACTTATCATACTTTCTAGAGATAGTACGGTAGATTTCAGGACATTCCCAACAGTCGACCGACACACAGCTTGAATCGATCGATTCTAAGCTTAGGTCGACCCATGGTTTGGCGTGTACCCGATCGATCGCCACAGAATTCGTCTTGTGTCGACCGACACAAAGACTGAATCGGTCGACACACTGCGCGTATGTCACTCCCAATGCCACAGACTTGAACAGGATCCGAGTTAGTTTTGTTAGTCACACAAAATCTCCAATGTCAACACTGTCAGATCACGCAGAAGCAAGTCAAAAGCAACAGGATAGATATAACAGAGTTCCACAAAGTTCAACCGAAAAGAAACGTGACAAACTGACTCAAACAAAATCAAAGCTGGCTCAAGAAAAGTGAAAAGGAAAAGCAAAGCAAACTCAGGGAAATGCTAGGATCACGGAGGAACTAAGAATTAGAATCATCGTCGTCTGCCCCTGGTGGTGTAGGTGATCTCTGACGTCTGCGACCGTGAGAAGGACAAGCGCAGGTGCAGCCGAATGCTCTAGCAATACCACCCCAAAGTGATCGAACTGTGTCTACCAGGTACTTCATGTGTGGATCCGCATCATAACCAGGAAGTGGTGGAGGAGCATCCAGTGAAAGAACTCAATGCGGATGTGGGTGTGGACCCCCAGCAGGGTCAGGAACAGGCTCGTTCTCGGCAGGAGTAGGAGCAGCCTGGGAAGAAGCTCCTCTGCGGGAACGAGCAGGAGGTGCCCATCTCTCGACTCTCGGATCAGGTCTGAAACGCAAGTCGTCCTATGTATCTATCGATAGCGGTGCATGTCGTAGGTCAACTGTGCGCTCCTCTATGCCATCTCTGTAGCACCAAACCAAATCTGGCTTCAGCCAACCTGCGCTCAACAAATGTGACTCATCGATCTCAGGGAAAGATTGTTCGCATCTATACTAGTTGTAGTGGTATCCTGAAATGCTGAAATATCGGTGTCAGAAGAGTGCCTACTGACTATGTCTTGCTTGCCCCAGTATCTCTGAATGGTTTCGCTTGCAGCGAGACCAAATGCTCTGCAAACACTGCACTCAGGTTGGTCCTCTCATAGGGACCTTCCTCTCTATACTCATGAGAGCACAAATGTCCCACTGCTGGATAAAGTAGTACTAGCTCCTGCATCCTCATCTTGTTTGGCTCCATCTTGAACAAGAGAGTAGTAGCCACAACCCGTACGACATACCTCAGGACCGGATGTCGTGGGTCCTTAATCTTCGTATCCTTGGAGAATAGGGTGTAGAACCGAAAGAACGTCTCAATATCAGGAAAGCCCTCGTGAAGCGTAGCTCGTGTGTAGCCTTTCTTGAACCCATAGATAGCACAGAGGTCTCTCAGTGGCAGTCTGTATCTCCTGCCATGTACCATGAAGCACAAATGACCTTCATGTGCAGTCTTGGCGTTCCAGTCCCTGTATGTGACCCGCACTGTTGCCATAAACTGACGTACCAACTCAAGATACAAAGCATACCGGATGTAAGGCATGGTACCCAAGCCCATCATCCTCAAACACAGCACAACCTGGTTTCGCATACCAGTCATCCTTAGAAAATCAGGGCTACCAACTTCGTAGGCTCAATCTCAACATCGCACCGCCCATTGTAAAACAAGGTGTCATACTCATCCCAGGTGTCCAATACCTCTTTGTGCAGACAAGCAGGACTGATCACAATCTACCTGGCTGGCTTATCCCACACTTTCTCTGTGAATATCTTCACTCTTTCATCTCTGGGCCATGGATGTGTAGGAAAACCTGCAGGTAGCTGTGGATAACCCGGAGGAGACTGAGGATTCATAGGAGGAGGTTGCTCTGCTGGTGTTGACCCAGACGAACTCGCCCCATCTGTGCGGTTCTTCTTCCTTGGAGGCATCTATGAGCAAAGACCAGAAAAACTGATGTCAGTTGAAAAATCAGAAACGCACTCATCAAATCCTCAACAACCGCATAATCAGCATCAAACAGATCAGTGAAAGCAGTTTATACACGTTTTATATCTGTGATTTTCGCACAAAATCAAAAGTTCCATCACAAAACCAAAATTTTCAGAAACTTGCAAAATCAATCATGAAAATCACTTAGGCATCATCATTCCACTACCAAGCAACCTAAATCAGTGCTATTTCATCACGGAATCAAGAGACGAGAGCCAAAATCGAAGTTTTACCCCTTGTGCCGAATCTGAAAAGTTGAGATTAAGAGTTCATACCTTGTTTTCGACACAAATGGAGTAGAGATATGGATAGAGGATGAAATTTCGCCCAAGATAGGCTTTTGAATCGATGAATTTGGTGAAGAAATGAGGGAGATCGAGTGTTTGAGAGAGGTTTCGGCTATGGAGGTTTTGGTTTTTAACAAGAACAGACGCGAACTAGAAAAGAAATACTTACCTCGATTCGCTTGGTGTCGATCGATCCAGTCAAAACATGTCGATCGACACGTGTTTTGAAATTTGAACCGGTCAGCGTGGTCTAACCGAGGTCAAACCTCGATTTCGCGAAAAGTGGATCGATCAACCCAAAATGCTGGATCGACCCTTTTGTTCTCCGTGTCGATCGATTCATAACCTGTTTCGATCGACACAATGCATTCATGTCGCTAGCTTCCCTGTAAAGACTCAAGAAAAGCAAAAAACGAAAAATTAGACTAAAAACCCATATGTACAGACTCACCAGTGGGTTAGAGAATGCATACCTTGGCTTGATCAGAAGTGTCTTAGGTGTGATGTTTGGAGTTTTCTGCTTAAGAGTAGGTACAAGCTTTAAAGATGTTAGAGCAGGCTCAGCTTGAACCGCCATCTTCTCTTCTCCAATCTCAGTCTCTTGTTCTATCTCAACAGTAAAGCTTTGTCCATCAATGGTGGATCTCTGCAGTCTATCCATCTTGAACTGCAAAGGCTTATCTCCTAGGTGGAGATCAATCAGACCATGTCGCACATTAATTACCGCTCGTGCAGTGGCTAAAAAGGATCTACCGAGTAGTAGAGGATCATCAGGCTCAATCTCATACTTCAGCACCACAAAGTCCGTTGGAATCAAGTAATCTCCAACTTTGAGAGGTATGTTCTCAAGAACTCCTTCTGGATACCTCTTTGATCGATCAGATAGGACAAGGGAGATCCTAGTGGGCTGAAAGGTCAGCAGTCCTAATCTCACAGCCACAGAGTATGACATGAGATTCACACTTGAGCCAAGATCACACAATGACCTCTTGTCTCTGTAGAAAGAACAGTCTAACACAAAACTCCCTGGATCCTTTAGTTTATGAGGAATCCTACCATGAATAACGGCATCGCACACTTCACAGACCATCAAGACACCTTCTTCGTCAGTCATGTTACTAGAAAGAATGTCTGATATACATCTCGTTACTAGAGGAATGGTCTTAGTAGCATCAATCAATGGGACTTCAGTTAGCTTATCTCTCATTATCTTCTTGTACTTTTCCAACTGAATCTCCTACTTAGACTTCTTGGGGAAAGGAATCTTCGGTTTGTAGGCCTTGTCCTTAGCAACACTCGGCTTCTCAGGGGGAAACCGGCTGTTCATGCCCATAGTGTCGATCGACACTAAAGTGATGTCGATCGACATTGACACAATTCGAATCGACCTTGATGTCGGGGTGGGTCGATTTTGGTCCGTCACGAAAATTTGAAAGTGGTGTCGACCGACACGGATGTGTGTCGATCGACACGGGACTTGTATTTTGAAATTCACTCGAATTCTTCAGCTCTGAAGTTTCTAAATCATCTTTCTGATCAGGTTCATCTTCTACCAAAACCGCTTTAACAAATTCCTAGACATGGTCATCTTCCCCTTAATGTTTGTCTCAGAGTCATTCGATTGTCCAGATTATCAACTCTGCTTGTCAAAGCCTCCAACTTTCAACTTAGATCTTGATACATAGAGTCTATCTTTCCATTCAGATCTCCTGTCATCTTATTCTGTCCAAGAAGCAACTGCTCAAGCATGGACTCAATCTTTGTCTGCTCATTAGTTGGAGAAGCTTGGTGAGATGAATAGCCATAATCTCTCGACCTTGGATCATAACTAGAAGCTTGTCTCTGCTGATTTCTGTATGTATGTCCATGATAATCAGCTCCAACTATATAATTCACGTCTGCAAACTCTTCAGCTTCTACATCAGATCGGATTTGCCTCTTCCTAAGTAGGATGTTGTGGACAGAATCAATCTTGTCCCTCATCTCAGCCATCTGCAAGCTATCATCTTTTCCATCATCCTTCAGTCTCTGCATGTCAGCATTCTTGACACTATTGCTAGTGACCAAGTTATCAATGAGTTCCTTGGCTTCTTCTGGGGACTTAGTGTAGAAGTTCCCATTGCTTGCAGCATCCAGAGCCCTCTGATACCACAGATCAGCTCCTCTGAAAAAGATACATAACAGTTGCACCTCAAAGAAATCATGGTGTGGACAATCTCTTTGGTACCTCTTAAATCTCACCCAAGCAGTTTTAAAAGGCTCTGTAGATCCTTGCTTGAAGGTCAATAGCTCCTCTCTAAGCTGATCGGATCTAGCATCATCATAAAAGTGTCGAAGAAATCCCCTCTTTATTGCATCCCAAGTGGTCAAAGATCCTGGTGGTAGCTGTTTTAACCAGTGAGCTGCTTCTCCATTGAGAGAAAATGGGAAGAGCTTGCAGAAAAGATAATCATATGAGACTCCTTCAGCCTTATTACTGCTAGCCAATTCCTCAAAGGTCTCTATGTGATCCATAGGATGCTCGCTAGAGAGACCATGAAACTGATGCTGCCAGACCAAAGCGTAGTACTCTGGCTTCAGCCAAATTCAGCTCTGGTAAATGGAGGTGGTCGAATCGCAGACCGATTAGCATAGAACTGATTTGTTCTTTTATAGTCAGCAAGCGTCTTCTTGTGACCAGCCTCCTGTTGTGCATGTTCCGCGCCCACGGAAACATTTAGTACGATGGGGTTTCCTTCCCCATCCAGTTTCTGACCCTTTGTGTTGCATACATGACCCTCGTGGTCTCGTAAAATGTCGTTTTCACCGCGAATCAGAATCACAGGTTCCATAGAAAGAATCCTGCTAAGTGTTCAAGCGCTTGGTATCACTGTTCGCGCCTGGTGTCGATTGATTCCAGAAGAGTGTCGATCGACACTACACGATTCATGCAACACCAAACAAACAAGAACGTGAGTAAGACAAGAAAAATTAAAAATACTTAGTCTAAATTCTAATACTGAATCTATCGGCGGACTCAAATGAGTCCCCGGCAAAGGCGCCAAAAACTTGATAGGTCAAGAAATATCCATATTCTACTGCAAGTGCATATATATATATGCTATTGTAGTATTCATGGTATCGTATCCACAAGGACTCAAGATTTCACACGATAGATTATGAGTAGTCGAACTAAGCTAAGCGAAATAGATTGTAAAGCAGTAAACAAGACAGCAAGTGAACGGATGAAGTGAGGTGAATGTAAGCAATTAACGAAGGTCTCATGTTTCGGGAGTTCTCAGGAAATCAGGAAATCAGATAACAAACAATCAGAATTCAATCTATTGCGTTCTTGAACTAGACTCACAGAAGTATAACTAACCAGCTCTAGCTGCGATAATTATCTATGTCTAACAACCTAGCAAACCAACTCTCGTTGCGAATCCTAGAGTTCTAAACATGCATTAATTCCAAGTTCGTTCGTTCACAATTCGTCTAGACCAAATCTCTTTGCGAATAGATAAATTGCTCACCTAAATCCTTTCTAGCTAATTAACCAACTCTCGTTGTGAAAATCAACCTAATATCAGTAATCTAAATGGCCAGTTCAGATTAAGCGTTAAGAACGATTTAGATGAAGAACTAGATGATGAATCCAAATTAATCAATTACTCTAAAATTCCTTGAAATCCTTAACGAGAATCCCTAACCTAAAAAGAGATCTACTTAGCATATCAATCATCACAAAAGACATAGTCGAAATAGATATCATATATAAAACCAAAAGAGTAAGAACAGGGGTTCGAAATCAAGTCTCTCTCGAGAACAAGACCAGCCCCAAATCTCCTAATCTAATAGAATAATCTGTAGAATCAAACTTAGCCTCAACAATGGCTGAAAAACCTAATTAATAGTCTAAAACACGAATGGGACTCCTTTGTAATTATGAGAAACTTCTGGGCTAAATTGCAAATCTTCAAAGTCTTCATTAAACCAGCGAGAATTCGCTGATCACGATCCGTATCGACCGACACTGAAGATGTGTCGATCGACACCAGCCTCAGACGATCATATCAATTCCTTGCAACCGCATGAATGCTCTATAAGGCTCCAGAATGCTCCATAATGTCCAAGTAAGCTCCAAACGTGATAAAACCTGTAAAGTACCATGGCTCAAAACACCTAAAAACCATGATATATCAGCAGCCATATGAAGACCTTGAAGGAATGTTACACCTTGTTGTCCAAGATGAGAAACACATCAAAAGAAAGGTTGCTGCAACCAGTAGAGGCAAGACAACATGGAATCAACCACAGAAGTATTCAAACAAAGGCAAGGGAGCAAAATTGGATTCCAAGTTTAAGAAGTTCCTGACCAGCCTAAGTTCAACAAACCAGAAACAAGCAGTAGCAAATCTCTACCTAAAAGGTCCAGAGACATTACATGTTTCAAGTGCCAAGGGAAAGGTTATTATGCTAGAGACTGCCCAAACCAGAGAGTGATGGTTTTGAGAGACAATGGAGACATTGAATCACAAGATGAGGCAGAGAATGAGAAGTCTGAATCAGAAGAAGAGGTTACTGATTATCCAGACGTGGGAGAGATACTTGTGACCAGGAGAGATATCAGTGCATTTTTTGAGCAAGAAACAATCCAAAGAGAGAACATCTTTCATTCCAGATGCACCATAGACGCCAAGGTATGTAGTCTGATCATAGATGGAGGATCTTGTACTAATGTTGCTAGTGCTTATAGTGTAGATAAACTGAAGCTTCAGAAAACCAAGCATCCAAGACCATATAGATTGAGATGGCTCAATGATGAGACTGAAATGAGTATAGCTGAGCAAGTCATGGTAACATTCAGCATAGTAAGTACAATTATCAAGTGAGATGTGATGTTTTTGCAATGCAAGCAGGTCACCTACTCTTAGGGAGGCCGTGGCAATTTGACAAAGATACCATGCAGAATGGAAGGACCAACATCTACAGCTTCATACACCAGAACAAGAAGCACAACCTTGCTCCATTAACACCACAGGAGGTGTATGAAATGCAGAAAGCAATGGACAAAGAATGTAAGTAAAACCAATCTTTTTATTTTACCTTATAATGTTCTGAAATCCTTAGAGCATAAAGAACATGTGCTACTCATTATCTTTAGAGAAGGGTATTTTCAGGTCCAGAAGAGCAAGAAAATTCTCTAGTCGTGTATGCATTGTTTTGTTTTTGTTGACATCCGTGTATGCGTTGTTAGAGAGGTTCAAAGATGTGTTTCCAGAAGACATACCAGCTGGACTTCCACCTTTGAGAGGCATTGAACACCAAATTGATTTGGTAACAGGAGCTCCATTGCCCAACATACCAGCTTATAGAGTGAATCCAGAAGAAGCTAAGGAGCTGGAAAAGATAGTTCAAGAGCTTATGTCAAAGGGATATATTAGGGAGAGCTTGAGTCCATGTGTAGTACCAGTTCTGCTAATCCCAAAGAAAGATAGTACATGGAGAATGTGTGTTGATTGCAGGGCAATCAACAACATCACAATCAAGTACAGACATCCTATTATAAGACTTGATGACATGCTTGATGAGCTGAGTGGAGCAACCATCTTCTCAAAGATAGACTTAAAGAGTGGATATCACCAATTCATGATGAAAGAAGGAGATGAGTGGAAAACAGCCTTTAAGACCAAGCAAGGGCTTTATGAATGGCTTGTCATGCCATTTGGTCTCACCAATGCTCCCAGCACGTTCATGAGACTAATGAACCAGGTTCTAAGAGCTTTTATATGCATGTTTGTGGTAGTATATTTTGATGACATACTGATTTATAGCCACTGATTTAAGCATCTAAAACAGGTTATGCAAACACTTAGATCAGAAGGTCTTTATGCAAACCTAAAGAAATGCATCTTTTGCACTGATCAACTGGTTTACCTAGGATTTGTTGTAAGTTCACAGGGGCTTAAGGTGGATGATGAGAAGATTAAGGCAATACAAGATTGGCCAACACCTACAACAATCGGACATGTCCGGATTTTCCATGGTCTAGCAAGCTTCTACATGAGATTTTTCAAAGACTTCAGCACCATAGCAGCACCTCTTACCTCAATGATCAAGAAGGATAAAGCATTTGAATGGTGAGAAGCTCAGGAACAAGCATTCACACGGCTCAAAACCAGCCTCACTAATGCACCAGTGTTGGTACTTCCTAACTTTGATAAAATGTTTGAGATTGAGTGTGATGCTTCTAGTACAAGAATAGGTGCAGTGTTGATACAAGGAGGCAGACCAGTAGCTTACTTCAGTGAGAAGCTGAGTGGCGCAACACTCAACTACCCAACATATGACAAAGAGTTGTATGCCCTGGTAAGATCACTGGAAACTTGGCAACATTACTTGCTTTCTAAAGAGTTTGTGATACATACAGATCATGGGACTCTAAAGCATCTAAGAGGACAGACCACTCTTAAAAGAGGCATGCAAAGTGGTTGGAGTTCATAGAAACATTTTCCTATGTGATCACGTACAAGAAAGGGAAAGAAAACATTGTGGCAGATGCACTATCTAGGCGTCATGCTCTCATATCAAAAATGGAGTCTAAGATCATGGGATTTGAATATATCAAAGACATGTATGCTGATGATCCAGACTTCATGGACGTGTACCAAGAGACATCTAAAGCAGCATTTGGAGTGTTCTATCAGCAAGATGGGTTCCTGTTCAAGGAGAAGAGGTTGTGCATCCCACAAGGATCCATGAGAGAGTTAATCACCAGAGAAGCTCATGGAGGAGGTTTGATGGGGCATTTTGGCAGGGACAAAACCTATAGTTTTCTGAAGGAGCATTTCTTTTGGCCACACATGAAGAGAGATGTGGAGAGGCTTTGTGCCAAATGCATCACCTGCCTAAAATCCAAATCCAAGTTACATCCACATGGTTTATATATGCCTTTACCAATTCCTATCACACCATGGGTGGACATTTCAGTGGATTTTGTTTTAGGATTGCCCAAGATCAACAACAAGGATTCCATCTTTGTAGTTGTTAACACGTTTTCTAAAATGGTTCATTTTATTGCTTGTAACAAACTATTATGTTGTGCAGATAGCTCATATATTCTTTAAAGAAGTAGTTAAGTTGCATGGGATTCCAAGAAATTTTGGTTCAGACAGGGGCACAAAGTTCTTGAGCCACTTTTGGAGGATACTTTGGAGGAAGCTAGGCACTAATCTGCTCTTTTCCACCACTTGTCATCCACAGACTAAGGTAGTAAATCGCACTCTCTAATCACTCCTGAGAGCCACGGTTGGTAAGAACATAAGGAACTGGTTATCTTGCTTGCCATTCATTGAGTTTTCTTATAATCATGCAAAGCATTCTGCTACTAACCATTCCCCTTTTGAGGTTGTGCATGGATTTAATCCTTTGGCTCCTTTAGATCTTGTTCCATTGCCCCAGGCTATATACTCAAGCACAGAAGGAGAAACCAAAGAAGCCTTTGTCAAGAAGCTGCACCAGAGAGTTAAAGAGAACTTGGAGAAGAAGACTGAGAAATATAAGCAGAAAGCTGACAAAGGGAGAAAGGGAGAAAGAAGGTGACCTTTGAACCAAGAGATTGGGTCTGGTTACACATGAGAGAAGAAAGGTTCCCCAATCAGAGGAAATAAAAGCTAGCACCAAGAGGATATGTACCATTCCGAGTCTTAGAGAAGATCAACAACAATGCATACAAGCTGGAGATTCCATGTGAGTTAAACATTTCTCCAACATTCAATGTTTCTAATTTAGCTCCTATGATATAGGTCAATCAGTTCTGAGGTCAGAACCTCTTCAAGGGGGAGGGAATGATGAGGACATAGGACCAGAAGCAGAAGATCCAATGCCCATCATAAGAAAAGGTTCATTGACAAGATCAACAACAAAGGCTCTAAGAAACCAAGTCAATGAAGCTGTGCAATGTCTAATGAATTAAGCTACTGAACAAGTGCAAGAGAAAGAACAAGTCATCATCAGAATGGACAGCTCAACACTATTCAACTCAGCTCAGAAGGGACACACCATATGCATCATCACACCTAGTTCAGAATGTGAAGTCCAAAACACTACACTTGAAGTCTAAAGGCTGCCCTTGAAGTCTAGAATGTGATCCATGACCAAACAAGCTAAGGTAGGTTTTGAATTATGTTATACACATTTTATGACCATTGTTCTTTGTTTTGCAGCTTAGACTATAGTTTTATTTTGTTGAGTCTTTAGGTCCCAATAATCGAGTCTCTACTTTCCTTTTCTGTTTTTATTTGTTTCAAGTCCCCAAGAAGGGCATAGCTGTTTGGACTATTTTAAAGTCCCCTCTCATAGCAGTGTATCATTCTTTTTTACCCTAGATCAATAAAGAAAACGAATTTTCCTCTCTTGCAGCAAGAGCAACCTATTTTTCTGCTTAAACTTGTGTGATTCAGATTGAGAGAAAGATTTGTCTTATGAGAGATCAATTCCATAGTCTATGTGGCGACATTCAATCCATTTTCATCCATTGATTGTTTCTAATAGAGTTCTTAAACCAGCATAATCAATCCTACCCTCATTCCATCCCATCCAAGTCGAGTAGATCAAGAGAGCTTTGAAGCCAACGATCTGTTCTTCATCAATCCACCATTGTAGACTCTGTCCAGGGGCTACATCAAAAACAGTATATCAAAAACATGTAATTTTATACTGAAAGTGTCCACACAAAAATGTACACATGAACGTGGCACCATGGACGATGGAAAACAAAAATATATTGAGTGAATGTATATCATGTGAACATTGATTATACAGACATAGACACTATTTAACAATTTTTGTCTACCAAAATTTAGAAAATGTTGTCCATCAAAACGTTGTCCAATAGAACGATGTCCATCAAAACGATGCCCACGGTTTTATCAAACTATAACATTGTTAGAAAATTATTCAAATGGTTTTCCACGGAAAATCAATTTTGTTACAAAATTGACAATAAATCATAAAATCATGCATAACTATCGGAGAATGTCGTTCGTAAAACCGTGTCCACAACAACAATCCACATAAACTAAGGAAAAACATATAACAATGTCTATCAGAACAATGCCCATAAAAACGCGAACTATGTCGTTAATCAAATGTTTATCAACTGAAATTTATATTTTCTAAAAAAATAGCAAACGGTCGATGAACATGCAAAGCTAACATAGTATTAGATAACAACTGATGTCCATTGAAATATGGTATGATACTCCCAAGGATAGGCACTCTTAGTGTGGTAGATTGGATAGGTCTTGGTCCAACATAAGCTAATAGCGACCGACTTGGACAAGGAAATTTGATCGATGGGTCGCACAGTGGATGTGGAAGGCCACTGATGTTCCCACCTCTTCAATAGCCTAATGTGACGTGCATGTCCTATTTCAGAGGGTTGAAACATGGATATTACGCACTAGTTCTTCAGAAAGTTCACAAGGAACAAAGGTGAGATTTCTCTCAAAGATGATCAAAGATAAAAAATTTAAAAGATGAAAAGGTTGTTTTGATTGATTGTGAAATCAGAATACATATAGAGTTTCTCTTGCATGAAGAATGTAGAAATCTAACTTAGGAAATATAAAACAATAAAGAACAAGGACTTGACTCAATAAAGACTCTTGACTGACTTTTTGACTGATTTTTAGTAAATATGGTCGACAATGTACAGCTGCTTTAGGTCGTACACCAGGCGTATTCCAGGGCGAACACTTTACTCATTTTCCTTCAGCACCAAATTGACTGTTTCACGTTTCTTGCATTGGTCGATTCAGTCTCCGCGGAACAGTGCATATTTCAGCATATTGTACTCTTACACTGCTCGTCAGTCTATACCTCCATTTCAACACTTCTTTTTTCTGAGGCTCTTTCGTCTTGGACTTTCAACAACACCAAAGTAGTCATGCTAACTATTTCATCCTCAAATACCAAGTGCTTTTGTATGGAACTAAGTGGAAGACTTAGTGCAGTAGAGAACTTCTTAGCTCTTGATCTTGTGATAGCAGCTGGTAGATGAAATGCCTCCTTAGGTTCTAGCAGCTCATCCTTTGGTTCATCTAGCTCTGGTTTAAATCTTTCTTCTCCTGAACTCCTCATGATCATATCAAAACATGTTCATACAAACTTAATCAAAAAATATAAAACGAAATATAAATACATGTTCACATTAACATGTCAATGAATTACAAAAATATATAAAATAGATGTTATAATATAGACAAACAAAAATTATAATTTATATTATGAAAAGTTTTTTATATTTTTCAAAAATTAATAGAAGAATAGAGAAAAGTGAAAGATGAGAGAAAGAAGAAAATCGAGTAAGGAGATTAGAAGAAGAAAAAAAACGTGAGAGAGATGGAGAGAAAGACCAAAAAAAAATTTAATTATTAAAATATGAAAAAATAAATATAAAATTGGGTTTAGTTAGAAGAAATTAAAGACATTTTGGTAAAATGAATTAGTGAAAGTGGATAATAACAAGCAAATCTAAGTGTCTATTGTGTTATTTAAAACACAATAAATGATCAAAGATGTAAATATCTCTAAAAGAAAATGTTGGTGCAAAGAGGATAAGATAACATCCAATGAGAATTAGGTACATCAAACACATAGATCCGTAAGAGCCACAAAATATCAAAACCAGATCGTCTGTCATGCCACATCAGCATATGCAGTCTCCAGAACTCAGTAGATTTGTTTATTTCTTCATCACATATTGAAGTCGTTTTGATATTTGTTTCAAAAGAGGCACAACATTCAACAAAAACAATGGCAGCAAGTACATCTCCAATAGCGAGCCAGCTAAGGAGCAGCTTCTCCTCCATTTCAATTGCGATGCGTCTAGCCGTTCCTAAGGGCATCTCCGGCGCTTCTTTCGGCGTTTCTCCAACCAAGAGAATCTCTTCTTTCACCGTCCGAGCTGTTCAGTCCGACAAGGTATTCTCCTTAAATTTAACGATTGGACACGATGCATGTGCCAAATCTGAAAATTACTCATGCACACACATATGTCAATACCAGTTATCAGTCATGCGGTATGATATCTAAGGAAAATCCAATTTTTATTCATGTATATGTTATTCGTTAAGATTAAATAGCCAGAACCGCATTTTCGTAATGATTCTATAGAACCTCTACTACGGTATGTATATGACGAAACAATAATAACTACGCCTCTTGACTGCAATGAAAAGTTATATGCATCCATATATATAGACGATCTAAAAAGTTAGTATGCAAATAATCTGACAAGTATAATTTGGCAGCCAACATTCCAAGTGATCCAACCAATCAACGGCGATCCATTCATCGGAAGTTTGGAGACTCCAGTGACGTCCAGCCCATTGATAGCGTGGTATCTCTCCAACCTCCCGGCTTACCGAACCGCCGTCAACCCTCTCCTCCGGGGTGTCGAAGTGGGCTTAGCACATGGTTTCCTCTTAGTGGGCCCATTTGTCAAATCTGGCCCATTAAGGAACACTGCTTACGCTGGCTCCGCCGGCTCCTTAGCCGCGGCTGGGCTTGTAGTCATCCTCAGCATGTGCCTCACTATCTACGGAATCTCTTCGTTCAAGGAAGGAGAGCCATCGATTGCTCCGTGTTTAACTTTGACTGGACGGAAGAAGCAGCCTGACCAGCTTCAGACAGCTGAAGGATGGGCTAAGTTCACTGGAGGCTTCTTCTTCGGAGGGATATCTGGTGTGACTTGGGCGTACTTTCTCCTTTACGTTCTTGACCTTCCTTACTACGTCAAGTGAATGTAGATTAAAATATGAGCTTTCACCAATATTCTACCTTATACTCTCTTGCATCATTGTTTTTACTCTCTTCTTAATCAAGAATCTTGAATCCCACAATGATTAATGTATATTACTTTCGATCGTCCCGAACTCTGTCCTTCGTCTTTTTGACATTAATTTTATATTTGCTGAAACTGCTCTGAACTGAATTGGTAATATTTATTCGATCTTATATTTAAATTCAATTCTATAAGTTTTTAAACCTTCAAGATTTAAAAATTTGTATATTATTTTTAAGAGTTCATGTGTGTAGATTCTAAAATCTCTACAATATAGCTTAGATTTTGTTTTTATTCATTTACTCATTAAAATCCATTGAAATTCATTTCAAATGACTTTATATACAAAGATTTTTAAAATCATTTAATTTTGAATAACAATGGATTTTAAAAGAGTATTTAAAATCTTAATTGAATAACACCAAATTTTAAAATCTTTTACTTATGATTTACAAATAAAGGATCCAATAACACTAGATTTTAAAGCATGATTTAGAATCACTAATTGAATAACAATGGATTACAAAACCTATAGAATTGAGTTTAAATATATGATTGAATAACACCACCTAAATATACCAACTAATAACGAACGTCATTTATTTTGTCTAGTGACATTGGTTGTTGAATGATATAATTGGACTGCTATTCACTTAAAATAACCGACTTTAAACGTGACGATACAAATTACTGTGTCGGTTTTACCGATTGATAGAGTTGAATCAGTTATAGCTGATATATTTTATGAGATTTTCTAATAATCGATGTATATATCTGCAACAATTTTGTAGGAAGGCATTTGTAACAATTTTACTAATTAACGTTAAATACTTTTGAACGTTTTCCCTATAATCTTAACATTCTTACCCAAAAAAAAATGTTTTTCCTACAATCAAACAAATTTTTTTTTGTCACCAAAATTAGCAGCTAAGCACTTAGAGACTCAGTTGGCTAAATTGGTAGGTCATCGCCTGTATATACGAAATAGTATGGTTGCATGCGCGCGCTTCTTGCCAATTTTTTTGTCTCAGTGTTGAACTTGCGCAATATATGAACCAGTTTAAATGTCTTGAAGTACTCCTTTCTCCTCTCGAATACCTCCCGATGGATTGAAAATGCTGGCTATTCTCTTAGTGCAGTGATTATCTTCACCAATACAGAACAATATGTAACAAAGTGACTTCTCGTTGCTGGTACGACTTCATACATTCCATAACCCAAATTAGCGCTTTGAATAACAAAAAAGCATCGAAGTTTTAAATTCAATGAATGATATATCTGAAAGCGAACATGACGCCAACATGGTTAAGTGTGGAGTTTGGTGTTACATTAACGGATCTTGGAAAGAGGATGATTTATTGACAGGTCAAGGTTGGTATAGTCGTTTCGAAGAAGTCGGACAAGTAATGAGAGGGACCATGATGGTGAAGATCTTACCATTTGGCAAAGAGTCAGCCCAAAGAGTATATTTTTTTGGCCGAAAGAGTTAGCTCGGTCTAAGGCTCAACGACCATGATGGTGAAGATCACGGACGGGACGTTGGTCTTGAGCATAGGCCATTCGGCTGTTGGGCCGAGCCAAATGGACAGACTGGATGTGGTTGTGTGTACTTGATTGTCTTCTGCTCTAGAGTGTTCTCCTTGATGGAAATGGCCTTGAGCTGGGTCGGATGGGTAGGTAGCTGCAGACGGTCTCGCCTCAATTATCTTATGAGCCTGCTGGTTTAGTACTGGATGATTATGGGCAGCTGGTCCAAATGCTCCGTAGGGTCTTCTTTTCTGCTCCTAGTGATCAGGTGTTCCGTGGCTTGTCTGAAGTCTTTTCTGAGTTGCCTCTTTCCTGATCGGGTACGTGGTGCGGTCCTCATGGTCGGGAACTGTTTAGGTGGTTTGATCTGGTCCAACAGGTTGGCTTGGTCATGGTGATGTCCTCATCATTCCAACCCTCTTAAGAAGTTTATGGCCTCAAAGTAGCATCATCAGAACGAAAAGGAGATAAGTCAGTAACATTAAAGCTCAAAGAAATGTTCAGCTCACTTGGGAGTGTGAGTTTCTAGGCGTTGTCGTTGATATTCTCCAAGACTCGGAACGGGCCGTCTCCTCTGTATGAAGCTTTTACTTCCGTTTGTTTGGAAACCTTTCGGGCCGCATGTTTAGCCACACCCAATCTCCTGGTTCGAAGGTGATCTCCATCCTCTTTTTGTCGGCTTGTTGTTTGTATTTGGCCGTCTTTTTTCCAGGTGATCCTTTACCTTCTCATGCATCTTTGTGATAGCCTCAACCTTGCGGGATCCATCTTGATTAGGGAACTCCAGTGGCAGTAACGGCTTTAGATATATAAGCGTCTCTCGCTTAAATCCATACACAATCTCGAACGGTGAAAGCTTTGTAGAAGAGTGGTTAGCATTATTAAGAAAAATCAACATATGGAAATCAATCTAACCAATTACGTAAGTTTTTACCAACCGTGGCCCATAAATGGACTGATATTGTCCAGTTAGCGACTCGGTATATACGTTCGTTTGTGGATGACAAGTCCTGGAAAACATTAACTTGGTTCTGAGATTCCTCCAAAGCGTCCTCCAGAAGTGTCTTAAGAACTTCTTATCTCGGTCGACGACAATGGCACGAAGCAGTCCATGCAATCTCACCACTTCTCAGAAGGATATGTCGGCCGTCTGAGTGGCATCATAGTCGTTGCACATGCTATGAAATTGGCCATCTTTGAGAATCGGTCAACCACCACAAAAATGGAATCTTTGTGCCTGATCTTAGGTAATCCCAATACGAAATCCATAGAAATATCCACCCACAGCTTCTTAGGAATATGTAAAGGCATATAAAAACCGTAAGGATTTGAACTTGACTTGGTTCTAAGGCTCTTGATGCACCTAGAGCGGAATCTTTCCACGTCACATCTCAGGTGCGGCCATAAGAAATGGTCGCCCAAGACTTTTAGGGTCTTATCCAAGCCCAAGTGCCCCTTTAGGCCGCGTCCATGAGATTCATGGATCAGAAGATCTCTCATAGAGCCTTGTGGGATGCACATTCAGTTTTGGAACAATAATCTATCATGCACGTAGAACAGTCCCTTAGCTCCTTTACTGTATTCTTAAAAAAACTCACTAAAATTAGAGTTAGCATCATAATGTTCTTTAATGTGTTCAAACTCCAAGACTTTAGCCTACATGGTGCTGATCATGGTGTATCTACGGGATAGGGCGCCAGCCACGATGTTCTCCTTGCCCTTCTAGTACTTGAGGATGTACAAGAATGTTTCTACGAACTCGAGTCATTTTGCGTGTCTACTCTTGAGTGTCGCCTATCCCTGAATATCATTCAACGTCTCATGGTCGATGTGGATCACAAACTACGAGCTTAGTCAAAAGCTCCTTGACATTTTGGAATGCCTCCTCCTGAACTGATCCCCATTTGTACGCGACGTCCTTCCTGATCACGGTTGTGAGCGGTGCAGCTACAGTACTGATATCTTTGACGAATCTCTGGTAAAAACTAGCAAGGCCATGGAAACTCTGGACATGGCCAATTCTGGTCGATGTGGGCCATTCCTGGATAGCCTTAAGCTTCTCCTGATCCACATGTAATCCCTGCAAGCCCATAACAAAATCTAGTAAAATAAGATGATCAGTGCAGAGTGTGCATTTCTTGAGGTTTGCATAAAGGCCTTCTTAACGAAGAGTCTGTATTAATTTCTCAAGGTCCACAAGGTGGTCGGAAAAATATCTACTATATATTAATATATCATCAAAGTAAATTACCACAAAATTACAGATATAGGCTTGTAAGATCTGGTTCATAAGTCTCATGAAAGTGCTAGGGGCGTTGGTAAGACTGAACGCCATGACAAGCCACTTGTAGAGACCATGCTTGGTTTCGAATACCGTTTTCCACTCGCCCCCTTCCTTCATTTTCACATGGTGATAGCCACTCCGTAGATTCATCTTACAAAAAGACAGACGCTCCGAGAAGACCGTCCAACATGTCGTCCATCCGTGGTATGGTATGTTGGTATTTGATTGTGATACTGTTGATGGCAAGGCAGTCAACGCACATGCTCCAGAATCCATCTTTATTTGCTACCAACATAACCGAAACGGCACACGGGCTGAGACTCTCGCGTATGTATCCCTTGGATATGAGGCCCTTAATCTGCTTCTCCAGCTCCTTAGACTCAGTAAGGTTCTTTCGGTAGGTCGGTCGGTTCGGTAGAGCAGAAGCAGGAGCTATGTCGATCTGGTGGTCAATGCATCAGATTGAAGGTAGGCTGGCTGGAATCTAGTCCGGAAAAATGTCCTTAAACTTGTCCAACAAAGAAACCACTTCTCGGGGTATCTCTAAGTCGCTTGGACCAGAATGCAAATCCTCCTTAAATACCATTAGTACCACCTGCATGTTCTGACTAATAGCTTTAGAAACATAAATTTATGTGATGAGTAGGTTAGTCTAACTTACCCTTTTATCCTTTGCGAGTTTTAATTGCATTTCATGGATCTCCAATGGTGTGAGTGGTGTGATATGGTATTTGCATTTGTCATAGCTGAACGAGTAGTTATTGGAGGTCATGTATGTAGAGTCTCCTTGTCGAAATTCAAGGATCGGCCTAGAAATAGGTGACCTACTTTCATGGGAACGACGTCGCATACCAAGTGGTTACTATACTTGCCAACACTGAACGAAACATGGACTTGATCGGCTATCTGTATCTCTGTATCATCGTTGAGCCACCTAAGCCGGTATGGCCGCGAATGCTTCATAATTTGGAGACCTAGCTTATCAACCATGTATCTTATAGCCACATTAGCACAAGAACCTCCATCTATGATAAGGCTACAGACCTTGTTGTTCACGGTACACTGGGAATGAAAGATATTCTCTTGTTGGTCGTCTCGGGATATACTAGGGCACTGAGAGCTCTCCGGATCACCAAAAATTATCCATAGGAGTTCCCGGTTCGGACATCTCCTCATCTTCATCCTGATCGTCGTGAAACTCGTACTCGCCAGTCACCATGATGATCATGACCTGTCAGTTGGGAAATTCTCGAGCCATATGTACTTTTCCTTGACATTTGAAACAAGTAGTATCTATAGCTCTAGAAGTGCTAGGAAACTTACCTGCTTCAGAACGTTTGAATTTAGGAGCCTTAGTGTTTGGTTTCTTGAACCGCAATTCAATCTCAATGGCCTTTCCCTCGCCTATAACTCTAGGCTTGGGTGGCGTCCATGTCGAGTTTCTCCGAGCTTGGTTCGTAGTGGCCGCTTTCAGCTTGATGTGCGGCTGGGCCCGAATACTCATATGTAGTAGTTCAGACATGTCGTGGTACAGTTGAATCACGACCTTCCACGCGATACAGTCATGCAGTTTATCGATAAACTAGGCCATAAGAGACTCCTTCGAGTCGTCTAACTCGAGCCGGTTCCGTAGTTACTCAAGTTCCTCAAAGTATTCTTCTACAAACCTGCTTCCCTCCACAAGCTTACGAAACCTCTTCCTGTAAGTCTGTATGAAAATGTGGTGGCACATATCTTCTTCTTAGGCTGTATTTCAGGATGGCCCATGTCGTGATCTGTTCCTAATGATGTCTTCTCCGCTAGGAGACTTCCATGTCCCACCAATATAAGGTGTGGTCCGTGAGTTGAGTTGTTGCCAATGCCACCTTTTCTGATCGTTGTAAGTGTATTAGTCGAAATTGTATTCAATCCTCCGCTCCCATTCTTGATATGCCTCGGGATGGACCTTTCATGAAAAATTAGGAGCGGTCAGTTTAATGTTGTTATGAAAGTGTCGAGGTACCTCTTCTTCACGCATGCGGCCTCGGTGGACCGGATCTCGTAGTCGGTGGTTATGATCGGGCGGGTTATCGTCGAGTCAAGGCATGTCCTCGTCTGTGTCCTCTAGCTGGTTGGCCCGGACAAGCTAACCTCTCCTGGCTGGAGCGATCGGTGTTGCTGGTCGAGGCTTCGATTGGGGCGCGGGTGGTGGTTGAACGACCGGTTGTTCGAGCCGGTCCAGACGTGCACCGTTGGCTTAGATCGCTCCTATCAACTGAGCGAAGTCATTCGGTGCAACTTGGTTATCGACCATTAATGCTTAACCTGCACACTCAACAAACAATCAAGTCCAAAAAGAAAAATATAGGGAGCAAGCAAAGAAAAGGCAGAACGCAAAAAGGCAAAACCGTAAAAATGGCAAATATGCAAACCGAAATTAGAAAATATATAAAACTATATGGCTGGTTTATTTATTATTATTTTTTGACCGATGAATATGAAAACTAAAAGGAAAATTGCAATAAAACTATGCAAGCTTAACAGAAAGTTGAGAAACTCAAATGATCGAAGCGGTCTAATGAGCAAGTCAACCTAGATGATATGTAATCAGTGGTCCGCCAATGCAATTCTAAGTCCTATGCTCAATTTCGGTTCAGGGTGTAAATGCAAGTTTAATTCAAAACTACCAAATTAAACAAATAAAATAGAGACCAAGCACAAACAAGCAAACCACAAAGAACAAAACCGGAAAAAGCAAGCCAACCCCAAACAAGCTACCCGCCTAGTACCAAATGTAGCCGATTTCAACCTAACAAGTTCTGATATGTTTTTTTAAATTTTATGATGCAACAAAAAGAAAATCCAACAACCTAAGCATATAAAACCGAAACCAACAGATGATACAAGCTAAAACAGGCGGTAGCAAGCAACAACACAACCGATTTTCAAATAACCCGAATATGATTGAGATGCAGCCGATTCTAGCAAAAAACCTAACACACTTTTTGTATTTTTTATATGAATATGAAATAACATAAGCAAACAAGAAAGCTGAAACACCTAATGCAAATTTTTTTTTATGAAAGCAAATCAAGCAATGAACAAAAATAAAAGTGTAAAGGAAATATGTACCAATTGATTTCAAGAGCCTAAGCTCTGATACCAGATGATGTAAGATCCTGGTAGGATCCTACACACTGTCAGGAAGGTGGAACACAAGTCTGGACAAAGGCGCTTTCCTTGATGGTCCGTGGAAAGAAGCTGGTCGAGCGACGGGCAATGGTGGTCGAGCGTGAGCGAGGATGGTCGAGTGGTCAAGCGTGGTCGATGGTAACCTTGGAACTGGCTGAAGGCGCTCTTTTCTCATCTGGGTGGATGGTTTGAAGATGGATTCATAAAAGGATTCAAGCAAGTAACAATGGACCTTCAGAGTGTTCTCCTTGATGGAAATGGCCTTGAGCTGGGTCGGTGGCTCCGGATGGTCTCGTCTTTGTCATCTTTCGAGCCATATGATTTATTATGTGCTGATCATGGGCCTTCTGGTCAAAATTATTCGTGATGTCTTATATGCTTTTCATGGTGATCAGGTGTTCTATGGCTCAATTGAAGTCTTATCTGAGTTGCCTCTGACCTGATCAGGGCCGTGGTGCGGTCCTTATGGTCCGGAATGGTTCGGGTGGTTCAGTCTGGTCCGCCTGCTCTGTGATGACACTGTAATGGAAAGCCGTTGAATGGTAATAGAAAACCGCCAAAGACAGTTTGTTTGGAAGTGGAATTTCACATGCACGTTTAGAGATACTCGAAGGATGAGTGCTTTTTCTAAAATTTTGGAGGTAGAAGATACGAAACATGTTGTTTATGGCTAAGCTTCAGTGTCAACCATCTCTTAAGGACAAGTATTTTATCTCATTCGGATCAAGCTGGAAATGGGATGTGATGATGAACTTTTTCAATGCAATAGACGTTAGGAATTTTAATCACCCCATGAAAGTGAGTAACCGACCTAATGGACATGGGCGGTTGTGTGGTCTTTATGTTGTGTTTGTAAAGTCGTTGTTAGCATGGTTCCAAGGAGAAGGTTACTACGTGTTTTGATCTGCAACAATGTGGGGGAGAATCAGTCCCACAAATTCGTGGATAAATTATTTTCAAGCAAGTAGGGGTCAAACTCAATTTTCCCTTCCAAGTATTTGTTTGTGTTTTCTTGCTGGTAAAGAGTTTCAGCATAGACAGATTGAGTTCATTTTGTTGTTTACTTGTCATCTAAGTAAGGACAATCAGTTGGCAGAGATGCCTTAAGGAGATGTATGAGCGGCATATTAGAGACCAAGGAGGTGCAGGAGCTGAATGGAACATTGGCTATTCTCAGACAATTGGCAGTTATCGCAGTGTGAGAGACAATTCTTGAGACATTGGATCATGCAGATTTATTGTGGAGGATTCGACAATCTCAAGGAAGGATAAGTCATTGCGTAAGCAGATCGAAAATGAGGCTTTTTATGGTAGGCTTTTTTGTACACCGCTATGTTGGTCAAAAGCAGGGCATTGATAAATCATAGTTACAATAATGGTTCCGGAAACGGTAGAGCAAGTGGAAATGCTCAAGAGGCGGCTTAAGGAAGCTCATAATCGTTAGAAGAGTTATGCATATAAGCACATGAGATATTTAGAGTTTGAGGTGGGTGACTTAGTACACCAGAAAATATGGACATTTCAAGGAGGTTCTAAGACTCAAAAGTTAAAGGAGCTTAAGCCGGGGTACATGGACCATACCTTATTTTTGAGCGGATAGGGCAGTAGATTATCGTTTGGGTTTATCAGCATATTTTGCTAGCTTCAACACTGTGTTTCATGTGCAAATAATGAGGAAGGTTGTCAAAGAGCAAGAGCTTATTTTGCACCAGTCGCCCATGATCTCAATATGGATCTCTCAACGCCTAGTCAACTAGTTGCGATTCTAAAATGTCTGGAAAAGGGAGTTCACGGGAAAATGAAAACGATTGTCAGATTCTAGTGGGAGAGAGTGATATATCATGGTTTTTACCTGTTTTAAGCCATGATATAAGTATATATTAGAGTCTTTTGTAGTGTCTTTCGTCTTTTCAGGTGTTTATTAGGTCCATGCACGTTTGGAGGATTTTGGAAGATATTGGAGCATTTTGGGCAAGATTTGGAGCTAAAGCCGTAAGGAGCAAAAGTCATCTTCTGAGTTTTCAACGAGCGTCGACCGATGCACATCTGCGTCGATCGACGCAGCTCCCAGATCGCAACATTCCAGCGCATTAATGAAGAATTCAAGAATTTCAGCTCTGACCCAGGAGTTTCAGTATTTACAGAAGAGACCCAAAACGTGTTTAGCACTTTATAATTAGGTTTTTGGTGTTTTGTTTTAGAGGATACATTCATGCTTTTAGCTAAAGAGAGTTTTGGAGTTTTGGGGTTGATCATTCCTTGTACTGCTTTTTGGACAAGATTTCGAACCCCTTTTCATTCTCGACTTTCTATTTAATGCAATTTATTCATATTATGATTTTTGTTTCGTTGATCATGTATGAGTAGAGTCATTGTTAGGTTTAGGGATTCTCATTAGGGTTTTCATGACTTGCTAGATTAAATCAATTAGTTAGGATTCATAACATGTTAGTTCTTCAACCTAAATTGTGCTTAATACTAGTTTCTAACTTGATCACTTAGAACCTGGATCTAGGATATATAAGTTGACACGAAAGTGTAATTTAGAATCTGAACTATTTGGGTTGAGTAATTTAATTATTGGCAAAGAAATTTGGTTTAGTTGAATTGTGAACTAATTGAACCTGCACCTAAGGCTAGTTTAAATCTGTTCGGAATTGCAAAGAAATTTGGATTTCTAAGGTTTAGACTTAGTGAATTCTCGTAACGAAAGTTGTTTAGTTCTATATCAGTGTTTGAGTTCTAGAACGGTTCTTAATTCGATCATGACTGATAATTGATCTGCTTGGCATGATTTCCTGAGAACTCCCTTGACTTAGCGCTTTTAGTATTTGATAAACAATCGATGCCTTTGGTGAACAATATTTCATATTAGAGTTTGGTTGGATATTCAATTTTAGCTTCCTTCTTACAGCTATGAAAATAGATAAATTGAATCGTAATTTAACATAATGATTATAATAACATATTATATTTGTATGATTTTAATGTAGTGTAATATATTATGTACCAAAACTTTATTTAGTACTATTATAAAATACTCTTATCAATGTGAAAATAACTTACGGATTCATATGCCAAAATCAAAAAAAATATGTTTGCTTCGCAGAAACACATGTAATACATTTATGCACAATAGTGACACAAATAGTAGGGTTAACCTTTTGAAATGATAGAACTTTTAGTGGAACAAAATTAGACATTAAGAAGATGTCTCACAAATCAAGACGAAATAATTTTAGGGTTTTTTTAGAGATTACATGCACATTAGGGTATTCTACACTTGTATATATAAAGGATTATAGATATTCGTAGGGTCTTCAGCAAAAGGCATCGTACTGATTTAACTAATTGAATTAGAAATCTTCAAATATTATTGTATAGATTATTTATTTTAGATTTCCTTAAATGTGATCTTAACAAAAGATGTTGTGATTCAGATATGCATGATTCAGTTAATAATAGATTTTATATAGAACTTATTAATACATTTTTGTTTAATTAACATGCAATATTTTTTAGAATTATGTACAATACTATGAATAATTATTGAAATGTTATTCCAACAATGTTATAAATAAACTATGTACATGAGTTAAAAAAATTAGAAATTCATAATTCACTTTTATGTTTCTGCAATAAGGTCGTAAAACGTCAGTGGAACTGGTAGATATTATTGAACGGGTAATCACCAATGAAATTGAGAATCTAAAAAATCTACTAAAGAAATCATAGAAACATAAAAAAATCATGATAAACAATTTGTTGATAAAAAACATAAACAAAATTCTTCATGTTTTAATTGTAAATTTAAAATTATGGCTTAAAGTTAATGCTATTCTGAAATGAAAGAAAATACATAAATAAGTTGGTCCATACTATCTCTTAACATAGAGGAGCTTAGGGTACCTCAAGGGGAAAAAACATATTAAAAATTAACACATCAGATCCCCAATAAAAAAAACATAAACTATACAATCAAACTAGGAGTTGTTTTATAAATACTTCTGGACAAAATCACGAACTTTTCAACTTCATACGCATCAAAGCGTATCTTAGAAAGTCGTTGAAAAGCTTTGAATCTCACCAACCCTAATCGTAAATAAATTTAAATTATTTGTCATTTTATAGTGAGTGGAAAAAATTTAGAAATGGTTTGAAATTTCATCATATTAGCACTGTTTTGACGATATTAAAGCATTGGAATAAGCAGAACAATATCTCATTCGGACTTTTGGACCATGCCGTCACCAACCTAACAGCAAGATCGTCAATTATCACACAATTCAATGACTCGTTTCTGCCAATATTAACTACAAATAAGCTTTCAGACATTCTAAGAATATTCTACATGAGATAAATGCAAGTTCTACTTACTCCAAATATGTAATTGGTAATTTTACGTGAAGAAGCCTCTAGTAATTCGTTCTCGATCCTTTGTAAGATCCATTGGATCTCTTTCAAAGTCATCAACTCCAAGCACAACACCAATCAAATCTATGTCTAAAAAAACACCAAAAAATTCATAACCAACTCCAATAAATGAAAGCATCCCAGAAAAATAATAGAACTTTGTTAAAACAAAAATTATACCTATTGGATAAGTACTAGTTATAGTGTCGTTTGAAACGCCATGTATAGGCTTCAAGTCAAAGTAGTGTTGGTCATTAGGAAATGAAATTCTCTAGATTATACTCGAACGGATTCGACACAAAGAGAATAAACTATCTGTCAACCGGCCAACCATTGGCCTATCAAGGATAAGAACGTTATCTCATTGAACCCAGTGGCCCTCAGATTCCAACAGCCACTCGAAAATTCCAAATATCACCCCATAATTTTCTTTCTATCCTTTGACCCTATTGTTATAAAGTGAATCATACAAAAACTTAATACAACGTAGGAACAAAGATTATATAACTATTATTTAAATACAAATATAAACTTATAGGTATAATATTAAGATAACATGTTCATCCACCAAAAGTAGTTTGATGGTTTTGGCGGTGAAGAATTCTTCAAATATCCAAGGCCGAAGGACCTTTAATGTCAAACTCAATTTGGTCGTCGACTTGTTGGTCTCCGAGAGAATTGGTGTTGCCATGGGCCATAGTTTTTTGCAATAAATTTTCGTAGAGAGAAAAAACGGAAGATGGAAAGGAAGTTAAAGTCGGAAACATTTCGTATCTGCCTATGATTTTTCATAAATACTCACCACGATCTTAAGAAGTTAGCAAGGGTTTTATTTTAATGTTTTTAACACCGAAAAATTCAAATTTATGTACCACAATTTAATTTGGTACACAAATGTTTTAATGGAGATTATCGCTATGTGTTATGCATATTTATTAAGCGTCAGTCACCGAGTAAATATAAAAATCTATCATAAAGGTGGACTAATAATTATTATATAATTAAATCGATTTTGGTCAATTAAGATAACAGTTTCATATTAATAAATTCGGTGGGTACATTTCAATCTAATGATTAACTATATTAGAAAAAAAATAGAAATGTAGGTTGATGTCAATCACTTCTCATTTATTAATATACATGAAATTTATCTTAAAATGAAAATACTAAATTGGGATACTATTTTTATTTGTGTTAATAGTTTTAAACAGATTTTAATCTAACACATGATAAATAATAGTTTTGTTTTAAATTTTGTTATAGATCATTCTTGAAAATTTATATTATATAAATTAAATATGTTATGGAAAACCTAAAATTAAAATATTTTCGATTAGTTATATAATATATCTAATAAATATATATATAAATCATATTAATAAGTAACATATCATCTAATAACTGCATGCATTGAAACTGGTTACCACTAAAATGTATAATTTCAGATTCAAAACACCAATTAAAAGCCTTCTACCAAACCATCCGATCAAAACCATTATAAAAGGCACTTGTTGAAGATCATTCGTTTGTTCTTACATATACTCATCTATTCAGTTTTTATCTTTGCCAGAAAAACTTTTCAAAGAACTTATTTTTCACTAAAAAACCAACAATGGCCTCTTTCACAAATGTAAGAGCTCTCAGCACATCGCGTGATAACTGGAGAATACACGCCAAGATTCTTCAGAAATGGACCAAAGGCAAATCAGATAACGGTCAGCGAATCCACCTCATACTCTGTGACGACCATGTATTCAATATTCATATACAATATTTTAGTTACATCTCTCTCATAATTATCAATGGAAGCTTTTTAAATAATCTTTACAAACATTGGTCTTGTTTTTGTCTTCATAGTATGCATAGCAACAAAATTCAAGCAACAATAAGGGGTCGGAACTGATAAATAAGTTTAGAGGTCAAGTTCACAAAGACCATTGGATTTTTAAGAAGTCATTTAGCGTAGTTGCTCAAACACAAGTTGATTATACGGCCTTCACCGGTAAAAATCAATTCAGAATCAATAAGTTTTCTGGAACGAATACAAAGAGATATTTGTGGGCCGATTCACCCATCATGTGGAACCTTTAGGTATTTTATGGTTTTAATTGACGCATCTAGTAGATGGTCACATGTATCCTTGTTATCAACTCGAAACTTGGCGTTTTCGAGATTACTTGCTCAGTTGATTAGACTACGAGCCCATTTTCCAGATTTTCCCTTAAAGGCAATTCGCCTTGATAATGCTGGTGAATTCACGTCTCAAGCTTCTAATGACTATTGCATGTCCATTGGGATAAGTGTTGAACATCCTGTAGCACATGTTCACACACAAAATGGTTTAGCAGAATCTCTAATCAAACGTCTACAGTTGATTGCTATACCATTACTAATGAACTCAAAACTCCCAATATCTGCTTGGGGACATGCTATATTACATGCAGCAGCATTGATTCGCATCAGGCCAACAAGTAATCAAAATTTCTCCCCATCACAACTGATTCTGTGTCAGGAACCAAATATTTCCCATCTGAAAGTTTTTGGATGTGATGTATACGTTCCAATTGCTCCACCACAGTGATCTAATATGGGTCCTCAAAGGAGGTTGGTAATATATGTTGGATAAGATTCTCCATCAATAATTAAATATCTTGAGCCATCTACAGGGGATTTATTCAAGGCTCGATTCGCAAACTGTCATTTTAATGAGTCTGTTTTTCCAACTCGGGGGAGAAAATAAAAAGCTGGAAAAAGATATAAATTTGAATGAATTATCAATGTCTTATCTTGATCCTCGGACTAAAGAATTTGAATTAGAAGTCCAAAAGATAATTCATTTACAAAGCTTAGCAAATCAATTGCCAGACGCGTTTACTGACCCAAAAAGTGTGATCAAATCACATATACCAGCTGTAAATGCTCCGATAAGAATAAATATTTCAGAAGGACAAAATCAAACTGCTAATGAGTCTAAGGCACGTTTGAAACGTGTTAGACCTATTGGTTCCAAAGATAAAAATCCTCTAAAAAGAAAAGGAGCAGAAATTGGCAATGGTGAAACCGAGGAAATAATTACGAATGAAGGATCTCTAGAAGAGACTTCAAACATGACAAAGAATGAAATTCAGGTGCCTGATAATGATGAGATCTCAATTAATTATGTAATTTCTGGAATAAAATGGAACCGAAAGCAAATCGACGTCGATGATATTTTTGCATGCAATGTAGCAGTTGATATTATGGATGAGGATCATGAACCAACATCTATTGAAGAGTGTACACAAAGAAGTGATTGGCCAAAATGGAAGGAAGCAATAGATGCAGAATTAAAATCTCTCGCTAAAAGAGAAGTATTTGGACCAGTAGTAAGTACACCTAAAGGTGTAAAACCAGTGGGACATAAATGGGTCTTGGTACGAAAGAGGAATGAAAATGGAGAAATTGTGAGATATAAAGGACGTTTAGTCGCACAAGGATTCTCACAAAGACCTGAAATTGATTATGAAGAGACATACTCTCCTGTGGTGGATGCAACTACTTTCAGGTTCCTTAGTAGTCTGGCGATAAAAGAAGGACTTGATTTACGTTTAATGGATGTAGTGGCAACCTACTTATATGGGCCACTAGAAAATGACATTTATATGAAAGTCCCAGCAGGATTTAAACTCCCGAAGCAGTAAATTCTAATTCCCGAGAACACTACTGCATAAAACTAAATCGATCTCTTTATGGATTAAAACAATCAAGGCGTATGTGGTATAATCGCCTTAGTGAGTACTTGTTAAGAGAAGGCTACAAGAATGACTGTGTTAGTCCATGCATCGTTATAAAGAGATTTGAGAAATGATTTATTATAATTGCAGTATATGTTGATGATTTAAATATTATTGGAACTCCTGCAGAGATTTCCAACACAGTAGAATATTTGAAGAAAGAATTTGAGATGAATGATTTTGGGAAAACAAAATTTTGTTTGGGACTACAAATTTAACATGTAAAGAATGGAATTCTAGTACATCAAGAGACATACATAGAAAATGTGCTCAAAAAGTTATATATGGATAATGCACACCCTTTGAGCAGTCCAATGGTTGTAAGATCACTTGATGTGTCAAAAGGATCCATTCCGCCCTCGGGAAAACAATGAAGAAGTTCTTGGCCCTGAAGTACCATACTTAAGTGCAGTAGGAGCATTAATGTACCTTGCTAGTCACACAAGACCAGATATATCATTTTCGGTGAATTTGTTAGCAAGGTTTAGCTCATGCCCAACTCAAAGGCATTGGAATGGGATTAAGCATATACTTCGTTACCTCCAAGGTACAAAAGACATGGGCTTATTCTTTTCCAACTTATCCAAGGAAGGCCTAATTGGTTTTGCAGACGCATGATACTTATCCGATCCCCATACTTCTAAATCGAAAACAGGATATATGTTCACTTGCGGAGGTACTGCCATTTCTTGGCGATCTATGAAGCAAACTCTCACCGCTACTTCTTATAACCATGCAGAGATTTTAGCCATCCATGAAGCTAGTCGCGAGTGTGTATGGTTAAGATCTGTCGTTCATCATATACAAGAAGATTGTGGTATTTTTGTAGGGAAAGAAGCTCCAACAATTATGTATGAAGACAATGCAGCATGCATCGCACAACTCAAAGACGGATACATTAAAGGTGATAGAACAAAGCACATTCTACCAAAATTCTTCTTCACACACGATTTACAGAAGAACGCCGATATACATGTTCTACAGATCTGTTCGAGCGATAATTTGGCTGACTTATTTACAAAGGCGCTACCTACTTCTACTTTCAAGAAGTTAGTTCATCATATCGGGTTACGCCGTCTCAAAGATCTCGACACATGTACTCATGAGGGGGAGTAATTGCGTGTTGCACTCTTTTTCCCTTAACCATGGTTTTCTAATTGGGTTTTCCTGGTAAGGTTTTTAATGAGTCAACATCTTAAACGCAATACGAACCATTCCATTATAATGGACATCTAAGGGGGAGTGTTATGAATAATTAGTAGATGCCCATTATAAGGCCCATTACTTGTAATCTAGGTTTTACTTGGTCGTCAAGTTCTTGTACTCCTATATAAAGGAGCTTTTATTCATTGGAATAAACATCACCAATCCTGCTATCTCTCTTCTATTCACAACAGGAATCATTATCTGATATGCCCATATTTCTTAAAAATGCATCTCTTATATCTAGGCCCGGGCAAAAAATTCGGAATCGAAATACCGAACCGAACCCGAGCACAAAATTATAATTACAAACACAAATATATTGGTTAGTTTTAGACCAAAATAGCTAAAATATCCAAAATAAACGAAATTTCTTGCTATATTTGTCTAAATTTAACAAATTTTTGTTCATATTAATCAATTTTTATTTTTGTTTAATGATTTTCCGGGTACCCGGACCCGAACCGAACCCGAATGAAACCGAACCGAATCCGAACCAAAATTATAAAATATCTGAACGGGTCTTATATGTCTAGAATCGAAAATCCAAAAACCCGAAAGATCCGAACCGAACCCGAACGGATACCCGAACACCCAAGCCTACTTATATCCCTTTAAAATTTACATGCCCTTCCATGTTTTAATGAATCTTGATAAAACGAAAATGCCCTTATTCATTAATCAATATATTTAATAATTTATTTTATTTAAAAATAAATAAATAACAAAAAATAATTAAATAATTATAAAATAGTAATTTTGTGAGCTTTTGAGGATATCAAGTAATACTAGTATTAATGGGTAAAACTAGCAGTACTATGTAAACATTAAAAAAAAAAGAAATAATTATAAAAAAAGTAATTTCGTGAATTTTCGTCGATTTCAAATAATACTAGTATTACTAGGTAAAACTAGTAGTACTGTGTAAACTAGTAATATTAGTAACACTAATAATAATAAAAGTTGTTCTATAATTTGATTGTATATTCATATTTTGTTTTTGTAAGATTTGTCTTTGTTTTATAAGACTTGTATAACTATTTATTGTATTTATTGCTATTGGTAATATTAATATTATTGAAAGAAAAATGTAATACTGGTAATACTAGTAAAATTGTGAAAATAATACAATCATATTAATGTATAAATTAAAACAGATATTATTTTAACAAAATCTAAATTAGTCAAAATATTAATGTATAAAACCATCAGAATTGTAGGTTAATCGAATTATATGTTAATCGATCTATAATGTAAGAAACTACACAATATAGTTTTTATACTTTCAATGTCACTTTGTAATTAATAACTAACAAGAAAAAGTTACGGAATTTTGATTTAAAACATATTAATGCATAAAATCATTAGAATTACATCTTAATCAATTTATACCAGTTGTAAAACTACAAAAACATAATTTTAGGATATGTAATACTACTATTTTCTGTAATATTATGCGTTCATTTGACATTTCATTTTGGCGGTAAAATGAAATTTCCCTCCAACTTTTATTTTCAGTTATATAATATAGTAGTTTTATGAAAACTGCAGGTAGTTGTACTTTGACTGTTTTCCAATTTATTTAGTATTACATATTCTAAAATTGTGTTTTTGTAGTTTTACAATTGATATAATAAATTATATAGTCCCAATTCATGACCATAATAAAATTTTAGGCGTTTTAGCATAAACTTTCTTCTAGATTATATGCTTTGTAAACAAATATAGAAGCAAAAAAATATCATAACTTTTTTGGTGGATATCTTCATATCAAAAACGAACATTTGATTGTATATAAGACAACAATACATTTCATTAACAATGTAAAAAAATTACAAAGATTATATAAATTTCCCTCGAACTTCTCGAACTTCTCGAACTGCTTGTGCTTCCAAATGGTGTCACAGGCCTTACATGAACTCCATAAAGATCTGAAGATAAAAAGGGAAAATGTAATTCATCTCTTTTTTTCATCTGAAATAATATTATTTAACTAAGATGGAATGTTTTTCGAGATACAAAAACAGGCAGAAAATAGAACTTTTTCTAAAAACTAAGTCCAAAAAAGGAAACTAAACCGACGGAATAAAAGACATTCCCAGAAACAAAACCTACAACTAAAACAGTAAACAAACGATAAATCTAAAGTCAATCAAAGGTAAACCGAAATTGCATATCATAACCCGTGTGGAAATGCTTGAACGAGATTTACCGTTGTTGCCCACGACCCACCAACGATAACACCAGCTACTCGTATAGATGCTGAAACACCCTCTCTCAGACTCAAAGAAACAGATTCCACAATCCGACAAGAAGAACCCCTATAAGTCTCACTAACACTCTTTCAGATACGGTAGTGACGCACTTCAATATGCATAATAAACACCTGGATAGAAATTTAAAAGAAATCCAAATCTCCACAGATTTTAATCAAACGTAACCAAACTAACCTAAACTACCCCGAATATTAATCCGGAGAAAAGAACATATTAGAAAGCACCCACCGTAATCTTCCACAACAAATCAGACACAAACAAAATCGGACCTCAAAATCCAACTGTGAATCCACGAAAGCCTGCATAGCAGAGGCAACTAAACATTTCTAGTTTATAACCGATTATCCCACATCACAAAAACAGCCATAAACCGGATAAGCACAAACCCATACCTAATCCTAAACCAGAACAAATTGACCTCACAAAACCAAGTAAAACCTCAGATTACGACCTATAACACCTAAAAACGACCTAGAGCCCAATATCAAATGAAGAAACACAGCCTCACCAACACAGGCGAGAGACCATACCAGCACGGGTGGAGGATCTGGCGACCCGGCGACGCCGACACCATAGAAGGATGAGCAGCGATCCATGGACGAGATGAGACAGCCGGCGAGGACATATCCGCCTGGAGAAGACGAGGCAGAAGAGAGTTACACCGTAAACCGTTGTAAATGGCAGAGGAGCATGAAATGGAGAGAGCTACAAGCTACATAAATGAGAGTCCCTCCCCGACACCGGCAGAGAGCACCGGTCGAGGAGTAGACGACAAATTTTTTTTTTCTTGTAGCCAACCTCGATACAAGCGTCTGGGAAAACTTATTAGATTGTTCTTGGTTTTTGATGTAATTCATTTCTAAGCCATGAAAAGCCATTTTAAAAAGATAAAAATCACACTCTGTCATCATCTCATGTCAAATTGATACGAACACTGAACCATTGTCAGACTATATATACAAAATTCTTATACAATATAAAGAATCTGGGTTTTACTTGATAAATTATTTCCACCAATCTTCCTTCCTTTAATGGTCAGAATCCAATTCGTGTGCAGCCTCCACACGCTTTGATTTTGGTTTTTGTAGAGACAATTCTGATTTAGGGTTCTAAGTTTTGGGGTTTATGGGTTTGTGCCATGAAACAAACCAACAGCTTCGGGAGATATTTTTGCGTTTGAGATAGCTTTCAATTCATCAACATCTAACAATCTTCGTCTCTTGATCGAAATCGATCGATTTAATTAGGAGTAGATCGAAACACTTCTTTCTCAGATACAGTGACAAGAAAAGAAAAACAAAGACAGAATTTTCGTATTAAATCCAATAAAATTGGGTAGGTGGATAAAGAGTAATACTTGGGTTCACCCTAGAGGTGAACCATTTTGTTCACCTCCACCTTTTCTAACCAATCAAATAATTCCACATAATCTAATATTAAAAATAACTAAAATTTTAAAAATGTTTTAAGAATAAAAAATAAAAAACGAAAAAAAAAAATATATATATTATTTCGGACAAAACTTAAAAATAATTTTTTTTATAAAAAATAATAAAACCTAAATCTTAATCTCTAAACCCTAAATTCTAAACCCTAAACCCTAAACGATAATTTGAACCTAAAATATTAAAATAAAACTAAATCCTAATTCCTAAACCCAATATGTAAATCTTAAAAATAAAAAACTAAACCCTAATCCCTAAATCCTAAACACTAATCCAAAGAGCTTAAACCCTAATCCATAAACCCTAAACCAAAGAGCTTAAACCCTATACCATAAACCCTAATCCCTAAACCCAACATGTAAGAGCATCAACATTGATGATACTCTATTAGGGGTTCTTAAGAATATTATAATGTTGTTTTAATTGTTTTGTAATAGTTAAGAACCTAAGCTTATTTTGTTCATCCATTGATGAACCCCTTAATGGGGTTCTTAAAATAAATAAAATATATATATTTATTTTAATCATATTTTAAACATTAGAATTGAACATTTTTTTAATGTGGTAATAAATAAAAACATACAAAATTATAAATCTTGATTACCAAATTTGTTCCAAATATTCTCAATTAAATCGGCTTTCAATTGTTGATGTTTCCGTTTATCACGAACTTTATTCCGAATGCCAATCATATTACCGAGGTTTGTAGGCATGTCTGTAGAATATGTAAAGTCCACCTCCGAACCCCTGCTTGACTCTCCTTGTTCGAAGTCTGATATATCAAATTGAGTGTACCCATCTCGTTCGTCTTCTACGATCATATTGTGTAGTATGATACACGTTCTCATAATTTTTCCTATTTTGGCTTTGTCCCAAATAAGAGCCGGATTTTTAACAATTGAAAACCGAGCCTGCAATACTCCAAAAGCCCGTTCGACATCTTTTCGGACGGCTTCTTGACGTTCAGCAAATAACTTCGCTTTAGGACCTTGAGGCAATGAAATAGATTGGATAAAGGTTGCCCATTGTGGGTAAATTCCGTCCGTGAGGTAGTACGCCAAATGATACTTGTTCCCGTTGACCTTGTATTCCACTTTTGGTGTTCGGCCTTGTAATATGTCATCAAACACAGGTGATCGATCAAGAACATTAATATCGTTCAAAGTACCCGGTGGTCCAAAAAAAGAATGCCATATCCAAAGATCATGTGATGCTACAGCCTCTAAGACAATCGTTGGCTTTCCTGAACCACGGGTATATTGCCCTTTCCAAGCGGTTGGGCAATTTTTCCACTCCCAATGCATACAATCGATGCTTCCTATCATACCAGGAAACCCTCGAACCTCTCCAATGTCTAGTAGTCGTTGAAGATCCTCTGGTGTTGGCCTTCGTAGATACTCTTGTCCAAACAACTCTATTATTGCATCTGTAAACTTATCCATACATAATAACGCTGTGGTTGCACCGAGTCTGAGATATTCGTCACACCCGTCAGCTGCACACCCGTATGCTAAGATACGGACTGCTGCCGTACACTTTTGTAGTCCGGATAGCCCGAGCCGACCGCCTCCATCTCTTCTTTGTTGAAAGTATGGAATTTCATTAGAGACGCGATCGACAATCCTAGTGAACAACGATTTGTTCATACGAAAACGGCGTCTGAATATACGAGGCGGATATGTAGGAGTGTCACTGAAGTAATCGTTCCATAAAAGTTGGTGGCCGTCTTCTCGATTTCTTTCAATGAAATCTCGTTTCTTCGGTCTTCTTTCTTGGACTTCCATCAAGGCATTGAATGTATCTTCAAAATGTTGTTGGAAGGTTTCATTAAAGGCTTCATTTAACTGAGTATGAATATCGTTTGTGGGAGAGAAGGACATTTTTGAAGTTGTTCAAAAGGAAATGAAGTTGTAAGAAACGATGTTTGAAAAGAAATGAAAGAAGAACAACTAGGATAAACAGATGATTGTAAGGAAAAGTTGTTTGTAAAAGAAATACTACTTGAAGCTATATAAGAACATGGGTTTAGAGTAAACGTTATATAGAAATACAAGCGGAGTTCCTTTGCAAGCAAAGGCATATTCATCACATAAGTTGTAGCAGAAAACAACAAGTACCCGTGAGCTATAGCCGACACTACTAGAAATCAAAATCATGACAAGTCCCGTGAACTAAAGCCGATAATACAAGACAACAAAAGGAGAACAATTCCCGTGACCTCCAAAAAGAAAGCAAAGGATAACAAGACAACAAAAACAGACCGCTTGTTCCTCCTTGGTCACATGTCCTTGTCTTCTACCTGAAACAACCAAGTACACAAAAAAGTAAGCATCATAATAATTCAAATATTCAGCAGAAAATGTACTAAATATAGCATACTTAACACAACTAAATGTCAACAAACTTAACTACCTATTGTGTTCCTAACATTTCAGTTATAAGCTTATTTTTTAGAGTGTTCTCTATCTCAGAGAGCGGTTCTGTCTTAGCAAGTAAACGGTCTAGCAATTGCTGGTTGTTTAACTTCTCCTTCATAACCAACATGTTTTGTAACTGGTCCAAGGATTCCTCTTTTCCCCCCTTCTTCCGCTTGGCAGCTTTTGCTGCCTTAACACCAACTGGCCTAACCACCTCTTTCCCCTCAACATCCTCTATGTTTTTTCTTTTCTCCTTCCCACCATCTTTAGCCATAAGTGTGGAGCACCATTTCTGGTCATGTCTGAGCTCTCTCCACGCGTGCTCAAGAGTGAACTTGGAGTGGTAATCATTATAGAAGAGTTCAAGAGCTACTTTCATCACGTCATTGTCATTTTGGCCGCTTGCTTGAGCCTTCAAAGCCGCATCATAGCACCCTGCGAATTTGCAGACTTGGTCATTCAACCTTTGCCATCGCTGCTTGCATTGACCAAGCTCCCTTGGAGGCGTTCCAACAAGCAGAGGACTGGAGTTGTAATATTCTTGAATCCTCCTCCAGAAGGCACCAGCTTTCTGCTCATTGCCAACTATTGGGTCCTTGCTGGTATTCAGCCAAGCACCAATGAGGATTACATCCTCCTTTGGAGACCATTTCCTCCTCTCCTTAATACTAACTTCATCAGAACCTTGACTACTAAAACTAGGGAGTTCTGATGAATCTAAGTCAAATGACTGACTATTAAGAAGGCTTACAAAACCTGGTGAATCTAAAGAAAAAGTGGTAGGAGAATCAATTTTTGAAGTACAGTTGGTTTTGTGATGGGTGAGAGTTTATAGTGTTTTTAGAAGGAATAGTATATTTATTAGTGTTTTGCAATCAATGCGTTCTATAACTATTCAACCTAACCATTACAAACAAGCCATTAACGTACATCAAATCTTAATTCATGAGGTTAACATCCATTAAAGAGCCATCAAGTCGACACAGTTGGAAAACTGTGTTATTCAATAAGAGCTATCAAGTCTACACAGTTGGAAAACTGTGTTATATTTAACTCAAAACGTAACTAAGTTATAGTTACGGGTTTCCAACTTGACTTAGTTATAGTTACGGGTTTCAAACTTGACCAAGTTATAGTTAGTTTCACTTCAATATTGTATTCAATTTCACAGTAAGTGGTAGTTAGTTACACTTCATTACAGTATTTATGTTCATAGTGAGTTATAGTTAGTTTCAACCACAATATTATAGAGAATGAACTTTTAAAAACGCACCTCAAGTGGGTTTCTCAAGAACACGAAGCCTACTGGTGAGCTTCCACACCTCTTCCTGAACATTTAAACAAGACAGGGTCAGTCCTATATAATTTATTAAGGTGCAAGAACAGTAGCTAAGTTATCATAGTTTATGTCATAGGAAGCATTAGCTACCTTGAGATTCTCGATTTCTCTTGTCAGCTTTTGGATCTCTTCCTCAACTCCACAAACCCATGGTTGACGGAAATGTAAACCATCATCCTACATAAACAAGTAAGTATTAGTAGAATAACATTTCAGGTACACAGGAAATAAGTATTACATGAACAACAAGTTACCATGAAATTACCTTGTACTTTTTGCAAGTGAAAAAACGCTTCCCAGGCATGCTGTCATGAGCTTCTTGTCCAGCTATCTCCCGCACTATACCTTCCCCACATGGACACATTGTGGGAATCCCGTATTCAGCATCAGCTACGTATCCTCTACGGTCGATGTATTCCTTCAGCTTCTTCATTTCTCTCCTCTCTTCATACGGGTGAGTCATTAAACCTGCATAATATCATTTGACATTACCCAACTAACGGCTCATTAGCATACGGCTCAAGAACACACAACTAAATCAGTAACTCATGTCAAACCGAGAGCAAAAGAGACAAGATAAGTGGCTATGATAAGCAAATGAAACTCTTACAAACCGAGAGCAAATGAGTTGTTGATACTATAACACATCATATCTAAAATATTAGATCTTCACACAACCAGCGTCAACAGAGAACAAATGCAACAACAAGTTTAAATCATCACACAACCAATGTCATCAGAGAACATATCAAAACAGAGAACGAGGCAAACCAAAACACAATCGTAAAGCACAATAAAAAAAACACAATCGTTAAGCAGTACTGAACATTCCAGTTACATAATCGAAAAGCACATCCAAAAATTAAATCGATAATACTAATTAGAACCCTAATTCGAACCGAAGCCTCACCGAAATCAATAACAATGATTCGAACCCTAATTAGAACAAAGAACACAAAAATCCAACCCAGTCGTAACCATAAACCAAAACCCTAAATCGATAAACGCCTCTTTGTCAAACCCGAATCAAAACCCTTAATCGATGAAGAACAGAGAAGAGAACCCCTAAATATCATATACTCTAACGATTCAACCTAATAATCTCAACAAGAAACATGCAAACCTGATTTTCGGAGAAACCCTAAATCGCCTATAAAATCACCCTTTCAAGAACTCTCTGTCTCTCTCGATACTCAAAACGCGTCTCGAGTGAAAAATGAAGCAAAAGTGAAAGCTTTGCTTTCAGACAGAGGGTTCACAGCGCAAAAAAAAAAAAAAAAAAAAAAAATACACGAATCGGAGCTTGCCACGTCCATAAGAAACGGGTTCTTAAATCACCAATTTAAGGATCGATCCTTGGCTAATTATGCAATATTCAATTAAATTTAAATCATTTAACCTAAGAAACTACGCTAAGGACCCGCCTAATATCGACGATGCACATGGTCTAAATTTTAAAAAATAAAAAACTAAACCCTAATCCCTAAATCCTAAACACTAATCCAAAGAGCTTAAACCCTAAATCCAAAGAGCTTAAACCCTATACCATAAACCTTAATCCCTAAACTTTAAAGGTTTACATTCAAAGTGTCCTTAAAATATTTGAATATCTTTAATTCCTTAATTTTAATTTTATAATTTTATTTAAAAATAATATTACATGACATATTTTTAATGGTTAAAAAAAAGGAGGTGAACAAATGGGTTCACCTCTAGGGCTGAACCTAAATATTTTCCGTGGATAAAATCTAAGTATAAATATAATTTTTTTATATGGTAAGGGTTTATGGCAATTTGCCTATTTTTGGACTTAAAAATAAATAGAAACTAAATTGTTTTTTGGAAGGGGGATATTTCAGGGATCATGTTTCATAAAAACAGTCAACCACATAAAGCCTATCTGGCTATCACACCCTCTCTCTCCTACCAGGAAGCAACGGTTTAAACCAACCCTTCTCTCTCTCTCTCTCTCATAGCAAAGGAAAGATAAAAATGGCCGTTTGTATTCACAACCCTGACTTTCTCCACACTCATCTACTCCGATCATCTCTTACCTCGGCCTCTGCATCACCTGCTTCGTATCTCGTCTCCAGATTTTCTCCTACAAAATATCCCGGATTCATCTGCAAGTCCAATAACAAAGATGTATGCTTGTAATCGAATCAGTTGACAAAAACATTGAACACTAATTTAACTCGTTTCTTAACAGGACTATCTTATTGATGCTCCTGTTTCTGCTGGAGATGGATTCTCTTTCAGTGGAGGTTTATAAATTATAACCATTTTCTTCATTCACAAATTCACCTTCTTTTTTACACTCAAAAAAAAAATCTCGTCTTTTTTTCGCAGGGAAGTATTCCGATCAACCAAGTCCATCAGATGAATGGTTAAAGCAAGGAAAATGGGTAGGGAAAATGTTTCCTCCTAACTTCCATTTTAACACATAGTTTTGATTAAAAAAAAAAACATTGCGATTCTGCAATCTTCATCAGGTTAAAGCTCACAGAGTTGGTGGATCCGGTGCAGAAGCCAAAGATCCGATTTTCGGATTAACAATGGGAGCTAGCTCTCAAGCTTCAAAAGATGTTTTCAGGTATAACACCAAACTTGTGATCTCTTATCTTACAGTAGTTTTGCTTTTAGGATCTATGATTTTTGTTTCCATAGATGGTTTTGTGTAGAATCTGGGAATGTAGACAATCCTCCTGTTATACTGATCCATGGATTCCCATCTCAGGTAAATCATAATAATAATAATAATAATAATATGTCTCTAGAAAAGAAAACCCATCAATCTTCTTACCATGTCAGATTTTTGTGGTTAGGCTTACTCTTACCGTAAATCTCTTCCCGTGCTTTCAAAGAAGTACCGTGCCATTGCTTTCGATTGGCTAGGATTTGGATTTTCTGACAAGCCTCAGGCTGGATATGGATTCAACTATACATTGGACGGTACAAATGTTATTAACCCCGCTTGTGACCAGAGTTTAAACCTGGATTAATCCGGATAATCTGCTGCTTTGCAGAATATGTTTTGTCGCTTGAGTCATTCATTGATGAAGTAACTACCAGAGAGGTCTCACTCGTTGTTCAGGTAAGTAGCATCACTCTCTTTGCAGTATATGTTCAGTGTTAACTTCTCTTGTTAGGGATACTTCTCAACTGCTGCCGTTAAATACGCAAGAAATCGACCAGAGAAGATCAAAAATCTCATACTCTTGAATCCTCCTGTAAGAAAGAAACCTAACTAAATCAGAATCATTTTCTTCTCTCCATTCAAGAGCCTGTTGTTTTCCGCGGTTTCAGCTCACACCCGAACATGCTAAACTTCCGTCAACCTTGTCTGTATTCAGCAACTTTTTGCTCGGGGAGATTTTCTCTCAGGTTTGTTTCCACCAAAGTTGCTTCTTATTGTTTACTCCTGTGAATTTTCTGTTGGATAAAATTCCTGGTTTATCTAAAACCAAAAGGATCCTCTGAGAGCAAGTGACAAGCCATTGACAAGCTGTGGTCCTTACAAAATGAAAGAAGACGATGCAATGGTTTACCGAAGACCTTATCTTACCTCAGGTTCTTCTGGTTTTGCCCTTAACGCCATCAGTAGAGCCATGAAGAAGGAGCTTAAGGTTCCTTGTCAAAATCAAGATTTTTTCAAGTTGGTAATATCTAGGGAAAGATTGGAATATTCTTATGGATTTTAGCTGACAGGGATATACAGAAGAAATGAGGACATCATTGATGGATAAAGACTGGAAAATCCCTACCACCGTGTGCTGGGGACAGCGAGACAAGTGGCTGAGCTATCAAGGAGTTGAAGAGTTCTGCAAGAGTTCGGGACATAATCTTGTTGAACTTCCAATGGTACCGGAATATTTCCTTGTATCCATGAGACATGGTGTAAACAACAAAGCTAACTTGAACCAAATTTTCCATTATTAGGCTGGCCATCATGTACAAGAGGATTGTGGAGAAGAGATTGGAGGAATCATCTCAAGAATCATAAGCAAATCTGGTCTTATATAATTGGAGGTACTCCGCAGAGAATCATGAACAACCCATTTGTCATTTGTAAAAAGTAAAAACTCAGCTTTGTTCCACAACCTTGTGTACTTCCAGTAGTAAGATTTTTGTACTAAACTTTTGAGGCTCTATAAATTGGGAATAGAAGAATCACCGAATAATTTGTAACATCCTAAAGAGGAGATCTAACTTGAGCTACAATTATACCTTCATTAAATTGGTCAAATGCAGCGCAGCATTGATATGAAGATCTTCAGCAGCTGTTATATTGTCAGTCTGGTAATCATCTCACCTTCTTATGCTTCTATGAATGTATAATTCTGTCCAAAACAAGCAATCTTCTATGATTGGAATCGGTCTATCCAGCATTCATCGTTCTTGAGAGCATTTTTCCATCTGTGCTTAAAAGTCTCCAACTCGGCGTAAGTCTGCTTCCGAACCTAGATAATAACGGTTTTGTGTGAATAGTGATTTAAGAAGAGAATCTGATATCATATTTACAAATACCGAACTGGTTACAATTTTACCTCAGATCTAGCAGATGATATTTGAGATGTTGATGATGGTGTCTGCATGATATCTAAAATGGCTAAAGCGGGAGAGCAAGTTAATGTAAAGAATTGCTGCATACAGATTTGTCTGAGCTATCCTCAGTCTTGGTCTTATCATGTTGTTCCAAATCCATCTATAGTTACTTTCCAAATAAAAAAATAATGAAGGCTAGGCTAAAGGATTGGCAAGAGAAGCAATATCAAACCTTATTTTCATCTGAACCTCCTAATGTAGGAAGACCATGATGAAGTATATACTCGGAATCAACAATGCCGATGTTTTTAGTACGATCACCCTGTTTACATACAGCAACAAAACAGTACAGAGAAGGAAAAGAAAACTAAAACAAAAGGATGTGTTAGTTTGGCGAGATCAAATTTACCTGTGCGCAATATCCAAGCTGAAAATCTATACCCCATCCATGGTTCAAGTCATTCTATAAAAGAAAAAAACAGCAATGAAACAATTCAAGTCTACAGATGGTGAGGGTCCTCATTAGTCTGTGACAGAATAAATCCAACTTAATGCAGTACCTGAATCATATGCCATGTACACCTCCAGGCAGCTCTGGAGAACACAGGAGCCATCATTTCGACAAATCTGTGTGTAGAGAGTTTCTTAATGAGCTAAGTTATGCTTCGCACTGAAGAAGGAGAAAAGGTATTCGGTTCTTTTTACCCCGTGCAAGGAGGCCCAGTGCTATTCTCGTCGCACCTAGACCTACCAATGACTTTGTACGTTCTCCTGGTACACAGCAATAAGATACATAAGTCATTCTTCTCTCAGATAGAAAATCTTGGAACATGAGAGAAGTACCTATGTACTCTCGTTTTGTTGTCTCGTGAGGTAAGTTGATGATGTACTTCATACAAATTGGGATCAAGAGCCGGTTGTGATATTTGAAGTCCTTCTTCCTTAACAATTGAAACATACCTGACGATAACATAAATACTTCAGTTTCACATGTTTTTCAAATTACAAACAAATAATGCTCTGTATGATATTTTTTTTTACCTTTTAGCATCAAAATTGTCAACACCAATATCTTCATCCCATAGAAATATGTAAGAATATGCTGAGACAATATCCGGGTGTAGAAAACGCTTTGCAAACCACCTAACAAGAATCAGAAAGATACAGGAACTATACATCCAAATGCTATAACTTCAGGTTTATGAGTCAGAAAAATAGTTACCACTTGGTTTGGTTTACAACAGAAACATGAATAGCAGTTACACTCCACTCAAATTCCTTCCATTCATCCACAGCGCCGTCATAATGAAACAGCATCACAACGAACTCATTTGATGAGAACTGCCACAAGGAAGGTGGAATAAAAAAGGAGATATCATATCAAATTCTGTTTCATAACCAAGAGGCAATGTCCAAGGTTTACCTTCTTGACAATCTTGTTGACATTTTCCTTCTGTTTTATTCCGACTGCCATAGCCAATAAGTTCTGTTTTGGGTTCTGAGCAAAAAAAAGAAAAGAAAATGTAGTGAAATGTATAAAGAGAAACTTGGAAAAAGCTGGTAACGGGTAAACACCTTATTGCCCTTTGCGCCCCATAACGGTCGCATTTCCAAATCGGCTGTAGTTGCTACAATGCCTCTCGGTAGCGTCTCGCTTCCAAGAGGCCTCAATTGTGTCTAATTAAGAAAAGTTACATGAAATATGTCAACATTTTGATAGACAAGGAACTTGTTTTTGTGCATAAAAACTGCGTAGCAGCTTATCAACAGACCAGACCTTGCACATCTTCTGTCTGCCAAGATTTAGTCCAATTATCGAACTCCATCCCGAGATACTGCCCTGTCAATCATTATAACCAAAATATTCTACACTCAAGATTTAAGATATGATTAAAATTTGCAGTCAAAGTTACAGCAGAACGTTATACTTCTTTATAGTCTACTGTAAGAAACGCATTCCCTATAAGGAAAACTATTGCAAGCAAGAACACGAAAAGGAACAAGCGACGAAGAGACGTGCCCTTTCTTGTCTGATTCATATTTAGTGATACCTGAAAAAAGCAACAAAGAACCCATTAAACTCAAATCACAAAGTACCTCAATTTACAATCTTGGGGAATCATCAGTTTTTATACCCAAACTCACAAATGACAATAAAGAAAAGTAGGCAGAAAGTTGTATGATCTCATTTATCAACAATGACACAATGAAGATTCAAGATTGTGCATCAATAAATATAATTTCAGACACCGTGTTACACGCATAACTGTCTGAATACAGACATTGCAGAGTTGCGGAGTAGACAATTAGATCAAATACGCACAAACCCACTTATGCAAACACACAAAAATAGATTTTGAAATTCGATTATTTTGGAAGCTTAAGATGATCAACTGTTGGTCGTAAACATCAATCTAAATCAAGCTAGGGAAATATCAAAACTTCTTTATCATAATTTTTTTTTTCAAAACCCTTGAAACCCAGAAGACCTCGAAATAGCAAAATGTAAACAACAAACGAAAATCACCAATTTATGGTATGGAAGACGAATAATTCAAAGAAGAGCAATGAAAAGAAAAGCTCACAGAGCTCAAAATCTTGGGTTTCTTGTTCATCCTTCAATAATGTCATTATGGAGGATTATTGTCTAGACCCTCAAATAAAATATCGTTTACCCCTCTATTTACTAAAATATCATTTACAATTATTTATAAATAAAAAACATAATAAATTACCGAAAGCCCTTAAAATTTTCTGATAATTACATGGAAAACCAGACGGTTAACTCGAGAAAACCAAAATTTTAAAGTTGTCCCATACCAAATCCAATTGAACCCGATTTTGTGAATATTCGCAGGCCGACCCGATTTATCTGGGTCAAAACGGGTCAGACCCGAATAGTAATTCAAAATCAAATACAAATCCCTAATTGGGAATTGACTTCCACACTTTCCACTTCATACTATCCCCATCCCTCTCATTCTCCGGCTCTTCTCCTTTCGAGTTCCCTTCCTTCACTAAAAGATACCGCCCAAGACTTGTCTAGCCACCAAGAAAATCGATGGGGTATCCAAAATCGATGTCGTGAAGGATAATCCTTCTCTGGCGAGCCCTACCAAGCGTAAGAATGCTCCTCCTCCTCCGGCGACGGCGAGTACTAAGCTTAAGAATGCTCCTCCTCCGGCGACGGCGAACGGTGTAGAAAGCATTACCGCTACGACGAATGCTATCCCGAATAATCCTGTTGGTTCGACCACGTATCCGGTCGATAATGCTCCTCCGGGGAACCCTCCTCCGGTCGTTAATGCTCTTGCGATGGTAGCTTACGAAGAACGAGAAGTTGATCTCTAGAAACAGAGCGAAGGAGATGAGAGTGAAGTAGAAGATGATGACGAGGGTAAATCCGATGACGATGAGTCAGAGAGGAGTCCGTCAGAGAGTTCAGAAGGGACCTCAGAAGACAGTGACGAGGTCGAGTCACAGCAACGGAAACAGCAGGGACCACAATATTCTCGAAACGACTGTAGAACTCAGCTGGTGTGTGACTCCAACCTATCTCATGGAACCTTTTAGAGACTACCTTTTGGTTTGCACTACCAGCATGTCCTTTCACGTTTTGGGCCAAATGCCACAAACAGTACCCATGATAAGCTTGTGGAAACACGTATGCTATTGCATTGATGAGGCTTGCATTTCTATCACTCACAAATACCAAATCGGACGAGTCACCGCCTACAACACTTTTCAACTTCTCGAAAAACCATGTCCAACTAGCTATATTCTCACCATCGAGAACACCGAACGCTATGGGATAGATGTGACGATTAGGATCCTGACAAATGGCGAAAACTAGTACACCACCATATCCGGTCTTGAGGAAAGTTGCATCAACAATTATCACTTTCCTCATGCATCCAAACCCTTCAATGCTAACTCCCAAAGCTATGAATAGATACTTGAATTTTTTTCCCTCATCCAATTCCACAGCAGTTACTGTTCCAGGATTGACCTCCTCTAACACATACATATAACGATACAACAATTTGTAGCTATCTTCCGGACTACCACGTAAATCACAAACTGCTTGAGTTTTCCCTCTTAACGCCGTAGAATATGATATGTCTACGCCATATTTTCGCCTAACTAGATCAATGATGGTTCTAGGCTTCGGAGTTTCGAGTTTCCTAGGATATTCCTCACTCGAATACGATGCAACTAGCTGCGACGAGCCTTTCATACAATCAGCGCTTCCAGTTTGGTCGGCACGGTTGCATGTGTGCATCTTCGTGTATGTTCTAATAGAGAACATATCCGAGTTCTCAAGCCTTGATGCTTGTAGACCCCAATTACATCTCTCAATAGAACATTTAACCACCCACCGCGTTTTATCAGAATGTTTTATAACATAATCAAAACAGTTTTTAAATGCCAAACTCTCAACCAACTCAATAACCGCCTTCTTATCTCGGAATTCTTGATGCACAATCAACCCAAGACCGTCTTCCCATGGCGCTATAATCTTACTACCTTACACAACGGGTGGTACCTCATGACATACATCACGCAAACTCAACGTATCCGTAACATTATCCGTAACATTATCCGTAACTTTATCACCTTCATCCTGTCTCACTTGCTCTTCTTGACTTGCTTGACCATTTTCAACAAACACCGGCGAAACATTAGCTCCTATTTCTCCGTTTTCATCAAACAATGTCAAGGCATTAGGTTCGGCATTAGGTTCTACTTCTCCGATTTCATCATGCTCGTAGTTCAGACCGGCAAAGCTTTTCTCCGCTACTCTTGACTGCTGCGAGGGCAGATCCTGTCTATCCATGACTTCCACACACAAGAGACTTCTACGGTTATCTTTATCAACGGTGATTAGATAACCACAAAGATCTTCATCATCAGAAATACTCAAATGTTCTTCACAGCCAACCACCAAAGGAATGTAACTCAATTCCAATCTAACCTTATTCTCATCTAACGCATGCTTCTTGTAAAGCCTAGCTACTACCATCTCCAAAGTTATCTCCTCTTTAAACACTAGGCTACACATGCGCCCCTGACATTTATAATGGATGCAAACACTGTCGCTCATTCTATCCTGCCAAAACAAAAGCAAAAAACTTAGTATATACTTCTAGTTGTACACAGTTATACCAGTTATACTATGCATACATAACGATTCTTGGTTTTACTATTTATACTAGTTGTTTTACAAGTTATACCAGTTTTACTTGTTATACAACATGCATCAGTTGCACTAGTTGTCCCCAGTTCTCCTACAAAACACAAATTACAATTTGAATTCGCCAGTATGCTTATAATCCCAATTCTCTGGAATGCAATTATACAATTGGTAATCCCAATCGACCAAGAATCAATTGGCTAAACAACAATGTTCGAACTCATAAATCCAATTCAAACCCAATCCCATTCAAATAGAGATGAATGCAGATCGAGGGGGAAGCGCACCTCGTTGGGTTGACGGAGCACGACGGATGCGGCGAGTGGTCGGAGGCGCGACGGCGCCGACGAGCAAAACGGATAGGCGACGCGGGGGTCCGGCGACGCGCGAGGGAGCTGGGTCTGAATCTGAATATCGTTTTTTTTTTCATAAACCAAATTTATTTTTAAAACCCAATCCCAAACCAAGATCCCCAAAACCAAATTCCCCATCCTAATTGCGAATTCCTTAACCACAAATTTTTATTGTAAACCGAGGGCAAAAGGGTCAAACAACATTTCATTAAATAGAGAAGGGTATGAGAGATTACTAGGGGGTAAGTGAGATTTTTTTAGAGCCATAAGGCTACACAAGATGTTGCCCCTATTATGGAGGATGAGGAAACTTAAGGGATTATTGTCTCCAGAGACCCTCCGTACTCAAATAAAATCTCGTTTACCCCTCTATTTATTAGAATATTTTTTACAATTATTTATAAATAGAAAACATAGTAAATTACTGAAAGCCCTTAAAATTTTCTGATAATTACATGAAAAACCAGACGGTTAACTCGAGAAAACCAAAATCTTAAAGTTGTCCCCATACCAAACCCAATTGAACCCGATTTTGTGAATATTCGCAGGCCGACCCGATTTATCTGGGTCAAAATGGGTCAGACCCGAGTAGTAATTCAAAATCAAATATAAATCCCTAATTGGGAATTGACTGGACTTCCACTTTCCACTTCCTACTATCCCCATCCCTCTCATTCTCCGGCGGATTCTCCGGCTCTTCTCCTTTCGATTTCCCTTCCTTCACTAAAAGATGCCACCCAAGACTCGTCTAGTCACCGAGAAAATCGATGGGGTATCCAAAATCGATGTCGTGAAGGATAATCCTCCTCCGGCGAGCCCTACCAAGCGTAACAATGCTCCTCTTCCTCCGGCGACGGCGAGTGGTGTAGCAAGCCCTACTAAGCTTAAGAATGCTCCTCCTCCGGCGACGGCGAGCGGTGTAGCAAGCATTACCGGTACGACGAATGCTATCCCGAATAATCCTGTTGGTTCGACCACGAATCCGGTCGAAAATGCTCCTCCGGGGAACCCTCCTCTGGTCGTTAGTGCTCTTGCGATGGTAGCTTACGAAGAACGAGAAGTTGATCTCGAGAAACAAAGCGAAGGAGATGAGAGTGAAGTAGAAGATGATGACGAGGGTAAATCCGATGACGATGAGTCACAGAGGGGTCCGTCAGATTTTTCACATCTCGAAGTCTAACAATCGACCTCCCAAAATGTTTCCTCACAAACTTGTGGCCACCCAACCGCTTGTAGTCAATTGGGTAGTTGCGGCAGATTATGCTATGACCATATGGTTGGTGAGATTTCTCACACAATGGACCATTTTAAAGGGGTTGTCAAGGAGAACAAATCGTGGCCCATTCCCGGTTTCTGTATCCCTTTGGAGGTATGTACTTTTAAGTCTTGGTTTGAGTTATTGTTGCTTTGGTAATCTCTACCATATGTGTGTTGTTGTGTAGCTGTTAGCCTTTGAGGCAATTCCAGAGCTAAGGAGTACTTTCCGCGAGCCAGTTGTTGGGGCAGACCGTAATTGTCCAAGGATGTGCTGTTGGAAATCCGAGCCAATTCTACAGATTCAAAATTCTCGCGGGTTCCCGATAGCCTAGGATCTAGGGTTTAGTTAATTGAATCATGGATCTCACCTCGTGATTACCTGGTGTTTAGCAGCGGAAGATTGATCAGGTAGCACGAGATCTATTGCGCCTCAGATGCTGCGCCTCTATCGTAGTCCACACGCACACAAGCTGGAATCCGCCGGGTTGCTAGCGCCGGTGCTCGGATCTCTTTGGGACCTTAGTTTCTAGAGGAAGAGCTTCTGTTTTCTGTCAAGAAAACTCTCTGGGGCGGCTCTGGTGTCTTAGGTCGAAAATCATAAGATCACTTATATATCGACTCTCTCATAAACCGAAACATCAGTTTCGGTTTCGCCACTGTGTCGACCGACACATCCATCGGTGTCGATCGACACAAGTCTTGTATCGACCGACGCACCTAATGGTGTCGATCGATACACCTCTTTGAAACTCAATTCGATGCGTATTTAATACACATCGATCAGACCATATGCCAATGATCTATCCCATGCAGAGTATATCCAACTTGCTTAGGTGTGTGACCCTGTAGGTTCACACGATACTGGAAATGAGTTACAACTCATTTGTCATAAGCGGTTTCTAGCAAAACGTTATGACTACCCAGTACCACATGAATTGTCCGATCTCGACAATACAACTATCTCTAGAGTTCGTACAATGTGATTTCAGGACATAATCCCAACAATCTCCCACTTGTACTGGAATCACCTATTCCTATAATCCCTTCGTCTCTATATCTCGATATGGCATAAGGCAAGAGACTGTGTCATCCTTATTATAGCCAACATCATGTTCATCGAACTTCTGATCTATACTGATAAACAAACGACTGACAATCACCTCGTTTGAGCACGGCCATGCATTTTCTCAGTATCAAATCTTCGATGGGCCCTGAGATATTTATCTCCCGTTATACAGGAGGGACAAAATCCCATTTTGTTCCATCCCTGTTTCTACACATACTTCATGATACGTCGAAACAATGCCGTTATAGCCGCCAGTTACGGAACGACGTTTGACAAGGTCAAAGCGCACCAATTCATATGCTAGAGAGCATGATGAACTCAGGTCTAAGGACTATACTCTATAGTCGTAATGAGAACCTCCCATGACACTTATATATAACTATCCTGTGGAGTTCTCATTAAGCGGGTCATGTCCGATCATATGTTCACCAACATATATTTATGTGACTGACTGTGATAATCATATCATTGACTCCATGAAACTTAGTCCAACAGTCACCTCACATACTAGTCTGCGCGGTTGTTAGTGTCCCATTTTAACAACCTTGACTAGGGACAATCATAATTTATGTCATCTTTTACTTATAGGGTTTCACGATCAAGTCTTCAACTTGATGACCTATAAGATGACCATAAAGTACTTTGGGACCATTATTTAATTATCCAATAATTAAATAATACTGATGTCAGTTTTAACTTACACAAACATTGCCAAAGCATGTCTATGTAAAGTTTACAACATAACTAAAATAACTCCCACTAGAATCAAGATCATCTTTTCAGATATCTTTCACCTACAGCAACAGAATAAATTCCGTGCTTAGGTTGTGGGAGAGAGTGCGGTGCTATTGCTTGAAACAATTTCAACAAATTACACCGCCATTCAGATAAAAGCACTATTCTACGGTCTACTGCTTGGAGCCTTTCCAACAGTTAGCACCGCTATTCAGACAAAGAGACATAACCAGGTGGGACCCGGGAATCGTCTTTGTCCGACTAACTACTTTCAACTGGTTCGTCACTTTATCAGTTCACCACGAACCTATCCTTAGTGTTTCTCAACACTTGGGATATTTCTGGTAATTATTCAGTGACTATTACTGGAGTACATTGGTATTTTCTCGTCATACTTTATGCTTAAGCTGCATCTAGACGAGCGCAAAATATGGCATTCATGATGGATTCTATTGCATCAGCATAAGTAATCACACTCATTAATACTAGTTCAGACAGTGTTCAAAACACTTCTTCTTGCTAATATCGTTACTAGCTCAGCCAGTGTCCAAGACACTGCATCTCGCTTGGATAATTGCCATAAGACCTTTGGTATGAAGCCATTCTTGGAATCAAGCACATTTGAACTGTCCAATACCTTATGAACATAAGGATTTTGACACGATCCAATTAGCCTACTTAATCTATGTCAATAGATTCTTATTCCAAGAATTCATTCGGCTACTCCCATGTCTTTTGTTTAAATTTGACTTTCGACCCAAATCTTAACAAGACTTTAGCGTCGGAACGTCGTTCATGAGATTCAAGTATGTTATCTACATACTGTGTGAGAATTGCCATTACGCTCCCACTAGTCTTCTTGTAAACGCATGGTTTCTTTTCTTTCTGATCAAGTCAAAACTTTTGACTACATTATCAGAATGTTGATTCCAACTCCAAGATGTTTGTTTCAACCCAGAAATAGATCGGTGAAACTAACATGCATACCCAGCCAATTTTCGGAGTTGGGGCTTACCACCGCTTCTTTGAATTTCGCATGCTCGTCACTTTTCAATGATCAATGGATCACGACAATTGGTTACGAGAAATCACTCTCGAGTTAGTGACGGATCCTTTCGGATCTGCGAATTTCAGGCTTCATAGTTGCAGATCCTACAATACTTTGTAGATCTTACCGCTGCTCTCCCTTAACAGGTTGAACAGCTTACTGTGTTTATCGAATTTCTTCGATGTGTACTTTTACTCCCACTGTTCCTTTTGAAAGTATCACCTTTCTTAAAAGACACAGTTCTGGGCAACAAAAAGTACTAAGCCTTGGTTTCCTCAGGACAACCAGCGAGGTAGAACTTATCAGATATAGATTCAAGTTCGTTTGTTGACTACTGTCTTACACAAACCTTGCAATCCCAATTAATCAGAAAAACAGATTTGGAAATCACCCAGTCCACATCCAATGTGGTGTTTTTCACTGATTCTGATAGAAACCTTTTAGCGTAAACATAGACATTTCAGAACATATTCTTAAATGGTTATGGAAGATTCATGTGATTCATCATTAATTGAATCATATCTCATAAGATCTGATTCATTCTTTCAGATGATCACTCAATTCTTGACTCTAGTATTTTCTTCCGCGATTCAATCGAGGATCTTAATACTTCTGTCAAATTGGTTCTACACTTCATCTTGGAACTCCCTTAAGGGATTCCAGCTTGTGTCTCATCAAATGAACACAGCCATGCTTATTGATGCCATCAATAAGGTAATGAAGTACAGAATATTTCCTTTGACACTAATGCTCGTTTGGGCCGCATACATTAGTATGTGTAAGGCCCAATAAGCTTCTGGCCCATTTCCTTCAGCTTTGCTAAAAGGGCCTTAGTCATTTGGTCTAGTGAACAGAATTCATATCTCAAATGATTAACAATCGAATGAGTCCAAAACTATGGAACTTTTGAATTCGCTTCACTCTATGTGGTTAAACGACTATGCCAAAGAAAAGTCGAGTTCAAGTCATCAGACTTAAACCGTTTGGTATTTATGTCATATTCTAATTCTTGTTGGTTTGAGATATAAAACCCATTCCAAACGGGGTGCTACCATTAAATATTTCATTAAGATCAAAAGGACAAGACTTGTCTTTTATCAAAATGAAAAACATTCAAATTCTTTACAAGAAATTGAAAGACATTTTGCATATAGCAAGTACATGGTGGCAATTACTTAATTTCAAAAACCAAGTAGGAAAGGCTCCTACAAGTGGAGAATCTCTACGGCTCATGTAGCAACCATTGCTTCAACCAGACACGCAGTTCCACTTGTCCTTTCTTCAACGTTCTACTGTTGCTTAGGTCCTGCATATTTCAAAAATATCAGTACCACAACAAGTATCCAATAATTATGTAGAACTTGAATTAATAACACAATACCTGAAGAAGAAGTACCATACATCTTCTCCATCTCTTGTGAATCTTCCAAGAATTTTATGCAATCTCTCTTCCAATGCCCCAACTCATTACAGTAGAAGCACTTTCTGACACCAGATGGGCCTGACTTGGGCTTATAAGATGACACAGGCTTATCCTGATTCCAAATCTGGACGGCCCAGCCTCTACCCTTGCCAACACAAGATTCCTCAAATCTTTTACCCTTTATGATGTCATACTCTGCTGTTTTGAGCATACCATGCATCTCAGTCAACGTCTTCGTCAAGCCTTTCTTGATATAGTTCTTAACGAACTTGTCATAGCTTGACGGCAGTGACTGCAGAATGATGTTAGTGGCCAACTCTAAGCTGACAGGACATTCCAGTTTCCCCAGGTTATCAATGTAACCCATCAGTTTAATGACATGAGGACTTACTGGAGCATCCTCTGGTAGCTTGCACCCAGTGAGAGACTTCACCATCTGGAATCTCTCAACTCGTGCCAGATCTTGAAACTTCAGTTTCAGGCTGGTGATCATCTCTATTGGCGACTCCATGTTCTCATACTGACTCTTCAAGTCTGAGTTCATGGAAGCCAACATCAGACCACGCACATCTACCACATCAGTATAATGCTTATTCCAAGCATTATACACTGCATGCGAGCGATTGGTCCCAAGCTTTTCTGGAAGAGCCTTTTCAAGGACATAGTCCTTGCTCTCCTGCTTGAGAATGAATCTCAGATTCCGATACCAATCCAGGAAGTTGGATCCATTTAACTTGTCCTTCTCAAGGACGGATCGCAACGAGAAAGTAGTCATAGACATAAGCTGAAATCCAAGAAAAACAAAGATTTAGTTATGTATATGATGAGAAATCTTATCGAATAAGAAAACTCGCATTATATTCAAACAATGTTTCCTCTATGAATATAATAATCCAAGATCCATACTTCACCAAAAATCTGAGTGGGCGACTCGCCATTACCCAAACTTTAGTTATCTAGGTAAGCAAATCATTGCTAATTGTACTCAGTACAACTCTTGGTTGTGGATGAGACAAACTATGTCTAATCCACTCTGATGTCTCTGGGCTCAGAACTTCTGATAGCTCAGTCAAGTAAACCAATCTCTTTAGTCTTGTGATCATTGACAGTTGCACTGCAAGTCTGTCAATGACCACCTGCCTTACCCATGTAGCAGTGGATACCAAGGACTCCAAGACTATCCAACAAACGACACGAGTTTTGACAGTAGACAAGATTGGGCAAGACATCAATGTTACTTGATATTTAGTTGAGGAAACTAAACCCAAAAGTTTAGCAAATCAATTTCTTAGGTCATGTAATTGTTGATGTTAATGCACTGCAAGTCCATCAATGTTATTACCTGCCTTACTCACGTAATTGTGGACACCAAGCTCTTGGCTAGACATCACACAACGAAATGAGTCTTGACAGTTGAACATATTGAAGCTAAGCTTTAGTCAAGGTTTTGGTCGAGTTTGGTTTCTGCAAATTCAAGGTTCAATAACCAGAATTCCGAGCACTGTGTCGATCGACGCAGACTCTGTCTGTCGATCGACATAACCAAACAAAACCGGATTTCAATGACCGGTTAATTCAATTAACCCGGTTCATCGAACCAGTTATGTCGATCGACGCAGCCCATGTGTGACGATCGACATAGACCTAAACCGCAGATAGTTCTTGATAACCGGTCCAATTCAATTGAACTGACTTATCTGATCAAACTGATCTTAACCAATCGGTTTATACTAATTGGGATGATCAGTTCAATCCAATTGAACCAATTCATCCAATTTAAACCGTTTAAACCAGTTTCAACTGATTGCGATAACCAGTCCAATTCAATTGAACCGACTTATCCAATCAAACTGATTTATCCCATCGGTTCATGCTAATTGAGATAATCAGTTCAATCCAATTGAACTAATTCATCCAATTTAAACCGATCTATTCGGACTTAACCAAGCATGATGACCGGTCCAATCCAATTGAACCGATTAACCATTCGCTCGGCCTGTGTCGATCGACACTCAACCTGTGTCGATCGACGCAGTAGGCTTTTAGGTTTTCTACGAGAAAAACCCTAGCCGCCGAATTTCGTCCTGTGTCGACCGACACTCAAACTGTGTCGATCGACACTCGACCGAGTTTGCTCTGTGTCGACCGACACACCCAGTGTGTCGAACGACACAGAAGGCTTTCGGTTTTTCTTCGCGAAAAACCCTAGACGCCGAATCTGTCGATTTCGCCACTTTGTGTCGACCGACACACCTAGTGTGTCGATCGACACTGTGCGAAAACACAGATTCGATTCCGAGCAAAATCGATCTAACCTGTTCTAGCCAAACAACCTAGTTTGCGAATCTAAATCATCAAATTCAATGAACAGGTTCGATTCAATGATAAAACCCTAAGGCTCTGATACCACTGTTGGAAATCCGAGCCAATTCTACAGATTCAGAATTCTCGCGAGTTCCCGATAGCCTAGGATCTAGGGTTTAGTTAATTGAATCATGGATCTCACCTTGTGATTACCTGGTGTTTAGCAGCGGAAGATTGATCAGGTAGCACGAGATCTATTGCGCCTCAGATGCTGCGCCTCTATCGTAGTCCACACGCACACAAGCTGGAATCCGCCGGGTTGCTAGCGCCGGTGCTCGGATCTCTTTGGGACCTTAGTTTCTAGAGGAAGAGCTTCTGTTTTCTGTCAAGAAAACTCTCTGGGGCGGCTCTGGTGTCTTAGGTCGAAAATCATAAGATCACTTATATATCGACTCTCTCATAAACCGAAACATCAGTTTCGGTTTCGCCACTGTGTCGACCGACACATCCATCGGTGTCGATCGACACAAGTCTTGTATCGACCGACGCACCTAATGGTGTCGATCGATACACCTCTTTGAAACTCAATTCGATGTGTATTTAATACACATCGATCAGACCATATGCCAATGATCTATCCCATGCAGAGTATATCCAACTTGCTTAGGTGTGTGACCCTGTAGGTTCACACGATACTGGAAATGAGTTACAACTCATTTGTCATAAGCGGTTTCTAGCAAAACGTTATGACTACCCAGTACCACATGAATTGTCCGATCTCGACAATACAACTATCTCTAGAGTTCGTACAATGTGATTTCAGGACATAATCCCAACATGTGCAAGGCGCAATTCAAAAGTAACTCAATGAGAGGGTTCCCTCTCTCACGGATAAATGAAGAACTTGCTAATATTAAGTGTCCGCAAGGCATTGACAACATCCTGCCAACTCGAGATGGACATGAAGAAGCTCTCCTTGAGGGTATCTATGAAGAAAGCGATATCAATGATCTCGACGATCCTGTTGTTGAGAGTTGGATGAAGGTTATTTCGGCTGGGAAGAAGGTCTATTTTCAGGAGATGTATAACGAAGCGAAGGCTTTCCGATAGGCAGAGGAGGAGGAAGAGCTCAAAACACTTGAGCTAAAAAAAACTGAGGAAAAGAGACATGCTGCCATTGATGGAACTTCGATTCCTAATCAGAGTGAACTTGTTGAGGTCATGAAAGGGACGCAGTCAACGATGCAAGATGGATTTACGATGTTACTTGGGGAGTTTGTCGAGATGGATAAGAGAATCAAACCCATTGAAGAGTACATGGATCATATGAAAGACCTAGAAGCACAAATGGTAAAAATAGTTCCATATATTTATGAAATACTTGGAGAACTGTGTATTCTAATTGTATCATACGATTGCAGGTCCGAGAAGCGATAGAGAAGACTAAGGCAGAGAAGAAAGCGGCAGAGAAGGCCCTTGGGAAACGAAAGGTGGGGGACACATCTACTGCAGCTGAGAAGTGCAACACAAGGTCGAGGATGGATTAGAACTTGGTTGTTTTGAAGTTGTTTGGTTTGTGGTTGTTTTATAGTACTATTTTGGTTTGAAGATGCTTTTTTGAACCTTTTTTGGGTGTAACTACACTGTTGTTAAACTGGATGTTTTGGTTTTAGAATTTATGTTTGGAAATGTTTCTGAGTAAAACTAGTATAACTAGTCTGGTATAACTACGTATAACTATGTATAACTATGTATAACTGGTAAATATGTATAACTAAGTAAAACCAAGTAAAACTAGATTGTTCGTTTAAGCAATAGGTGGCATTACAAACCGAAAGGAAACCAACATACGGATCCCAACCAACAGGAGGGAGGACAACATTTTAAAAACATTAAACATTTGTAGCCCATTTTCCCAGCAATTCCTTAATCTTTTCAATCTCATCACCTCTTTTATTGAGCGCCAATCCCAACTGCTCAATTCGATATTCGTGGCTTTCAATCTTCATGGCCTGGGAGTCCACAATATTCCTTAAGCTAGTGGCTTCTTCCTCGACGCCGCTAACCCAAAGTTTCCGAATGTGTAGCCCATTATCCTGTACATAAAAAAACTCTCCTTAAACACCGAACCAACGAATCACCAAATCAACATATCTTACCCTAAACGCATTACAAACAAAGTGTCTCTTTCCCACGTCAGGTTCAGGCTCCACAATGATTTGACCACCGCACGGGCATCTTGTTGGTATGCCATTGTCACCATCTGCGATGAAACACATCCTGTCGTACTCCCTCTGCTTCTGCTTCATGTCACTGTAGTAAGGATCGGCTTCGAATTTGTCCATGTCCAATAGAAGAGGGAAGAAGTTGAATTGAGAGAGAGAGTAGAAAATGAAATGAGAGAGGAAAAGAGTTCTCGAAGGAGAGAGACGATAAGGAGAGAGAGGATATAGAGGACCCGGATAGAGACGACCCTAAGGAGAGAGAGGGAGAAGTGGGATAAAGTGAGTAGAGAAAGGAGGAAAAGTATATTTTTGGGGTTTGGGCGCCAAAAATATTCGTCAATTCTGAATTTTCTCGCTCGACAAATACACATAGTTTTACAGGAGTTTGTAGTTGTACAAAATTTCTTAATAGTTTTACTTTGCCTGTTTTCAATATATTCAGTTTTACTGGAACTTTAAATTTGATTTTATAGTTTTACAGATTATTATACACAATTGATATACAAATATAGTATTTCTGTGTATTAATATGTAACATTCCTCAACTTATGAAAACGCATCCTCCTAACATGTCCATTGTTCGAAAATGTTCTTCAAAGTATATGAATATTGATGGTGATTTCCAATCTGTGTAAAACTATGTTGATTGATTTTCTGAAGGACGTAATTTCCGAAAGACGTGATCCTACAAGTTAAAATCTCTTATAGCTATATGTTAATTATTTTCATTTTTCGCTAATTATATTCATTATAAGTACGATAATCACTTAATATTCCAGTTTTACACAGTTGTACACAGTTTCACCAGAGAATTGACATACAAAATTCAATGCAGGGGCTCACCAAATCGAAAACACAAAGTTTTACAGAGTGAAACAAGAGTACAGAAACAAAGCTTACACACAAAATCACTCACAATCAGAGTTTGAGTCATCTCCAAATAAAAGCCTTGATAGTCTATCCCTTTTATTCTGTGTCCTTCGCCGTCTCCCTCCTTCTCCAGCTGATGGATATCTATGTACTCTCTTCCGACCCCTAGTTTTCGTGTAAACCGGAGGTAGGATTTGCATATCTTTGATGTAATCCGGGACGTTCCATGCAGACATATCATGGACAGCATAGATGGACCTATAATAAGCCAATGCCCATATCTCCGTCAAATAATATTTCGAAATCAAATCAAGGAGTCTTATTTTGTTAGCACTTGCACGAGCTCTATCGCTCCTTTTGTATGTTCTGTATGCTGCTAGGGCATGGAGACAAGTATACTTCTTAATATTGAAGAAACCACATGAGCAAGTTTTCGATTCGAAGTTCACCAAATAAACCTTTCCATCAACTTCATCGACTTCGTACTCCAGATCGAAAGTGTTTACCTCCCTCAGAGCTAATGTCTTAGCAATTGGCCAATTTTTATGCACGAAGATCTGGACCAAAGGCACGAGATTGTCTTTAGCATCTCCAGCCACGGCCTCTTTCCTATGCTTGTTAAACCAATCCGAAATTTGCGAATGATAGTATCAAGCAGTGGCATTAAGGAGTACCTCCTCGCATTAATAAAAGTCTTGTTCAGACATTCCGCAGAGTTACTCGTGTCCAAGTTGTATCGTTTACCTGGGAAAAAACATCTAACCCATTTTTCCTTGACGGTAGTATCCTCCACATACTTCGCGGCTGCAGGATATCTCCTCTTAAATGTCTCGTAACGACTGTAGAACTCAGCCGCTGTGTGAGACCAACCAATCTCCTGAAACCTATCAGCGACTACTTTTTTGTTTGCATTCCCAGCATGTGATTTCACGTTTTGGGACAAATGCCATAAACAGTACCCATGATGAGCTTGTGGAAACACGTTTGCTATTGCATTGATGAGGCTTTGATTTCTATCACTCACAAATACCAATTCGGACGAGTCGCCGCCTATAACGCTTTTCAACATCTCGAAAAACCATGTCCAACTAGCTATATTCTCACCGTCAAGAACACCGAAAGCTATAGGATAAATGTGACGATTAGGATCCTGAGCCACGGCGAAAACAAGTACACCAAACCCTTCAATGCTAACTCCCAAAGCTATGAATAGATACTTGAATTTGTTTTCCTCATCCACTTCCACAACAGTTACCGTTCCAGGATTAACCTCTTCTAACACGTACAAATAACGATACAACATCTTGTAGCTATCTTCTGGACTACCACGTAAATCACAAACTGCTTGAATTTTCCCTCTTAACGCCGTAGAGTATGATATGTCTACGCCATATTTTTGCCTGACTAGATCAATGATGGTTTTAGGCTTTTGAGTTTCGAAGTTCCCAGGATATTCCTCACTCAAATACGATGCAACTAGTTGTGATGAGCCTTTCATACAATCAGCGCTTCCAGTTTGATCGACAGGGTTGCATGTGTGCATCTTCGTGTACGTTCTAATAGAGAACATATCCGAGTTCGGGATCCTTGCTGCTCGTAGACCCCATTTACATCTCTCAATAGAACATTTAACTACCCACCGCATTCTATCAGAATGTTGCGTAACATACTCAAAAGAGTTTTTAAATGACAAACTCTCTACAAACTCTCTACAAACTCTATAACCGCCTTCTTATCTCGGAATTCTTGATGCACACTCAACCCTAAACCGTCTTCCCATGGCGCGACAAACTGGCTACTTTCAACAACAGGTGGTACATCACGATATTCATCACGCATACCCGACGTATCATCCTCTCTCACCTGCTCTTCCTCTCTCACCTTCTCTTCCGAATTCAGAATTCTCGCGAGTTCCCGATAGCCTAGGATCTAGGGTTTAGTTAATTGAATCATGGATCTCACCTTGTGATTACCTGGTGTTTAGCAGCGGAAGATTGATCAGGTAGCACGAGATCTATTGCGCCTCAGATGCTGCGCCTCTATCGTAGTCCACACGCACACAAGCTGGAATCCGCCGGGTTGCTAGCGCCGGTGCTCGGATCTCTTTGGGACCTTAGTTTCTAGAGGAAGAGCTTCTGTTTTCTGTCAAGAAAACTCTCTGGGGCGGCTCTGGTGTCTTAGGTCGAAAATCATAAGATCACTTATATATCGACTCTCTCATAAACCGAAACATCAGTTTCGGTTTCGCCACTGTGTCGACCGACACATCCATCGGTGTCGATCGACACAAGTCTTGTATCGACCGACGCACCTAATGGTGTCGATCGATACACCTCTTTGAAACTCAATTCGATGCGTATTTAATACACATCGATCAGACCATATGCCAATGATCTATCCCATGCAGAGTATATCCAACTTGCTTAGGTGTGTGACCCTGTAGGTTCACACGATACTGGAAATGAGTTACAACTCATTTGTCATAAGCGGTTTCTAGCAAAACGTTATGACTACCCAGTACCACATGAATTGTCCGATCTCGACAATACAACTATCTCTAGAGTTCGTACAATGTGATTTCAGGACATAATCCCAACATGTGCAAGGCGCAATTCAAAAGTAACTCAATGAGAGGGTTCCCTCTCTCACGGATAAATGAAGAACTTGCTAATATTAAGTGTCCGCAAGGCATTGACAACATCCTGCCAACTCGAGATGGACATGAAGAAGCTCTCCTTGAGGGTATCTATGAAGAAAGCGATATCAATGATCTCGACGATCCTGTTGTTGAGAGTTGGATGAAGGTTATTTCGGCTGGGAAGAAGGTCTATTTTCAGGAGATGTATAACGAAGCGAAGGCTTTCCGATAGGCAGAGGAGGAGGAAGAGCTCAAAACACTTGAGCTAAAAAAAACTGAGGAAAAGAGACATGCTGCCATTGATGGAACTTCGATTCCTAATCAGAGTGAACTTGTTGAGGTCTCTCACCTTCTCTTCCTCTCTCACTTGCTCTTCCTCTCTCACTTGCTCTTCCTCTCTCACTTTCTCTTCCTCTCTCACTTGCTCTTCTTGACTTGCTTGACCGTTTTCAATTTCATCATGCTCATAGTTCAAACCAGAAGAGATTTTCCCCGCTCTCGACTGTTGCGTGGGCAGATCCAGTCCAGTCACGACCTCCACACACAAAAGACTTATACGGTTCTCTTTATCAACGGTCATTAGATAACCACAAAGATCTTCATCATCAGAAATACTCATATGTTCTTCACAGCCAACCACCAACGGAATGTAACACAAATCCAATCTAACCTTATTCTCATCCAACGCATGCTTCTTGTAAAGCCTAGCTATTACCATCTCCAAAGTTATCTCCTCTTTAAACACTAGGCTACACATACGCCCCTGATATTTATAATGGATGCACACTCTGTCGCTCATTCTATCTATCCTGCCAAAACCAAAAGGAAAAACTCATTATATACTTGTAGTTGTACAAAGTTTGTTATCAGTATTACAGAAGTTGTCCTCAGTTATACTAGTTATACCAGCTGCACAAGTTATACCAGTTTTACTAGTTATACTAGTTATATCAATTAAACATATATCGGTTATACTAGTTGTCTCCAGTTCTACAACAACATGAACACAATTTGAATCGATTTCAGGATCATCCAATTATACAACAATACACACCCGATTCTACCTCTGAAATGCATTTATACTCAATTCGTAGTCCAAATCAACCAAGACTCAATGGCTAAACGGCAATGTAGCAACTCAACAGCTGAATCTACCAAAAAACAATCCAAATCATCCGGAACGATCCCAAACCCATTCAAATGGAGCTGAATGCAGATCGAGGGGGAGCCACAAACCTAAATGGGTTGACGGAGCACGACGGAGGCGGCGATTGGCGATCAGAGACGTGACGCGACGGCAAAGACAAACAAAAACAGTTCAGAGAGCCCCCGAGTTGAGCGGAGCTGGGAGGGAGGGGAGGGGGAGGGGAAGCTCGGGATTCTTTTTTTTTTTTCAGAAACCAATTACCCATCCAATTGGGATCCAATTCTCTTAAACCCAATCCAATCTTAACCAATTTTTCCATTCCAATTTCTGATTTCTAAACAACCAATTTCATAGTAAACCAAGGATAAAAGGGTCAAACTACATTTCATTAAAGTGGAAAGGGTATAAGAGATTAGTTGGGGGTAGTGTGGATTTTTTTTATAGCCATAAGGCTACACGAGAAGTTGACCCAAACTTAAGCTGTTCTTTAATTAAGTCAATTAATTAAAATATGAGTCAACACCAATTTTTTTGTTCAATAGACACGAAAAAGTAATGGGGATCCGTCAAGTTTGTTTTTTTTTTTTTTATTGTTTGTGTTAAGTTCCACTTTTATTCCTTGAAGTTAGCTTGGAATATGAAAAAACTGGGTATGAAAGCAATCAGTGCACTCTAAGAAGTTCAACAATAACATTTTATTTTATTGAGAAAATGTAAATTTATGGGGCACTAAATGTATCCTTTACTCTTTCTAATTGTAGTTTAGTATATGTGGATGTGGAAATCTACACTACAGATTTATAATTTGTAAAGAAAAATTTCGTAGGGCTAGCACTTCAAAGATCACACGATGTTGACGTCAAAAAAGTTCATACGATGCTTAAAAGAACTATCTAAAACAAATAATGAGTTTCGTAATTATTTGATGAAAGAATGATTACAAATGAAATCTTAAGAGAGAGTTTACATTATCTTGTGGAGCTGGTTTTTTATGTATAAAAATAATAGAAAAAGAAGATCTTCGAGTTAAAGTCATTACTCATTTATTGCTTTCGTGGCGAGCTCTCCATCCGTATATCTCGTGATCCTTTTGTTGGAACGACCTATGTGATCTCCGGGCTGTTGAGCTGATCTCAGAGTGATCCATTTTTCAGTTGTGGTTTGGACCGGAGTAATGTCTTTACTTTCGACATGTTTTGATAAAAGCTGGGTGCATATTTTGGTACCAACAATATGGTTTGATGTATGTGTGCAATTTTGTATCTTTTTTACTGTGAAAATTGGCTCGAGAGACCAAAATGCTCCCTACTTTACTTAAACTCTCTAATAACTCAATCACAACCTATGATTTCACGGTCTATGATATTGTGCATGTCTTTATGGTAAAGGCATAATTTTTCAATTTTAGGCTGTAGAAAAAAAACTTATGTCGTCTCACTCCCCCATTAGTTTGTTTTCTTCCGGCGAGGAATACAGATATAATTTATGTTTATGGCTTTTTCCATTGTTTTTCTCTATTAGTCTTAAAATCGATTATACATAAGGGAACACAGACTTGAATAAGGTAAGACTCGAAAACCCTAAGTATTATCATTTCCAGTGCGGAAAGCTTACCTATTAATATTTTTACAGCCGATGGTAGACAAAAAACTACCCATACAACTGTACCAGACATATCGTTTCCCAGAAGGCCGATTGAATATATATATGCAAAACATGATATTCTTAACAAAGTGTGGAAGAAGATTCTGACTACGCCGAGTGGGAGATCATTCGAGATTCTAGTTTCAGATAGTTGTTGAAGCTTCTAGTCAAAAAGAGTTCGATCTCTGGAAAAATGATTCATGTCCTATAGGCGAGGCAACTAATAACGAAAAAATACGAGCTTACTTCAGTTTTTGTCGGGCAGTCTCTGCGCTTCTCTTTAGTCGAGTTGGGTTTTATAACCGGGTTAAATTGCAGTGAGTAGCCCGAGCTAGAGGAGATTGTCGAGTAGAATAAAACTCCTAAAAGATCCATATCTGTGTGGGAAGAGTTGTTTAAGGGTAAGGGGGAAAAAGGGGGACTCATGGGTTAGGATTACTTATATATTTAACATGCTGATCCAAAGTTGTCAAGTACGAAAAGGTTGAAACTCGCTCTAATATGAATTGTTGACGGGGTGCTTATTAGCAGCCACCAAAATTAAAAGACAACGCCAAATTTTGTTGAGATGATTAGAAATGTGCAATTCTTTCAACGCTATCTATGGGGGGGGGGGGGGCGTGAGTATTTCCTAAAGACGATTAACTCAATGAAACCCGTCTCAAGGTATGGTAAAGTTGGTAATGATCCTATCCAAACATTCAAAATGCATCTGCAGCAATAAACAAAAGTTGTGTATGGATATCCGCTTACACATCAACTCCTATTTCCATTGTATTCTAGAATTCTTGGAGAGGATACTTGACCATGGATGACCTCTTAAATTCATGGATATTACGTTCCAAAAGATCCCAAGAATAATTGGATAAGCAGTGACATTGTACTTGACATCGAGTTCGGACCTGAGGTGAGTGATTACTCGTATAATCCATCAAATATGTACTCATCGCCCCTTATCCACTAACATGCATATTTTATCTCTACACAGGTGAGTGTGGTCCCCTACATGAAACCGGAAGTGAGTCAATCGGATGAAGCCTGGGGGGGGGGGGAATGGTGTAACGAGATTAAAGATAAGAAGGTTTCGTATTTTGAAAATCTCTTGGAGAGACAACACGAGTTCAAAAAGCATGATTGGCCTGGTGGTGACTCTTCTATGAGATTTATTGAACACATCCATAAACCTTTTGTTGAGAATAAAAGGAAGAGCAAGGCGTCTGCATCACATGAAGAGGGAACCATCAGTGAGACTGACTCGGTTGCCAATGACCAGTTTAAGTCTTGGGTAGAAGGTACAAATAAGGAAATGTCTCAGAAATTAAGAAAATAGTAAGCAGAGATGACGTTCCTAAAACGAAGGTTAGCATTCATGTCTTATAGGTACCGTTGGAACCTTTTTCTACACAGCCCCATCCAAAAGAACACATTGACCGTGATGAAGAGGCTGTTTTCTCCAGCGTTTAACATGCGGCGCAAGAATATTTTGTATGATAGTCGTCCTTGGAATGTTATACTTTTACCAACTACGACTCAAGTTAGGTTAATATGAATACAATTATTGATCAAGTTAACAACAATCTTAATGAATCTTCTTTTGATCAAAATCATATGGGTAGTGAATTTAATGTTCCCCAGTTTTGGAGTCAACCCTTACGGAGTTCAACTCAACTGCATCAAGAGACCATTAACTCCCGCAAACTGTCAACTGATGTAGAGTTACCTGATGGCAAGGAGGTTGCGGAGTGCTACAGACATGGGGGCTCAAGATGAAAAAGTCTGTCATCCATCCATGTAATACCATGTTTCACAAAAAATGGGTCAACAGGCAGCCGAAAAGTCAACATGGACATTTCTGTACTTTTCAAGACTTGAGGGGTATTTTGGTCATTTTATCAAAATGCGAATCGGAAGAAAAGACGGGCCAAATGTTATCTCTTTTTAAATAAAGAAAATATATACAAGACAAGAAGTAGTGGAAACATAATTTAAACAGGTTTTTCGGTTAATCGGGATGGAAACCGATGAAACTGACAAAACTTGTAAATTCCATTGCGGGACCAACGGAAGTTAGATTGAGGTGAAACAAGTTGCTAAAGGCTTCTTAAATAATCTAGTATTTTAGAAAGAAGAGGGGAATATTTATATCAGAGCCTACGGGGTTTGAGTGATTTAATAGCGGAATTGGCTAAACGGACTGTGCAGAATGGATCAGAGATTAATGAATCTAGAAGCTTGGAGATTTCAATGTTCAAAGTCTCAGATTCTCCCCTGGGTGACAAGTGTCCTCTCTCTCCCTCTCAGATGGCGCCACCACTGGACCAATGGTTAGTTTTTTTTTCTGCCTCTCCTCTCTCAGTCATTGCGTGTTATGCTATACGTTAACATGGTTTCCATGTGTGCAGAGTCTAGCTAACCTGCAGGCTAGTGCCACATACAACTTATCCCTTCAGGGTCAGCCATTAGCTTTCCCGACCCTGCAGGCTGGGTTCACGGGAATATACCAATAAACACAGCCCATACTACCGAGTCCAACTATATCTTCAATGATTGAACAACCCATAGGACCCCCGCTCATAACTAATCATCAACCTCAAGCTGCGCTCGCGACTCTGGGCAAAAACTACTAGGCCAAACAGAGTTTCTATAAAGATGCATATCAGATTGGTAAGAAGAGATATTCAAGTCTGGATTTTTGAGTGATTTGGTGCGTACATACTTAGGAAACATCACTCCCAAGATGAAATTAGCGTGTGACAAGAGATAGAAATGGTGCCTTGGTTCTATTTGTGAGAGATGTCTATGTGTAGTACTTTCAGAAGTTGTAAATTGACCAACAAATGGCTTACGCCCCTATTACTCTCTTTTTTTGGTATGTTAAACAATGGAATCAAGAGTGATTATATTTGTGCATTACATAGTACAGACAACGGAAATGTTAGTGTGACATTATGGAGCAACAGTAGTGAGGTATATGATAATTCATCTGAGGAAATAAAGGTGTTGTATCTGTAATATAAGTTCAATTATCGCCGCAATTATGACTTCCAATACTCAGAAAATTTAGTTTGTTTTAATCCATAGTGGAAGATTTAAAACCACCGTTGTCGATCCAACTTAGTACAATTTGTAACTAAATGAATTTCTTAAAGGCTCAATATTGTGATGTTTCTTAAACTATAATTTTTGTTCTTTGTGTTCTTAATATGTGTACAAGTAGAAACAGAGCCAAGGGTTGCATATCCCATTTTAAGTGCACTTGTGCAAGTGATAGCACAGAGAATCTCAAATCAAGCTGATAACCGGAAGATTATAAGATTACAAAATGCTTTTCTTCTTTGATTTTACCCGTGATATACATATAATCCTTCTGACCAAGTAATGAAATTTGATTCTGAAATGGTGCCGCAAAATATACTCTTTAGGGCACGTGAAGAAAATTACAGGTCAACAATAAAGGTCTTACAAACCGTGGCAGTTGGGACAACTCAGGAAAACAAGGTACTAATGTCTCTGGTTTCAGTTTTTCTCTTTACTTCCGCCTATTGATTGGTATTTCTGGTACTTTCTTTGTTGTAGATTGTTACAAATTGTATGGAGCATATAAAGGTATGTTATTGATTCAAAATGTATCATCTCCTTAATACATAGTACAAACTTAAGCTTCAGTTTTGTTCAAGCATCTGGCAACCTGCAATAGTTTGTTTACATTAGGCCCATAATTTTTAGCATAGTACTTGTGGAAAGTAACATGTAAACAAATTCTAGATACGGAATATCATAAAGTCATTGTACACAGTGACGTGACTACATGCATCATTTTAAATTTGGCCTGTGTATGAAACTTCTTTAACACGTGTTTTTTTACAATGGTTCTGCTCTGCTCTTTAGCTAGAGAAAACCAGAAAAGAAGAAAGAGAAAAGTCAGAAGAAGAAGATGTTGCGCGTCTGAAAAAGTAAAAAGAGCTCAATGATGCTGAGACTCGCAAGCTGAAGCAAGAAAGAACTCAAGCTGGTGAAAGAGTCGCATGAAACCAGTGCTTGGAATTAGAAATAAAAGCACAAAATACTATAGTTGAGTTGGAGAAGAAATTAAAGGATGCAGAGTTACAAGTTCCCGATTCAACCAGGAAGGTCGAAGAACTCGAGAAGTGCCAATCTAAATCTCAAAAAAGGGAGAACAAGAGTGCACCTACCAGAGCTTCATAGACAACCAGTATGTGGCTTTCCAGGCTTGACTTTAAAATATAGTATTCTAAATATTAAATATCTGAGGTAGTTTCTTAAAATGACAAAATTTTTGTGACCTATGCCGGATCTGGTTGCTACTTCGGTCTCTATAAAGCATGAAGTCTTAAGGACGCAGAAGAAATACTTTGAGGAACTAAATTACTCTGGTAAGATTAAGTTCTGTCACCAGTATGTATGATTGCTTAGTCAATTTATCCTATTCTGGAGTACATGGCTAGACATTTATAAAAAAAAAAATTCCTAAGTTTAAAGCTCAAAAAATTAGCCGATGAAGCGAAAAATTATCATGTGGCCCTTGAAGAAAACCACAGACTACAATGAATGTTCATGAATTGAAAGGTAAAACACTTTGGGTCAATGTACGTTTTTTGCAATCGACCATTCAAGATATGACTATTGTTCTTTTTGTCGCTTTTCTCCAGGAAATATCAGAGTATTGTGAAGAAGCTAATTGGAGGGGGGAAATCATATAAAGACACCATAAGTAAGCATTGACGAGATCAAACACACAAATGGCATTGAGTATCAAAACAGATTGATTAGGAAGTGTGAAGATATAGAACGTGTTTGGAAACTACCCGAGCGTATTTTGAAATACAGTTTAGGATGGTATATTAACATAATAACATCCTGAAAATATTTGAATTGTCGAAACTAAAAGCACAGCGAGGACAAGTAAACAAAATCCACCCAAAAAAGAAAGTTAATTTGTTTTGTAGGATACGGTAGTACACAGTACATTATTTAAGAAAACGTGATTCCCACACTACAACTGTATTTCATTCGAAAACATAAACACAATTAAATCAACAGAATATACATTCCAATAGTCACCATAAACACACTTACACCTGATAAACAAGCACACCTGCTTCGAATCAATCACTTTCTCACCAAATAATTCAACTTGCCATTCACATCAAACAAAGAATGGTAGTTTTTCCTAAAGAAATAACCAAATGGAAAAGATTAATAAATCAATTAACACTAAAGTACATAGCCAATAAATCAAACAACATTACATATGATATACAAATAAAAAAAAGCCAAACATACGATCAAGTTAAATGTAATTGGAGAAAAATTTAAAACAAATCCGCGCGTAGCGCGGAATAACCCTAGTGCTAACAATATGAAACATTATTGCAGACTTATATTTAGTTGGTAGACTTAATGTTGTCAATGTTATTCGTTGATAAGATCGTAGATAAGTCTTACAAAGTATAGATAAATCTTACAAAAAAAAGACACCAATACTCCAAAGACGAGTCTTATAAATCAAATATATGTTAAACACCAATTCGACCGACAACACATGCCACTAACTCCTTCAGCTTTGCAATCTCTTCAACGTTTTTTTGTTATCTCCATACGCATTTGTTGTATGTGAAATTCATGGTGTGATAAGCTTTGAATCCTCTCGGACTGCTCTTTAACCTCTCTGCTTAACTTAGTCATCTCTTCTTCGACCGCGTGAACCCATTTTTTCCGAATGTTGTAGCCATCATTCTGCACATAAATACATATATAAACACATATCCAATATTTCCATTAAATTTTTAAATGTGGTCTCCTCTTCTCACCTCAAACCCATTGCATGTAAAGTATCGCATTCTTAGCTCGGCTTCAGTTTCGGTTTGAGAGGTCTCCTCGATGATTCGTCCACCACATGGACATCTTTTCGGAATGCCAAAATCACCATCGGCTATGGCCTAAAGCCTGTCAATTAGCATCTTGTTCCTTTTTGCATCACTATAGCTCGGGTCTATAATGAAGATCTAAAAGTATATAGAAAGAAGAAATCAATTAAGCAATCTCCTTCCCAAAAAATCTACAATCATTTAAATTAATACTAAATCAATCCTATGATAACTAACTCGACACACAAAAAAGTCTACAACCATTCAAATAAAACCTTTAAACAAGTCTACAATCACTAAACTGAAACCAGAAATTAATTCCATAAACATGAAAAAGTCTACAATAATATAACATAAGTCTACTATCAAATACGATTGTTATTTCATGTAAAAATGAAATTCAACCATCATATCAGTACATAAATCTACCATAAAATATATCCACTGTGAAATTCAAAAAATACAAATATCACCAGAAATATATGTTTCTTTGTCGGAGTTACCTATCACCACCACAATTTCAATAAAAATCACTAAAATCGCCTCCGTTCTATTTTTTCAGAGTCACTGCCACATTCAATGAGGAAAAATTTAGAGTAAGATGGAGTAAATGAAGAATATTACGATTGAGAAAGAGAAGGGAAGAAAACTTACCAACGTCACCGGAAAAGTCGCCAAAAATCACAGATTTGCGAAGTCACAGTGGCATGCGAAGAGAAGAAGTAAAATCGACGCGATTAAAAAAGAAAAATGGAGAAAGGTAAGCAGATTATGACGGCAAGGAACTAGGAAACTTAGAGGAACTTGCCAAGATCTCACCAAAATCGTCCTCGAAAATACAAACCTTCTCCCTTTCTCCGTCTCCAATCGCCAAAGCTTTCACTTTTTTCCCGTTTTCTGTAAAAGTGAAAACGAAACCGCAATTAATGAAGGTTATCTTCATTTTTTTTTTACTTTTTTTAAAGAAATTAAGTCTACCACAAAGTAACCTAATAACAGAATAAGTCTACGGTACTGAGCTATAAAAATCTACGGTGAAATACAAGATACGAGAATACACGCAAATAACATAATCGTATAGCAAAATAAATCTACCTAGAGAAACAAATCTATCAAATAGATACAAACAAAAACATACCATATAAGCAAAAAATAATAAAGCAAAAATGCAAAGCATAACAAAATGAATTTAAAACAAATCAACTTAACAACAAGTCTACCAGAAAATGAAAAAAAATATACTATAAAAATATTTATGCATCGTAGTAAAAAATAAATCTACCACTACATTGTCGGAATTCTCTCCGGAATCTTAACATCATCAGGCTGTTCATCGATATCGCTTTCGCTGGAAAAACATAATTTATTATTATTTTTAATATATTTTATTTTCTTTTTTATTTATTTAAATGTATAAATATGTATTATTAAAATAGGTTTTTTTGGATGGCACAACCGTAAATAAAATTTCAAAACCTGGTTTACAAGTCATTTGGTCAAAATTTTCAGAAACTCAATCATGCCAAAGTTATTTTAGTAATAAGAGTACTTTACAAGGTTGTTTCAGCTAATTTCTCATATAAAATTTATTCCATCAAAACTTTTGTACAACACTATGTTATATTTTTTCATTTTTCCTCTACAAATCAACTTTTAAATAAGGGAAAAAGATTTGTGTTTTCGGCTAGCTTAAAATTGAAAACCATCTTTGCAGAGTTTGCGAGAAAGCTCTGTCGTCCCCTCTCTGAATTGTTCTTAATTTGTTCCAAACATTTTTATTAATTAGTTTTAAATCTGAACTGGTTGGAGATGTTTTTCCCATGTCGTCATTTGTTACGCTCCCTCCAAATATGATAAATTGTGAACTGGAAAGCGTATCTCATGAGGAATGTTCTGATTTTTTCGTAGCGTTTTGTTAGCAGTGCAATGTTTTTATCTTTATACAGAAAGAAATCATCTTCGTAGAGTTTCAAAGCGAGTTGATGTAGACCCTCAAATATGGATCGTATACGAACGGTGAATGAATCGCGGTTTGTGTAGACGTTAAGAAAAGACGAACGGAGTCGAGACGATGATGTCTCTTTCCTTAACTCGAATTATCACCCGTAGTGTGACGGTTTATGTGTGATAATCGAATCCCAGGATAAAACCGATATCGAAACGAGTTCGCAAACACTCGAACAACGTTTCCAACGAACGAAAGTACTACGTATACTCTCGAGAACTTACGAAAAGAAGGAGACGAAGGAACAAGAATTTCGTATATGTGTGTATGAGCGTGTATGGATGTCTGTGTGTTAACTCAGAGCCATTTTGCTCTGTTTTTGTAGAGGAAGGAAGGAGACGAGGAGCCGTTTGGATGTGGACGTACGCGTAATTCACGGGGAGTGGAAGTGCTTTCGGCCGAGGTGGGACAAAGGATGTCGAGAGCATCTTTGCTTTGTCCAATCAAATTAAACCTCTCGGTCGAACCAATTTAATTAAACCAAACCGTTTAATTAATCCACCAAACCATTAACCAATTGATTTTGGTTTAACAAAAATTTCTCCAAAAAATAATACGCGCGCGGAGGCCCCTTCGGGGCCTATACCCAAGACCCAAGCCCAAGCCCGGCACGGCACGACACGGTGGCGGCGGTGGCGCGCGCGCGTGTGGTCTTTGCATCCTCTCTCTCACACTCCATAGTGTATCCAAGCTATTTGGACAATGACATGAGAGTGTCCTTATTTATACTAGTGAAAAATTTCCCATCTAAGCAATGTGGGACATTTTACACTTCTTCCTCATTAAAATGTGTCAACATATATGAGTCTATAGCCCATTAAATTTCTCATTCACACACACACATATTTTGTAAGGCCCAAAGCCTTATTAACTAAAAATTGTGTTCCAACAATCCTCCACATGAATAAATTACTCTAAACATACGAAGACTCGACAGACTCGAAAGACCTATACTAGACATTGACTAGACTAGACACTGACTTGACTAGACTAGACAGACTTTCGAGAGTATATGCGAAAATGTAACTGTGTCTGATAGGTAGCATTTTTCAACTTTGAACCAATCATTTTTAATATCTGTCGGGTTTACTGGCCGGGAGGTGAACATGATGTCTTGAACCAACCGGATTTTTATGTAAACCGAGACAACAGGTATCGCGCAGCAACATTTTCTCGTAGAACTTTGTTCTCTGTTTTTGTTCATTTTGGCCTTGAACATTCCTGGTTTTCATGAGTGAACTTGGAGAGTATAGCCTATCTTTCATTCTCCTAGAAACGGCCCCATTTCACACTCACTAGGTGATCTGCCATTAGTTTCTTTTCAGAAGTATCCTGTCATACTCCACTGTTGTGAAACTATGGAATCATTAAAAGCCAATGCTTATCCTTATTCTCATACAGGTAGCACTATTCATCATTCAAGGAACTGGGTAAACACATAAGTCTTGCAGTGCTCGATTTCATTTGAATTAGTTTTCCCTTTGAACCTACATCCTAGGATCTCCAGTCAAGTAAGTAGGGTTTCCATCAAATTTCCTCTTAATTCGTAGGCTTCAAACCCATTCCTCTTGATGATTTTAGAACTTTATCTCGCGGCAATCCTTTTGTGAAAGGATCCGCTAGATTGTCATTCGTTCTGATATAATCTACATGGATTATACCAGTGGTTATAAAGTTCCTAATGGATTTATGAAGTCTCCTAATGTGACGGTATTTACCATTATACAAGGTACTTTTTGACCGCAGTATCGCTGATTGGCTATCACAATGCATACGGATAGCGGATACAGGTTTATCCCACTCTGGGATATCTTCTAGCCAATTCCCAAGCCATTCTGCTTCAGCTGCCGCGGTGTCTAGAGCTACTAGCTCTGGCTCCATCGTGGATCTGGCTTGAATTGTTTGTTTGGAAGATCTCCAGGACACTGCTGCACCCGCAAGTGTAAAGACATATCCACTTGTGGATTTCGAGTTTTGAGAGTCAGATATCCAATTTGCATCGCTATATCCCTCCAAAATAGCCGGCTCTTTACCATAGTACAGACCATAATTTTTGGTATGATGTAAGTAATTCAATACTCTAGTTATGCCTTTCCAATGTTTATGTCCTGGATTACTGGTATAGCGACTCAGTACATTTACTGCGTGCGCTAAATCGGGTCTAGTACAGTTTGTTAAGTACATCAGACTTCCAATCACCCTTGCGTACTCCAATTGTGAAACTGCTTCACCTGAATTTTTCTTCAAATGAAGTTGAATATCAACATGAGTTTTTGCTGTCCCTTTTGAGTAAGCCTTAAACCTCTCAAGTATATTTTCAGCATAATTGGATTGGGATAAGATTATACCTTCTGTAGTTCTAATGATCTTAATCCCTAAGACCACATCCGCAAGTCCCATATCTTTCATATCAAATCTCTGGCTAAGCATGTTCTTAGTCTGATTGATCATATCTTTGGTACTGCCAATGATGAGCATGTCATCTACGTATAAACATAACAGTACATATCCTTGTGGAGTACTTCTTACATATATACACTTATCACACTCGTTTATGCTGAAACCGTTCGACATCATTACGTTGTCAAAATTTTCATGCCATTGTTTTGGAGCTTGCTTAAGTCCATACAATGACTTCACAAGTCTACATACCTTGTGTTCTTGTCCAGGGACAACAAACCCTTCATGTTGCTTCATATAAATCTCCTCTTCTAATTCTCCATTTAGAAAAGCAGTTTTAACATCCATTTGATGGATTTCTAGGTCTCATAATGCTGCTATACTGATCAACATTCGTATTGAGGTTATTCTCGTTACCGGAGAATAATGTCAAAGAAATCCAAACCTTCTTTTTGGCGAAATCCTTGAACCACAAGCCTAGCCTTGTACTTATCTACCGAGCCATCGGTTTTCAATTTGGTTTTGAAATCCCATTTACACCCTAGTGGCTTAAACCCTTGAGGTAGATCAGTTATCTCCCAAGTGTGATTCTGCATAATAGAATCAATCTCACTATTAACGGCTTCCTTCCAAAAAGGTGCGTTAGGTGTAGTCATGGCTTCTGTGAACGTCTTTGGTTCATTCTCTAAAAGAAAGACCATCATGAAATCCTCACCAAAGTCTTTTTCCTTACGAGCTCTCTTGCTCCGTCTAGGTTCAACTTTTACAACTTCAGGAGCTAAAGTACCTGAAGTACTAGCTTCATTATCATCTCTTTGCTACCGTGTCCGCTTAGGATTAGATTTATCTTTACACGGGAACACCGTTTCAAAGAAGGATGCATTGCGAGATTCCATTACGGTTTTTACATGGATATCCGGTATGTCCGATTTATGAACCAAAAACCGATAAGCACTATTGTTGTGCGCATATCCGATGAAAATACAGTCCACCGATTTCGGTCCTATCGTGACCTTTTTTGGAGGCGGCACTGCCCCTTTTGCAAGGCACCCCCACACTTTCAGGTATTTATACGAAGGTACACCACCTTTCCAAAGTTCATAGGGTGTCTTGCCGGTGACCTTGTGCGAAATTTTGTTAAGAATATAATTTGATGTAAGCAACGCTTCCCCCCACATGTTCTGGGCTAACCCTGATTCTTGAAGCATTGCATTCATCATCTCTTTCAGAGTTCGGTTCTTTCGTTCCGCAACTCCGTTAGATTCTGGTGAGTAAGGAGCGGTTGTCTGATGGATAATCCCATGTTCCATGCAGAAAGTATTGAATCGGCCATCATATTCCCCTCCTCTATCACTTCTGACTATTTTAATAGTCTTACTAAGTTGATTTTCAACTTCCAGCTTATATTCTTTAAATTTATCCAACGCCTCATCTTTGCTATGCAATAAATATACATAACAATATTTCGTATGATCATCGATGAAAGTCACGAAATACTTTTTCCCGCCTATAGTAGGAGCATACTTTAAGTCACATAAATCCGTGTGAATTAAATCTAGAGGTGCGGTAGTCCTTTTGACTTTGGGCGATGGTGTTTTTGTGAGCTTAGCCTGTACGCACACTTCACATTTTTCTTTACTCATTTTGCATTTCGTGATTAGGTTTGAATTCATTAATCGGTGTATTGATTTATAATTCACATGTCCTAATCTTTCATGCCAAATATTAAAAGACTCAAGCAAGTAATCAATGGACTTATTCTTATTCATTGCGGAATCAGTTACAACAGTGGAAACATTTGCGACATCATTCTTAACAACAATCTCATTCTTATTCTTGGAGGTACTTGCTTCTATTTTCTTGAGGACAGTCATGACACACATCTTGACCAGTCCATTCTTCATGAATCCTCTTCCCAGGTACATGCCCCACTTCTTGAGGGTAAGGTTGTCACCTTCGAAGATCACCGAGAAACCGGCCTTGCTCAGCAGCGTACCGGAAATCAGGTTCTTCCTCATGTCGGACACATGTTTCACTTTCTTCAACGTGATCTCCTTTCCCGAGGTCATTCTCAGCATCACCGAACTCTTTCCTTCGATTTTGGAGACAACCTTATTACCCATGAAGAGCGCCTCCTCAGACTTGTTCTTCTGATAGGTACTGAACATGGACCTATCATTGCAGATGTGGGTTGTGGCACCAGTGTCATACCACCACTCATTGGTCTTCTCATCCACCATGTTAACCTCTATTACCACAGCACAAAGGTCCTCCTCGGTCAGGTTAGCCTGATACTTTGCCACTTTCTCCTTGGTGCGGCACTCACTAGACTTGTGACCAATCTTTCCACAAGCATGGCATTTGCCTTTGAAGAACTTCTTTTTATCCTCAGTGGGGGGATGGCTGGACGAGGAGCCAAACTTCTTGAAGTTCTTCCCGTTAGTCTTCAAGGGTGACTTAGCAACTGCCTTGCCATTTCCCTTGTCCACATTACCTTTCTCCTTGTTGTAGGTGGCTACATTCACGCTGTGTTCACGAACTTGGACACCGTTTGCTTGACGGTTCCGATCCTCCGTGTTCAGCCTCTGGATCAAATCCTCCAGTGTGATGGCCTTCCTCTTATGCTTGAGTTAGTTCTTGAAAGTCAGCCAACTTGGTGGTAGCTTCTCGATGAAACTGTTCACAGTGAAGATCTCACAAATGGACATTCCCTCCGTAGCGACTTCCTGACAGATTCGCTGAAATGCCTCCACCTGTTCCATGATGGGTTTGTCGTCCTCCATCTGGAACTCCAAGAACTTTGCCGTTGCGTGCTTCTGGCATCCAGCATCATCGACCTTGTACTTTTTCACCAAGGTGGCCCACAGGGATTTGGCGGTCTTTTGCTCGCAGTAAATTGCATACAGCGGCTCAATGAGACGGCCAAGAATCCATCCTTTCGTCATGTAATCTCCTTGATTCCATGGATCCAGAGTTCCGACGGTGTACACATCGCCGGTTCCTTCTCCAATTTCGGGTTGATCCTCCTCGAAGTACCGCGAGAGATGCATCGCATGGAGATAAAACTTCATACTTCATCTGGTTCGACCACATCTTCCAGATTTTGCCGTTGAACTTGTCAGGCAACAAGCCTTGGCACGATGCTTGAAGAGAAGCAAACGCTGGGGGAGGAGGTGGAGCGTGATACACAACGTTCTTCTCAGCTTTCTCTTTTTCAGCCCTTGCTTTTTCAGCTTTCTCTTTTTCCATCCTCTCGGAATCAGCTTGGAACAAAGCCCTGCATGCTATTTCTTCGGCACTTATATCCAGAGGAGAGTTTGGTGTCGAACCCGAACCAACCACATTTTCAGTTTCGTTTGTCATTTTCCTGACACAATTAAACAAAATGTATCAGCTTTCACGTTTAATAAACGATCAAAATGATAAACGAAATGCTATTTAAAGCTTTTACAAAACCGTTTGGAAAACGCAATCGCTATTTTCAGCGATTAACCAACCGTTTCGTCGCAACGTATTAAAACGATTTGCGACAAGAGATTCGTGTAAAAGCGTTTAAGCAATTCACAAAACCAAATGACGTTTTATAATCGTTAATACGATTAGTGTTTGAAACGCGGTGAAGCGGAAACGCTAATCTTTGATTGGAAAACGTTGTGCAATCGCGGTAAAGCTTATAAGCAATTCGCGAACAAAGCCGTAAACGTTTGGCATGCATTTTACAAAACCGTAAACGTTTTTAGAATCACTGAAACGATTAGCGTTTGAAACGCGGTGAAGCGGAAACGCTAATCTTTGAGTTAAAACGTTACGTCTTTAAACGATATACAATCGCGGAGAAGCTTATGAGCTAATCGCGAACCGTAACACAACTCATGTAATCGCAAGTAACGATTCGCGAGTTCGAGTTTTCAATCCGTGTAACCGTAAAACGATTCACAGATACGTTCCTTTAACCGAGAACACAAAACGCAATTCACGAAGTCCGGCCAATGTTATGAAACAGAGAACGGACTGATAATTCGAGTTAAGACTGTAGACCCTCAAATATGGATCGTATACGAACGGCGAATGAATCGCGGTTTGTGTAGACGTTAAGGAAAGACGAACGGAGTCGATACGATGACGTCTCTTTCCTTAACTCGAATTATCACCCGTAGTGTGACGGTTTATGTGTGATAATCGAATCCCAGGATAAAACCGATATTGAAACGAGTTCGCAAACACTCGAACAGTGTTTCCAACGAACGAAAGTACTATGTATACTCTCGAGAACTTACGCAAAGAAGGAGACGAAGGAACATGAATTTCGTATATGTGTGTATGAGCGTGTATGGATGTCTGTGTGTTAACTCAGAGCCATTTTGCTCTGTTTTTGTAGAGGAAGGAAGGAGACGAGGAGCCGTTTGGATGTGGACGTACGCGTAATTCACGGGGAGTGGAAGTGCTTTCGGCCGAGGTGGGACAAAGGATGTCGAGAGCATCTTTGCTTTGTCCAATCAAATTAAACCTCTCGGTCGAACCAATTTAATTAAACCAAACCAATTGATTTTGGTTTAACAAAAATTTCTCCAAAAAATAATAAGACACAAGCCCAGCCCGGCTCGGCCCGGCCCGGCGGCGCGCGCATGTAGTCTTTGCATCCTCTCTCTCACACTCCATAGTGTATCCAAGCTATTTGGACAATGACATGAGAGTGTCCTTATTTATACTAGTGAAAAATTTCCCATCTAAGCAATGTGGGACATTTTACACTTCTTCCTCATTAAAATGTGTCAACATATATGAGCCCATAGCCCATTAAATTTCTCATTCACACACACATATTTTGTAAGGCTCAAAGCCTTATTAACTAAAAATTGTGTTCCAACAGTTGAGTCCAAATTCGAGAATAAGAAGGGTGTATTGAACTAAACATTTGGAGTGATTTGAGTTTAATAAAGATTTTAGATGATTTTGATGGTTTTGGTGATTTTAAGGAAGTTGTTATGATTTTATATTAAAATACCCTACAATACCACTTAAAACCATGAGATTTGGATTTTTTTTATTTTTAACTAAGAAAGTCATCTAAAATCTTCTAAAATCCTCTGCAGTCGTTAAAATCACAATACTTAAAAAAAATTCAATAACAGTGGATTTGATATGATTTTAACAAATTGTTGTTTGAATAACAGAGGATTTTAAGTGATTTTGAGTGATTTTACATAAATCTCATGTTCAATAACACTGGATTTGTGAAGACATTTTAAAATCCTGAGTTGAATAACAGTGAATTTTAAGAAAACCTCCAAATCACTTCAAATGTTTAGTTCAAAACACCCCCCTAAAACTCGCACTCGATGAACATGTGGTTGTACAACTCCTCATGTGATTTGCATAGGTCACACTTTGTACTTTGGTCCAAATTTCAGCTACGAATTATGTCTCTTGTCGAGAGCCTGCTATGGACTACTATCAAGGCTAAGAACGAGTATTTTAGAGTGGCGTGTTTGAGCCAGATTCTTCGACACCATGTTCTTCTTAATTGCTTGATCTGATTTGATCCCATGTGGACTTTGAGTTGAGTTTTGCAATGAATTTAAGCCAGAGCTTTAACCAAACATTGTGATATTTTATTAAAATCTCAATGGCGCACAACTTGCAAAAAGTGAAAGTATGCGTGTAGACATCGCCGAAAGTCGGGTTTTATCGCTTAAAATCACTTACCAATGGTATTATAGGTCGCACATGTTTTGCTATTGATTCATTCCCTTTATGTAACGCAAACTGCGTTGCAATGTCCATGCGACAAGTTTTTTATTTTTTTTTTTCATTTCTGAATTTATATTTATTATTAGCCAAACATATAAACATTGTTATAAATTTCAGCACTTCAAAAAACGCAGGTATATTTTTCTTTAATTTTTTTTTAATTTAGATTTTTTAGTTATTCAATCTAATTTTATTTATAATTGTTTAATTTGTGTTATAAAGTGTGAGTTAATGATTTTGATGTTTTAAATAAAAATATATATTATTTGAGAGGAGTTATTTCACAAAAATGAAAAATTAAAATTATGATTTCTCATTATAAATCCTAACCTCTAATGTAAGATTTTGGCTTTTAGAGATAATTTTATAACATATTAAAAAACGGTTGTAATGTAATATAAATTAATTTAATTTCTATTAAACATATTAATAATATTTTGTAGAAATATTTTTTTTATATGTGAAATTTATTATATGTTTTAATATTTAAATAAATAAATATTTACGAAAGTAGCAACATCATTATCGGTTTCTATTTTTATTGGTTTTAATTTTATTTGTAATGTTTATATAATTGAAAATTGTAAATCATCTTTGTAACCCGTTTTTCAATGAGTAATATTTATTTTTAATAATTAATAATTTGAACTTACTATATTTTCCAACACGTCTTGTAGTCGTATAAATAATTTGCAAATTTTATGAAACAATCCATTGAAAACTATAATCGTAAAAATATTAATCATAATTTGAATTAATATATATATTTAAATAATATAAATATTGATTAATTTTTATATTTTATCAACTAAAAGTATATTTTCATATTTTAAACTCATGAAAAATCTGTTTTAAAAACTTTAATAACCATAATTGATTAAATATCAATTTAAATTGGTTAATTCATAATATACACATAACCAATGGTTAGTTTATAAAACACTTTTTTTTTTTTTAAATAGTATTGATTGTGATATTTTATTCAAATCTGAATGGCGCACAACTTGCAAAAAGTGAAAATATGCGTGTAGACATCGCCAAAAGTCGGGTTTATCGCTTAAAATTACTTACCATTTTACCAATGGTATTATAGGCCACACGTGTTTTGGTATTGATTCATTCCCTTTATGTAACGCACACTGCGTTGCAATGTCCATGCGACAAGTTTTTTTTTTTTTCATTTGTGAATTTATCTAATCTATTAAAACAGGAAGGTTTGCCATGGTACATAAATGTTGTTCCCGAAATTTGTCCTTGATATTATTATGATTTGTAACCTTCATTAAGGGTAAAACTGTAAAACAATATATATTAATGATTTAATTAAATTTCATTAAGAGTAATTAGGGAATATAACATTATCTCTACAATCCATGTTTCCAAACAAGACAATTATTAAACATTTAGCCAAACAACCAAATTTTAATGGGTCCCACTTTTCTAATTAATTAAAATCAAAATAAATTAATTGATAAATATAATTAATAATTTATACATCAACTATTATATATAAATTAAAATTCTCTAATTTATGATTTAATTCAAAATATATTTATAATATATTTTAATATCTTTTTCAATATATAAATATATATATATACATATTACGATTGATGTTTTTACGATTGTATTTTTTAGCAAGTTTTTCCATCAAACTGAAAAATATTTAATTAATTAAACGGGTTGAAAAATTAATTAGCCAATCTCGATTATAAATTTTCTATAAAAAAATTCGCATATAGTAAATAATTTCAGTTGATATATTTTAAACTTAATAAAAATAATAAAATGATTTCATACTTATATTATTCAAATATTTGAAGCGTCAAATTATGCTTTATGTTTGAATGAAGTTTTTAACGGATAGTTCCATCAAATTTGCAAATTATATATACGACTACAACATGTATTTTATAAAATAATATTTTAGATAAATATAATAACAATTAAACATATACCACATAACTTTTACAATAGTTGTTTTCACATATATATATTTTTTCCAAACTATGATCTTACGATACAACACATATTAAATTATATAATGCGAAATCGTTATTTTAATCTCTTAATCCTTACGATATATCTCTTCCAAATAACACATAATTCATTTAAAAAAAAACTAAATTGCTAACTCACTGTTTATAATGTTGGTTAAACAATTATAATCAAAATTAGATTACATAATTAAAAATCTAAACTACTATTAACAAAATGAATAAAAAGTAAAATTTGTAAAGAAAATTAAACCCGCACTTTTTAAGTGCGGGTCAAAATCTAGTATTAATTATTGGCCAAACATATAAACATTGTTATAAATTTCTACTAGAGTCACATAAAAAAAGGTTCACCATAATATTTCTTTTATAGGCATGCTTATAGAAGCTGCTTCCTCCTTCAATTCTATGTCGCTCTGGTGATTGGTGAATCTCGTTGGCACCGTAAGCAGCTCCCGTCCTTCGGTCTCTCCCCTATTTACCTCCCTCTAGCCTCTTCCTAGTGTTATTCGGCGATGATTTCTTCTTCTTCCTATATCTCCTCGGCGATGGAGGTCGATATGTCCTCTCGACATTGAGGAAGACTTTTGTTCTTCATCTCCGCTCGACTCCCACGTTGGTATTGGTCCCTTCGTGCGTGTGAGCGGCAGTGATGTGTTTTCCCGTTGTTGTAGAGTTGCTTCTCCCCTGCTTTGTTTCATCCACATATTAGTTATCAGATCCTTTGTTTTGGGCTGGATTGGAGTGATTTGAGTTGATAGTTGTAGTTTGTGTTGGGGCTGTTGTTGAGCTTTTTAATCCTAGTCATGGCAGATCTTCGGCTTATCCCTTATTTCATGTGGTTTGTTTGGTTTATTGCTCTGGTTCGAGTTATCTCCCACTAGTAAAAATATATCGTATAGCCACGTTTTATTTCGTGACTATGGCTAATATTTCGTTGATATAAGTGGTTTTAGCCACGATTAGTCACGAAAAAAAAACGTGGCTATACGATCGTGGCTAATTCTTTTCGTGTCCAAATCGTGACAAAATTAGCCACGTTTTCACGAATATTTCGTGACAAAATTAGCCACGTTTTGTCACAGTTTATATCGTGGTTATAATTTGTCACGATTATGTCACGTTATATTTCGTGACTTATGTTTTTTTTGTCACGATTTATCACGTAATTAAACGTGACTGATTTCAAATGTTAAAATAAAAAAAACTAAATACAAATATTACAAAACACAATACAATATATATATATATATATATATATATATATATATATATATATTGATATCAATTTCCGTATGCTCATTTTATTTACTAAATTTTAACAAAAGAATAAAATTAAATATATAAATGTATATGATTTAAAAAAGTATTAATCAAATATTTGTTATTTATTACTACTAACAAAAAAAACAAAATACAAAAAAACAAAATACAATACACAACAAATACAATACATAACAAATACAATATATGTATATGTGTATACATATATAATATATATATATATATATAACAAATTCTTCCACGGACTGACGCCGTTGTGACGACGTCGGAGAAGTATGGGCTCGGAGCAACGGCGGATGGCGGCGTTGGTGGAGGAAGGAGAAGAGACGGAGAAGACGAATCCGTGGCTGTGAGGAGGCTGTGATGGCGGCGTTGGTGGAGGGAGGAGAAGCGACAAAGAAGACGAATCCGTGGCTGTGAGGAGGCTGTGACGGCGGCGTTGGTGGAGGGAGGAGAAGCGAGAGACTGACGGAGAAGACGAGAGGAGGAAATCCGTGGAGACAGTGACAGAGAAGACGAATCCGTGGCGGAGATGTGGCTGAGATGTGGCTGAGCTGTGGCGGAGCCGTGGCTGAGCTGTGGCGGAGCTGTGGCGGAGCTGTGGCTGAGATGTGGCGAGCTTTGCGGCGCGATTCTATGGAGGAGAGGAAGCCGATTTGTTGAGATGTGTTGGTGAGAGGAGGATGACGATGGCTTAGAGGTATAGGGGATGAAGATGGGTTCGTGAGAAGAGAGAGAGAGATAAGATCTGTTTTTGTCTAAGGCTAATTTCAACCATAGATCTATTTTAATCCAATGGTTGTAGTTAGTGATCCATGTGAAACCTTATTAACCAATAAGATTATTTTGTTTAGAATATATTATTGTTTAATTAGTTATATGTAAAGTATCTTAATTATTATTAAATTTTTTAGTTTTATATTTAGTTATATGTAGAGTTTTGTTAGTTAGATTTTTTTGTGTATACTTTACAGTTTTAGATTTTGTTTAGGGTTTAGAATTTTATGTGTTAGTTATGTATAGTTTTGTTTATACTATAACTTTTAAATGTTAGTTTTGTATATATAATTAATTTATATTTTGATTTTATAATTTATGAAAGAGTTAGGTTTAGAGTATGATTATGGTTTAGTGTATAGGGTTTAATGGGTTGTGTTTAGGGTATAGGGTTTGGAGTGTAAGGTTTTAAATTAAGGTTTGTAATTTTAGATTTGGAAATAACAATTCATTTTATAATTAATGTTTGTATTTTGATTTAATAGTTTATGATTAAGAGTATGATTTATAGTATGATAATGGTTTAGAGTTTTAAGGTTTGTTTAGGGTTTAGGGTTTTATGTGTTAGCTAAGTATAGTTTTGTTTATACTATAGATTTTAAATATTAGTTTTGTATATATAATTAATTTATATTTTAATTTTATAGTTTATGAAAAAGTTAGGTTTAGAGTATGATTATGGTTTAGTGTATAGGGTTTAATGGGTTGTGTTTAGGGTATAGGGTTTGGAGGGTGTGGAGGATAAGATTTTAAATTAAGGTTTAAAATTTTAGATTTGAAAATAATAATTCATTTTATAATTAATGTTTGTATTTTGATTTAATAGTTTATGATTAAGAGTATTGTTTATAATATGATAATGGTTTAGAGGTTAGGGTTTCGAGGGTAAGATTTAGAAATTTTAGATTTAGAAATAATAATTTTTTTATAATTAATGTTTATATTTTGATTTAATAATTTATGATTAAGAGTATGATTTATAATATGATAATGGTTTATGGTTTAGGGTTTGGAGGGTAAGGTTTGGAAATTTTAGATTGGACAAACCTTAGCCACGAAATATACGTGTCTAAATCGTGACTAAGATAGGTTTGCCACGAATATTCCGTGACAAAACGTGGCTATATTAAGTCACAATTTGTATCGTGACAAAAATGTGACTAAATGTCACGTTTTGGACACGATTTAGCCACGTTTGTTTGTCACGTAACAAATCGTGACTAATTCGTGACTAATTAAAAAATAGTCACGATCTGTCGTGACAAAAACGTGGCTATACGGTATTTTTTTACTAGTGTCCGTGGTGTTTGATTTTTCGGGTTTAGTGTGTTGTTCCAGTGGCTTTTCTTCTTAAAGGCATTGATCCAGTTCTGCTTGGTGGTTAGTCATGGCCGGAGGCTCCGTATGATTTCATAAACTATTCAGTAATATTTTTGGTTGTTGGCCGAGGGTTTGGCATGTGTCTCTTCGTATGATTTGTTTGTTTATCGGGCTTGCCTTTTAGGTTAAGCATTCTGGTATTGGTGAATCGTTCAGTTAGGTATGTTAGGGAGTTTATTTTATTTTGGCAGGCGGATTCTGAAACACACTTTTGGTCAGAGCGGTTTCCAAGTTGTCAGAGCTGATCCATGTTCTCATGTCTTCAGTAGATTGGGAGAAATATAATGAGTCACTTGAAGATCATCATGCCCTTATATTATTCAAGTTAGATGTTTACACTTTCATTATTCTTAGTCTTAATCATTCATTTTAGTTTGTTGTATTTCTTTTCAGGTTGTTTCTTTTAAACCGATGGCTTTCGCCTTCACGGTGTTATAGATTCATCTTTCGTTTTTCTTTTTGGGCTTCCGTCTCCCTTTTTGGTATTTGTACTCCCATTTGTGGGCTCACGTGTATCATTTTTGGTGATTAATATAACATCAGATGAAAAATATTATTATTAGAGTAATATGAATCCATGAAAACTTAAATTTATAAATTAGTTTTTTCTCATAATTTCTTGTTTATTCACTATTCACTCACAAAAAAATAATCAATTTTGTTCCTAATTTGCCAAACAAATCAAAAATTTAACTTGCTCTTTTTCTTTCGGGCGAAAAGAGCAGAAGAAAGAAGAATAAAAATAAGAAAAAGAAAATAAAGAGAGGGAGAAGAAGAAAAATCGGGCGAAAAAAGAAGAAAGAAAAAGAAAAAAGAAGAAGAAAATAAAGAGAGGGAGAAGAAGAAAAATGGAAGATGGTGTTCTGGGTAGTGAATAGTATTTTTGGGGGGGGGTTGATATGTATCAGGTTTTATTCCTAGAAGCTACTACAAGTACAAGTGCACAACATTCATAGTCATATATTAAATGATCGAATCAACAGGGAAATAATGAATTCTTGACTTCTATGAGCTTCTAACCTTCTCTAGACTAATAAAAAGGAAGTTTGTCCTGATTGGGGCTATAAAAGCATTAAATAAAAGCAGAGAGCGGTTTAAAAGAAATAAAACGAGACGATATGCAGTCATGGATTTCTCAGAGGATCATGTGTTCGACTTCTAGTTAGAATTATACCTGGTTTCTGAGACTTAGTCTACTTATGATTTTAAAACTCAAAACACGAAATTATGTCTAAGATATTGTCTTAGCATTAAACACCTAGTCTCTTCAACTCGACTAGACGACTCTCGCAGCTCGACGCGAGGAAGATCAAAGAACTAATATCTAGTTCAATAACATTCACAATATTCCACAAGTGTAGGTCTCACCTTACAACACATCTGCTCTCCTACCCTAATTCATGTTAATAAATGCAGCACTATTGGTTTTATCAATCCTATTATCAGCGTTAAGGTGATCAGTCTGTAATCATGCATTAAGAATAAAGATAAACGAAAACTATTTAAATAAAAAATATAATTCTATATATTAATCGGCAATATGGGTCTTACCCATGATATTCTCCATCGAAATTTCTGATAGGTCAAGAATTATCCCTATTCTAACTGCAAGTGCACAGTGATGCAGATGTAGTACTTAGGGTATCGAATCCACAAGGATTCCAGTCACACGATAGATTATGAGTAATTCGGATTAAGCTAAGCGAAGTAGATTGTAAAATAGTAAACAAAATAGCAAGTACACAGATCAAGCGAGATGGGTGTAAGCAATCAAACGAAGGCGTTAGGTTTCAGAAATTTCTCAGGATATCAGGAAATCAGATCAACAAACAATCATGATTTAATCTATTTGCGTTCTTGAACTAGAATCACATAAGTAAAACTAACCAGCTTTCGCTGCGATAGTTATCTATATCTAACAACCTAGCAGACCAACTTTCGTTGCGAATCCTAGAGTTCTAGACATGCATTAATTCCAAGTTCGTTTGTTCACAACTTCTCTAAACCAAATTTCTTTGCGAAAAGATAAGTTGCTCACCTAAATCAGATCTAGTTAATTAACCAACTGTCGTTGTGTAAATCAACCTAATATCAATAATCTAAGTGGCCAGTTCAGATTAAGCGTTAAGAACGATTTAGATGAAGAACTAGATGATAGATCCTAATCAATCAATTATTCTAACATTCCTTCAAATCCCTAATGAGAATCCCTAACCTAACAAGAGATCTACTCAGACATAGCAATCATAACAGAAAACATAGTCAAAATAGATATCATAGAATAATCAAAGGAATAAGAATATGGGTTCGAAATCAAGTCTCTTTCGAGAACAAAACCAGCCCAAAATCTCCTATTCTCCCTTCAAAAAAAGCTTAGCCTTAACAAGTGGCTGTAAAACCTAATTATATTCCTAAAACACGAATTGGGGCTTTCTTGTAAATATGAGAAACTTCTGGTCAATTGTACAATTTCTTCATTCTTCATAACTCGTCAAGAAAAAGCCCATCTCGCATGTGTGTCGATCGTTTCACAAGATGTGTCAATCGCCACAAAACTCTGATCTCGACTCTCTCGGCCAAACACTCCAAAAAGCTCCAGAATGCATCAAAAACTCCAATTCCGCTACAAATGTGCATGTACCTAATAACACCTGTAAATGACTCTAAAGAAACACTAAAAGACTCTAAAACACACTTATATCATGGTCTGAAACCGGTAAAAATCATGATATATCAATTTCCCCTAACATCCAACAAGATAACTACTCAAATTTCCAAAAAAAAATTATGATAAATACTTGCATTATATAAATAAATAAGAAAATAAATTTATAGCTAGAATTTTCGATCATAGCCCACACAAACTCATGGATAGAGATCTAGAATCCCTACTAACTCATCGCTTTTATCTTGGTTCTAATGAGCTTAGTGATTTCACTCATCATGGCCTTCAATTGAAGTTTAGATAGGCTGCTCCTTCCTTCTCCTCATAACTACTTTGAAACATTCCTAAAAGCACTTAGCAAACAAGTTAAAGTAACAAAAAAATTTTCTCTTTTTGCTTGTGTTTCACTCAAGTATTTTTTTTCTACCAAATATTATCTCTCACAATTCTCAAAAGGTTCTAAGTAAACAAAACCGAATATATCCAATTAGTCACTCTAAATGAGAATAAGACAATAAGATAGAAAGATTGCAATATTTCTGGTGGCTAGCTGATTGACCAATACCGTGATCCAATTTCTCCTACATCAGATTTGTTTTTTTATATATATATATATATATATGTATAGTATGGGTAAGCTAGCAAGATAGATAGACATTAAATAGTTTTGAATGATTAGAAAAATGGATTAAGAAAATGAAGAGTTGTGTTGTATGGAATCAAATTCAGAAAATGAAGAGATGAGAATGGGGATTCAGGAAATGATACCAAACTCAAAGTTATCTCTGATGCCATTTGATATAAACTCCCTAGGATTGAAACCCTTTGGTTGGTGATTAAGATAGGCCTTGACTCAATGGAGAAACTAGCATCCTAATTGAATAAGGATTGTGGAGTGAATGGGTCGCACAAGGCGTGCAGATGATCCTTATTATTCCCATTTCTTTATCTGTTCGATATGACTCACTAGACCATATTTAGAGGATTGGATAATGGATATTACTCACCAGACTTCAGATGTTTAAGAAGAAAAAAATTATATTGCTCTCAAAAGATAATTAAACCAGATTGAAGAAAAGATATTGTTTATAACAAAAAACTAGATTTTGATCCATGCTGAGCGAGTAGTATTAATTATATGATTTTTAGTCTATTTTTGGGTTTTATTAAATCGCTTTATCGATTTTTTGTTTCGAGATTGTGATATATCATGGTTTTTACCGGTTTTATGCCATGATATAAGTGTGTTTTAGAGTCTTTTTATGTTTCTTTAGAGTCTTTTACAGGTTTTATTAGGTACTAGCACGTTTGGAGTGGATTTGGAGTAATTGGAGCATTTTGGTGCATTTTGGAGTTTTGACCCGAGAGATAGAGCTCACTGTCCAGAACAGAGTAATGTGTCGATCGACACACATCAGCATCGATCGATGCACAGCGAGTTGGGCCAGTCTCGGCGAGAGTTAATGAAGAATGATGAATTTGCAGAATTTCCCAGAAGTTTCAGATATTTACACAAAAGCCCCAAGACTTGATTTAGCTATTTAATTAGGTTTTTACATCATTTTTAAGATACGCTATCATACTTTAGAGTAGAGAGTTTTTAGAGCTATTTGGGGCTGATCTGATCCTGTAATACATCTTGTTTTTGGAGAAGATTTCGAACCCCTTTACTTATTTAATCTCTTTTATGATATCTAATTATTCATTGATTATGTTTACATATTCCATGTCTGAGTAGATTCATAGTTAGGTTTAGGGATTCTCATTAAGGATTTTATGACTTGCTAGATATAATTAATTCAGTTAAGGATTTATATCAATAGAATGTTCTTCAAGCTAAATTGTGTTTAATGCTAGTTCTAACTTGATCACTTAGAATCTAGATCTTAGGTTACTAGATTGACACAAAAGTGTGGTTTAGAATCTGAACTATTTAGGTTGAGCAATTGAATTACTCGCAAAGAAATTTGGTTTAATTGAATTGTGAACATATCGAACTTTATCATTAAAGCTGGTTTAATCTGTTAGGAATTATAAAAACATTTGGATTTCTGCAATTAGGGTTAGAGAATTTTCACAACGAAAGTTGGTTAATTCTATATCTGTGTTTTGAGTTCTAGAATTGTACCTAATTTGATCCTGATTGAATGATTTGTCTGCTTGTCTGATTTCCTGAGAACTCCCTAGACTTAGCGCCCTTAGTTAATTGCTTACAACAATCTTGCTACTGATTTGCTTTATTGTTTTGCTTTTTAGTGTTCTAATCACATTTGTTTTCTCCTAGTTTAAGCTGATCGTTCTAAATCTATCGTTGCCCTGAGTCCTTGTGGATTCGATACCCTAAGTACTACATTGATATTACTGTGCACTTGCAGTTAGTATAGGGTTAAAACTTTACACCTATCAAGTTTTTGGCGCCGTTGCCGGGGACTCTTTGGAGTCTTCGATAGATTCGAACTTAGGATTTTTACTAGGATTTTTATTTTTTGTTTTAGTTACTGATTTTTCTGTTTCTTCTCTGTCGCAGGTTTCAAAATCGCATAGCATCGACCGTTGCATCTTTTTTGTCGATCGTTACTAGGCGACTGGAGTTGAATCGATCGTTAGCATCGATCGTTGCTTGGCGATTACAGACGGTTTATGCAGACGCGTGATACCAGAAGTAATCCGAATACTAATCTCGTTAACCTCCAACTTGAAGAGCTTGCTAGACTAGAGAGGACTAACAGGAAACTTCGAAGAGCAAGGATAGTTGTAGAACGTGTGATTATAATGCCTGATGCTCAAGGTGTCCTGAGGGACCGACAAAACAATTCGTACAATGCTGCTGGGCAACTGATTGATGCTGAAGGGAATGTTATCCCTGATCCTATCCCTGAGCCTGAATCGCCACAAAACCAAGGACAAGGCCAAGGAAAAGGTCAAGATACACAGATGGTTGTTCATGAGAGGACCTTAGCTGACTATAACCGTCCGGATGAGTTGAAGGATTGTTTAGTGTTTGTCCTGGTTTAATTCTGTCAGATTAAACTCTACTAAACATATTGGATCTAGGTTCTTTGCAGAATCATAAAGGGATCTCAGTAAATACCTTGTTTATGCAGCGGATTAGAGAGGTATTGTCAGAGATCAGCAGAACCGCCAAGGGACAGCTCCTCCAGAGGTTCACACACGCACACTTCAGGAAGAATGGCTGCTAGACCAGAGAGGAGGGAGGCGCAGAGAGAGTTGAGAGAGAGAGAGCTAGGTTAAGTTTTATTTATAAAACTTATGTCTAGTTCTTTTGGGCTTTTGGGCCCAAATCCCAATCTGATTAAATCCCTTAGATTTAATCAGGCCCTTTAATCTCTCTAAGTACAGTAAATGCCTGGCACTTTTACTGTACTTCTGCTGAACCATTCCTTTATAGTTTCCTGTTAGCTTAGGCGTGTGACCCATATGGGATCATATAATAATGACAATAAATCCAAGACTTATAGATCATGAGCGGACTCTAGCAAGCCATCATGACCCCCAGAATTATATGACTTATGTCTGATCATTGACATACTCTTACTTTCTAGAGACAGTACAGAGATTACTGGACATAATTCCAACAATCTCCCACTTGTACTGGAATCTCTGTATTCATAATCCTTTTGTCTCAATATCTCGATTAGTCATAAGGCAAGATGAGTGTCATCCTTATAAAGCCTAATCATGTTCATCGGACTCTGATTTGACACTGACAATCCAAACGACTCGGGACAGTCCGTTTGAGCATGGCCATGCATTTTCCAGTATTCAAATCTCCGATTGGCCTATAGATATTCAATCCATTTATATTGGAGGGACAAATCCCGTCTTGTTCCATCACTGTAAACTACTCACTTCATGATACACCCAAACAAGGTCCTTATAACTATCGCTTGACGACATCGTTAGACAATGATCAAAGCGCATCAGTTCATGTGTAGTCACATGCATGCGAACTCAGGTCTAAGGACTATACTCTATAGTCATAGTTAGAATCTCTTATGACACAGATATAAATATCCTGAAGAGTTCTTATAAGCGGGTCATGTCCGGTCGTATGTACCCCAACATACACCTATGTACTGACTTTGATGCCGTGCATCTATGACACCCTGAAACTTGGTCATAAGTCACATACCAATCTAGTCTCACGCGGTTGTTGGTGTTCCAATTTCAACAACCTTCGACTAGGGACAGGATGATATAAGCCATCTATCAAATATAGGGTCTCATGATCAAGCTAAATGACTTCGATGACTCAAGATCAAGTCACTTACTTCGATGACCTATAAAATGGTTTATATCATTTTGGAACGATTATTTCATCACAGTTAAAATAATCTTGAAATAATAATTTTATTAAACATCTAAAAATGTTTTACAAGAACATATCAATAACTAAATAAAGCCCTCAAACTCCCACTCAAATTTAGATTACATTTCAATGTCTCTAATGCCTACAGCTTCAGTCAGGTACTCGAGCTTAGGCCTTGGGAGTGGCTTTGTCAATGGATCAGCGACATTATCATCTGTCGCAACTCGGCTGATCTTGACTTCCTTTCTATTAATGATATCACGTATCAAGTGAAATCTTCTTAGTATATGCTTGGATTTCTTGTGTGATCTTGGTTCCTTTGCCTGAGCTATAGCACCATTGTTATCACAAAACAGTGCCAGAGGCTCAGCTGCATTCGGTATCACACCTAGTTCAATAATGAACTTTCGTATCCAAACAGCTTCCTTCGCTGCTTCTGAGGCGGCGACATATTCAGCTTCTGTAGTGGAATCAGCAACGGTGTCTTGCTTGGAGCTTCTCCAACTAACTGCACCGCCATTCAGACAAAAGATATAACCGGACTGTGACCGGAAATCATCTTTGTCTGTCTGGAAACTTGCGTCCGTGAATCCACTGACTTCAAGCACATCACTTCCACCGTACACCAAGAACTTATCCTTAGTATGTCTCAGATACTTCAGGATATTCTTGACGGCAATCCAGTGGCTTTCACCTGGATCAGACTGGTATCTACTCGTCATGCTCAATGCATAAGCAACATCAGGACGAGTACAGATCATGGCATACATAATAGATCCTATTGCAGATGCATAAGGAATATTCTTCATGCGCTCAAGCTCAGCAGCCGTCGTAGGGCTCTGCTTCTTGCTTAGCGTTGTGCCATGTACCATTGGTGTGAAGCCCTTCTTAGAATCTGCCATGCTGAATCTATGCAGGACTTTGTCAATGTATGAATCTTGACACAAGCCTATCAGCCTTTTAGATCTATCCCGGTAGATCCTGATTCCAAGAACGTATGCGGCTTCACCCATGTCTTTCATGGAAAAACAACTTCCAAGCCAGTCCTTTACCGACCGCAGCATTGGTACGTCGTTTCCGAGAAGGAGTATGTCATCGACATACAGAATAAGAAATACTATCTTGCTCCCACTAGTCTTCTTATACACGCATTGTTCTTCTTCGTTTCTGATGAAGTCAAATTGCTTGATCGCTTCATCAAAACGAAGATTCCAGCTCCTCGATGCTTGCTTCAATCCATAAATGGATTTATGAAGCTTGCATACTTTCCCAGCATTCTTTGGATCTATGTAACCGTCAGGTTGTGTCATATACACATCCTCTTCCAGAATTCCATTCAGGAAGGCGGTTTTCACGTCCATCTGCCAAATTTCATAATCATGAAAAGCTGCAGTTGCTAGTAGAATCCGAATAGATTTCATCATAGCCACTGGGGAATAGGTTTCATCATAATCCACACCGTGAACTTGCCTGAAACCTTTTGCCACCAACCTGGCTTTATAAATCTGGACATTTCCATCCACGTCGATCTTCTTCTTGAAGATCCATTTACACTCGATGGCTTTTACACCAGCGGGTAAGTCAACCAATGAAAACACTTGGTTGACCGACATGGAGTCCATTTCGGAATCAGTGGCCTTACGCCACTTAGAGGAATCTGGGCCCATCATGGCTTGATTGAAGTTCGATGGTTCATCACCATCAATGATCAGAAGATCATGACAGTCAGTCACGAGGAATCCTTGATATCTCTCGGGTTCGTGACGGATCCTCCCGGATCTTCGAACTTCAGGTACTACAGGTTCAGGCTCTATAATTTCTTGTAGGTCCTCCTGCTGCTCTTCCTCATTAGGTTGAGTAGTATCCTGTTCATCTTGAATTTCTTCAAGAAGTACCTTACTCCCACTGTTTTTCTTAGAGAGAAACTCCCTCTCAAGAAAATTACAATCCCGGGCAACAAAAATCTTGTTCTCGGATCGTAGGTAGAAGTAATAAGCCTTGGTCTCCTTCGGATAACCAATGAAGTAGCATTTATCAGACTTTGGTGTAAGCTTGTCAGAGATCAATCTCTTGACATAGGCTTCACAACCCCAAATTCTAAGATAAGACAGCGCTGGAGTTTCTCCAGTCCACAATTCATATGGTGTCTTGGCTACTGCTTTTGATGGCGCTCTATTTAGGGTGAACACTGCTGTTAGCAGAGCATATCCCCAAAGGGATATTGGAAGGTCTGTGTGACTCATCATAGACCGAACCATATCCAATAAGGTCCGATTCCTCCTCTCAGACACACCATTCCATTGAGGTGTTCCAGGAGGAGTGAGTTGGGAAACTATCCCACACTCTCTCAGATGATCACTGAACTCTTGGCTCAAGTATTCTCCTCCTCGGTCGGAGCGAAGAGCTTTAATGCTTTTTCCAAGTTGGTTCTGTACTTCATTTTGGAATTCTCTGAATCTCTCAAACGATTCAGACTTATGTTTCATTAAATAAACATATCCATACCTGCTGAAATCATCAGTGAAGGTAATGAAGTACTGGTAGTTTCCTCTTGCATTTTTGGACATTGGGCCACACACATCAGTGTGTATCAGGCCCAATAAGTCACTGGCCCTCTCGTTGGGTTTATTAAAGGGGGCCCGCGTCATTTTGCCCATCAGGCAGGATTCGCATTTCTCACATGACTCAAAGTCAAACGAGCCAAGAAGTCCATTCGAATGGAGCCTCTTAATGCGTTTCTCACTGATGTGCCCTAAACGACAATGCCATAGAAACGTTTGGTTCTCCTCATTTTGTTTGAACCGTTTGGTATCAATGTTATAAATTGGCGCGGATTGATCAAGTATATAAAGCCCATTCGTAAGAGGGGCACAACCATAGAACAAATTATTGCGATTGAAGGAACATAATTTATTCTTAACTGAAAAATCATAACCTTCCAAATCCAACAAAGAAACTGAAATAATATTTCTGCTTATCGCAGGTACAAAATAGCAGTTATTAAGTTCTAAAACCAATCCCGAAGGTAAAGACAACAAGTATGTGCCTACAGCTAGTGCAGGAACTTTTGCTCCATTCCCAACTCGTAGCTCCACTTGTCCTTGCTTCAGCCTCCTACTGTTGCTGAGTGCCTGCATATTAGTACAAATATGAGCCCCACAACCAGTATCCATAACCCATGAGGTATTATCAGAAGTAGTTGTATTAACTTCTATAACAAAAATACCTGATGAAGAAGTCTCCAGAGTCTTCTTCTTCAATTCCTTTAGACCTTCCAGGAATTTCTTACATTCTCTCCTCCAATGCCCTGGTTCTTTGCAGAACCTGCAGATGTCAGTAGGCCCAGCCTTGGACTTGGGCTTGGGCTTGGACGTGTCCTTGTCCGAGACTTGAACAGCCTTAGCCTTTCCCTTGTCCTTGGCAGAGGATTTCTTAAAGCCCTTGCCCTTTTGTACCATAAGCACGTTGGGGTCCTTGGCTTTCCTCAAGTTGGGCTCTGCAGTCTTGAGCATTCCATGAAGCTCAGGCAATGTCTTAGTCAAGCCATGCATATTGAAGTTCAGAATGAACTGATCATAGCTTGCAGGCAAAGACTGCAGAATGATGTCGCAGGCAAGTTCATGGCTGATAGGGCAGTCGAGTTTCTGAAGATGATCGAGATAACCCATCATTTTCAAGACATGAGGACTCACTGCCGCATTTGTAGCCATCTTACAGTCTAAGAGGTTCTTAACTGTCTGGAACCTCTCAGTCCTTGCCTGCTCCTGAAAAAGCGATTTCAGGCTTGCCATTATCTCGATGGGCGACAGCACACTCTCGAACTGCATTTGCAGTTCAGGAGTCATGGTTGCCAACATCAGGCAATAGACATCATTTTCATCTGATGAATGCTTTTCCCAAGCATTCTGCAGATTCCTGGCGGCATTGTTTGGAGGCCTCTCAGGGAGGGGATCACGAAGGACATATTCCTTCTTCTCCTGCTTGAGGACCAGCCTCAAGTTCCTTGACCACGTCAGGAAGTTCGTTCCAGTCAGCTTCTCCTTGTCGAGAACAGACCGGATTGAGAATGTGTTTTGTGTACTTGTTGTAGTCATTGCTGAAATTTAAGATAAAATGATTTTAGTTAATATGTTCAATATGATTAATCTCGCATTATATTCAATAACATTAGTTACCCTCAAAAGAATATAATGATTCCAATATCCACATATAACTAAGATCAAAGTGGGCCACTGGCCGTCACCCAACCTTAGCTTATATCGGTAAGCCCTATCTCGGCTAATTATATCCGTGATATAACTCTTGGTTGTGAATCTGGGCCCGAGGCCCAATCCACTCTGATGTCTCAAGGTCCGGGACTCCCGATGACCCAGTCAAGAAAACCAGACTATACAGTCATGTAATCACTAATGTCTGGGACTCCCAATAACATTAATGAATCACAAACTGTCTTACCCACGCAAAAGATAGACACCCTCACACTGTAAGGCCATGTGTACAATTGAATGGGTTTCAACAGCTGACATAGACTGGACAAGACATCCAACGCTTGATATTATTTGGGGTTTATAGGTTTTCTTAAAATCTCATCCCAAAATAGAAGATTACTATTTTTGGAAACTTTCCATTTTGGGAAACCTTCTGTTTTGGAAACTTTCATAATTGGAAACTTCCTAAAATTGGAAACCTTCTAACTATAAAAATTTCCTAAATATCCAAAACATGCAAATCTAGAAACTTCTATTCTAAGAAACTTTCTAATTTAATATTTTGGAAAAAAATTAATTTAAAATCTAATTTTAATTATTAAATAAAATTTTAAATTAAATCTGAAGAAGAGACTCAAATAACTGGCCCAATTGTTTTAACTTCTTGGCCCAAGGCCCAAGAATTGGTCTATGTCCAAGACATAACCCAATTGCCCAATTAAATGACATAACCGGTCTGGTTCATTAAAATTGGTCTAACCAAGATTAATTACTACGATAACCACAATTGTTAACCGGTCATTTACTAAACCGGATTTTCTCAATTTATTTGGTCCAACCAAATCAAATTAGAAAACCACTGGTTTAGGCACTAAATCCAATTTTAGACGACATTGGATTTCTTATCACGGTTTAACCAGATTTAATAATTTTTATTAAGTCTGTAAACCGTGACGATTAAATTTTAATTATTTTAAACCGAACCACAAACCAAACCGAAACGGCACAAGTTGTGACCATCGATCCGGACAGCGCAAGCTTCACGCGATCGGGCAAGCTCGGGTCGTGCGATCGGGACGAGAGCGGGACGAGAGCGGGACGAGAGCAGGACGCGATCGCATGATGCAGGCGATCCATGCGGTCCATCTCTCGCGCTTCATCGCTGATCGGAATGACCACGCGACACGATCCATCAAGCGATCGGTCCGTGCGTCATGTACCGATCCGGAGGTGTGATCCTTTGCCGATCAACACTCCGACGCATACCAATCCAAATGGATCGGTTCATGCGGTTTCGATTAGGGTTTTTATAGGTTTTAGTTCTTTTGTTTCTTAAGTGTTTTCTTATCAATATATCAAGCAATGATTGATTCAAACACTTCTAAACAACCTAAACATGATTCTAACAAGAAACCCTAATAGAACCAATGGCTCTGATACCACTGAAGGATTGTTTAGTGTTTGTCCTGGTTTAATTCTGTCAGATTAAACTCTACTAAACATATTGGATCTAGGTTCTTTGCAAAATCATAAAGGGATCTCAATAAATACCTTGTTTATGCAGCGGATTAGAGAGGTATTGTCAGAGATCAGCAGAACCGCCAAGGGACAGCTCCTCCAGAGGTTCACACACGCACACTTCAGGAAGAATGGCTGCTAGACCAGAGAGGAGGGAGGCGCAGAGAGAGTTGAGAGAGAGAGAGCTAGGTTAAGTTTTATTTATAAAACTTATGTCTAGTTCTTTTGGGCTTTTGGGCCCAAGTCCCAATCTGATTAAATCCCTTAGATTTAATCAGGCCCTTTAATCTCTCTAAGTACAGTAAATGCCTGGCACTTTTACTGTACTTCTGCTGAACCATTCCTTTATAGTTTCCTGTTAGCTTAGGCGTGTGACCCATATGGGATCATATAATAATGGCAATAAATCCAAGACTTATAGATCATGAGCGGACTCTAGCAAGCCATCATGACCCCCAGAATTATATGACTTATGTCTGATCATTGACATACTCTTACTTTCTAGAGACAGTACAGAGATTACTGGACATAATTCCAACATGAGTTTCATGCTAACCGGTCAGCTCTTGTGCCTCCTGGTTTTGATAGGAATGATTTCGAGATCAAGACCATCTACTACTCTCTTTATGAGGCAGAATGCCTTTCATGGTTTCCTTAATGAGCAGCCAATGGATCATATAGATGAGTTTGAGGACATAGTCACTGGGATGAAGTATGATTGAGTGAACTATGACTACCTGTTTCTCAAACTCTTCCCCTACTCTCTCGCTGGAGATGATGCTGCCTGGTGATAGGTCTAGTTTTAACCCTATTCTAACTGCAAGTGCACAGTGATGTAGTTGTAGTACTTAGGGTATCGAATCCACAGGGACTCCGGTCAACGATAGATTAAGAACAGTAAAGATTAAACTAGGAGAAAGCAAAGATGATTAAACTAAAAGCAGAGCAGAAAAGTAAATAGCAGCGAGTTTGTGAGCAAGGAAGCGAAGCGTTAGGTTTCAGGAGTTCTCAGGAAATCAGGAACGCAAGCAATCAATCTATCTAGATCTAATCAATAACTATTCTAGAACTCAAACACTGATATAGAATTAACCAAATTCCTTTGCGATAATCCTCTAAGTCTAAGTGCAGCAAACAAAACTTCCGTTTGCGAGAACTAACAGATTAAACTAGCATTAATTCCAAGTTTGATATGTTCACAATTAACCTGAACCAAACTTCCGTTTGTGAACAATTTAATTGCTTATCTAAATTCTTTCTAGTTAAATTAACCAACTTCCGCTGAATTAATCAACCTAACATCATAACTCTGATTAGCTACTTCAGATTTAGCATTAAGAACAACTTAGATAAAGAACTAGCAGATATAAATCTCTACAGATTAATTAAACTATAATTCTCTGAAATCCCTAATGAGAATCCTTCAACCTAACAGGTAATCTACTCAGACATGTTCATCGAGACAGAAAACATCTTAAGTAGAAAACCAAATATCATAAAACAGAATAATCAACAGGGGTTCGAAATCCTCTCTCTTTCGAGAGCAAGATCAGCCCCTAAGGCTCTCTGAAATAAAATAAAACTAAAGTAAAGCGTAGCCTAAACAATGGCTTAAAAACCCTTATATAATAGCTAAAACACGTTTTGGGCTTCTGTGTAAATATCTGGGCTTTTCTGCAAAATCAGCATTCTTCATTAAATCGGCGAGTCTGGCTCATTCGCATATGCAACGATCGATGCAGGTGTGCAACGATCGACGCAGTCTCCAAAACTGGACAGTGAACTCTGTCTCTCGGACCAAATCTCCAAAATACACCAAACAGCTCCAAAATCTCCACTTCTGCTCCAAATGTGTCTAAACCTGTAAACATACTAAAAAGACTCCAAAACATAACATAAGACTCGATAAATAAGGCATATACCATGGTTAAAACCGGTAAAATCCATGGTATATCAACTCCCCCACACTTAGCTCTTGCTTGTCCTCAAGCAAGTAAAGAACCAAAGTATAAGCGAAGAGGTTTGAAAACACAGAAACTCATTTCGTCCTAGGAACTTTCACAATCACATTCACTTAGTAAGCCACTGAAAACTTCCCTACAGAACTCAAGACCACAATGTACTTCCCCCACACTTAGCAACTGTCCTAAGTAAACTCCACAATCACATTCACGCATTCAAATTCACCCTACTGACTTCTGCAAGTATTTAAGTGCGGTCTCACCTAAGGAGTATCGATCAAAGGCACATGGATTCTTACCTTATCAGCTCTAGACCACCATACTATCTTTCTCTAGTCCCTTTCTTCTCTTTCCCTTCTTTAACAACTGATTTTTCCCCACTGGGTATCATTTTATTTTTTTTTATCAGTGTTCTTCCCGTTATGGGGTGTACTTTGGACACATTCCATGGATCACATGAGAGAAAATAGTGTTTGCTACCATTCCCATGACCACTTCGGAGTTACTAACTCATCCTCAGTTTATTATTATTATTATTTTTTTTTTACTTTATAGAAGGGGAGAAGGGGACTAAATAGGACAGGTTTACAGGCTGTGTCAGAACTAACAGGGAATCCGACATAAAGCATACCAAGCCCTTAGGTGAGAAATCTAAGTCAGTATTAAGGTTGAAGTCAGTAAAGGATCCTCTGATACCTGAAGTGATGTGGGTGTTCCCAGTAGGTTGATCTGTGATGGAGTTTTCTAATAGTCATAGAGGCTCTGCAAGTCTGTCCAATGGTCACTTAGTTCCTGTTCAAGCGAAAATTTTCCTCGAAAAATCATAGTTTCATACAATTTTGACTCAATAAAACAAATTTTTGAAAAACTAAGAAAACAAAAGCATGCGTCAGTAGCTTCCTCCCCCACACTTAAACTACACTGTCCCCAGTGTAATCAAAGCATGAGCTCGGTGAAAGAATAATCAAATTGAAGAACAAACCGAAAAGTTGCAGAATACTTACCTGTCGTCGCCCTGCGTCGATCGATGCCACAAGGGTGTCGATCGATGCAAGGCGGTTATCGCTCGCGGTTATGTAGATAACCGATGTCTGAACCGCAATCAATTCGGCTAACCGTGAATCGCGACTGCATCGACCGATGCACAATGTGTGTCGATCGATGCAAGGCGATTATTCCTGTTTCCCTCAGCTCTGAACACACTTAAACAGAAAAATTAAAAATACCAAATCAAAACGAAAGAAAACAAAAACAAAAACGAACCTAACAGTGGGTTGCCTCCCACTCAGCGCTTGTTTTTAGTCATTAGCTTGACTATTGGAAGAGATTTGATTCATGGCGGTTTCAACAGAGACTTTGAATGTCTCTGTGAGTATCTCTTCATCCAAGGAGGTGTATAGGCATTATGATCATGAGGCTTTCCAAGGAATGAGAAATCAGAATCAGGGCGGGAATGAAGCTTGTGCGGTCTACTGCGTTTCCCTGCATTCAAAACAATGCGGTCAGGAGGTTTTAGCTTAGGTGATTTGTACCTTACCTTTGGTGCAGATCTGATGTTTGGGACTTTCTGCTTATGAGCAGTTGCAGGTACTGAAGATGTTAGAGCAGGTTCAAGAGGAACTGCCATCTTCTTCTTTCCACTATCAGATACTGTAGTTCCACCAATCTGAACTTCTTCTTTCAGATGACCATCAGTGGAGATCATCTCCTTTGCATGAACTCGCAAAGTTTCAACTGGTGGTGTTTTATTCACCTTCTTATCCATCATTTTTATGCAGTTAACCACTTCTAGCTCTTGTCTGGAAGGTTTAAGAACCTTAGGATATGGCACCGGGGGCTTGTAAGCTTGTTCTGGTACTGTTGCAGGTTTCTGGACATGTGTGCGTTTTGTGTCGATCGTTGCATAATGTGTGTCGATCGATGCAAGGCGATTCTGTTTCTCGAAAGAACTCGAAATTGCCGTCAGAATGGCGTGTCGATCGTCACTAAGGGGGTGTCGATTGGTGCATGTATCAGGCAGACAATATTCATCCAGAAAATCCGAGATTATGCTCTCTTCTTCACCTAGCAACTCAATCTCATCCCTTATGTTCACAGCATTGATGTGCAGCTTCCGTTCAGCTCTCTTAGCTTCATTTTGCCTCTCTATCGCTGCATCCAGCTCCTCCATATGTGTGCTCAAAGATTCAAGCTTCTCATTCAAATCTTCATACAAAGCATCCATCTTTGAGTTGAAGGACCTATAAATCTGTTGTTGTCTCTCAAGGTACTGCTCTATCATGATTTCCATTCTGCTCTCATGAGCTGTAGGTGCAGGCGGTACTTGGTAAGAAGAAACGCTACAACTCCTTGAGAAGGCATTGCCCTGTTGCTGGAAAGGTCCCTGAAAAGCAGATTCCTGACTGTAGAATTCATTCCCTCCAACGTAGTTGATAGCTTCTTGCCCATACTTTTCAAGTACAAGACTATGCAGAGACTCTACTTTGCTCTTTAACCAAGTTATCTGCGAGTTGTCAATCCCTGGATTGAAGAAATCATACATCTTCCTTACGATATGTGTCGATCGATGCAGGAGAAGCGTCGATCGATGCAAGTGCGATGATGTGACGATCGACACACAGGACCGTGTCGATCGTTGCAGGGCGATTACAGGCGTACCTGAAACGCAAGAACAGAAAAAGAAAAAAAATTAGTAGCAAAAATTAAAAAAACGAAAATCCTAGTCTAAACCCTAAGTTCAAATCTATCGAGAACTCAAAAGAGTCCCCGGCAACGGCACCAAAAACTTGATAGGTCTAGTTTTAACCCTATTCTAACTGCAAGTGCACAGTGATGTAGTTGTAGTACTTAGGGTATCGAATCCACAGGGACTCCGGTCAACGATAGATTAAGAACAGTAAAGATTAAACTAGGAGAAAGCAAAGATGATTAAACTAAAAGCAGAGCAGAAAAGTAAATAGCAGCGAGTTTGTGAGCAAGGAAGCGAAGCGTTAGGTTTCAGGAGTTCTCAGGAAATCAGGAACGCAAGCAATCAATCTATCTAGATCTAATCAATAACTATTCTAGAACTCAAACACTGATATAGAATTAACCAAATTCCTTTGCGATAATCCTCTAAGTCTAAGTGCAGCAAACAAAACTTCCGTTTGCGAGAACTAACAGATTAAACTAGCATTAATTCCAAGTTTGATATGTTCACAATTAACCTGAACCAAACTTCCGTTTGCGAACAGTTTAATTGCTTATCTAAATTCTTTCTAGTTAAATTAACCAACTTCCGCTGAATTAATCAACCTAACATCATAACTCTGATTAGCTACTTCAGATTTAGCATTAAGAACAACTTAGATAAAGAACTAGCAGATATAAATCTCTACAGATTAATTAAACTATAATTCTCTGAAATCACTAATGAGAATCCTTCAACCTAACAGGTAATCTACTCAGACATGTTCATCGAGACAGAAAACATCTTAAGTAGAAAACCAAATATCATAAAACAGAATAATCAACAGGGGTTCGAAATCCTCTCTCTTTCGAGAGCAAGATCAGCCCCTAAGGCTCTCTGAAATAAAATAAAACTAAAGTAAAGCGTAGCCTAAACAATGGCTTAAAAACCCTTATATAATAGCTAAAACACGTTTTGGGCTTCTGTGTAAATATCTGGGCTTTTCTGCAAAATCAGCATTCTTCATTAAATCGGCGAGTCTGGCCCATTCGCATATGCAACGATCGATGCAGGTGTGCAACGATCGACGCAGTCTCCAAAACTGGACAGTGAACTCTGTCTCTCGGACCAAATCTCCAAAATACACCAAACAGCTCCAAAATCTCCACTTCTGCTCCAAATGTGTCTAAACCTGTAAACATACTAAAAAGACTCCAAAACATAACATAAGACTCGATAAATAAGGCATATACCATGGTTAAAACCGGTAAAATCCATGGTATATCACCTGGCTGAAACAACTTCCACCTGGGAAGTTTACTACTTGGGATGCTGTTAAGAGTGAGTTTCTGAGACACTTCTATGATGATGCTCGCTCTGATCAGTCGAGACAGGACATTCTCACTTTCTCCCAAGGTCCTGTAGAGCCTCTTAAAGCTGCCTGGATGAGGTTTAAGAAGTACCAACGTGACTGCCCGCATCATGGATTCACTGAGGTAACACTGCTGGGTATTTTATTTAGAGGCATAGATCTCCCATACCAGACCGCGTTGGATAATTCCAGCAATGCAAATTTCAACATTAGGACTCCTGAGAAAGCTAAGCAGCTGATAGACAACTTAGTAAGCAGTATTAGCTGTAAGACTACTGATAGGAGAAGGAAAGAGTCTGGTGGGAAGATAGAGAACCTGGAGATAGCTGATATTAGGAGTAAATTGGACACTGTTTGCAATCTTCTAGCTGGGAAGAAAGCTGTCCATTTTGCTCAAGATGTTGAAGTGATCAATGCTGAAGAAGATGGTCAGGAAGAGGATGTGAACTACATCGGAGGATCTGGTTTCCAAGGAAACATGTTTGGAGGACAACAAGGTAATAGATTCTTCAGTGGTCAGAAGAGTGCTTTCACAAGCAATCAAAACTCTTCTGGCTTTGGACAGAATGCTGGTTTCCAGAAGCCTTTTCAACAAGGTAATCAGAGGACTTATGGATCTTCCTCTTACCAAGAACCTCCTATTGCTAATGCTCGTGAGAGCAAGATGGAGAGTATGATGGAGCAGCTGCTGAAAGGTCAGACCAAGAATGCTGTAGAACTCGACAAGAAGATAGGTGCTGTTTATGAAGAGCTGAATGGGAAATTTGAATCTTTGAGCACACATATGAAGGAGCTTGACGCTAAAGTTGCAAGAACTGCTGGATATGTTCAGAGGCCAGATGGATCTCTTCCGGGACGAACTGATGCCAATCCTAAGTATCTGTGCAATGCAGTGACATTGAGAAGTGGTAAGGAGCTGTTTCCTGCCCAGAAAAAGCAGTTAAGTGTCGAAGAAATCATGGAGATTGAAGAATTGGAAGATGGGATCCGTGGAATTCGCAATGCGTCGATCGATGCACCTCAGCAACGGTTGATGCAAAGCGAAAACAAGGATGATGAACCCAAGCTCGACGCAGAAGTCATAACACAGTCGCCCAGCAACGATCGATGCAACACTAGCAACGATCGACGCAAGGCGACTGCAGAGAACACAGACGCACAAAAGCTGAAGAAGTCGATTGAAAGGGTCTACAAGCCTAAGGTACCTTTTCCGAAGAACCCCAGGAAGGCTAAGAACGATAAGCAGTACGCCAAGTGCAAGGAGATCATTAAAAAGGTGAAGGTTGAAGTGCCTTTGATTGACTCTATGGAGACTACTCCTGTGATGAAGAGATGTCTTAAGGACTTACTTGCTGGTAAATGGTCTAATGAGGAGAGTGCAATGATGATCACTGAGGTATGTAGCGCAGTGATTCAGGGCAGGATTCCTGAGAAGTTGAAAGATCCAGGGAAAGATTTGAAAGGTCTCTATGTGATCTTGGTTCTAGTGTGAACCTTATGCCCTTCTCTGTTGCTAAGAGACTTGGGATGACTGACTTCCTACCTACTGTAGGATAGTTTGGTGTTAATCCTGATTCAATTCTTCAGATTAAACTCCTAAACATGCCAGATCTAGGTTCTCTTGAATGAATCATAAAAGGATCTCACCTGTTACCTTGTTTTGCAGCGGAAGAAGAGGTACGGGTCAGAGATCAGCAGAACCACCAAGTGATAGCTCCTCCAAAGGCTCACACACGCACACAAAGGAAATTTGGCTGCTAGACCAAGAGGAGGGAGGCCGCAGAGAGAGAGAGAGTTGGCGCAGAGGCTTAGGAGAATTAGAGAGCTTAGGTCAAGTTTTATTCATTAAAACTCCTTTTAGTTCTCATGGGCTTTTGGGCCCAATTCTCAGTCTGATTAAATCCCTTGGATTTAATCAGGCCCTTCTGTCTCTCCAAGCACAGTAAATGCCTAGCACTTTTACCGTACTTCTGCTGTACCGTTCCTACACATTTTCCTGTTAGCTTAGGCGTGTGACCCATATGGGATCATATAATAAAGGCAATAAATCCAAGATTTATAGATCATGAGCGGACTCTAGCAAGCCATCATGACCCCCAGTATTATATGACTTATGTCTGATCATTGACATACTCTTACTTTCTAGAGACAGTACAGAGATTACTGGACATAATTCCAACAATCTCCCACTTGTACTGGAATCTCTGTATTCATATTCCTTTTGTCTCAATATCTCGATTAGTCATAAGGCAAGATGAGTGTCATCCTTATAAAGCCTAATCTTGTTCATCGGACTCTGATTTGATACTGACAATCCAAACGACTCGGGACAGTCCGTTTGAGCATGGCCATGCATTTTCCAGTATTAAATCTCCGATTGGCCTAGAGATATTCACTCCATTTATATTGGAGGGACAAATCCCGTCTTGTTCCATCACTGTAAACTACTCATTTCATGATACAACCAAACAAGGTCCTTATAACTATCGCTTAACGACAACGTTAGACAATGATCAAAGTGCATCAGTTCATGTGCAGTCACATGCATACGAACTCAGGTCTAAGGACTATACTCTATAGTCGTAGTAAGAATCTCTTATGACACAGATATAAATATCCTGAAGAGTTCTTATAATCGGGTCATGTCCGGTCGTATGTACCCTACATACACCTATGTACTGACTTTGATGCCGCGCATCTATGACACACTGAGACTTTGTCATAAGTCACATACCAATATAGTCTCACACGGTTGTTGGTGTTCCAATTTCAACAACCTTCGACTAGGGACAGGATGATATAAGCCATCTATCAAATATAGGGTCTCATGATCAAGCTAAATGACTTTGATGACTCAAGATCAAGTCACTTACTTCGATGACCTATAAAATGGTTCATATCATTTTGGAACGATTATTTCATCACAGTTAAAATAATCTTGAAATAATAATTTCATTAAACATCATAAATGTTTTACAAGAACATATCAATAACTAATAAAAGCCCACAAACTCCCACTCAAATTTAGATTACATTTCAATGTTTCTAATGCCTACAGCTTCAGTTAGGAACTCGAGCTTAGGTCTTGGGAGTGGCTTTGTCAATGGATCAGCGACGTTATCATCTGTCTGAACTCGGCTGATCTTGACTTCCTTTCTATTAATGATGTCACGTATCAAGTGAAATCTTCTTAGGACATGCTTGGATTTCTGGTGTGATCTTGGTTCCTTTGCCTGAGCAATAGCACCATTGTTATCACAAAACAGTGCCAGAGGCTCAGCCGCATTTGGTATCACACCTAGTTCAATAATGAACTTTCGTATCCAAACAGCTTCCTTCGCTGCTTCCGAAGCGGCGATATATTCAGCTTCTGTAGTGGAATCAGCAACGGTGTCTTGCTTGGAGCTTCTCCAACTGATTGCACCGCCATTCAGACAAAAGATATAACCGGACTGTGACCGGAAATCATCTTGGTCTGTCTGGAAACTTGCGTCCGTGAATCCACTGACTTCAAGCACATCACTTCCACCGTATACCAAGAACTTGTCCTTAGTATGTCTTAGATACTTCAGGATATTCTTGACGACAATCCAATGGTTTTCACCTGGATTTGACTGGTATCTACTCGTCATGCTCAATGCATAAGCAACATCAGGACGAGTACAGATCATGGCATACATGACAGATCCTATTGCAGATGCATAAGGAATATTCTTCATGCGCTCAAGCTCAGCAGCCGTCGTAGGGCTCTGCTTCTTGCTTAGCGTTGTGCCATGTACCATTGGCGTGAAGCCCTTCTTGGAATCTTTCATGCTGAATCTCAGTAGGACTTTGTCAATGTATGAATCTTGACACAAACCTATCAGCCTTTTAGATCTATCCCGGTAGATCCTGATTCCAAGAACGTATGCGGCTTCACCCATGTCTTTCATGGAAAAACAACTTCCAAGCCAGTCCTTTACCGACTTCAGCATTGGAACGTCGTTTCCGAGAAGCAGTATGTCATCGACATACAGAATAAGAAATACTATTTTGCTCCCACTAGTTTTCTTATACACGCATTGTTCTTCTTCGTTTCTGATGAAGTCAAATTGCTTGATCGCTTCATCAAAACGAAGATTCCAGCTCCTCGATGCTTTCTTCAATCCATAAATGGATTTATGAAGCTTGCATACTTTCCCAGCATTCTTTGGATCTATGTAACCGTCAGGTTGTGTCATATACACATCCTCTTCCAGAATTCCATTCAGGAAGGCGGTTTTCACGTCCATCTGCCAAATTTCATAATCATGAAAAGCTGCAGTTGCTAGTAGAATCCGAATAGATTTCATCATTGCCACTGGGGAATAGGTTTCATCGTAATCCACACCGTGAACTTGTCTGAAACCTTTTGCCACCAACCTGGCTTCATAAATCTGGACATTTCCATCCACGTCAATCTTCTTCTTGAAGATCCATTTGCACTCGATGGCTTTTACACCAGCGGGTAAGTCAACCAACGAAAACACTTGGTTGACCGACATGGAGTCCATTTCGGAATCAGTGGCCTTACGCCACTTAGAGGAATCTGGGCCCATCATGGCTTGATTGAAGTTCGATGGTTCATCACCATCAATGATCAGAAGATCATGACAGTCAGTCACGAGAAATCCTTGATATCTCTCGGGTTCGTGACGGATCCTCCCGGATCTTCGAACTTCAGGTACTATAGGTTCAGGCTCTACAATTTCTTGTAGGTCCTCCTGCTGCTCTTCCTCATTAGGTTGAGCAGTATCCTGTTCATCTTGAATTTCTTCAAGCAGTACCTTACTCCCACTGTCTTTCTTAGAGAGAAACTCCCTCTCAAGAAAATTTATCAGACTTTGGTGTAAGCTTGTCAGAGATCAATCTCTTGACATAGGCTTCACAACCCCAAATTCTTAGATAAGACAGCACTGGAGCTACTCCAGTCCATAATTCATATGGTGTCTTTGCTACTGCTTTTGATGGCGCTCTATTTAGAGTGAACACTGCTGTTAGCAGAGCATATCCCCAAAGGGATATTGGTAGGTCTGTGTGACTCATCATAGATCGAACCATATCCAATAAGGTCCGATTTCTCCTCTCAGACACACCATTCCATTGTGGTGTTCCAGGAGGAGTGAGTTGGGATACGATCCCACACTCTCTCAGATGATCACTGAATTCTTGGCTTAAGTATTCTCCTCCTCGGTCGGACCGAAGAGCCTTAATGCTTTTGCCAAGTTGGTTCTGTACTTCATTTTGGAATTCTCTGAATTTCTCAAACGATTCAGACTTATGTTTCATCAAATAAACATATCCATACCTACTGAACTCATCAGTGAAGGTAATGAAGTACTGATAGTTTCCTCTTGCATTTGTGGACATTGGGCCACACACATCAGTGTGTATCAGGCCCAATAAGTCACTGGCCCTCTCGTTAGGTTTATTAAAGGGGGCCCGTGTCATTTTGCCCATCATGCAGGATTCGCATTTCTCACATGACTCAAAGTCAAATGAGCCAAGAAGTCCATTCTAATGGAGCCTCTTGATGCGTTTCTCGCTGATGTGCCCTAAACGACAATGCCATAGAAACGTTCGGTTCTCCTCATTAGGTTTGAACCGTTTGGTATCAATGTTATAAATTGGCGCGGATTGATCAAGTATGTAAAGCCCATTCGTAAGAGGGGCACAACCATAGAACAAATTGTTGCGATTGAAGGAACATAATTTATTCTTAACTGAAAAATCATAACCTTCCAAATCCAACAAAGAAATTGAAATAATATTTCTGCTTATCGCAGGTACAAAATAACAATTATTGAGTTCTAAAACCAATCCCGAAGGTAAAGACAACAAGTATGTGCCTACAGCTAGTGCTGAAACTTTCGCTCCATTCCCAACTCGTAGCTCCACTTGTCCTTGCTTCAGCCTTCTACTGTTGCTGAGTGCCTGCATATTAGTACAAATATGAGCCCCACAACCAGTATCCATAACCCATGAGGTATTATCAGAAGTAGTTGTATTAACTTCTATAACAAAAATACCTGATGAAGAAGTCTCGAAAGTCTTCTTCTTCAATTCCTTTAGACCTTCCAGGAATTTCTTACATTCTCTCCTCCAATGCCCTGGTTCTTTACAGAACCTGCAGATGTCAGTAGGCCCAGCCTTAGACTTGGGCTTGGGCTTTGGCGTGTCCTTGTCCGAGACTTGGACAGCCTTAGCCTTTCCCTTGTCCTTGGTAGAGGATTTCTTAAAGCCCTTGCCCTTTTGCACCATAAGCACATTGGGGTCCTTGGCGGTTTTCCTCAAGTTGGGCTCTGCAGTCTTGAGCATTCCGTGAAGCTCAGGTAATGTCTTACTCAAGCCATGCATATTGAAGTTCAGAATGAACTGATCATAGCTTGCAGGTAAAGACTGCAGAACGATGTCGCAGGCAAGTTCCTGGCTGATAGGGCAGTCGAGTTTCTGAAGATGATCGAGATAACCCATCATCTTCAAGACATGAGGACTCACTGCCGCATTTGCAGCCAACTTACAGTCTAAGAGGTTCTTAACTGTCTGGAACCTCTCAGTCCTTGCCTGCTCCTGAAAAAGTGATTTCAGGCTTGCCATTATCTCGATGGGCGACAACACACTCTCGAACTGCATTTGCAGCTCAACAGTCATGGTCGCCAACATCAGGCAATAGACATCATTTTCATCTGACGAATGCTTTTCCCAAGCATTATGCAGAGTCCTGGCGGCATTGTTAGGAGGCCTCTCGGGGAGGGGATCACGAAGGACATAATCCTTCTTCTCCTGCTTGAGGACCAGCCTCAAGTTCCTTGACCACGTCAGGAAGTTCGTTCCAGTCAGCTTCTCCTTTTCGAGAACAGACCGGATTGAGAATGTGTTTTGAGTGCTTGTAGTAGTCATAGCTAAAATATAAGATAAAAAGGTTATTAGTTAATATGTTCAATTTGATTAATCTTGTATTATACTTAATATGATTAATCTCGCATTATATTCCATAACATCAGTTACCCTCAATAGAATATAATGATTCCAAGATCCACATATAACTAAGATCAAAGTGGGCCACTGGCCGTCACCCAACCTTAGCTTATATCGGTAAGCCCTATCTCGGCTAATTATATCCGTGATATAACTCTTGGTTGTGAATCTGGGCCCGAGGCCCAATCCACTCTGATGTCTCAAGGCCCGGGACTCCCGATGGCCTAGTCAAGAAAACCAGACTATACAGTCATGTAATCACTAATGTCTGGGACTCCCAATGACATTTATGAATCACAAACCGTCTTACCCACGCAAAAGATAGACACCCTCACACTGTAAGGCCGTGTGTACGATTGAATGGGCTTCAACAGCTGACATAGACTGGACAAGACATCCAACGCTTGATATTATTTGAGGTTTGTAGGTTTATTAAAATTTCATCCCAAAATAGAAGTATTTTGGAAACTTTCCCTTTTGGGAAACCTACTAATTTTGGAAACTTTTTAAAATTGGAAACTTCCTAAAATGGAAACTTTCTAATAATGGAAATTTCCTAAATATCCAAAACATGCAAATCTAGAAACTTTTTAATTTCATAAATTTTGGAAACTGATTAATTTAAAATTAAATTTTAAATATAAAATAATTTTTTTTTTAAATTAATCTGAAGAATAAGACTCAAATAATTGGCCCAATTGTTTTAACTTCTTGGCCCGAGGCCCAAGAATTGGTTCATGTCCAAGACATAACCCAATTGCCCAATTAAATGACATAACCGGTCTGGTTCATTAAAATTGGTCTAACCAAAATTAATTACTACGACGACCACAATTGTCAACCGGTTATTTACTAAACCGGATTTTCTCAATTTATTTGGTCCAACCAAATCAAATTAGAAAATCACTGGTTTAGGCACAAAATCCAATTTTACGACTTTGGATTTCTTATCCCGGTTTAACCAGAACTTAATAAATTTATTAAGTCTGTTTATTAAACCGTGACGATTAATTTTTAATCAAATTTTAAACCGAACCGAACCGATTGGTCACGTACCGATCACGGTCGTGACCTAGCCGCAATCGAGACGAGACATCGGCCAGCCGCAAGCAACGGGATGAGACGCGATCCGAGATCGGTCCATCTCGATCTCGCGACGATGCTCGGACGATGATCGGTCCATCTCGACGCTCGGACGGGATAGTTCGGGACGCGGGACGGTGCTGGCTTCACGCGATCACCGAGCGATCGGGACAGCCGCATCCACGCGACGGGACGAGCCACGATCCGTGCGATCGGTCGGCCCATGATCTAGCGATCGCGGCCGAGAGATGCAGGACGAGCTCAGGTTGTGATCGGGACGAGACGCGAGCGGGTCGATCCATGCGATCGATCGATCCATGCGATCGGTTCACCTCGCGTCGCTCGATCCGGACATGGTGATCCTTTGGCGATCATCATTCCGACGCATACCAATTCATATAGATTGGATCATGCGATTTCTTGTTTGTTTAGGTTTTAATTCTTTGTTTCTTAAGTGTTTTTTCTTATCAGTAGATTGATTCAAAACACTTCTTAAACAATCCTAAACATGATTCTAAACAAGAAAACCTACAGAACCAATGGCTCTGATACCACTGTAGGATAGTTTGGTGTTAATCCTGATTCAATTCTTCAGATTAAACTCCTAAACATGCCAGATCTAGGTTCTCTTGAATGAATCATAAAAGGATCTCACCTGTTACCTTGTTTTGCAGCGGAAGAAGAGGTACGGGTCAGAGATCAGCAGAACCACCAAGTGATAGCTCCTCCAAAGGCTCACACACGCACACAAAGGAAATTTGGCTGCTAGACCAAGAGGAGGGAGGCCGCAGAGAGAGAGAGAGTTGGCGCAGAGGCTTAGGAGAATTAGAGAGCTTAGGTCAAGTTTTATTCATTAAAACTCCTTTTAGTTCTCATGGGCTTTTGGGCCCAATTCTCAGTCTGATTAAATCCCTTGGATTTAATCAGGCCCTTCTGTCTCTCCAAGCATAGTAAATGCCTAACACTTTTACCGTACTTCTGCTGTACCGTTCCTACACATTTTCCTGTTAGCTTAGGCGTGTGACCCATATGGGATCATATAATAAATGCAATAAATCCAAGATTTATAGATCATGAGCGGACTCTAGCAAGCCATCATGACCCCCAGTATTATATGACTTATGTCTGATCATTGACATACTCTTACTTTCTAGAGACAGTACAGAGATTACTGGACATAATTCCAACACCTACTAGGATCTCACTGGTTTTAGCAGACAGAACAATCAGAATTCCTGAAGGAGTATTGGAGGATGTGCCTATAATGATTGGCCAATGTGTAATTCCTACTGATTTTGTGGTTCTGCAGTATGGAGAGGAACCAAAGGATCCACTGATTTTGGGTAGGCCTTTCTTAGCTACTCCTGGTGCGATGATTGACTGCCACGGAGGTAAGATAATCCTGAATGTGGGTGATCTGAAGATGAGTTTTGATATGGACAAACTGGTGAAGAGACCAACCATCGACGGACAGACCTTCTATGTGGACACACTCAGTGATTTGGCTGCAGAGTACTTTCACAAGTCACATGCTGAGGATCCACAGGAGAGAGCTTTACTGAGCTCTATAATGGAGTTGGAACACCTGCAAGACGAGCCCGCAATCTGCTATGCGAGGCTAATGGATTCTGCTGAGCAAGTGATGAAGTTAGATGTGTCTGACGCGACTTTGCATCGATCGACACAGCCTAAGCATCGATCGTTGCAAGTCGACAGAGACTGGGCAGAGAAAAAAGCTCCGAAAATTGAGCTGAAACAACTTCCATCCGGGCTAAAGTACGCATTTCTTGGACCTAATTCAACTTATCCAGTGATTGTTAATGCTAGTTTGAACAACGCAGAGCTCACTTTACTGCTAAGCAAGCTGATAACAAGGATTTTAGCAATCCTTTGAGGTACCAATTCCTCAAGCTTATCGATGTAGCTTTGAGGTATCGAACCTTTTTGGGATGGATAAAACCAATAAGCACAAACTAAACCTCTAGAGTCAAATCAAACAGTTTGGTTTTTTCTTCTAACAATCCTAACAAAGACAATTCAAATAGAAGTAAACAAAAGCAAATAAACAAGCGGTTCAATCAATGACAAGAATAAGGCCTAAGGGTTAAGGTCAACGGACAGGTGACTCGGGATGATCAAGGATCCTAATTCAAACTTCAAACAAGCTAACCTCCTAGCAAGGAACACAACGATACGATCAGTTTAATCTCTTAATACTAATCTCTTTCCTTAATCCTAATCCAAGAACAAATTCTCATTTGTGAATTAGAATCAAGCAAGCAATCAAACAAGTTCCAAACAACTAACAATCACTCTAAACATACATTCTCATGCGCTAGAATGTGAAAGTTCTATCAAAGCTATGAACAGGAATTTCATCGAACACATGGTGAACAAGAAATCTTAAGCATTCTAATCAACTTGATCAAGGCTAATTAGACATTAAACACACTTTGACAGATGAGATTTTAAACAATCAAGCACTAGAAATCCATTGATCACCCCTAATCAACCTAATCCTACCTAACCCATAAGCCCTATGAAGAACTACTCACTAATCATAGCTAGATCAACAAAAATCATAGGAATAGATTTGATCATGGTAGATTAGTGGGAGATTGAAAGATTTGTTGATTGAATAACAAGAGAAGTGCTAGATTAACCAAAAGAATCCAATATGTTCTTACAAAAGAGTTTAGAACATCAAAAACAGCTTAAGATTCAATAAAAAATAGGTTTTTGGATTAAATAGTCAATAGGGTGTGAACCGGGTCAACCCGGAACAAACCGGGTGTTGACCCGGATCCAAGTGAAAATCTGGGGACAGTATCGGTTGTCTGGACCGATACGCCGACCGATACGAGCTCTCGGATTTTCTGTCGAAGGAGCGTATCGGTTGGCTGAACCGATATGGATGCCCAAAAATTAATCCGAGAGGTCGTATCGGTTGGCTGGCCGATATGCAACCCGATATGAAGACTGTGTTGAGATGCATCCAGTAAATCAGGCATAACTCTTTACATATAGCTCCGAATGACTTCACACCACCTCCATTAGAAAGCTAACTCAATTTCCCATGATTTGTATTTAGAATCCCAGAGCTAAAAGTCAACGTAATATCTTCATATGACTCAATCTTTCAAGCTCATCGGTTTGGTCCTTCATCACCATTTCACTTGCAATCACTCCTTTGGCCTCCAAATTCTTCCAAACATCTTTAGCAACTCCAAGAACCTACAAAACATAAGAAACACTCCAAATGCAAGCCTAAAATGCCTAAACCTAGCTCTAGATGATCCTATACTCTAAACACACCAATGACCAAAGAAATGAAGCTAAAGGAAACTAAAAAGAAGTAAAACATGATCCTAACAATAGCCTAAATGCATGAAAATACAAGTATATCAATTCCCCCAAACTTAAACCTTGCTTGTCCACAAGCAAGCATAAGACTATCAAAGCAAGTTGGGAGAAAGGTTTGAAGGCGGTAACTCTTATCCAAAGACAAAACTGAGATCAACAAGTTCCAATTCGAGTCAACGTCACCAAGATGCAATCAAGTTAAGCTTACTCCAAAAATTTAGCCATGCTCATCAAGACAAAACTCTTAGCTCAATTCTCAACCTAGACAAGCATTCCTATCAACTAGCTCTTTAACATTCATTAGGTTTTCAAGCGGATCATACTCAATACAAGGTGACCAAACTCATTTGGCAAAAGGGACAAGGTTTTTGAGATTAAAGTGATCTCAATCAAAAGAGGGGTTCATTCCAAAAGCATGAAGGTTCTTTCATAAAGAAGTGAATGAGCTATAGTAAAATGCTAAGAGTTAGAGGCAATTGGTGCATACTAGGTTGATTTCCATCTACCCATGTCCCAATTACTTCTTCTCCTAATCTAGCCCACCTAAATGGATACTACCCTTGACCAAGGCTATTTTTGCCTCATCCCCTTTTCTCAATCAGATACCTTCCAATCAAACTCCCCAAGGATCAATAAAGACTTTTCAAAACAATGGCAAATCTTTTCTTTTTAACTTAGCTCAAATCTTTCTTTAGCAATGGTCTCTTTTCTTTCTTTAAGGTGAGCCTTTGGCTTCTTTTCATTTCAAAATATGAGACACTTTTATTTTCTTTAAACACATAAGAGCTTTTCTTCTTTTAAAACACTTTGCCAACAAACATAAGATCCCAACCAAAATCCCTTTCATTCTTTCTTTTCTTTACTCTCTTTTTCCTTTCCCAATTCCTCCCCCAAACTTGGATTCTAGCCTATTGCAAAGCTAAATGTGCTGAGCTTGCACTATATGGAAATTTCTCCTAGTCGCCTCATACTCAACACTTTTTACCTAGCTCATTCCAAATATGCCTACCACTCAAGATAGTATTTGTGGCTTGAAAGAAGGGTGGTGAAAGGTATGAAAGTCTATTTGAGCAGGTAGAGAGGGGTAGAAAGGATAAGAATGCTCAAATATTTTAGGGTATCCACGAGTTTAGCACACAGAGCATGAGTAAGATAATTAGATGTCATCATTAAAGTTCTCACTTAGGCAGAGCTAGTGTCAATTCAAAGCCTATTTCAGTTTCAAATCAAATTTCAAAGCAAGCAATCCTAGCATGGTTCGTCTTAACTTCCTAGCCTTTCTTGAATTGCAATCTTAGGACAATCAACTAGCTCAAACAACTAGCATAAAGAACATGTCATCACTCAATCAGTCTTACAAGGAATTTCAATCATTGCTTCCTATGCATGCGTCCTATATGATGCAACTAGACTCGATCCTATGATGCAAGTGCAACTACATGCTTTCTTTTTGAAATTTTTTGAGATTTTGAAATTTTTTTTGGTTTTTTCTATGCCATAAATGAAATGCATGAGACTCAAAGTGCAAAAGAGAAAAATAAGATCAAAAGAAACATGATTAGCAACTGGTCTCTCCCCCAAACTTAAATCACACAGTCTCTTGTGTGATCTAAGAAAGGAGAAGAGACCGAAAACACACAAAATGCAAACAAATAAAAGAAACTAAATATGTACAAGGGAGGAGTGTTACTTGGCTAGTTGCTTAATGATGGAGGTGATGATTCCCCCATGGAGTATGTTAGGTTCGATGAAGAGCAGGGCTCAATCCCAAAACTCATTCTCTTCTTCTTTGCATTTACTCCAAAGCTTCCCAAAAGGATAGGCATGGGAATTCCTCCCAAGTGAGCTTGTTTTGAGTCACTTAGCTTGACTATCCCTTCACTCTTTTTGGTTAGGGATGTGGCATGAGTTTGTATCACCGGGATCATACTCATCGTAGAACCACCCCCTAAACTCCTTCAGCCTTATCTCCTCAAAAGGGATCTTCCTTGGATCATGAGAGCTCAATGGTGTGGTAGAGACTATACCAAGAAGCTTGTGAGGGGGTTGAGCCATTGGAGATCCATCTTCTTCATCCTCCTTGAAGGCTTCTTCCTTGAGGTCATCTTGCTTCTCTATAAGATTTCCTCCAATTGGCTCTTTCTTGTGAATTGGTTGCTTTGGCTCTTCTTCCATGATTGAGGGCTCATCTTGTATGCTCTCTTCCTTGATGTTCTTGCACTCAACAACCAACTCATCTTCATAAGGCTCCTTCTCATCTCTCACAACTTCTCCTACTTCTTCATTGTTGATATTGGTTGAGTGACCCATGATTGTCCCTTCATCATCATCATCTTCATACCGAACTACAAGGTCTTCACCAACTGTACAACCAAGAAGCAATTCAAATTCCTTAATAGTCTCTTCAGCTTATTTCAAGAAGTCATCTTGGACTTGAATATTCTCCTCATGTGTTGGCTCAACAATACTAGCACCTGACATCAAAGCTAGAAGAAGGAGCAAATTTAGTAACAAAGACTTGAACTAAAAAGGATTAGAAATCAAATTGATCTATCCAAAATCCCAAAATGGCAACAGCGCCAAATTGATAACAAGGGCTTTTGCAATCCTTTGAGGTACCAATTCCTCAAGCTTATCGATGTAGCTTTGAGGTATCGAACCTTTTTGGGATGGATAAAACCAATAAGCACAAACTAAACCTCTAGAGTCAAATCAAACAGTTTGGTTTTTTCTTCTAACAATCCTAACAAAGACAATTCAAATAGAAGTAAACAAAAGCAAATAAACAAGCGGTTCAATCAATGACAAGAATAAGGCCTAAGGGTTAAGGTCAACGGACAGGTGACTCGGGATGATCAAGGATCCTAATTCAAACTTCAAACAAGCTAACCTCCTAGCAAGGAACACAACGATACGATCAATTTAATCTCTTAATACTAATCTCTTTCCTTAATCCTAATCCAAGAACAAATTCTCATTTGTGAATTAGAATCAAGCAAGCAATCAAACAAGTTCCAAACAACTAACAATCACTCTAAACATACATTCTCATGCGCTAGAATGTGAAAGTTCTATCAAAGCTATGAACAGGAATTTCATCGAACACATGGTGAACAAGAAATCTTAAGCATTCTAATCAACTTGATCAAGGCTAATTAGACATTAAACACACTTTGACAGATGAGATTTTAAACAATCAAGCACTAGAAATCCATTGATCACCCCTAATCAACCTAATCCTACCTAACCCATAAGCCCTATGAAGAACTACTCACTAATCATAGCTAGATCAACAAAACTCATAGGAATAGATTTGATCATGGTAGATTAGTGGGAGATTGAAAGATTTGTTGATGGAATAACAAGAGAAGTGCTAGATTAATCAAAAGAATCCAATATGTTCTTACAAAAGAGTTTAGAACATCAAAAACAGCTTAAGATTCAATAAAAAAAATAGGTTTTTGGCTTAAATAGTCAATAGGGTGCGAGCCGGGTCAACCCGGAACAAACCGGGTGTTGACCCGGATCCAAGTGAAAATCTGGGGACAGTATCGGTTGGCTGGACCGATACGCCGACCGATACGAGCTCTCGGATTTTCTGTCGAAGGAGCGTATCGGTTGGCTGAACCGATATGCCAACCGATATGGATGCCCAAAAATTAATCCGAGAGGTCGTATCGGTTGGCTGGCCGATATGCAACCCGATATGAAGACTGTGTTGAGATGCATCCAGTAAATCAGGCATAACTCTTTACATATAGCTCCGAATGACTTCACACCACCTCCATTAGAAAGCTAACTCAATTTCCCATGATTTGTATTTAGAATCCCAGAGCTAAAAGTCAACGTAATATCTTCATATGACTCAATCTTTCAAGCTCATCGGTTTGGTCCTTCATCACCATTTCACTTGCAATCACTCCTTTGGCCTCCAAATTCTTCCAAACATCTTTAGCAACTCCAAGAACCTACAAAACATAAGAAACACTCCAAATGCAAGCCTAGAATGCCTAAACCTAGCTCTAGATGATCCTATACTCTAAACACACCAATGACCAAAGAAATGAAGCTAAAGGAAACTAAAAAGAAGTAAAACATGATCCTAACAATAGCCTAAATGCATGAAAATACAAGTATATCACAAGCTGCGCAAGCATCGCAAGGCTCTTGGCTATTCTCTTGATGACATTTCAGGTATCTCTCCGGAGCTGTGCATGCATCGGATACATCTTGAGGATGAGTCTAAGACATCTGTTGAGCATCAGAGAAGGCTTAATCCTAATCTACAAGAAGTGGTTAAGAAGGAGATTATGAAACTCCTAGATGCTGGGATCATCTATCCTATTTCAGACAGTGATTGGGTGAGTCCAGTCCATGTAGTGCCTAAGAAAGGCGGAGTTACGGTAGTAAAGAATGAGAAGAACGAGCTGATTCCTACAAGGACTGTGACTGGACACCGGATGTACATAGATTACAGGAAGCTCAATGCTGCAACAAGGAAGGATCATTTCCCCTTACCCTTCATTGATCAGATGCTGGAGAGGTTAGCAAATCACCTTTACTATTGCTTCCTCGATGGATATTCAGGTTTCTTTCAGATTCCTATCCATCCAGAGGATCAGGGAAAGACCACCTTCACTTGCCCATATGGCACATTTGCTTACCGTAGGATGCCTTTTGGACTCTACAATGCACCAGCCACCTTCCAAAGATGCATGATGTCCATATTCACTGATATGATTGAGGACTTGAGATATTTATGGATGACTTCTCAGTCTATGAATCATCTTATAATGAGTGCTTGGATAATCTGTGCAAGGTACTAGCTAGATGCGATGAGAAGCACTTGGTTCTTAATTGGGAGAAGTGTCATTTCATGGTCAGAGATGTCATTGTACTTGGACATAAAGTGTCTGAAGCAGGGATTGAAGTAGACCGCGCTAAGATTGAGGTAATGACCAGCCTTCAGGCGCCTGATTCTGTGAAGTCTATAAGGAGTTTTCTTGGACATGCTGGTTTCTATAGACGGTTCATCAAAGACTTCAGTAAGATTGCTAGACCACTAACTGCTTTTCTGTGTAAGGATACCAAATTTGAGTTCAATGCAGATTGTCAGACTGCATTTGAACAGATCAAGCAGGCATTAATGAGTGCTCCTATAGTTCAGCCACCAGATTGGGATTTACCTTTTGAGGTTATGTGTGATGCAAGTGACTATGCTGTAGGAGCTGTTCTTGGGCAGAAGAAGGACAGAAAGCTTCATGCTATCTATTATGCTAGTAGGACACTAGATGATGCGCAGAGAAACTATGCCACTACAGAGAAGGAGCTGTTGGTTGTTGTCTTTGCATTTGAGAAGTTCCGCCCCTATCTTGTTGGCTCCAAGGTGATTGTACACACTGATCATTCAGCCCTGAAGTATCTGATGCAGAAGAAAGATGCTAAGCCAAGATTGTTGAGATGGATTCTGTTGCTTCAGGAGTTTGACATTGAAGTGAGGGACAAGAAGGGAGTTGAGAATGGAGTTGCTGACCATTTTTCAAGGATGCTGGTTGAGGAAGACGTGCCCATTAATGATTACTTGCCTGAGGAGAACGTCAATATGATCGGGACAGTGTTTCATATGGATTTGGACAGAAACTTACAAAACTGTCGGATTAACCGCACTGCGTCGATCGATGCTACATCTGTGACGATCGATGCATGTGTCGAGACTGCGACGATCGATGCAACCCTATGCGATGATCGTTGCAATGCGGATACAGACCCAGAACCTTTCACGGTTCAAATTGGAGACTATGTCTTCGAAGTAGATGCTGTCGCAACCATCGATCGACCCTGGTACGCAGATATAGCTAATTACCTGGCTGCAGAGACTGAACCAGATGATTTGAAGGGGTATGCAAAGAAGAAGTTCTTTAGGGAGCTCAGACGATACTAATGGGATGAGCCTTATCTCTACAAGCATTGTTCCGATGGTCTTTACAGGAGATGCGTTGCTGAATCAAAGGTTCCAGACATACTATTCCACTGTCATGGATCAGACTATGCTGGACATTTTGCTACTTTCAAGACTGTGTCTAAACTTCTGCAAGCAGGTTTCTGGTGGCCTACAATGTTTGCAGATGCTCATTCCTTTTTTTATCAGTGTGATGCCTGTCAAAGGAGAGGGCAAATCAGTAAGAGGCATGAGATGCCTCAGAATTTCATTCTTGAGGTTGAGGTTTTCGATTGCTGGGGCATAGATTTCATGGGTCCTTTTCCCTCATCCTATGGGAATAAATTTATCTTGGTTACTGTGGACTATGTATCTAAGTGGGTAGAAGCAATAGCTAGTCCTACCAATGATTCTTCGGTGGTTATTAAGCTGTTTAAGACCATCATACTCCCTAGATTTGGAGTACCTCGGATAGTAATTAGTGATGGAGGATCTCACTTTATTAATAAGGTCATCGAGAAGCTGCTAAAGAAGCATGGAGTTCATCACCGAGTTGCTACTCCTTATCACCCTTAGACTAGTGGACAGGTCGAGGTTTCTAACAGACAGATCAAGGAGATCTTAGAAAAGACAGTTGGGAAGACAAGGAAGGATTGGGCAGCAAAGCTAGATGATACACTATGGGCTTACCAGACTGCATTTAAGACACCACTTGGAACCATTCCATTTCATCTGTTGTATGGAAAATCATGTCATCTGCCAGTAGAGCTTGAGCACAAAGCAGCATGGGCTGTTAAGCAGATGAACTTTGATCTTAAGTCTGCTGCAGAGAGGAGATTAGTGCAGCTTAATGAGTTAGATGAGATTAGACATTTTGCTTATGATAACTCAAAGCTGTACAAGGAGAGGACTAAGGCTTATCATGACAAGAAGATTGTCTCTAGAAAATTTGAGCCTAATGATCAGGTACTTTTGAATAACTCTCGTTTGCAATTGTTTCCAGGTAATGAAAGGACACTATTACTTATGGAGCTGTCGTTCTGATCAACCAGGAAGGTAAGGAATTTACTGTGAATGGACAGAGAGTAAAGCATTATTGGGCTAAGGCCGAGATTCCAGGAGGTCAGATTTTGCCTCTGGATGTTGCACCCTCTGTCTGATTGAGCTAAAACGACAAGCTATTGACGCTAAAAGAGCGCTGAGTGGGAGACAACCCACTGTTTTGTTTTTGCTATTCATTTTTGGTGTTTTTGTTAGGATTTTATGTTCGCTTTGGTTTTGGTGAGTTTTTGTCTGCAGGTCTCGGATATCGCAATGCAACGATCGACACGGTCCTGTGTGTCGATCGTCACAACACAAAAATCGCATTGCAGCGATCGTTGCGGTCCTGAGCAACGATCGACACATGATGAAAAATCGCCTTGCAACGGTCGTTACATTTATGTATCGATCGATGCATGAGCGACAGAGGTAAAAAACAGATAGAACTCAACACATCCATTAACATTTTCTTTCTTTTTACCAACTCTTAGCTTAACACTACTGGGGACAGTATGTTTCAAGTGTGGGGGAGGTGGTATTTTGTTTTATTGAGTCAAAACAAGTTTAAGTAAGAAACAGTGAATTTTGGAGAGTTAACAACAACTTGCAGGAACTTAAGTAACCATTGGGATGAAGCTGAAAGATCTATCTATGATTATTAGAAAACCCAACGCGGATCAACCTACTAAGGACACCCATATCAATTCAAGTATTCAGAGGATCCCTTTACTGGCTTCACCCTTAACTTGACTTAAATTTCTCACCTAAGGGCTTGGTATACCTTGAGTCGGATTCCTTTGTTAGTTCTGACACAGCTTGTAAACCTGTCCGAGTATGGTTCCCTTCTCCCCTTCCATAAAAAAAAGAAAGTAATAACTGAGGATGAGCTAGTAGCTCCGAAGTGGTAACGTGAGTAGTAGCAAACACTATTACCTCCTGTGCGATCCATGGAATTTGTCCAAATACACCCCTTAACGGGAAGAGCACTGATAAAAAAAAATTATACCCAATGGGGAAAAATCAGAATGCTAAGGAAGGGAAAAGAGAAGAAAAGGAACCAGAAAAAGATAGTATGGTGGTCTAGAGCTGACAAAGTAAGAATCCATGTGCCCTTTGATCGATAATCCTTAGGTGAGACCGCACTTAATATGCTTAAGAAGTCAGTAGGGTGAATTTGAATTGCTTGGATTGATTGTGGAGTTTACTTAGGACATTTTCTAAGTGTGGGGGAAGTACATGTTGGTCTTGATGTCTTGCAGGTGATTCTTTCAGTGGATTACTAAGGGGAATCTGAGTGTTGTTGCTTCTAGGACAAAAAGAGTTTCTGAAAGTTTTCAAACCTCTTCACCATGTTTTAGTTCTCTGTTTTGCTTGAGGGCAAGCAAAGGCTAAGTGTGGGGGAGTTGATATATCATGGTTTTTACCGGTTTTATGCCATGATATAAGTGTGTTTTAGAGTCTTTTTATGTTTCTTTAGAGTCTTTTACAGGTTTTATTAGGTACTAGCACGTTTGGAGTGGATTTGGAGTAATTTGAGCATTTTGGTGCATTTTGGAGTTTTGATCCGAGAGATAGAGCTCACTGTCCAGAACAGAGTAATGTGTCGATCGACACACATCAACATCGATCGATGCACAGCGAGTTGGGCCAGTCTCGGCGAGAGTTAATGAAGAATGATGAATTTGCAGAATTGCCCAAAAGTTCCAGATATTTACACAGAAGCCCATGGACGTGATTTAGCTATTTAATTATGTTTTTACATCACTTTTAAGATACGCTAATCCTAGAGTTCTAGACATGCATTAATTTAAAGTTCGTTTGTTCACAACTTCTCTAAACCAAATTTCTTTGCGAAAAGATAAGTTGCTCACCTAAATCAGATCTAGTTAATTAACCAATTGTCGTTGTGTAAATCAACCTAATATCAATAATCTAAGTGGCCAGTTCAGATTAAGCGTTAAGAACGATTTAGATGAAGAACTAGATGATAGATCCTAATCAATCAATTATTCTAACATTCCTTCAAATCCCTAATGAGAATCCCTAACCTAACAAGAGATCTACTCAGACATAGCAATCATAACAGAAAACATAGTCAAAATAGATATCATAGAATAATCAAAGGAATAAGAATAGGGGTTCGAAATCAAGTCTCTTTCGAGAACAAAACCAGCCCAAAATCTCCTATTCTCCCTTCAAAAAAAGCTTAGCCTTAACAAGTGGCTGTAAAACCTAATTATCTTCCTAAAACACGAATTGGGGCTTCCTTGTAAATATGAGAAACTTCTGGTCAATTGTGCAATTTCTTCAATCTTGTTTCGAGATTGTGATATATCATGGTTTTTACCGGTTTTATGCCATGATATAAGTGTGTTTTAGAGTCTTTTTATGTTTCTTTAGAGTCTTTTACAGGTTTTATTAGGTACTAGCACGTTTGGAGTGGATTTGGAGTAATTGGAGCATTTTGGTGCATTTTGGAGTTTTGACCCGAGAGATAGAGCTCACTGTCCAGAACAGAGTAATGTGTCGATCGACACACATCAGCATCGATCGATGCACAGCGAGTTGGGCCAGTCTCGGCGAGAGTTAATGAAGAATGATGAATTTTCAGAATTGCCCAGAAGTTCCAGATATTTACACAGAAGCCCCAAGACGTGATTTAGCTATTTATTTAGGTTTTTACATCAGTTTTAAGATACGCTATCATACTTTAGAGCAGAGAGTTTGTAGAGCTATTTGGGGCTGATCTGATCATGTACTACATCTTGTTTTTGGAGAAGATTTCAAACCCTTTTACTTATTTAATCTCTTTTATGATATCTAATTATTCATTGATTATGTTTACATATTTCATGTCTGAGTAGATTCATAGTTAGGTTTAGGGATTCTCATTAAGGATTTTATGACTTGCTAGATATAATTAATTCAGTTAAGGATTTATATCAATAGAATGTTCTTCAAGCTAAATTGTGTTTAATGCTAGTTCTAACTTGATCACTTAGAATCTAGATCTTAGGTTACTAGATTGATACGAAAGTGTGGTTTAGAATCTGAACTATTTAGGTTGAGCAATTGAATTACTCGCAAAGAAATTTGGTTTAATTGAATTGTGAACATATCGAACTTGATCATTAAAGCTGGTTTAATCTGTTAGGAAGTACAAAGACATTTGGATTTCTGCAATTAGGCTTAGAGAATTCTCACAACGAAAGTTGGTTAATTCTATATCTGTGTTTTGAGTTCTAGAACTGTACCTAATTTGATCTTGACTGAATGATTTGTCTGCTTGTCTGATTTTCTGAGAACTCCCTAGACTTAGCGCCCTTAGTTAATTGCTTACAACAATCCTGCTACTGATTTGCTTTCTTGTTTTGCTTTTTAGTTTTCTAATCACATTTGCTTTCTCCTAGTTTAAGCTGATCGTTCTAAATCTATCGTTGCCCTAAGTCCTTGTGGATTCGATACCCTAAGTACTACATTGATATTACTGTGCACTTGCAGTTAGTATAGGATTAAAACTTTACACCTATCAGATTGTTTTATCGATTTTATCGTACAATTTATTTTAATTATTTACATTTTTTTAAGTACAATCAATTTATTTTATTTTTTATTCTTTGTAAATTATATAGTTTTTGAATTATCTACGACCATATAGTTTTTTTTTTTGGGTTTAAATAATATAGATTATTTTTGGATATCTTTAGCCATATAATTTTATTTAAGTGTTGAGTTTATATATTTTTATATTTACGTTTTAGTTAATATTTTTATTAAAAGTGTGTTATAGTATATTATATATATATTGTTTTTACTATTTAGCATATAATTATAAAGATAACAATAATGTTGTAATCAATATTAATAAAATTTAAATATAGATAATAATAATAATCATCATGAATCAAATATTATAAAAATAGATAACTAAAATGTAATACTAATAGTAATAAATAACTTAAAATGTCTACACTAAAAATAATATGTTACTATTCTCTATTTGTTCGTCATTTTGCTTTTTTTCGTTAGAAGTTCTCTTCTCAATAATTCAACATGAGGACCATGAGTATTAAACCAAATCATGGAACACGAGGCATTCTTGCATGTCCACGCCTCTACGAAGGTAAGTAATCAAGAGTGTTAGTAGATTAATTTTAAGCCATCAATAAAATAATTATTTATATGTAAATAAACATATAGTATGTTTAAATGAACTATCGGTTATTTTTCGACTATTTTTGTGAATCTAATAACAAAAATAACCAGTTCATCTTGATTTTGATGCAACAAATTTGGAAAGCAAAATTGAAGTCAGATATATCAATAAGAGTACATGATAAAACTTGTTCCATGCGATAAACGAAGAAATAGTAATTACATAGAATAAACATAAAGTGGTAGTAAATTATAAACAAAATATAAGTTAAAAATATTTATATCTTTCACTTTTAGATCAAATTGTATGGTATACCAAGCTAGCTTTGAATACTTGTACTTTTTTTTTTTTTTTTAGCAAGCCAGCGTTTGCTACTTTACCACATATATCTATTAAAATAACAAAATATATAATTTAAAAATAAAAGTATTTAAAAAAAAATATTTGGTTGGAAAAAATAACTTGCCAACACAAATATTTTCATTGAAATCTCCACGAATTGTCTCATTGTAGTCAACGAAATCAAAGAAAACTCATTAACCGGTCTTGGAACAGCTCTTACGGTAGTATAATTTTGACAAACAAATTCAAAATTATGTGATGCTATTTTGAAACAACTTTATGTAGGACGGACTTCGAATTTTTGAGGGTTATATGACTATCCTCAACTAAGAATCTTCTTCAATAATTTTTCTAGAAATATTTCGGGATCATTGCATGAATTTTAGAACCCTAAACATTCCATAATGATGATGTAATGAACCTACTTTCTAAATAGAGTATCGTTGATGAAAATAAAATAAAATTAGACTAACCTCTTCATCAACAAAAGTTTGATTGACATTTTCGTATAATCTTCCGATTCCCATCTTCTAGTTTCGGAGTACACATACCCTGATTTTACAAAAAAAAAAAAATTGTAAATGAATGCAAACTGGAAACTAAATAGAATTTCCTATTCATTAGAGCTTTGTTGAAATTATTCTTCAAGAATATCTTTATATTATTGGATATTTTTGTGTGAGTAGATACTTAAGAAAAAATATTACCGCGACTATTATTGAATTTTATATTAGGGTAAGATGAAAATGTTGTTAAGGTTTTAGATTATATTAGTTTAATATTAATAATATATGTAGACCATATGAAAAATAACAATCAAACAAAAGATTATAATTTATCTAGTTTTTTTTAAAGTTCATAAACAAATAAATTTGACGGGCATCAAAATATAAACCAATCAATTATGTTGGGACTATATCTTAAGCCCAATTATAATATATAAAAGTAGCTATTTGGGGCTTTAATAAGTATCCATGTAGGTTAAAACAAACTACTCTAAAAAGATGACATGTCAGCACATTTAAAAAACTAAGAAATTGGTCCAAGAGATACCACGTGTCAAATACCTCTCCAGAACTAATTCCAAAAATTAGTCCACGTAAACCAATGTCTAACATTCCTCACTCCACAATTAAAAATTAAAAAAAACACTATAGATAAATTGGAGAGATCAGACAAAATTTAAAAACAAACCACGTTGTAGAAATTGTAGATTTGTGACAAAACCGACTGATTAGTATACAATCCCTGAAATCGAGCCATAGCCAACCACAAATCCGCCTATTAACATCAACTCCAATCTGCCGCAGCCCTAAAATTGATCCCTAACCGAGTACAAATCCGCCGTTAACATCCTCTCAAACACCGTCAAATCCGAAGGATATTCTGGTGTGAACCACCGGTTTGTGATAGAGATGTCAACCCGACAATGACATTACCTCAGGCATAAATACCATCCTCCGGGCTGTTTAGTATCAAATTGGACGGTAGTTCTTGGACGGACGGGGATACCAAGACGGGCGGAACAATATGTAAGTCGAAGATGTCGGATTTGAGTCTGGTTGAAGTGAAACCGGTTCGTCTTCTTCCTCCCATCTTCGTGAGATCGGAATACGGCCAGCATCGCCGGCCATCTTCGCCGTTAAATTCCTGAACGAAGAACTTTACGTCGGCGAGACGATAACTCCATACGCTAGGCTATTGGTAGTCATGGGCCTGGTGTTATAATAATATGGGCCTACAACTGTTCTCACGGCCCATATACGAAATATAATATACTACATTTATGGGCTTCAGCAATCCTAGCATAAACATTAAGGCCCAATCCAAAATACGAACCTTATTTTTGGTTGTGGTTACTAATCCGCTACCAATCTCCTTTGCCTCAGTGGTGAGACAGCCCGCATCTATCTCTGGGGGAAAATAGCTACAGCTTCGGCGAAAGATGGAATGAGAATGAGAAGAAGCCTCCTGTTATGCTGGTCACCACCTTGAATTCGATGACACTTGGAGGTGTGTCAGTTTCCAAAACTGCATTTCATCTAATAACTGTATTTGCTTGGTATTCTGAAAGTTGTTTACCATCCCTGAAATCTGTCTACATTCAACTTCTCAGGTGTTGTAATACTGAGCTCCACAGCCTCCACAAGGCTCTTCTTCGACTCTGATATCACTGAGACAAAAAGCTACAAGGCGAGGGAATTTAATAACACATGACCCACAATATTAATCCATTGAGTTCATATATATATGCTTGTCGTTAATCTCACAACAACGTATTAATCTTTAAGATGTGGAGTTACCTTAGTTTATTTCTTACATGCCGGTGTCTAAGTGTATTTGTGGTTGCTCTCCTACGACCAAATGTCAGATTTAGCGATTCTATAGTACATGAATACCTTATAGTAAACTCATCATGTCGTTCGTATAATACCAACTAACCAAGGCCATGTGAATCACTGTTTCAACCTCTTTTATTACAAATGATAATGTTTACTTTGTGTTAAGCCTATCTCTCTCTATACTCTCCATTCATTAGTTACTGCAATACTATATACGCATATCATTATTTCCCTGCTTTTCCCTATTCTTCAAGAGTATACTGACATTATGGCATTAACTTCCACAGGTTTGGAGCAGAAGGTTAGGATACTCTAACTGTCAACAACGCATCTAGATGTTATGAAAGAGATTAGAGAGGTATGTCAACATAAACCACATCAACATATTTACAATACCCCATAATATAAAATCTATTCTTTCCAGGAAACTCAGCCTCTTACGCAGGATGATGTTGCCTTACCAACACCAGAATATCTAGAAGCCATGGTTGGACAGAAATTCAAGTTGCAGGCCAAGGTTTCTGTGTTCACTTTCGGTGCTATGCGGGAGACAACTGTCTCACGTATAAATTAAGATGAAGAGACCAAGACCACCGATGAGAAGGACAGCTTGGGCATTGTAGTGGAACAGGAAACTGGTTGCGTGGAGAGCTCTGAGACAACAACGACACCAAGAAATATGGAAAACTCCCACGTTACAACTGAGTCCTAAGCCTTACCTGAATTCTGCTTTATTTCATGCTTTATGGTAAAGAAATTAGTATGTCCGTGTCAGCTATTTTTTTTTTTTTTTTGAAACAGTCCGTGTCAGCTATTTAAAATCTTAAATCTCACTATGTTCTGAAAGTTCTTAAATTCGATAGTAAATATATTCAAGAACATATTGATTACGAAATTAAATAGTAAGGCTTTTTAAAATCACCAAAGAGAGATCCAACGCACAATGGTAAACAAAATTTACAATCTTTATTTAAACATAAATACAGGAAAAACCTACACCTATACATATAGATTAAGAAAACATAAATGAATATTTTCCCTAAAGTTTTGATACTAATGTCAACAATGGTCACGATGAAACAACGAACCAAAGACTATGGTGATTTACAAAGCTTTACAATTGGTCCTCCAAATCAGACATTCGACGTCTAAATCAATCGTACATGGACAATACATAATCACACGGAAAACTCTCCATAACAGAGAAGAAAAAAATAGGAATAGTAATCATCCTCTTGGACAAGAAGGTATTTCTCCAAAACAGAAACGTGAATACCTTTTCTCCATAACTATTTTGTTAAAGCAAAACATCTTCACAAACAGGGACAAATGATAAACAAGTAAATACAAACAATTTCGAATATAAAATCTTTAAAAGGCAAAGATTAATAGAAATGCATTTTACAAATGCATGAACAAATTTTTCCGACTTCCTATATGGGATGAACAAGCAACTGTTTTTAGAAAAGAATTACGCCACAAAGATATGAAATATGAGTTTTCATATATAACCTTTACATTGTCGATATGAGTTTTCAGTGTTATATATTCTCCACTTCCACCAACTGGAGGACCAATTGTAAGGCTTTGTAAATCACCATAGTTTTTGGTTCGTTGTTTCATCCTGACCATTGTTGACATTAGTATCAAAACTTTAGGACAAATATTCAATTATGTTTTCGTAATCTATATGTATATATGTAGGTTTTTCCTGTATTTAAGTTTAAATAAAGATTGTGGTAACATGATTCACTGATAATCTTCTTAAATGATGGCTCAGCGGATGAGAGGTTGATACGATCAGGTTTTAATCCCTAGATCTACACTGCAAGTGCACAGACGTGACAGTAGTATATAGGGTATCGAAATCCACAGGGACTCTAGACCTTACGATAGATCGTAGAACTGTCAAGTTAAGCTTGGAGAATTAATGAGAAACTAAATAGCAAGCAGAAAAGTAAATCAGATAGCAGGAGTGGTTTGTAAGCAATCAACTAAAAGCGCTAAGTCTAGGGAGTTTTCAGGAAATCAGACAAGCAGATAAATTATCAGTCAGGATCAAATTAAGTCCGGTTCTAGAACTCAAACACAGATATAGAATTAACCAACTTTCGTTGCGAGAATTCTATAAGTCTAATAGCAGAAATCCAAATTTCTTTGCAATTCCTAACAGATTAAACTAGCCTTAAGTACAGGTTCGATATGTTCACAATTCAATTAAACCAAATTTCTTTGCGGATAATTCAATTACTCAACCTAAATAGTTCAGATTCTAAACCACACTTTCGTGTCAATTTAACAACCTAGAGTCTATATTCTAAGTGATCAGGTTAGAAACTAGTATTGAGCACAATCCAGGTTGAAGAACAATTAAGTTATGAATCCTAAACTGATTAAACAAATCTAGCAAGTCATGAAAACCTTTATGATAATCCCTAAAACTAACTATGAATCTACTCAGACATGATTAATGAAACACAAATCATAGAATAAATAGATTGCATAAATAAAGAGTAAGAATAAAAGGGGTTCGAAATCTTCTCCAAAAGCAGGAAGCAATACGGGTTCAGATCAGCGCCAAAAGCTCTAAAATCTCTATGCTCAGAGTATGAAAGCGTCCATAGAATTAAACACCAAAAACCTAATTATAAAGCTCTAATCACGGCTGGGGCTTCTTTGTAATTATTGGAAACTTCTGGGCCAAAGTGCAATTTCCAAACTCTTCATTAAACCGCCGAGAATAAGTCTGACTCGCATGTGTGTCGATCGATGCACAAGGTGTATCGATCGATGCACTCCTCTGTTTTGGACAGTGAACTCTATCTCTCGGGTTAAATCTCCAAAATGCTCCAGAAAGCGCCATAATCACCAAATCCGCTCCAAACGTGCATATACCTAATAACACCTGTAAAAGACTCTAAAGAAACACCAAAAGACTCTAAAACATACTTATATTATGGTCTAAAACCGGTGAAAACCATGATATATCAACTCCCCCACACTTAGCCTTTGCTTGCCCTCAAGCAAAACAGAAAGCTAGAATATGGCGAAGAGGTTTGAAAACTTTCAGAAACTCTTTTCATCTTAGAAGCAACAACACTCAGATTCCCCTTAGTAAGCCACTGAAAAGATTCACCTGCAAGACATCAAGACCAACATATACTTCCCCCACACTTAGCAATTGTCCTGAGTAAACTCCACAATCAATCCAAAGCAATTCAAATTCACCTTACTGACTTCTATAAGCTATTAAGTGCGGTCTCACCTAAGGATTATCGATCAAAGGGCACATGAATTCTTACTCTGTTAGCTCTAGACCACCATACTATCTTTTTCTGGTTCCTTTTTCTCTTTTCCCTTCCTTAGCAACTGATTTCTCCCCATTGGGTATCATTTTTTTTATCAGTGCTCTTCCCGTTATGGGGTGTACTTTGGACACATTCCATGGATGCACAGGAGGTAATAGGGGTCTCTACCACTTCGGAGCTACTAGCTCATCCTCAGTTTATTATTCTCTTTTTTTTTTTACTTTAAGAGAAGGGGAGAAGGGAACCTTACTTGGACAGGTTTACAAGCTGTGTCAGAACTAACAGAGGAGTCCGACTCAAGGTATACCAAGCCCTTAAGTGAGAAAATTAAGTCAAATTAGGGGTGAAGTCAGTAAAGGATCCTCTGAATACCTGAATTGATATGGGTGTCCTCAGTAGGCTGATCCGCATTGGGTTTTATAATAGTCATAGATTAATCCTTTAAGCTCGTCCCAATGGTTACTTAAGTTCCTGCAAGTGCTGTTAACTTCTCAAAAATTCACTGTTTCCTACTTAAACTGTTTTGACTCGATAAAACAAATTTTTTTGGACTGACTCTAAGAAAACAAAAGCGTGCGTCAGTAGCTACCTCCTCCACACTTGAAACACACTGTCCCCAGTAGTGTCAAGCTTAGAATTGGCAAGAAAAGAAAATGTTTAAGGGATGTGTTAGGTTCTGTCTGATTTTTACCTGTCTCACACCTGCATCGATCGTTACGCATAAATGCGACGATCGTTGGAAGGTGATTGCGATTTTGTGTCGATCGTTGCTCAGGTCCGCAACGATCGCTGCAATGCGATTTCCGTATTGTGACGATCGACACACAGGACCGTGTCGATCGTTGCATTGCGATTTCATCGGATCAGTCAGCAGTTAGCAAGTTAGTCCGTGAGAAATTCTCAAATCTCAAACATGAAAGCTGGAAAACATCGCAAACAAGCAAAATCAAAGAAACAGATAGTCTAAAAGTAAGCACATCATCCCAAACATAAGTATCAAAGAGAAAAATCAAAAGAAAAGTGCAAAAGAAAAACATAATCGATAGTCTGAAAATGGGACTCTGATCTCACTCGCTCTCATCATCATTCCCATCCAAGGGATCAATGCTGCCTGAAGTAACAGGAGTCGGAGAGCGCTGTCGACGACGACGAACAGGAACGGGCTGATGAATCTGTGGCTGTCTCCTGCAAGTGCAGCCACGCATGAAATCCCAAATACTCCGTAGTATACCATCCTGACGCTCTCTCCACTCTCCCTCAAACATCTCACTCACTGGTACCGAGGGAGCTGGATAAGGACCAATGTCATGTGTAGCAGCAAGCTCGGGTGCAGGCGCAGAAGATGAAGAAGCCCGTGTAGAAGGCTCTCCCATAGGATGGGCCATCGTAGGTACACTGCGCTGATCGCGCCTAGGAGGATCGAAACTCAAGGCAGCCAATGTATAATTCCTGGCCAGACTGGCAGCATGAAGCTCCACACCATGCTTCTGCTCATGTGTGTCATAGTAGACCCAGATGCGTCTCTCCTTCAGCCAAGTAGCACTCTGCAGGTGCGTCAAATCCATGAATACCTCCTTGTCCTCACGCTCCATACCCTGCAAAGGGATCCTACAATGCTGAAAGATAGGAGTAAGCAAACTCCCTACTGTCTCAGTTCTCTTCCCATCTAATGCCTTCTTTGTCAAGGAGCACAAGTGATGCGCAAACACAACTCCTAAGTTGAGATCCCTAGCAGGATCTCTCAAGTCAGTACCATCAAACAGCTCCTTCAACCCAATGAAAAGTACCTCCAGCTCATTCTTCCGCATCTTGTTCGCTTCAGCTTTGCAGAACAGAGTATATCCCAAGATGCGTATCACATATCTGAGCACCGGATGCCTTACCAGAATCTGTTTTGTAGTCCTCGAGTCGTATGGGCCATTACCAAAATGGTCCCAAAAATGCTGCGCCTCCTGTCTATCCCATTCAAGAGCTATACCGCAACGTGTGGGTTCCAGCCTAAATCCATAAATGCGGCAGATATCAAGAAATGAAATCCGATACCTGTCTCCCAGACACCTGAAAGTAAAGATACCTCCTGAAGCTCTACGGCAGTCTGAATCAGGATAGTAAACTCTGCAAGTAGCCAACAACTTTCGAACGAGATCAGGGTAAAGTGGGTAGTACTGCATAGGCATCGTCCCCAGACCAATGCCCTTAACCAATGCAAGCACCTACTTATCGATGCCTAAGCCCCTGCAAGTCCAGTAATCAGCAAACTTGGTTGGCTGGACGTCCATATCCAACCAACTGTTGTAGAGCAACGTATCATAATCATCCCAGTGCTCTGATATCGGCATGTTGATGAAATCTACATCCTTAGCCAGATCCTTAGGCGCTTTGCCCCATACTTTATATGTCGGAATTATGGCTCCTTCTGCCTTAGGCCAAGGCCACTGTATGGCATCGCAGTCTCGCTTATACGGATCAGGTAGCATCGAATCTCGTGTAAACCATTCCTCTGGTGGAGGTGTCTGATCCGTAGCAGCTGGAGTACTTCTGCCGCGTTTACGAGGCTGTCCGCGAGGAGGCATCTGCAATCAAAGAAATAAAGACCAGTTAGTCACGCAGAACTCTCTGTGAAATCGCAGTGCAACGACCGTTGCACAGAGGCATCGATCGTTGCAAGGTGATTTCACAGATGCAACCTAAATCCTCAAATCGTTTTAAAATCAATCCACAACCACATAAACAGTGTAATATCATCATCATTAAACCTAAATCAAGCCTATATCAGCACGGTATTACCATACTAAAGCCAAAAACCTCTAATTTCAAAACCCTAAAATCGAATCCGAAAATGATGAATTTGAGAGACCTTACCTCGGAATTGCTTCGAATAGGTTATGGAAATGGATAGAGCGTGTAAAATCAAGAAGAATAACGCTTTGAATCAACGAAAATGATGAAGAATTGAGTGATTTAGGTGAGAGGCGATTCGGGTGTACGGACAAGCGAAATGGGGAAGAAGAGAAGGGAGAAAAGGTTAAAGGAACTTACCTGTTTCGTGACTGCAACGACCGTTGCATATATACAACGATCGTTGCCATTGAACCAATCCGATTCCGGTTTAGCGCATGTGTACCTTAATTTTTAAAACTGAACGAGGTGCAGCGACCGTTGCACAGGACCGCAACGATCGTCACAAGGTGATTCTTCCTTGTCAAATCACCATGCATCGATCGACACAACAAGTGCAACGACCGACGCAGATCTCCAGACTCGAGTTCTGTAATGAAAACACACCAAAAACAAAACCAAAACGTAAAATCCTAGGAAAAACACCAAAAAGAATATGTACTGACCAAACAGTGGGTTGCCTCCCACTCAGCGCTTGTTTAAGGTCATTAGCTTGACCGGACGAACAAGATAAGACTCCTGGAGGTTTCAACAGAGACTGTGAGTGCCTCTGCGAAAGTCTCCTCATCCAAGGTGGAGAGTAAGCTGTGTCGGTGTGAGCTCGTCTAAGAAAAGAAGGGATGTAATGTTCCCCAGAATCTGAAACCAAAGTTTTACTCGTCTGCTCTCCCAGTCCATCCTCAATGCTAAAGGTTTGACCATCAATCTTTGGCCTGCGCAGCATATCCACCTCAAAGTGTTGAGGCTCATCTCCCAGATGGAGATCAATCAAACTATGCCTCACATCAATCTTCGCACCAGCTGTGGCTAAGAAAGGTCTTCCCAGTATTAAAGCATCATCCAGCTCACTATCGTACTTAAGCACCAAGAAATCTGTCGGAACTAAGTAGTTTCCAACTCTCACTGGGACGTCCTCTAGAACTCCTTTCGGAATCCTTATTGACTGATCAGCTAGGACAAGAGAGGTCCTAGTGGGTGAAAAATCCGTCATTCCCAGCTTTTCTGCCACATAGTATGGCATGAGACTTCCAGCAGCTCCTATGTCACACAAGGAATGCCTGAAACTATCCTCAAAGATAGAACAACTCAACACAAAAATACCAGGATCAGGTAGCTTCTTAGGAATCTGAGTCAGCAACACATCACTGATCTGTTAAGGGACCACTATCACCCAATCTTTCAACATTTCGTCCATAGGCAGCATCTTCTCCAAGTATCTCTGCACACAAGGGTGATATGGTGGATCATCAGATTGTGGAACTTCTTCCAACTTCTCATCCATTACTCTCAGCTGTCTGGCTTCATCAATCTCTTGTTGAGTTATCTCAGACACCCTAGGGAATAGTCTAATAAGCTCCTGATCCGTCTCTTCATCAATGCTACGAGAAACAAGTGAAACTGTCTGTCCACGACTTGCAACGATCGACGCAATAGGTGCATCGATCGATGCAGCTAATTCCTCACAGATTCCACCTGAGAGTTTTTCTCCAGTTTCGGATTTCTCAGCTTCTTCCACGAGTTCAGCTGTATTTAACTCAAAATTTTCCCCTTGGTTTTACCCATCATCAATATAAACAGACCAAGCCTTGATGTGGGTGTCCATGACACTCTTTCCTTTGATAGAGCTTGAAATCTGGTTCACCGGTGTGTCCAACTGCTTCACATGTGTATTTAGAGATTCAAACTTCCCATTAAGATCCTCATACACAGCATCTAGCTTCTTGTTGAAGTCCACAGCAGTCTTAGTCTGACCCTCTAGGACTGTTCCATCATGGCTTCCATCTTGCTCTCATGAGCATTAGCAGCTAGACATGTCTGATAAGAAGATGATCCATAGGTTCTCTGGTAAGAATTACCTTGCTGAAAAGGCTTCTGATAACCAGCATTCTGTCCAAATCCAGAAGTGTTTTGATTGCTTGTGAAAGTACTCTTCTGTCCACCATTAAAGAACTTATTACCTTGCTGATTACCAAACCTATTCCCTTGAAATCCAGAGCCATTGATGTAGTTCGCATCCTCTTCCTGGTGATCTTCTTCATCTTCAAACACCTCAACATCTTGAGCAAAGTGAACAACCTTCTTTGAAGTCAACAAACTATGAATAGTGTCCAGCTTGTTCCTAATATCAGCCATCTCCAGATTATCAATCTTCCCACCAGACTCCTTGAAGGATTATGTGTGTTCATGGTGTAATTGTCAGGTTACAATCTAGCACATAATTATCTAGGATCTAGGTGATTTGCAGTTGAATCATAAACAAATCAGGATCATTACCTTATGATTGCAGCGGATTAATCAATGGAATATCGAGATCTGCAAGAGCTGATGATTACCGGCTCCTCCTCAGGTATCCACACACTTACAAGCTATTGGATCAGGCTGCTAGACCAAGTTGGAATCAACAGAGAGAGAGAGGACGGCTGGTGTGAAAATCACAGAGGCATCAAGCCTTAGGGTTTTCTGGCGCCTCCTCTTCCTTATATGGGCCCAAGTAATTAAACTAATGGCTCATTAGGCTTTTGGGCCCAAGACCCAAATCAGACAAAAGATTGTCTTTTGTCTGGCCCAATTCTCTGTACAAATACAGTAAATGCCTTGCATCTTACTGTATTAATTCCATTTTAACTTTCCCGTTAGCTATGGTGTGTGACCCTTAGGGATCATACAATACTGGTAATAAGTCCTAAACTTATAGATCATGAGCGGGCTCTAGCAAGTCATCATGATCACCCAGTATTTATGACTTATGTCTGATCTCGACACTTATCATACTTTCTAGAGATAGTACGGTAGATTTCAGGACATTCCCAACAATCTCCCACTTGTACTGGAATCCTACATTCCCTAATCCTTTTGTCTCAATATCTCAATCTGGCATAAGGCAAGATGCGTGTCATCCTTATATAGCCAGACCATGTTTATCGGAACAGATTTGATACTGACAATGCAAACGACTTGGGCAAGTCCGTTTGGGAGTGGCCACTCTCTTACCAGCTATCAAGTCTCCGATTGGCCTAGAGATATTACCTCCGTTAAACGGCAAGGAAAAATCCCATCTTGTTCCATCACTATGAATTACACACTTTATAATACACCCAACCAAGGTCCTTATAGCTCCCAGTTACGAAACAGCGTTAGACAATGATCAAAGCGCATCACTCCATGTGCAGCCACATGCATGCGAACTCAGGTCTAAGGACTATACTCTATAGTCGTATATGAGAACCTCTCATGACACAGATATTAATATCTTGTAGAGTTCTCATCAGCGGGCCATGTCCGGTCATATGCTCCCCTACATATACCTATGTGTCGACTTTGATGCCGCGCATCTATGACCCCTCGAAACTTGGTCATAAGTCTCAACACAATCTAGTCTCAAGTGGTTGTTGGTGTTCCAATTTCAACAACCTTCGACTATGGACACTATGATTTATGTCATTTCGTTAAATATGGGGTTTCAGGATCAAGTCTACTCATGTACTTCGATGGCCCATATATAATGACATGAATCATTTTGGAACGATTATTTATATCACAGTTAAAATAATCCAGAAATCATAGATTTCATAAACATAAAATATTATGTTTACATGAACCTTTCAAAATGACTAAATAAAGCCCTTTACAAACTCCCACTGAAATTAAGACTACATCTTAATTTCACTTATCCTACAGCTACAGTCCGCGACTCGTGCTTAGGCCTAAGGAGTGGCTTCGTTAATAGATTAGCAACGTTCTCATTCGTTGAAACTTGCTGATCTACTTAACACCTCTGTCATTTATCTCACGGAATAGGTTATACCTACCCTCAAGGTGTTTGGACCTCTGATGTGCAGCTAGCCTCATCTATGCTGGGAATCACATCAAGTTCAGTGATGAACTCTTCTTTCCAAACAACCTCTTTCGCCGCTTCCCAAGCTGCAAAATGTTCAGTTTAAGTCATGGAGTCAGCAACAGTGCCTTGCACCGCCAGACAGACACAAGATATAACCGGACTGTGACCGGAAATCATCTTTGTCTGTTGGAAACTTGCCTTTCAGACTCTATCGACTTGTAGCACCTCACTTTCTCCGTAACTCAAGAACTTATCCTAAGTATTTTCCAAATACTTGAGGATATTCATTACGTCTATCCAGTGATTCTTTGCTGGATTTGACTGGTCTTTACTTGTCTTGCTTAACATTAAACCAACATCAAAACAAGTACGTGTCATGGCATGCATGATAGATCCAATTGCCGACGCATATGGAATCTCATCCATGCATTCAAGCTCAGCAGTTATCGTAGGACACTGTTTCTTGCTTAACGTAATGCCATGTGACATTGGCATAAAACCCTTCTTGGAATGCTGAAAACGTGTAGGACTTTGTCAATTTAAGAATCCTGACTTTGTCCTACCAGCTCTTTTGGATCTCTATCTTTAGATCCAAAATCCAAGAACTTACGTGGCTTTACCCATATCAATCATAAAACCAACTCCCAAGCCAGTCCTTTACCGACTGCAGCATTGGAACGTTATTTCCGAGAATCAGTATGTCATCGACATACAATATGAGAAATGCAACATCGCTCCCACTTATCTATTAGTAAACGCACAGTTCCATCTCGTTCCTGTTCAAGTCAAAACCTTGACTACTTCAACAGAACGAAGATTCCAACTCCGATATGTTTGCTTCTATCCATGAATGGATCGATGAAGCTAACTTACATACAGTATAATTTTTCGGAGTCCGGGCTCACTTTCGCTTCTGTGAATTTCGCAGGTTCGTCACTTTCAATGATCATCAGATCATGGCAACTAATCACGAGAAATCACTCTCGGATTAGTGACGGATTCATTCAGATCTGCGAACTTCAGGCTCTACAGGTGTAGATTCTACAGAAATCTGTAAATCTATCCACTGCTCTCCCTCAACAGGTTGAGCAGCCTCCTGTATTTCTCGAATTTCTTCGAGTTATACTTTTACTCCCACTGTTCTTCTTGGAAAGCAACTTTCCTTTTAGAAAACAGAATTCCGAACAACCTAACTTCGTTTTCGGAATGGACGTAAAAAGTAACAAGCCTTTGTTTCCCTAGGACAACCAGCGAAGTAGCTCAACTACAAATACTCAGTAAAGACGAATTTGGATCATTTCCAGTCCACATTTATGTGGTGTCTTTCAACTGATATTGGTGGAACTATTTCAGCGTAAACTTAGATATTTCTAGAGCGTTATTCTTAAAGAACATCATGGAAGATTCGTGTGACTCATCTTTAATCATTTCTAATAAGATCTGATTCTTTCTCACAGAAACACCTCCAGGTTTTCAGGAGAAATGAGCTGTGAAACGACTTCACACTCATTCAGATGATCACACCATCAATGACTTAAGTATTCTCACTCGTGATCTAATCCAGAGTCTATTCAATACTTCTGTCACTCAGATTCTATACCTCATTCTGGAACTCTTTCGACCATTTCAAAGAATTCTGACTCGTGTCTCATCAAATGAACACGGTCATACTCACTGAAGTAATCAGTAAATATAATGAAGTACATGAAATTTTCTCTGGCATTACTGCTCATCGGGCCACATACATGAGTATGTTCAAGGTCCGATAAGCCTTTGGGCCTTTCTCTAGCTCGGCTAAGATGGGCCCTTTATCTTTTGGTCCAGTAAGCAGAATTCAAGTCTCATAAGATATCCAATCAAATGAGCCCAAAAGTCCATAACTATGGGATTTCTGAATCCGACTCACTCTATGTGACCAAACATTTATGCCAAGAAAAATCAGGTTTAATTCATCAGATTTAAACCAATTCGGTATTTATGTTACATTTAGGCACTCTTTGGTTTAAGATATAAAACCCATTCCTTGAATAGGGTGCTACAATTAATATTTCATTGAGATCAAAAGAACAAAACTTGTCTTTTATCAAAATGAAAAACATTCAAATTCTTACAAGAAAATGAAAGACAACTCTGCTTAAAGCAGGTACATTGTAGCAATTACTTAATACAAAACCAAGCCTCAAAGGCATCTACGAGTGAAAACCCTACGGCTGAGGCAGCATCCATAGCTCCTTCCAGACATGCAGTTCCACTTTCCCTTCCTTCAACGTTCTACTGTTGCTTAGGCTCTGCATATTATAACAAATATCAGTGCCACAACCAGTATCCAATACCTATAAGGTAGAACTTGAAGTAATAACATGAATACCTGAGGAAGTAGTCTCATACATCAACTTCAACTCCTCATAATCTTCCATGAATTTAATGCAATCTCTCTTCCAATGCCCAGTCTCTTTACAGTAGCAGCACTTACCAACGTAAGATGTATCTGACTCGGGCTCAGAAGACACACGCTTGCCATGATTCAAAATCTGGACAACTTTGTCTTCACCCTTGTCAGCATTAGGTTTAGTAAACCTACCCTTCTCCATTATGAGATTATACAGGGTACTCTTCACGTTTGGCTCAACTGTCTTGAGCATATCATGCAGTTCAGTCAGCGTCTTCGTTAAGCCTTTCTTGATATAGTTCCTTTTGAACTTATCATAGCTTGACGGCAGTGACTGCAGAATGATCTCAGTTGCCAATTCTTGGCTAACTGGATAATCCAGATTCCTCAGGTTATCAATGTAACCCATCATTTTACTGACATGAGGACTCACTGGATGATCATTTGGTAGCTTGCAGCTAGTGAGAGACTTAACCAACTGGTATCTCTCCACTCTTACCTGCTCCTGAAATTTCAATTTCAGGCTGCTGATCATCTCTATTGGCGACTCCATGTTCTCATATTGCTTCAGCAAATCTGAGTCCATGGTAGCCAATATCAGACCACGCACATCTACCGCATCATTATAATGCTTATTCCAAGCATCATATACTGCATGAGAAGCATCGGACCCGATCCTCACGGGGAGAGCTCTCTCAAGGACATAGTCCTTTCTCTCCTGCCTGAGGACTAGCCTCAGGTTCCGCGACCAAGTCAAGAAATTTGATCCGTTCAGTTTGTCCTTCTCAAGGACAGACCGGATCGAGAAAGTGTTTTGATTGTTTGTGCTAGTCATAACTGAAATTTAGAGATAAATAGAGTTTTAGTTATTTAGTTCATAAAAGAGTAATCTTAATAACTTATAAGAAAACTCGCATTGCATTCAAAATTTCTTTGTTTAACCTCATAAGAATGCAATGATTCCGAGACCCATGTTTAGCTACATCCAAAGTGGGCCACTGGCCGTCACCCAGAAGTAGCTTTACTTGGTAAGCATACACACAGCTAGTTATATCCAATAACTCTCGGTTGTGAATTGGGCCCAAGGCCCAATACACCAGATGTCTCAAGGCCCGGGACTCCCGATGGCCCAGTCAAGGAAACCAATCCCTTACAGCCAAATAATCACTAAAGTCTGGGACTCCCAATGAAATTAGTGACTATATACTACTTTACTTACGCAAAAACAGACACCTCACACTGTAAGCCATATCTGTAATTGAATAAGCGTTAAGTAGCTGACAAGATTGGGCAAGACATCCAAGCTTGATATTGTTTTTGAGGATTTTAGGTTTCAATAGATTTCCTCCAAAAAATAGAAGATTACTATTTTGGGAAACTTTCCATTTCAGGTAACTTACTAAATATGGAAACTTTCTATTTAGGGAAACCTACTATTTTTAGAAACTTCCTAACATGCCAAAATTAGAAACTTCTAATATTAGAAGCTCTCTAATTTAATGTTTTATTAAAGTTTTTCGGTTGGGTCACAAATTATAGGCCCAATTCTTGGCCCAAGACCACATAATTCCAATTGGCCCAATAATTTGACATAACTGAGTCGGTTCATTAATTCTGGTCCAAGACCAAATTAATTACTAAATCCAACTGGTTATTTACTAAACCAGACCAGCTCTAAATTATTTGGTCCAACCAAATCAAACTTAGACCAGCCTTCGGTTTAGGTTAAAATTCAATTTTGAATTTAAATCCGGTTTAACCAGAAATTAAATAATACCAATTGCATTAAATAATTTCCAGCAAACCGCGATTTGGGTTAACCGCTTAAACCACCAATTAAATTGGATCGGTTCGGTTAAGTCCAAAATCAGGAAGAAACACCTTGTGTTTTAGCCAATTTTGACTTAACTTGCGGTTTTGGCTAAAGCAGACAATGAACCACAATCGGTTTGATCGGTTCATTGTCGCGGGTTTGGGAAAAACGAACCACAATTAATCAAATCATGATCCTTAAACAAATCGTATCATAACAATGAAGAATCACTTAATTCAATAATAGATTTTGACTTTTCCAAAATCGTTTCATTACTTGAATCAAATCGATTCACACATTAAAGGCAAACACGTTTTTGACTTTTCAAATTCGATTCATGCTATCAACATTAACAAACAATATCAAATCGTTTGTTAAACACACGATTATGACATTACTAAAGACAAACGATAATGGTTATCGTTACAATAACAAACGATTATGATTATCGTTTCATGACAATCACACAAAGTCAAACACGATTATTAACCTTTGACAAATCAAACAAATCGATTCATTATACAGCAAAGACAAACCATATGATAATCAATTCAATTAAACAATCGTTTGATAATGACATGAATCAAATCGTTTCAAACATACCAAGCAATGACATCAAGCGATTTCATATTAGGGTTTTACAAGTTCTAATCAAATTTCTTAAGCCAAATTCGATTCTTAACATTAAAACAACCTAAATATGATCCAAACAGCAAAAACCTAACGACCTAGGCTCTGATGCCACTGAAGGATTATGTGTGTTCATGGTGTAATTGTCAGGTTACAACCTAGCACATAATTATCTAGGATCTAGGTGATTTGCAGTTGAATCATAAACAGATCAGGATCATTACCTTATGATTGCAGCGGATTAATCAATGGAATATCGAGATCTGCAAGAGCTGATGATTACCGGCTCCTCCTCAGGTATCCACACGCTTACAAGCTATTGGATCAGGCTGCTAGACCAAGTTGGAATCAACAGAGAGAGAGAGGACGGCTGGTGTGAAAATCGCAGAGGCATCAAGCCTTAGGGTTTTCTGGCGCCTCCTCTTCCTTATATGGGCCCAAGTAATTAAACTAATAGCTCATTAGGCTTTTGGGCCCAAGACCCAAATCAGACAAAAGATTGTCTTTTGTCTGGCCCAATTCTCTGTACAAATACAGTAAATGCCTTGCATCTTACTGTATTAATTCCATTTTAACTTTCCCGTTAGCTATGGTGTGTGACCCTTAGGGATCATACAATACTGGTAATAAGTCCTAAACTTATAGATCATGAGCGGGCTCTAGCAAGTCATCATGATCACCCAGTATTTATGACTTATGTCTGATCTCGACACTTATCATACTTTCTAGAGATAGTACGGTAGATTTCAGGACATTCCCAACACTCCTTCCTTCTCTTATCAGCAGTCTTGGTGCTATTACTGCTCACCAAGTTATCAATCAGTGTCTAAGCTTGCTCAGGAGTCCTTGTGTTGAAATTTCCATTGCTGGAATTGTCCAACGCAGTCTGGTAGTGGAGATCAATACCTCTGAAGAATATGCCCAGCAATGTCACTTCAGTGAATCCATGATGAGGACAGCCACGTTGGTACTTCTTAAACCTCATCTAGGCAGTCTTAAGGGGCTCTGTAGGACCTTGGGTGAAGGTGAGAATATCCTGTCTCGACTGATCAGAGCGAGCATCATCATAAAAGTGCCTCAAGAACTCTCTCTTCACAGCATCCCAAGTAGTAAACTTGCCTGGTGCATGTTGCTTCAGCCAAGCTAAAGCCTCTCCAGCGAGAGAATAGGGGAAAAGCTTAAGGTAGAGAAAATCATAGTTCACCCCATTGTACTTCATCCCAGTGACGAAGTCTTCAAAGCCATCAATGTGATCTATCGGCTGCTCGTGTGGGAGACCATGGAACGGATTCTGTCTCAGCAGAGTGTAGTAGAAGGTCTTGATCTCAAAATCATTCCTGTCAAATCCAGGAGGTACAATTGCTGACCGGTTAGCATAGAACTCATCCGGTCGGTTGTAGTCAGCAAGAGTCCTCTCATTAGAAGCAACCATCTGCCTCTGACCTTCAGGTTGAGGTTGAGGTTCAGGTTCAGGGATCACTCGTCCCTCAGCATCAATCCTTTGCCCAGCAGCATTGTAAGGATTGTTCTGTCGGTCTCTTAGGACGCCTTCAACATCAGGTATCAGAATCAAGCGATTGTTGTTCATCCTTGATCGCTGATCCTTTCTGTTTGTTCTCTCTAGTCTAGCAAGTTCCTCAAGCCTGAGATTAACGAGATTTGAGTTCGGATTACTTCTGGTATCACGCGTCTGCATAAACCGTCGGTAATCGCAGTGCAACGATCGATGCTAAGATGCAACGATCGATTCAACTCAAATTCGCCCTGCAACGATCGATTCAAAAGAATGCAACGATCGATGCTAAGCGAAAATCAGACCTGCGACAGAGAAAAACGGAAAAATTAGTAACCAAAAACAAAAACAAAAAACCTAGTCTAAACCCTAAGTTCAAATCTATCGAAGACTCAAAAGAGTCCCCGGCAACGGCGCCAAAAACTTGATACGATCAGGTTTTAATCCCTAGATCTACACTGCAAGTGCACAGACGTGACAATAGTATATAGGGTATCGAAATCCACAGGGACTCTAGACCTTACGATAGATTGTAGAACGGTCAAGTTAAGCTAGGAGAATTAATGAGAAACTAAATAGCAAGCATAAAAGTAAATCAGATAGCAGGAGTGGTTTGTAAGCAATCAACTAAAAGCGCTAAGTCTAGGGAGTTTTCAGGAAATCAGACAAGCAGATAAATTATCAGTCAGGATCAAATTAAGTCCGGTTCTAGAACTCAAACACATATATAGAATTAACCAACTTTCGTTGCGAGAATTCTATAAGTCTAATAGTAGAAATCCAAATTTCTTTGCAATTCCTAACAGATTAAACTAGCCTTAAGTGCAGGTTCGATATGTTCACAATTCAATTAAACCAAATTTCTTTGCGGATAATTCAATTGCTCAACCTAAATAGTTCAGATTCTAAACCACACTTTCGTGTCAATTTAACAACCTAGAGTCTAGATTCTAAGTGATCAGGTTAGAAACTAGTATTAAGCACAATTCAGGTTGAAGAACAATTAAGTTATGAATCATAAACTGATTAAACAAATCTAGCAAGTCATGAAAACCTTTATGAGAATCCCTAAACCTAACTATGAATCTACTGAGACATGATTAATGAAACACAAATCATAGAATAAATAGATTGCATAAATAAAGAGTAAGAATAAAAGGGGTTCGAAATCTTCTCCAAAAGCAGGAAGCAATACAGGTTCATATCAGCCCCAAAAGCTCTAAAATCTCTATGCTCAGAGTATGAAAGCGTCCATAGAATTAAACACCAAAAACCTAATTATAAAGCTCTAATCACGGCTGGGGCTTCTTTGTAATTATTGGAAACTTCTGGGCCAAAGTACAATTTCCAAACTCTTCATTAAACCGCCGAGAATAAGTCTGACTCGCATGTGTGTCGATCGATGCACAAGGTCTGTCGATCGATGCACTCCTCTGTTTTGGACAGTGAACTCTATCTCTCGGGTTAAATATCCAAAATGCTCCAGAAAGCGCCATAATCACCAAATCCGCTCCAAACGTGCATATACCTAATAACACATGTAAAAGACTCTAAAGAAACACCAAAAGACTCTAAAACATACTTATATCATAGTATAAAACCGGTGAAAACCATGATATATCAGAGGTCACGAGGAGTTTGATAAATAAATCAATATAGGAGTTTGGCTAAGGGGTCGAAGTGGTATGTGCAATACATGCTCGAGGTAAGTAGCAAGCGTAATTAGTTGCCAGAGTAATGGGTGATTGAACTTAAGTCTAAGTTTGATTCCGGCCGAACATGAATCCGAGACATCTATAAAAGATTGAAGGGGAAAAAGTAAAGGACATAGTAGCTTTACTTTGTAATAGATGAATAATCATGGTCACAACTTACAAGTATCAATCCAAAAATATATAAAAGCATATATACAAAAAAAAAATTATTTACTATCTATAACATTTTTAAACACATTAATAAATACAATGGAGACAATTATTTGCTTCTATACCATAAACAAAAATCTGTTTTGATAAATACGTAATAGCTGATATCATACGCTTCAGAAAAAAACAATTTGCACGCCTAAATACCATATCAGACACAAAATAAATAAGTAGATATCAATATCAAAAATATAAAAATATGGATACTATCTAAATTAAGCTCACATATGTTTTTTTCATTCAATATGTACGTTGTAGTTTTCTTTTCTGACTATGTAATACTTAAATAATTTAAGAATCTTACTTGCTTCAACATCCCGTCTCTCTACTAAATTATATATTCTATTTTTTGTAGTAAATAAAATTTAATCTGAAAAAACAAAAGTAATTATAGCAAACAATTAGAGGTTTGAAAAATATCAACAAATTAGTGAGACTTGCAAAAACAAAAAAAAAACATACAAAACAATAGTAATACAATATAAACCAAAATACAATTTATACACAAATAATAGTGTAAGTAAAACAAATAACAATATGGGTCAGGGATACATGCAAGATCATGATCATACAGGCCTCGAAAACCCTGCATTAAATACAAAAATTGTGGCAGACATATAAAACACACAAATTCGAGACTATTTTCCCCACCTGAAATGTATTATTATAAATAACATTTAAATATGCAAGTATATAGTAGTCCGACTATCTGTATGAGATAAACAAGCCGCAGCTTTTAGACAAATCTTATGCAAGAAAGAATTAAAGCACACCACTATGGTGGTTACAAGTATTAACCCCAAAAAAATATTAAGGTAATTCAACCAGAAATAACTAATTCACATATACATGTTATCCTGAAACGAAGCTTACAAAATTTAATTTATTTAATAGGAAAGTTATAGCTGGAAACAATCCTGGCAAGAAGGTTTATATTTGACTACTCCATACACGATCTAAAGAATTACGCAAATGCGGGAAAACAGCCAGTGGAAAAAAAAACCCAAATGTATGAAACACAAGTGTCCCAGAAAAAAAATGCCCGAGCTACAATAAAAAAATGAAAACCGAAGAGAATAAGGTTGCTGAAATAATATATTATCACTCCAGTTTGCTATTGGACCCATGAACGCATTCTCACTTGATTTCAACAAAAAAAATTTATATATATAACAAGCTCTTATGCTCGGCATGCCGCAAGAAATTTGACTATTGATAGCATAAACCGATAGCGTTTTTGATGTTTATGCTATCTTTGATTGAACCTGGAATTAAACATAGCGTTTGGTAATATAGAAACGCTATCTATGGTATGAGCGGGACAAAATAAAAACATGCGGCCAAAATTTTAACTAAACGCCATGTTTTTGTTTAGCGGGACAAAGTTTTTTGGTTCCCCCGTGTTTGTACTCTTAACTCTAAATTTTCTAATTTTTTTTCCTTAGCCAAAATTACATATCTAATTCTCTCACTCTCTCTTCTTTGTTCTTGCATGTTCATCATCTTGGCTCGATTTCGCATTTTTCACTCAATTACTCAGTTTTATCGCGAAATCGAAACGCTAATTTGACACTTAGTTGCCTGGGAATCTTGAGTTCTCGATAATTTCACAAACGAAGCAAAATCAGACATCAAAGGTAAATCTGAGTTAGAATATGGTATTGATAATCTTCGTTATTGTTTCTTTTGTTGATTGGTATGGTTTAATTTGAGTGTATGTGGAACTGTGGAGTTGTTTTAAGATGGATAAGACTTGGGTTTGGCATCCAAGGTCAGCACTCTTTTCTTCTTTACATTGCTTTGTGAAGTAAAATTTTTTTGAAGAATTCTATATAGAAGTTTTTAATGTTTTTTTTGTTACGGGGCTAGCCTTGAGTATCAGTCAGGAGCAACTAATTTTGTGCATGCATCAGCAACAAGTCTGGGTAACCGAAGTGTCATATTATGTACCTGCATAGATTGTCGGAATTTGTGTCATCAGGCGACAGATACAGTGGTAGATCATCTAGTGATTAGGGGCATGGATAAGAAATACAAGAGGAATTCTTGTTGGAGAAAGCATGGGGATATTAGAACTGCTAAGCCATCTGAAGATCCGAGGTCTGAGTGTGAAGCTTTTGATTTGATTAGGACAGCATTTTTTGATGGTGATTCACGGCCTAGTAGCCACAGTGAAGATCATAATGATGATGTTGATAGTAAAGAAGAGTCTGAGTTCAGGAAGAAGCTAGAAGATGATGAGACTCCTCTATATCCAAGCTGTTCTAACTACACCAAGATATCTGCAATCATGGGGCTTTACAGGATTAAAGTGAAGAGTGGTATGTCGGAGAATTATTTTGATCAACTGCTGAGAATGGTTCATGAGATGCTTCCTAAGGAAAATGTTCTCCCGAGCTCTACAGATGAGATGAAGAAGTTCATGAAGATGTTTGGGTTTGGATACGACATGATTCATGCATGCACTAACGACTGCATCCTCTACAGGAAGCAGTACGCAGATATGGAAAGCTGTCCAAGATGTAATCTGTCAAGATGGGAAAGAGATAAGAATACTGGTCATGAGAAGAAGGAGATTCCAGCGAAGGTTCTTAGGTATTTCCTATAAAAGACAGATTCAGGAGGATGTTTAGATCCAAAAGAGTGTCTGAAGAGTTGAGGTGGCATTACAATAATGCAAGTTCAGATGGTACAATGAAGCATCCAATTGATTCACTAACTTGGGCCAATGTGAATGATAAATGGCCTGAGTTTTCTGCTGAACCAAGAAACCTCCGCCTTGGTCTTTCTACAGATGGGATGAATCCTTTCTCCCTCCGGAACACGAAGTATAGCACATGGCCGGTGTTATTAGTCAACTACAACATGCACCCAACATTGTGTATGAAGGCAGAGAACATTATGCTCACCCTTTTGATCCCTGGGCCAACTGCACCGAGAAATAACATCGACGTCTACTTGGCTCCGTTGATAGATGATCTACAGGATCTGTGGCGTGAAGGCATTGTTGTGTATGACTCGTTCATGAGGGAGAATTTCACTCTTTAGGCAGTGTTACTGTGGAGTATAACTGATTATCCAGGATTAGGGTCATTGGCAGGATGTAAAGTTAAAGGGAAACAGGCGTGTAATGTTTGTGGGAAGGATACACCCTTTAGATGGTTGAAGTTCAGTCGTAAGCATGTGTATTTGGGCAATAGAAAGAGGCTCAAACCTAATCATCTTTACAGAAGAAGAAAGAAATGGTTTGATAATACTATAGAGGAAGGAAGTGCATGTAGAGTTCAAAATGGGGTAGAGATTTGTGAGATGCTAAAGGATTTCAGAAATGTGTTTGGTAAATCTATAGACAAAAAAGGAAAAAGGAAAAGGAAGGCTAAATGCGAAGATGAGGAGCTGTCAGGTGATGAATATGAAGAAGACAATGATAATTGGAGGTGGAAGAAATGGTCCATACTCTTTGACTTACCTTACTAGAAGGTATGTACTTTCATTTTAAATTTCTATATTACAGTCATTTGATTTTTACATTTGCGTATCCTTTCTCAAATAATCCTTCATCTTTTTGGTAGGATATGCCGGTTCGTCACAACATTGATGTCATGCATGTGGAGAAGAACATTTCTGATGCTATACTGGCTATGTTGATGCAATCTGTTAAGTCAAAAGATGGGTTGAAAGCAAGGAAAGATCTGAAAGATATGGGGATTAGGAAGAAGTTACACATTCAAGAAGGGGGGAAGAGAAATTCTATGCCTCCAGCTGCTTATTGGTTGAGAAAGGATGAAGAAATGAAGTTCTGGAGGAGGTTAAGTTTATTCAGAGGTCCTGATGGTTATTCTTCTAATATCTCAAATTGTGTTTCATTAGATCCTCCTATGATTGGTGGATTGAAGTCCCACGATCATCATGTGCTTCTCCAAAACCTCCTAGCAGTTGCTTTGAGAGGATTGCTACCAAATGGTCCTAGGATTGTAGTGATTAGACTCTGTAGCTTCTTCAAAAGGTTGTGTCAGAGAGTTGTTGATCCAGAGAAGCTGCTATTACTGGAGGCTGAGTGTGTAGAGACATTTTGCCAACTAGAAAGATATTTCCCCCCATCCATGTTTGATATAATGTTCCATTTGCCAATACATCTAGCAAGGGAGGCTCGTTTGGGTGGACCTTGTTCACTTCAGGTGGATGTACCCATTTGAAAGGTACTCATGTTTTAATTATCTTACTGTCTTTCTTGTGTTGTCTGCTTCAGTTGAGTAACATAATTTTTGCTTCTCTGTTTGAGCTATAGGTACATGAAAACATTAAAGGCATATGTGAAGAACTATGCAAGACCAGAAGCGTGTATGGCTGAAGGGTATGTGGCTGGAGAGTGTATTGCATTCTGCATGGAGTTCCTACAAATTTTAGTTCCGGTTCAAGAAACAATAAACCGAAATAAAGATATTGAATGATCTGACTGCATACTTGAAGGCCGCCCATTCCAGATGTCTTCTCAAGTTGTATTAACTGATAAAGAGCGAGAGATTGCCCATCGATATGTTCTAATGAATATGGCATTGATGAACCCATATGTAGAGTAAGTTTATCCCTTGTCTCATATCTTATCTTATAGTTTTAATCGGTGTTTTAAACTAACCTTATGATATTGTGTAACAATATGCATTTAGAAGAACTACAATTTAAAGGATGTTAGGTGTTCTAGAAGTGAGACTCTTATATGGAAATTACATACAGATAGGTTCTCACAGTGGGTAAAAGAAAAGGTTAGATCGTATAACCAAGTAAATATTAGACTCTTTTCATCTGGTTATTTTATAAACTTCATTTAACTGTATTTGTAGATCCCTTCTAGCTCAGAAGATCATTCGGAGAAATTAAAATGGTTGGCATATGGACCAAGGAATGTAGCTCAAACCTATAAGGGGTTTGTAATTAATGGTCACAGATTTCACACATAGGACTCAAAACAGTGGAGTAAGTTATGAGGCCTTTACCATGTGTAGAGCTAGTGCAAGAGATAACAAACATATGGTTGACATGGTTGTCTACTATGGAGTAATACAGCAAATCATTTTTCTAGATTACCACAAGTTTGAGATTCCACTATTCAGGTGCAAGTGGGCCAACAAAGGAAATGGTGTAAAAGAAGAAGAAGGATTTACACTAGTGAATCTGAATGTCAACCAATCTGCGTATACCCAAGATCCTTATATTTTGTCTTCGCAGGCGAGACAAGTATTTTATTCCAGGGATGATGATTCAAATTGGTCAGTAATGATGAGGGCTCCACCGAGAGGGTATCATGAGCTTGAGACAGAGGCAGAGTTTGTTGTTGCACCTCAGTGTTTTCTGGAAAGTGAAGATTTGGGGAATGAGTCTTCTGATGACGAGAGTTTCTTTGATAGAGAAGATTGTGAAGGAGTCTTAGTAGTGGATCATTAAGGATATGCTTAGTTTTAAAATCTTTCTCGTATATTTGAACATTTAGTTCTGTTTCAGGTGATCAAACATGCCCAAGAAGGTGGAAGAAATCAAGCCGAGACGCAGTAACCGTCAACAAGGCATCTCACCAGTCCATGCAAAGTTGTCTAGCAGACGTGCTAAGGGAGCTGGAAATAATGTGACTAAGAAGCGGAAGAAGAAGGAGTTGTCCAGCAGACGTGCTGAGTTGTCCATCAGACAAGACGATCATATGGAGGAAATGCAGGTAGATTCTCAGACAGAGGAAAAGGATCAAATGGCAGAGGAAGGAGATAAGCAGGTGGATGATCAGACAGAGGAAAAGGACCAAATGGAAGAGGAAAGAGAGAAACAGCTGGATGATCAGGCAGAGAAAAACGATCACAGCCAAGAGGAAGTTGAAGAACAGTTGAATGATCAGATACATGAAGAGGAAGGAGAGAAACAGTTGAATGATCAGACACGTGAAGAGGAAAGAGAGAAGCAGGATGAAGCCCAAACACGTGAAGAGGAAAGAGAGAAGCAGGATGAACCCCAGACACATGGTGAAACTATGCAACCAACAACTGTAGAAGCGCAGACAAATGAAGAAACTGTGCAACCAACAAATGCCAAGAAAAGGAAAACAAGAGGACCAACTAAGATGCGTGGAGTTGTTATTGGTGAAGGAGAGTACTGTTCCTCTGAACCAACGTACAAGGTTGGTCGTATACCACTGGGTCCTAATGCAGCAGCTGTCATTATCAAGTCTGTAACAAAAGAAGATGCATATGTATGGAGGCCAACCCCTACTGTTGAAAAACTTGGCCAAGCTGTGGGAATGAAAATAGCATGGCCAGCTGATAAGATCATTGTGGAAAATGAGCTAGCCTCCCCAACCCCATCTGAAAACCAAACTTCTGATTCATCGGTAATTGTTTTCACCTATGATTATGAATCTGTATAACTTATACATGATATGTTCTGATATATATTGTGTTTTTGACTGACTTAGGCATTCCAAATTCCAATCATCATCAATGATTGGAATTTAGAGGATGTAGTAGTTGCTGAGGGTTATATGTGTTCAACTGATCCGAATGAAATGGTCAACAATATTGCTATTGGACCCGGTGTTGCAATGGTGAAGGTTGTTAATGTGGTTAAGAAAGATGCTTACCTATGGAGACCAACTCCTGGCATGTATATGATGGAGCATGCACTTCAATAGTATGTTGTCTGGCCTATTCAAAAGATACAGTTGGCTACTCCTCCTGGAAAAGTATCATCACCAAAAGCATCATCACCTATATCATCATCACAGAAAGCAGCATCACCTGTGGTATGATTCTGTTACTACAATTTAACTTAATATGATGTTTTTGATGGTCGCATGAAGTTTAATACAACGCTGTGCTGTGTAGAGCAACAACTCATCATGTCAGAAGAAAGAGAAGTGCTCATTGTTGGACTTGGATAATTCAGGAGAGATCGTTGCAGAAAGAAAAGTTCTTTCATCCAATCCGGAAGACATAGTCCACTTTGTCCCCTTAGGGCCTGATGCTACCAAGGTGTGGATTCAAGCTGTAAAGAATGGAAAGGCCAAAGTATGGAGACCAAATGGTGAAGTTGAATGCATTGATGATGCTTTGGGTACGACAGTAGCATGGCCTAATGAGAAACTTGTTTTTACATGAGGTTGTGATGATGGAAGTTAATTTATAAACCTATGTGTTATTCTAGAATGGTGGGTATGTTCGAATATTGTATTTTCTGTTGACTTTGAATATGTTTTACAAAGTTGTCTTCTGTTTTTTGTTTTTACATGTGTTCAAAATATTTGTTTTAGTTAGAAGTGTAAACTTTAAAATAAAAATAAGACAAGAACGTATAACCTAAATCTAACATGTAAATTTAAAAAAATAAAAATACTAACCTTAAACCCTAAAATATAAACCCTAAAATAAAAAAACTAAAACAGATTAAAATAAAAACTAAATCCTCAACCCTAAACCCTAACACATAACCTCTTAAACCCTAAACTCTAATTTAGAAACCTAAAACAAATTAAAATGAAAACTAAACGATAAACTCCAAATCGAAAATGTAAATCTTTAAAAATAAAATACTAACACATAACCCCTTAAACCCTATATTCTAAATTAGAAACCTAAAACAAATTAAAAATTCTGTTACTAACTCCTAAACACTAATAGTATACCCTATATATGTATACATTAAAACTAAATTAAAAGTAAACCCTTTCTAATCCCTAAATCATTAGCCCAAAGGATAGAAACATAAAACCCTAAACCCTAAACATAAAACCCTAAACCCTAAAACTCTAAATCACAAAAGTTACAAACCCCAAGTATTATTGTTAAGTTAATATAGTAAATCTACTGGGCCTTTACCATAATTACCTAAAAACCTATCCTTTTGTGTTAATATATCGAGAAGAAACCTAATATCTTCGTTTTTGTTTCTCAGAACAAAGATAGGGTTTCTCTTCTTCGTTGTCTCTCGTCTCTTGATCGAACTGGGCTCTCATTGGCTTCCGTCTGCCCACCGGTGAATTCCTATCTATCTTTGTATCTTTCTCAATATCTATGTATCTCTCTCAAGCTCACTGACCCTTAAATTAATACTCACTGTGATTTAGGGTTTGTATCTCAATATTCGAAGCCGATTCTTATCCTTCGCCGTTTTCCAGGTATCTATCGTTGTATCTCTCGCACAATCACATCTATCTCGAAACTGTTTCTTTAAGCATCTCGTCTCTAATCTGTTTCTTTCGGCATCTTATCTGACATTCGTCTAAGTTTTGTGTCTAATTTAAGTTGATTTTTTTCCTGTACTGAACTCTATGTTGCCTTTCTAGTTGTATATTGATGATTCCTCTGTGATTTATGTGGATGAGTTTATAGCTACTTGTCTCACTTCTCGGTTATATTGTTTTTGACAGAGATTGAAGAACTAAGGAAGAAACTCGAGAAGTAGGAGCGTTTAGAAGCAGCCACCCAAAAAGTTAGGTCTTTCTCTTAATATCTTCAATTCAGGGTTTCATATCAAGGGTAATATTTCTTAACTGATTTACTGTCACATATGGTTATCTGGAATTCACTAAGAAATTTGTAACCGTAGCCTTAGCCTTTCAAAGTTTAATGACTGATCGAGCATTCGTTCTTGTCATTTTAAATAGATATCAAGAAGAAGATGTCTCCCTAATCTCCCAAAGGTAATTGACATATTTGTTCTGGTCTTAGTTCAATTTTTCGTTGTCTAAATATTAAATTAGTGTTGCTTTACTTTTTGATTCAGAAATGGAAGCAAGGAAGATCATAGTCTGCGGACTCCCGACAATGGGGATCATACCAAAGCTCCGCCCACAGCCACAACATGAAGCAGATAATGATCGAGGAGGCGATGTGGTGGAGCTCACAGGAGTAGAATACCGTAGAGTTATGGGTTACATGATACGGGTTGAGGAAGACCAAGCAGATATCGCTCCTGATTTCCAGAGACTTGTCCAAAATCTCAAAAGGGAAGAACATAGACTCAGAAACCAAGAACTCAACTCAGTTGCAATGAAACGACCAAAGCAAGAACAAGTAGAGTCTTCAAGAAAGGGTGGTCGTCGAGGCTAAGTAGCAGAAGCTGAAGGTGTTAGGGAATTGTGTTTGATGTATGAACAATGTTTGTGTTAATTGTATTTGATGTGTTTTTCAGTGGTATTAAACCGTGTTTTAATACCCTGATGTGAATCTATTTTTATTTTATAATATTTCTTTTTTTAATTTAAATGTAATTAAAATTAAAATTAAAATTAAATTAAATTAATATTTACAGAAAATATTAGGGTAACAAAAATATATAATTTCGAACAATCGGAATACATAACATTTACGGATTGATATGTTTGATCTAACGATAACATTTAAAATATTGCTATCTTTACAATATAGAAGACGACTATATAACGCTATTATATAGCTAATTCATAATCCCATAAACGCTATTGTATAAATAACCTATTGCATCAAATAAACGCTATCTTAAATAACATATACAACAGCAATTAAAGCTATCTAAAAATTAATTATCATAGCATGTATATAAAACGCTATCTTTAAAATATTTACAATAGCATTTACCGAAAACGCTATCTAAAGTGTCAGACTTTTTATCGCGGTCGATGACATAGCGGGTAACTCAACGCTATCGTATCGATATATAGCGTTTTCCGGTAGTTATCAATACCCGAATTTCTTGTAGTGGCAACATGTCGTTCCACCTATAAACAACAGCATTGTCTGCGTGTACTTCCACATTAAAAAACCATCTCATGTTTACATTTCAAAAATAAACAGTTATCGAATGGTCACAGTAAAAAATAGAACTATAATTAGATAACATTGCCTACAAGACCAAGAAATATACAAAACACACTACATATAAAAAAGTACAAAAAACCAGAGAAGCAAAAGATCAAGATAAATGTAATTACATCAAATTGAAAGACAAATTCCGCGCGTAGCGCAGAGAAACCCCTAGTCTTATATATAATTAGAGACTCTTCTCTCCTCAGGAGAGGCCACGTCACTCATTACTTTTATTTTTAGGATTTGGGCCTGAAATTGCGAAATCATATCTTCTTCTTTACATATTAATATGGGCCTAAAACTAAGGTTCACACTTTTCTGGAAAACCTTAATGTCTTCGTGCCCCTCCCCTCCTCCCTCATCCGACACGCAAGCCTCCAACCTCACTCCAATATCATCTACAAGGGTCAACTTCTCTTGTAGCCTTATAGCTTTAAAAGAATTCCCACATACACCTGTATAATCTCTCATACCCTTTCCACTTTAATGAAATGTAGTTTGACATTTTTGCCCTCGGTTTGGGTGAAAATTTGGGATGGAAAAATTGGTGGTCCGAAATTGGTTGGAAAATTAAATTGGTTTATGAAAAAAAAACCCCAAAAAAGAATCCGGCTCTCGCCAATCTGCGGGTCCGTCGGCGCCTTCGCCTCGTGTCTCCGACCACCATTCGCCGCCTCCGTCGTGGGGCTCCGTCACCATTGGGACTACCAATTGAGTATAAATGCATTCCAGAGGTAGAATCGGTGTGTATTGTAAGCATATTGGCCGCGGAAATCGATTGAAACTAGAATTTATGTTCATGTTGCAGGAGAACTGGGGACAACTAGTGCAACTGATGTATTTTGTATAACAAGTAAAACCGGTATAAATGGTACAATTAGTACAACTAGTGAAACTAAGAATCAATCTGTATAACCAGTATAACTGAGGACAACTTGTGTAAAACTCGATGTGAGTCTCTGTTTTTTGAAGTGACTTGTAATGATGTGCATCTTTCTTGGGTTTGTAGTGCGACAACTTGTCTTCCTTCCTTGTCCCCTGCATTAAACGGAGCATTAAAAAATGCCCCGTTTAATGCAGGGGACAAGGAAGGAAGACAAGCCGTCGCACTACAAACCCAAGAAAGATGATGAGCATCATTACGTCTCTCCGAAAAACAGAGACTCACATCGATTGGGTCTCCGAAGCCGGTGAACCTTCACATCTCTGCATCTTATGGACGCTACCCAAACAAATTATGGGTCTATAAATACAAAGAAGTTCTGCGTCTCTCTCATAACCATTTCCCACACAAAAGAAGTTCTAAAAGCAGAGAGAAATTCATTTCGAAAAAAGAGAGAAGTTTGAAAAACAGAGACTCACCATGGCCAACATGAGATCGATTGTCTCTCTTCAACAATTTCAGATCGAAATCCTCACCAAGATCTTACAGAAAGCCGGCAAAAATTCCTGCGCTGATTACTGCAACCTCAGAAAAACATGCATAATTATGAACGAAGCCGGCAAGAGTCCTGAAGTCCTCCGTTCTCTCTCTCTCTCTCTTTTACCCCTGGTGAAGAATCCTCGCAATGCGTATGAGCACATGGAGTTTCTGAACAAATGCCTAGACAATGATAACTGCGCGGCTAACTTTGTTCAAGGTTAATGGATTCCCGGATAGGATTGACACTTTGATGGATCGAAAGATAAACTGATCACGGATCAGTGGTGGATCGATGGAGACCGTCACAGGTTGCGGAAGGCCTTTGGTATTACCCACTTCAAAGAAATAGAAGAAGTAACCCTTAGCTCCGAAACTCTAAGAAGGTTTGATGCTTGGAAGTAACCCTTGCCAAGAATCAAAAGAATTGTTCAACCAAGAACAAAGAGATGAACTCTCAAAATAAGATGAAAATAGATTGATTAAAATGAAGTGAAAGGTTAGGTACATATAGGACTCTAGAAGTCAAAGAGACTAGTCAATTAAACTACTTAGGAAATGTGAAAACAATAACTAAGAAGACTTGACCAAAGACTAAACATTAAAACTATGTAGAATGACTCTTAAACTACTTTGACCAAATAATTTGTCCTTTGAAGCGCTTGGTCGAAATGGTCTTGTTGGGCCACGAAAATTAGCTTCTATTAGACTTAGGAAAGTATCCTGGATGCCAAACATAAGTTTGCAAGCTCTCAAAACAGTTGGGCCTTGAAATCTCCAAGTATAGCACCAGTTGGACCCGTTTCGGAAAATGAGGTGCAGCTTTCTTTTCCTTTGGACTTTTACTCCGTTCTTGGGCTCGTTGGAAATCGAAGATATCAAGGAAGAATCTCCAATTGGTTTCTGGTCCAAATTGTACCTGAGTTGGGCTGGGTGACTCAATCTTTGGCTCAGTCGCGGAATAGAACTTCAAGCAGATCCATCGGTTTGTAAAATTCATATCTTTTCCATCTGGACCAATATTGATGTGATTCCAATTCTCACAGCCTCTCTGATGAATCAAGAATTCAGGAAAATTAGTTTCATGGCTTAACTCCTTCTCGTTCGTTCTGAAATCTCCTTTGAATGCTCGCATGTCCAAATCGCGTAAGCTTGAAATGGTCTGAGTTGAAAGTTGCATAACTTCTTCACCATAACTCTGATTTGAGTAATTATTCTTGGAGATATTTTGAAAATGATCTGAGCATATTCTCCAAGTAGTTTCATGTATTGAATCTCCGTGGTTGAGAAGATATGAATCAAACAGTGACCATGTATCTGAACTTGATTCAATAATCTGAATTGTCGGACCGTCCTTAGCTATGTTCGGCTTATCGACCATGGGAAGCTTGTCCAGATTGTTCAGCTCGTCCTTCATCAGCTTGTCTCGACTATCTAGACCATCCTCCGAGCTATCCGTGGATTCCTGGCCCGATAGATGATCCCAGAATCTATCATTCCCCTCCTCTTGAAAAGGATTTGACCTCAAATCTTGTTCCCTTACATCAAAAGGAAATGAATTAAGTAAACAGAAAAAGATCAAGGAAACGAACAAGTAAGTAATGACAATGAAAGAGCTTGGACTGAAACTTCCTTTGGCGTTTGAAGTGTCCTTTCTTAAGTACTTCCAGTCCCAATCTTCAGACTGAAAAATCAGTTGATTGTTCTCCTTGCTTTCTACCTTTTGAGATCGATCCTGGCTCAAGACTCTCTTTGGTGTATGATCAACTCTCTTAGAAAGAACTCGGCTCATCTTTGTTCTAGAAACAAACTTCTCGGCCTGTTTATCTTGTACTTTCAAAACATCTAAAGAAAACACATCAAATGTGCAAGAGAAGTAATCAAACGGTTTCTCCATTTTCAGAAAACTAAAAACAGGATCCAAGTTTCTAAGAAACTCTTTCAAAGCTTTGTTAACAGCAATAGCAAGTTTGAAACACCAAATATGAAAGAATCTCTTAACCCTTCTTAACACCAAAAAATTAAATGTTTTGAACACAAGCAAAGCTCTTCTTGAAAATGAATTGATCTTTGTAAACTTCAGAAAACTCTTATCAAGATCAAGATCATTCAAATTCGTTTTGCAAAGTTTTAGGAATGATTTTGAGTCACACAAAATGTTTTCAAAGCATAGTTCAAACTTAGAGAAAGCCTTAACAATTGCAAATTCTTCTTTAGTTCCAAATGACTCAAATGCTTTCTTTTTCAAAGAAACTCTCAAAGAACCTTCAAACTCACAAAACTTATAAAACATAAAACATTTTGGCGTAAAGAAACTCTCAGGTTCAAGTGTTTCAAAAAGGTGGATCATTTTATCAAAAACAAATCCAGAAACACAAAACTCTTTAGCCTTAGCCAAACCAAAACGTTTTTCTTGAGCAGAGAAAAAGAAAACCAGATAAAACTTTGTATCAAGCAATGCAGCTCTCTTACAGTGCTTTGGATTGTCATTAGGAAATGACATGAGGGCTGGTTGTGGCATAAAACTGATCGGCTGCTCCAAGACATACTTCTGTGGCAAGCTTTTTTGTGGAAGCCCTTGGCTTGCTCTTCTTTTAATCCATTCTTTGATCGAGTGTTCTCCTGGTCCATAGTCCACTTGCTTATCCAAATCTTGGATCACCCTTGCCTTTAGGACAAAAACCTTGACATGCTTAATCTGCTCTTTCACATAAACTAGAAGGAACAAATCATATGTGACAAAAGAAAAATCAAACAATTTTGTTATCTCCAAAACTTTTAAGGCAAGTCTTAAATTCATCGGATCCTCATCTAAATCTTTGTCATAGACCAGATTAACAACATAACACAGATTGTTCCAAAACTCTTTAGATGATCTTAAGACAGACAAGATCGCATATGTGCTAGAAATCAGACTGAAATGCACTAACTTAGAAACTTTCACAATAGCCAATGATGCAAAACGTTTCTTAGTTCTAAGCAAATGTTTGTCATGCCATTTTCTGAACCAAAACTCTTTCATTGCACAAGTGAATTCATAGACTTCTTGAAGTGATCTAGGCATTAGAAAACCTTTTTCATAAAACGTGGACAAATGTTTTAGGTGAAAAAACCTTTTATCAAAAACGTTTTCATAAAAAGTCAAGTTTGTTTCACAACACAAAACATCACATGCTATGGATGGTCTAATACCAATATTAAACTCAATCTTCATTAAACAGAAAACTCTTTGGGTTCAAAATCATCTCTCGCGCGTGTTTCAAAATCTGAAATCAATTTGTCAAAAACCGAATTAGAAACACATAATTCTTTCACATTTTGCAAACCAAATTGCTTTTCTTCAGAACAAACAAGCTAGGTTTTGCATCTATCAAACTGATTTCCTTACGGTTGTAGTCATGATCTGCTCTTTCTCTGGCCGGTCTGGATTTTTCTCTAGTGCTCCTATTAGGCTTCTCACGTGGTCTCCTTCGTTGTGCCTTTTCCTGCACAAAATCAGACTTGAGAAAACCAAACTTGTTAGAATTTGATCGCATTTTTCTCAAGGAGAGTCTAGATGCTGAATAGGAATCGCCTTCCTGAATCCTGTCAAGCCGGACATTGATCTCCTCAAGACCTGCATTTATCATTCTCGTTATTTGCTCATTAAGAGCTCGCATTTGAACGCTAGATATCCCGCCTCTACGACTTTCATTCCTATCTTCATCACTACTCGCCATGGTTTTCCTGAAAACACTTAGACAAACGGATTAAAGAAAACACTCTCACTCTCAAGTGTTTAAACTCGCCCACACAAGTGTTTGATTGGTCACTCCGAGTCTTCTCTCAATGTTCTCGGCAAACAAGTTCAATCCAAATCGCAAGTACCCCCAAGCAACAAGGGAAAGAAGAAAAGATAGAAAGTTGCAAGATTTTTGGTGGGATTTGCCTTAACCAATTCAGGCTGGATTTCTCCTCAGCCAGCTGGATTTCTCCTCAGCACAAGTATTGAAAATTTTTTTTTTTCGTTTTTTGTTTTTTTCGTTTTATTTTTTGATGAAATGAATTGGCCCAAATTCCAAATACAAGATAGAAAGAGAAGAAGTATTTAAGAAATGGTGTAGATGAAATGAGAAGATGAAAAGATAGAAGATACCAACAAAGAGTGGCTCTGATACCACTTAATGAATTCCCGGATAGGATTGACTCTTTGATGGATCGAAAGATAAACTGATCATGGATCAGTGGTGGATCGATGGAGACCGTCAAAGGTTGCGGAAGGCCTTTGGTATTCCCCACTTCAAAGAAATCGAAGAAGTAACCCTTAACTCCGAAATTCTAAGAAGGTTTGATGCTTGGAAGTAACCCTTGCCAAGAATCGAAAGAATTGTTCAACCAAGAACACAGAGATGAACTTTCAAAAGAAGATGAAAATAGATTGATTAAAATGAAGTGAAAGGTTTGGTACATATAGGACTCTAGAAGTCAAAGAGACTAGTCAATTAAACTACTTAGGAAATGTGAAAACAATAACTAAGAAGACTTGACCAAAGACTAAACATTAAAACTATGTAGAATGACTCTTAAACTACTTTGACCAAATAATTTATCCTTTGAAGCGCTTGGTCGAAATGGTCTTGTTGGGCCACGAAAATTAGCTTCTGTTGGACTGAGGAAAGTATCCTGGATGCCAAACATAAGTTTGCAAGCTCTCAAAACAGTTGGGCCTTGCAATCTTCAAGTATAGCACCAGTTGGACCTGTTTCGGAAAATGAGGTGCAGCTTTCTTCTCCTTTAGACTTTTACTCCGTTCTTGGGCTCGTTGGAAATCTAAGATATCAATGAAGAATCTCCAATTGGTTTATGGTCCAAATTATACCTGAGTTGGGCTGGGTGACTCAATCTTTGGCTCAGTCGCGGAATAGAACCTCAAGCAGAACCATCAATTTGTAAAATTCATATCTTTTCCATCTGGACAGATATTGAGGTGATTCCAATTCTCACAGCCTCTCTGATGAATCAAGAATTTAGGAAATTAGTTTCATGGCTTAACTCCTTCTCGCTCGTTCTGAAATCTCCTTTGAATGCTCGCATGTCCAAATCGCGTAAGCTTGAAATGGTTTGAGTTGAAAGTTGCATAACTTCTTCACCATAACTCTGATTTGAGTAATTCTTCTTAGAGATATTCTGAAAATGATCTGAGCATATTCTCCAAGTAGTTTCATGTATTTAATCGCCGTGGTTGAGAAGATATGAATCAAACAGTGACCATGTGTCTGAACTTGATTCAATAATCTGAATTGTCGGACCGTCCTTAGCTATGTTCGGCTTATCGACCATGGGAAGCTTGTCCAGATTGTACAGCTCGTCCTTCATCAGCTTGTCTCGACTACCTAGACCATCCTCCGAGCTATCCGTGGATTCCTGGCCCGATAGATGACCCCAGAATCTATCAAAAGTATCCTCAATAGTTTTAATCAGTTTTACCGGTTTTACCTCAATAGTTTAACTCGGTTTTAACGGTTTTACATCAGGTATCCTCTCATACTTCCTAGAGGGTGATGTGGAAGGCGGATTGTTATATTTTAACAATGCCGCCATTGGAGAGGGCGAGGAGCAGATTCTGGAAGCTGCTTACCTATTGGGTGTTCTGCGCTACCTCCACGACGATCCTCTAAGTCCATTTGATAAAGTTACTTTCCGTGACTGACGGGAAGATGAGGAGGATTTGGTGGCCCTCGTTTGGAAGAACTTGAGGAGGATACTGCATGAAATCGATGTCGAGAAGAAACCGGTTTATATGCAAACATTGCGGAACATAAGGCCCCCTGTATCTTGCCATCTTCTGGATTTGGAAAGCGAATGTCCCAAATGATTCATGTTCAAACGGGGCATGAGGTTCAACTACATAAATAACCATATGCCTTTTATCTTGCCCTAATTTCTTTTCTCGTACTCTGTTTTGTTGTTTTTAATTTCTCGGCTATGTAGTACTCTTTTTTGAATGTTATGTCTCCATCATTTTCCAAGAAAATTGAATTCGGTATCACTGTGTAAAACTGTTGATAAAACTGCGTAAAAATGCTGGTAAAACTGTGTACAACCTGTAAAACTGGTAAAACTGTTGGTAAAACTGTATAAAACGGTTGGTACAACTGTGGGTAAAACTGTGTAAAACTGTTGGTAAAACTGTCTACAACAAGTAAAACTGTGTAGAACTGCGTAAGATGTGTAGAACTGGTAAATTGTGTAAAACTGTGTAAACTGGTAATACTGGTAAAACCGTGTAAAACTGTGTAATAAACTGTGTAAAACTAAGTTATTATCGTAATTATAATGATTATCATTAGAGAAAATATTTAACATATAGCTATATGATATTTGAACTTGTACGATCACTTTCATCCTAACCATGGTCAATGGGTGATATTACAAAAAATTAGATTGAGAATCACTCAACCAAGTAATTCCACAAACAATGTTCATATACTTGCAAGATCTTTTTTGGAATAACGGACAAGTAAGGAGGATAAATTTACACAAATTGAGGGTTGTAACATATTAATATGCAGAAGCATTATATTCATAGATTAATTGAGTCTAATCAACTGTAAAACTATAAAATCAAATTTAAAGTATTAGTAAAACTGATTATAATGATAAGAGCCAAAGTACAACTATTAAGAAATTTTGTACAACTACAAACTCCTTTAAAACTATGTGTTTTTTCTAGAGCGGCAAAATTCAAAATTAACCAAATATTTGGCGGGAAAAAACATTAATACTTTTCTATTCTCGTCTCCCCTTTTTTTAAAAATAATTAGACTTTTAATATTTAGCTAGTTAAATATATTATATATTTTTATGTCATAAATATAGAAATCTATATGTTTGAAATAGAAAGTTAACAAAATACCCAACATTTTTAAATACTACTAAAAAAGGGACAAAAGTCCTAAAAACCAACACCACCTAAATCGCAATCACTTTCTCCTAACTTTCTCCTCCTCCACAAAATTTTCCACCGCAATCATTCTTGCGTCAATTCCACGAATAATCCTCAAGATTTCGGCTATATCGGTTGGGGATGAAGCAGAAGCTTGTGGTGGTGGGGGATCAATCGTCGGAGCAAGAACTAGTTCCTTCTCTTTTGTTCCTCGTGCAGCAACATCTTGTTCAAACATGTCTTCAAAGAAGACCGTCTTCCCAAAAAGAAGACGATTGGTCCACCCATCAACCACGATATCATTTTCATCACGATCGTCATCTACTTCGAAGATTTCAGCCAGAAGATCTTTTTCTTCTTGCGTACTGATTAAGAGGATGCTATCAATGTCCTGACAAAGATTAAAACAATTGTTAATACAAACTTTAAAACAACAAATATAAACATTCATATTCAATTGATAACTGACATGAGTTGTACCAAGTTCATCATTGATTTTTTCAATGGGAATTTCTGACATATCTCCTTTCTTGAACTTCGACTTGCACATCCTCGGGCACATCATGTGTTCTCCTGGGACCATTTCCCTAAATCTTCTCCCCAGTTGAGGAATCGCCTCAAACAGTAGTAGCTACAAAACAGTAGTAGTAGTTAGACTAAGTTGCAATTAAAGCAACATCAACAACTTCAATGTACTTACCTCCAAAGGGAGACAAAAACCCGGAATAGCCCACTGTGCGTCATTCTTCAGCTCCCCTTTGGATTGAAAATGACAAACCGTGTGCTTTATCTCCTCCACCATGAAGTCGTAAGAAAGTCTACCCCAAGGAAACGTCTTACAATAGTCGAGGTTGGTCACAGCTCTTTGAAATACATACAAAACGTCTGGTGCACCTTTTCCAATCTTCCTTTGTCCGCAAACTATACTCGACAAGTAGAACAACACAACCATCTTCAATCTGTCGGCGTGAGCTCCCATTGCTACAAGCTTCACTTTCACATCTTCCTGTCTTACCGGTCCTTTACCAAAATGGTGCTTGATGAAACTCAGACTGCCCCTTTCTTTGTATCCAACAAGATAGTTTCGGCAGTTTAAACCACAGATCAACGCGTATTCCCTCAGGACATAAAGCAGAGGAAATCCATTTACAACGAACCAAAGTTCCTTTCTCTTACCGGTCTTGGCTGTTCGCAACACGAGCATCCACATGCCCTGAACCTTGTGGTTATGGTCCTTCGGCATGTGGAACAGGTACTTAAACTAAGGATGCGACACAAACCATTCCTTCTCAACATCATTCAGGGGCGGGTTCAGGCCTTCAAACGTTTTGAACACATCCTTATGATAACATTGTTGGGAATGTCCTGAAATCTACTGTACTATCTCTAGAAAGTATGATAAGTGTCGAGATCAGACATAAGTCATAAATACTGGGTGATCATGATGACTTGCTAGAGCCCGCTCATGATCTATAAGTTTAGGACTTATTACCAGTATTGTATGATCCCTAAGGGTCACACACCATAGCTAACGGGAAAGTTAAATGGAATTAATACGGTAAGATGCAAGGCATTTACTGTATTTGTACAGAGAGTTGGGCCAGACAAAATACAGGCTTTTGTCTGATTTGTGTCTTGGGCCCAAAATCCCAATAGGCCATTAGGTTAATTCCTTGGGCCCATATAAGGAAGAGGAGGCGCCATTAAGCCCTAAGGCTCTGCGATTTTTGCCTCAGCCGTCCTCTCTCTCTCTCTCTCTCTGTTGTTCCAGCTTGGTCTAGCAGCTTGATCCAGTAGCTTGTAAGCGTGTGGATACCTAGGAGGAGCCGGTTTCTATCAGCTCTTGCAGATCTCGATATTCCTTTGATCAATCCGCTGCAATCATAAGGTAATCATCCTGATCTGTTTATGATTCATCTGCAAATCACGTAGATCCTAGTTTATTATGTGCTAGGATGTAACCTGACAATTACACCATGAATACACATAATCCTACAGTGGTATCAGAGCCTAGGTCGTTAGGTTTTTGCTTTTTGGATCATACTAGGTTGTTTATTAGTTTGATGAATCGATTTTAATGAGTAAAATTGATTGAAACTTGGAAAACCTAGAAATAAGAAACTGGTATAAGAATCGATTTTGCTCATAATCGATTTTATTGAAACTCGTTTCTATTGTATGAATCGCTTTGTAACTTTGATTTATAATCATTAACAAATCAATCGTTGTTGACTTTGTTTGATAATAAGAGAATCGTTTTGACAAGGTTTTGTCTTTAGTGAATTGCATGAATCGATTTGGTTGATTAAGAATGTTAAGAATCGATTGTTTAATTAGAATAAGGACAAAATCGTTTTGTTCATAAGCGATAATGGAAAAGTCACGATCGAATTTGTTAGGTTTGAAAAAGGACAAATTCGTGTTTGTCTTTAGAGAATTACGATCGCAAGGTTTGTTTTTGACTTATCATGGAATCGCTTTTGACTAGGGTTTGTCAATGTTCAAAGCTTTTTGTCTTTATGTGAAAGAACATGATCGTAAAGTGAATAGAATAAAACGAATTGAAAAAGTCTAAATTGATTGATAATTAATTAACAATCGATTTGTATAAGTCAAGTATAGTGATCGCTTGTTGACTTAAGGTTAACAATCAATCATGTTTTTGTCTTTAAGCTAAAGACAAAAACATTTCAAAGCATTGAATAATGTATGGTTCAAGCGGTTAACCCAAATCGTGGTTTGCTGGAAATTGTTTAATACAATTGGTATTATTTAATTTCTGGTTAAACCGGATTTAAATTCAAAAAAAAAAAATTGAATTTTAACCTAAACCGAAGGCTGGTCTAAGTTTGATTTGGTTGGACCAAATAATTTAGAGCTGGTCTGGTTTAGTAAATAACCAGTTGGATTTAGTAGTTAATTTGGTCTTGGACCAGAATTAATGAACCGACTCGGTTATGTCAAATTATTGGGCCAATTGGAATTCTGAGGTCTTGGGCCAAGAATTGGGCCTATAATTTGTGACCCAACCGAAAACTTTATTAAAACATTAAATTAGAAGTTTCTAATTTTGGAATGTTGGGAAATTTGTAATAATAGTATGTTTCCGATTTAGAAAGTTTCTAAAATAGTAGGTTTTCCTAAATAGAAGTTTCCATATTTAGTAAGTTACCTGAAATGGAAAGTTTCCCAAAATAGTAATCTTCTAGTTTGGGAGGAAATCTATTGAAACCTAAAATCCTCAAAAACAATATCAAGCTTGGATGTCTTGCCCAATCTTGTCAGCTACTTAACGCTTATTCAATTACAGATATGGCTTACAGTGTGAGGTGTCTGTTTTTGCGTAAGTAAAGTAGTATATAGTCACTAATTTCATTGGGAGTCCCAGACTTTAGTGATTATTTGGCTGTAAGAGATTGGTTTCCTTGACTGGGCCATCGGGAGTCCCGGGCCTTGAGACATCTGGTGTATTGGGCCTTGGGCCCAATTCACAACCGAGAGTTATTGGATATAACTAGCTGTGTGTATGCTTACCAAGTAAAGCTACTTCTGGGTGACGGCTAGTGGCCCACTTTGGATTTAGCTGAACATGAGTCTCGGAATTATTGCATTCTTATGAGGTTAAACAAAGAAATTTTGAATGCAATGCGAGTTTTCTTATAAGTTATTAAGATTACTCTTTTAATGAACTAAATAACTAAAACTCTATTTATCTCTAAATTTCAGTTATGACTAGCACAAACAATCAAAACACTTTCTCGATCCGGTCTATCCTTGAGATGGACAAACTGAACGGATCAAATTTCTTGACTTGGTCGCGGAACCTGAGGCTAGTCCTCAGGCAGGAGAGAAAGGACTATGTCCTTGAGAGAGCTCTCCCTGAGAGGATCGGGTCCAATGCCTCTCATGCAGTATATGATGCTTGGAATAAGCATTATAATGATGCGGTAGATGTGCGTGGTCTGATATTGGCTACCATGGACTCAGATTTGTTGAAGCAATATGAGAACATGGAGTCGCCAATAGAGATGATCAGCAGCCTGAAATTGAAATTTCAGGAGCAGGTAAGAGTGGAGAGATACCAGTTGGTTAAGTCTCTCACTAGCTGCAAGCTACCAAATGATCATCCAGTAAGTCCTCATGTCAGTAAAATGATGGGTTACATTGATAACCTGAGGAAACTGGATTATCCAGTTAGCCAAGAATTGGCAACTGAGATCATTCTGCAGTCACTGCCGTCAAGCTATGATAAGTTCAAAAGGAACTATATCAAGAAAGGCTTAACGAAGACGCTGACTGAACTGCATGATATGCTCAAGACAGTTGAACCAAACGTGAAGAGCACCCTGTATAATCTCATAATGGAGAAGGGTAGGTTTACTAAACCTAGTGCTGACAAGGGTGAAGACAAAGTTGTCCAGATTTTGAATCATGGCAAGCCTGTGTCTTCTGAGCCCGAGTCAGATACATCTTACGTTGGTAAGTGCTGCTACTGTAAAGAGGTTGGGCATTGGAAGAGAGATTGCATTAAATTCATGGAAGATTATGAGGAGTTGAAGTTGATGTATGAGACTACTTCCTCAGGTATTCATGTTATTACTTCAAGTTCTACCTTATAGGTATTGGATACTGGTTGTGGCACTGATATTTTTTATAATATGCAGAGCCTAAGCAACAGTAGAACGTTGAAGGAAGGACAAGTGGAACTGCGTGTCTGGAAGGAGCTATGGATGCTGCCTCAGCCGTAGGGTTTTCACTTATAGATGCCTTTGAGGCTTGGTTTTGTATTAAGTAATTGCTACAATGTACCTGCTTTAAGCAGAGTTGTCTTTCATTTTCTTGTAAGAATTTGAATGTTTTTCATTTTGATAAAAGACAAGTTTTGTTCTTTTGATCTTAATGAAATATTAATTGTAGCACCCTATTCAAGGAATGGGTTTTATATCTTAAACCAAAGAGTGCCTAAATGTAACATAAATACCGAATTGGTTTAAATCTGATGAATTAAACCTGATTTTTCTTGGCATAAATGTTTTGGTCACATAGAGTGAGTCGGATTCAGAAATCCCATAGTTATGGACTTTTGGGCTCATTTGATTGGATATCTTATGAGACTTGAATTCTGCTTACTGGACCAAAAGACAAAGGGCCCATCTTAGCCGAGCTAGAGAAAGGCCCAAAGGCTTATTGGACCTTGAACATACTCATGTATGTGGCCCGATGAGCAGTAATGCCAGAGAAAATTTCCTGTACTTCATTATATTTACTGATTACTTCAGTGAGTATGACTGTGTTCATTTGATGAGACACGAGTCGGAATTCTTTGAAATGGTCGAAAGAGTTCCAGAATGAGGTATAGAATCTGAGTGACAGAAGTATTGAGACTCTGGATTAGATCACGAGTGAGAATACTTAAGTCATTGATGGTGTGATCATCTGAATGAGTGTGAAGTCGTTTCACAGCTCATTTCTCCTGAAAACCTTGAGGTGTTTCTGTGAGAAAGAATCAGATCTTATTAGAAATGATTAAAGATGAGTCACACGAATCTTCCATGATATTCTTTAAGAATAACGCTCTAGAAATATCTAAGTTTACGCTGAAATAGTTCCACCAATATCAGTTGAAAGACACCACATAAATGTGGACTGGAAATGATCCAAATTCGTCTTTACTGAGTATTTGTAGTTGTGCTACTTCGCTGGTTGTCCTAGGGAAACCAAGGCTTGTTACTTTTTACGTCCATTCCGAAAAACGAAGTTAGGTTGTTCGGAATTCTGTTTTCTAAAAGGAAAGTTACTTTCCAAGAAGAACAGTGGGAGTAAAAGTATAACTAGAAGAAATTCGAAAAATACAGGAGGCTGCTCAACCTGTTGAGGGAGAGCAGCGGATGGATTTACAGATTTCTGTAGAATCTACACCTGTAGAGCCTGAAGTTCGCAGATCTGAATGAATCCGTCACTAATCCGAGAGTGATTTCTCGTGATTAGTTGCCATGATCTGATGATCATTGAAAGGGACGAACCTGCGAAATTCACAGAAGCGAAAGTGAGCCCGAACTCCGAAAAAATTACACTGTGTGTAAGTTAGCTTCATCGATCCATTCATGGATGGAAGCAAACATATCGGAGTTGGAATCTTCGTTCTGTTGAAGTAGTCAAGGTTTTGACTTGAACAGGAACGAAGTGGAACTGTGCGTTTACTAATAGATAAGTGGGAGCGATGTTGCATTTCTCATAGTGTATGTCGATGACATACTGATTCTCGGAAATAACGTTCCAATGCTGCAGTCGGTAAAGGACTGGCTTGGGAGTTGTTTTTATGATTGACATGGGTAAAGCCACGTATGTTCTTGGATTTTGGATCTAAAGATAGAGATCCAAAAGAGCTGATAGGACAAAGTCAGGATTCTTATATTGACAAAGTCCTACACGTTTTCAGCATTCCAAGAAGGGTTTTATGCCAATGTCACATGGCATTACGTAAAGCAAGAAACATTGTCCTAAAGATAACTGCTGAGCTTGAATGCATGGATGAGATTCCATATGCGTCGGCAATTGGATCTATCATGTATGCCATGACACGTACTTGTTTTGATGTTGCTTTAATGTTAAGCAAGACAAGTAAAGACCAGTCAAATCCAGCAAAGTATCACTGGATAGACGTAAAGAATATCTTGAAGTATTTAAGGAATACTAAGGATAAGTTCTTGATTTACGGAGAAAGTGAGGTGCTACAAGTCGGTAGAGTCTGAAAGGCAAGTTTCCAACAGACAAAGATGATTTCCGGTCACAGTCCGGTTATATCTTGTGTCTGTCTGGCGGTGCAAGGCACTGTTGCTGACTCCATGACTTAAGCTGAACATTTCGCAGCTTGGGTAGCGGCGAAAGAGGTTGTTTGGAAAGAAGAGTTCATCACTGAACTTGATGTGATTCCCAGCATAGATGAGGCTAGCTGCACATCAGAGGTCCAAACACCTTGAGGGTAGGTATAACCTATTCCGTGAGATAAATGACAGAGGTGTTAAGTAGATCAGCAAGTTTCAACGAATGAGAACGTTGCTAAATCTATTAACGAAGCCACTCCTTAGGCCTAAGCACGAGTCGCGGACTGTAGCTGTAGGATAAGTGAAATTAAGATGTAGTCTTAATTTCAGTGGGAGTTTGTAAAGGGCTTTATTTAGTTGTTTTGAAAGGTTCATGTAAACATAATATTTTATGTTTATGAAATTTATGATTTCTGGATTATTTTAACTGTGATATAAATAATCGTTCCAAAATGATTCATGTCATTATATATGGGCCATCGAAGTACATGAGTAGACTTGATCCTGAAACCCCATATTTAACGAAATGACATAAATCATAGTGTCCATAGTCGAAGGTTGTTGAAATTGGAACACCAACAACCACTTGAGACTAGATTGTGTTGAGACTTATGACCAAGTTTCGAGGGATCATAGATGCGCGGCATCAAAGTCGACACATAGGTATATGTAGGGGAGCATATGACCGGACATGGCCCGCTGATGAGAACTCTACAAGATATTAATATCTGTGTCATAAGAGGTTCTCATATACGACTATAGAGTATAGTCCTTAGACCTGAGTTCGCATGCATGTGGCTGCACATGGATTGATGCACTTTGATCATTGTCTAACGCTGTTTCGTAACTGGGAGCTATAAGGACCTTGGTTGGGTGTATTATAAAGTGTGTAGTTCATAGTGATGGAACAAGATGGGATTTGTCCCTGCCGTTTAACGGAGGTAATATCTCTAGGCCAATCGGAGACTTGATAGCAGGTAAGAGAGTGGCCACTCCCAAACGGACTTGCCCAAGTCGTTTGCATTGTCAGTATCAAATCTGGTCCGATGAACATGGTCTGGCTATATAAGGATGACACGTATCTTGCCTTATGCCAGATCGAGATATTGAGACAAAAGGATTAGGGAATGTAGGATTCCAGTACAAGTGGGAGATTGTTGGGAATGTCCTGAAATCTACTGTACTATCTCTAGAAAGTATGATAAGTGTCGAGATCAGACATAAGTCATAAATACTGGGTGATCATGATGACTTGCTAGAGCCCGCTCATGATCTATAAGTTTAGGACTTATTACCAGTATTGTATGATCCCTAAGGGTCACACACCATAGCTAACGGGAAAGTTAAATGGAATTAATACGGTAAGATGCAAGGCATTTACTGTATTTGTACAGAGAGTTGGGCCAGACAAAATACAGGCTTTTGTCTGATTTGTGTCTTGGGCCCAAAATCCCAATAGGCCATTAGGTTAATTCCTTGGGCCCATATAAGGAAGAGGAGGCGCCATTAAGCCCTAAGGCTCTGCGATTTTTGCCTCAGCCGTCCTCTCTCTCTCTCTGTTGTTCCAGCTTGGTCTAGCAGCCTGATCCAGTAGCTTGTAAGCGTGTGGATACCTAGGAGGAGCCGGTTTCTATCAGCTCTTGCAGATCTCGATATTCCTTTGATCAATCCGCTGCAATCATAAGGTAATCATCCTGATCTGTTTATGATTCATCTGCAAATCACCTAGATCCTAGTTTATTATGTGCTAGGATGTAACCTGACAATTACACCATGAATACACATAATCCTACAAACATCTTGTCTCTATCTTCAATCTCGTCTGATAGATGCTAGTAGGGAAGGCCAATCTCTCTGGCTTTAATGGCTTGCTACTCTCATCATCCTGCAAATAACATTCATTCAAATGCATTAAATGATACAAGAAATAAGTCTGACAGTACCAAACAGTTTCAACCAGTTTTCCTAAGTTCTACAACTACAGTTTTATCTAGTTGCCCTTAGTTACACCATTTTTCCCGAGTTACACCAGTTTTCCAATGTTATACCAGTTTTCCCTTGTTACACCAGTTTTCCCTAGTTATACAAGTTTTCCTTAGTTATACCAGTTTTCCATAGTTATACTAGTTATCCATTGCCAGTTTTCCCAAAGCAGTTATCCCTATTTCTACTAGTTTTCCACTGCATTACCTCCGAGTCGGTGTCGGTTTCCCATTCGGAAGAAGATTCTCCCCTCCTTTCATTGGCGATCGCCTTGTCCTTGGAAAGGTTTGAGACTGCAGCCGGAGTTGGGGTCGGAGCAATGGTCATATCCTTGTCCTTGGAGATGTTTGATACTGACGCCGGAGTTGGGTTGGGAGTTTTGGCCGCCACTGCTACTCTAAATCCTTCTGCTTCAACTTCTTCTTCTTCAGAATCTTCTTCTTCGGAGCTTCCATCTTCGTCTCCGGAAGAGCTCTCTTGGTCATCATCAGCAACAACAGGAAGCGAAGGGAGAAGCGAAGCCGGTTCGACCCTCTGAACCGTAGACGCTTCTTCAGAGCCCGAATCTTCTTCTTCAGAGCTTTCTTCTTCTTCGGATCTCTCTTTTTCATCATTGGCACCAACTAGAGGAACCACCCTCGACGCGTCCGTCTCCAGAACCGAAGAAGAAGAACCTGCCACCACCGCCGAAACCATCGTCCCCGGCGCCTGGGAAACCACCGTCTTCAACTTCTTCGAAGGCCTCGCTGTCGGGTCACCGGGATCCTTTGAAGGAATTTCTAGCAGATTCCTAATCCAATTAGGCAATCCTAGTCTGAATTCTGAGCCTAGAATCTACAGGTTCATGTAATTGAATCTATCAGATCTGAAGATTACCTGGTGATTATGCAGCGGAAGATTTTGCAGATAATCGAGATCTAAAGCGCCTCAAGTGCTGCGCCTCTACTGGTATCCACACGCACACAAACTGAACAGGAGGGATGCTAGTGCCTATAGAGATCAAATCTCTCAAGAGGTTTCTCTCTCGTTTCTGGTGGCTGTGAATTAGGTTAGATTAGTGTTTTGGTCGACCATATATCTTTATATATGTTGACTTAAACCACCCCAGAATTAACCAACAATTAAACCGATTTAATTTGGTAATCCGCTAGTCGTGTCGACCGACACACTCTATGTGTCGATCGACACGGTCGATCTGTGTCGACCGACATACATATTATGTCGATCGACACTGTTCCAGAAACTCGATATTGAATGCATATCTAATATGCGTTCACCCGATCATTACATTAATGATCAACCTCATTTTCAACGTCCAGTTTGCTTAGGTGTGTGACCCTGTAGGATCATATAACACTAGCAATGAGTTCTCAACTCATTGATCATAAGTGGCTTCTAGCAAAGCATTATGAGTACCCAATGTCATATGATTGTCTCATCTCGACAGTACGACTTTCACTTAGAGCAAGTACAGTAGATTTCAGGACATTCCCAACAATCTCCCACTTGTACTGGAATCATCTATTCCTATAATCCCTTCGTCACTATATCTCGATCCGGCATAAGGCAAGATCCGTGTCATCCTTATTAAGCCAAAATCATGTTCATCGAATTCCGATTCATACTGACAAGCCAAACGACTGACAATCACCTCGTTTGAGTGTGGCCACACATTTTCTCAGTATCAAATCTTCGATGGGCCCTGAGATATTTCTCTCCTGTTATATAGGAGGGACAATTCCCATCTTGTTCCATCCCTGTTCCTTCACACGCTTCATGATACGCCCAATCAATGTCTTTATGATTACCAGTTACGGCTGACGTTTGACAAGGTCAAAGCGGACCAATTCACATGTAAGAAATCATGATGAACTCAGGTCTAAGGACTATACTCTATAGTCGTAATGAAAACTCTCATGACACTTATATAACTATCCCGTAGAGTTCTCATCAGTGGGTCATGTCCGATCATGTGTTCTCTAACACATACCTATGTGATTGACTTTAATACTCTTATTAATGACTCCATGAAACTTAGTCATCAGTCACCTCACATACTAGTCTCACGTGGTTGTTAATGTCCCACTTTAACAACCTCGACCAGGGACAAACATAATTTATGTCATTTATTATTTATAGGGTTTCATGATCAAGTCACATACTTGATGACCTATAAAATGTCATAAATTACTTTGGGACTATTATTTAATAACCATTATTAAATAATACAGATGTCAGATTTCAATAACATAATCATATTATGTTTATACGAATCATCATATCATAACTAAAATCAATAACAATGACTCCCACTAAAATTAAGATCACATCTTAAGACATCTAATGCCTTTAGCAGTAGTCTGACCCTTATTCGCTCTTGTTCAGCGTGTGTCGAAGGACACTGCGTCTTGCTAAGAGTAATACCAAGAGTCATTTGCACAAAGTCCTTCTTGGAATCATGCATACTGGATCTGTGTAAGAAATTATCACATAAGTATCTTGACACAATCCAATTAGCTTGTCTAATCTATCTCCATAGATTCTCATTCCAAGAATGTATATGGTTTCTCCCATATTTCTCATCGAAAAACAACTTTCGAATCAAGTCTTAACAGACTTATACAATGGAACTTCATTTCCGAGAAGTAGTATGTTATCAACATACAATACTAGAAATGCAACTGCGCTCCCACTAGTCTTCTTGTAAACACATGCTTCCACTTCATTCATGACGAAATCAAACCTTTTGACTTCTTCATCAAAATGAAGATTCCAACTCCGAGATGCTTGCTTCAATCCATAAATGGATCGATGAAGCTTGCATATCTTCCTAGCTTCATTAGGATCAATGAAAACTTCAGGTTGTGTCATGTACACGTCCCTTTCCAGAATTCCATTAAGGAAAACTGTTTTCACATCCATCTGCCAGATCTCATAACCATTATGAGTGGCGGTTGCTAGGAGAATCCGAATGGACATAAGCATGGTGTCTGGGATTAGGTTTCTTCACAGTTAATACCATGAATTTACTTGAAACCTTTTCCACCAATCCAGCTTTGGACATCGCCATTCCGGATTCAGCGGCTTTTAGCCACTTTCGGAGTCAAGGCCCATCATTGCTTCTTCAAATTTCACAGGCCCGTCACTTTCAATGATCAGTAGATCACGGCAATTGGTTACGAGAAATCCCCATTTCTCGGGTTCGTGACGGATCCTATTGGATCTACGAGCTTCAGTCTTGTGTTAAAAGTCACGCACATATCTCATATGTAGACTTTTACCACGATCTAATTAACCAAGATTTAAACCGTAGTTAATTAAATCATAAACCAAAATATTTTGGTTCGCGACCTGTGTCGATCGATGCAACTTTTGCGTCGATCGACACATCTTTAAAACTCGCTTTTGAATGTATATCTAATATTCATTCATCAGATCCTTGCAAACCTCAGGCACCACAGTTGCAGGTTCTACAACTCTTTGTAGATCCAACTGCTGCTCTTCCTCATCGGGTTGAACAGTCTCCTGTGATTCTCGAATTTCTTCGAGTTGTACTTTACTCCCACTGTTCTTCTTGGAAAGAAAGTCTTTCTCAAGAAAACATAGTTCCGAGCAACAAACAATTTGTTCTCAAACTGGTTGTAAAAGTAGCACGCCTTGGTTTCGTCAGGACAACCAATGAAGCAGTACTTATCAGATTTGGGTGTGAGCTTATCAGAGATTAAACGTTTTATATAAGTCTCACAACTCCAAATCTTCATGATGGATAAATCAGAAACATTTCCATTCCACATCTCATGTGAAATCTCTGTAACTGGTTTTGATGGAACACTATTTAATGTAAACTCAGACCTTTCCTAGAGCTTATTCTTAGAAGGATAATGGAAGATCTAAGTGATTCATCATTGTTCAAACTATATCTAATAAAGTTCGATACATGAGGATTGAATTGTGAAACACTTTCACAATCTATTAGATGATCACTTAATTATTGACTTAAGTATTCACCTCCATGATCTCATCATAGAGCTTCAACTCTTTTGCCAAATTGATTCTATACTTCATTCTGGAACTCTTTGAACTTTTCAAAAGATTCTGATTTATGTCTTATTAACAAGACATAACCGTACCTACTGAAAATATCAGTAAAGGTAATGAAGTACTGAAAATTTCCTCTAGCGTTACTGTTCATCGGCCCATATACATCCGTATGCATAAAGTCCAATAAGCCTCTGGCCCTTTCATTTTATCCATTCGCGACCTGTGTCGACCGATGCACCGTTTGTGTCGATCGACACTACCCTTTTTCCGAAAGGGGCCTTTGTCATTTTACCCAATAAACAAGATTTACTTTACTCATTGTGATTCATAATCAGATGAGCCCAAAAGCCCATCACTATGGAGCTTCTGAATCTGTTTCTCATTTACGTGGCCCAAAATGACAATGCCAGAGAGAAGTTTGATATTAATGTTATAGTTAGGCACATTCTGGTTTATAACATAAAAAATCCATTCTCTAATGGATTGCTACTATAAAATATATCACTGTAATCAAATGAATAACACTTATTCTTAATTTGAAAACTGATATCCTTTCATATCCAAACAAGGATTAGAAATAATCTTTCTGCTCATAGCAGATACATAGTAGCAGTTTTAAGTTCAAAACATGCCATAAAAGGAAAAACAAATGAAATACTCCTACGGTTAATGCAGCAACTCTTGCTTCATTTCCACGCGTAGATCCACTTGTCCTTTCTCCATAATCCTACTTTTGCTCAGGCCCTGCACATTTTCACAAAATATGAGCACCACAGCTGGTATCCAATACCCAATAAGTAGGACTATAAGAAGTAACATTTACTTCCATAACATAATACCTGAAGAAGAAGTCTTGTACGTCTTCTTCAGCTTCTCATAATCCTCCAAGAATTTATTGCAGTTTCTTTTCAAATGCCCATAACCATTACAATAACGGCACTTAACATCTTCAGAAGGACTGGTTTTAACCTTAGGAGCTTGGGGAGACTCGCTTAGATTTACAATCGAGCTCGTCTCTCCATCACCTTTGTTCTTACCAAGTTTCTTAAACTTTTTACCCTTTTGTACCATAAGGACATCTGGGGTGTCCTTCTTGATGTTAGGTTCAGCAGTCTTAAGCATCCCATGCAATTCAGTCAACGTCTTCGTCAAGTTGTTCATGTTATAGTTCATAACAAATTGATCATAGCTTGACGGCAGTGACTGTAGAATGATGTCAGTAGCCAACTCTTGGCTAATGGGACAATCCAGTTTCCCCAGGTTATCAATATAACCCATCATCTTAATGATATGAGGACTGACTGGTTCGCCCATTGGTAGCTTGCACTCAATCAGAGACCTAACCGTCTGGTATCTCTGAGTTCGTGCCTGCTCCTGAAACATACTTTTCAGGCCAGTGATCATCTCTTTTGGCGACTCCACGTACTCATATTGCTTCTGCAATTCCGAGTTCATGGTAGTCAACATGAGACAACTCACATCCACTGCATCATTAGAATGCTTATCCCAAGCATCCTTATCTGACTGCCAGGCATTAGCTCGGTACTTCTTGGGGAGAACTTTCTCAAGGACATAGTCCTTTTTCTCCTGTTTGAGAACAATTCTCAAGTTCCGATACCATTCAAGAAAGTTGGATCCATTTAACTTGTCCTTCTCAAGGACGGATCGCAGGGAGAAATTGTTACGATGGTTTGTGCTAGACATAGCTGAAAAACAAGGGAGGTTTAGTTATGATGTTCAAGAAAAGAGAAGTCTTAACAATTAAGAAAACTCGCATTATATTCAAACAATGTTTCCTCAGATGAATATAATGATCCAAGACCCATATTTCACTAAATTCAAGTGAGCCACTGGCTATCACTCAACTTTAGCTATTTAGGTAAGCAACAACCTTGCTAGTTATATCCAATACAACTCTTGGTTGGGAACTGACATCTTATGTCAAATCCACCTGATGTCTCTGAGCCCAAAACGATTTTGATGGCTCAGTCAAGTAAACCAATCTCTTCAGTCATGTAACTGTCGATGTCTTGCACTGCAAGTCCATCAACATGATTACCTCTGTCTTACTCATGAAATGCGGACATCTTGCACTGCAAGTCTATCACACAACTCAATGAGTCTTGACAGTTGACAAGATTGGAAAGACATCAAGTATCACTTGATATTTTAGTTGAGGAACGGAATCATTAAAACGTTCAGTTTTATTATGTTTTAATTCTTATAATTAATTGATTTATCTTGCTTTGGTTCTGTGATTGCAGGTTCCATAACCCAATCATCGAATCTTATGTCGACCGACACTACTATAGTGTCGATCGATGCAGAATAACCAAAAGCAAACCGCGATAACCGATCAATCCAATTGATCCGGTTTTGAATACCGGTCAGTGTCGATCGATGCTACACTAGCATCGGTCGATACCAACATGATCAAACCAATCGCAATTCAAACCATTTAACCAAGCTCGATAACCGGTCCAATCCAATTGAACCAATCCATCAATCTAGCGAGGTCTGTGTCGACCGACACAACTCTTGTGTCGATCGACACTAGGTGAATAAGTTTTATTCGGGTTATCCTTCTGTGTCGACCGATACCGGATTGGTGTCGATCGACACAGTGCGATAAGCCCTAATCGTTTTTCAATCAAAAAACCTAAAAACTAGATTTTCATGAAAACGAATTTTAGCATGCTTGTATCAACTATACAGAGATTCAGATTCAACTAATCTAATCAACATGCTACAGATTCAATGGAACCCTAAAGCTCTGATACCACTGAAGGAATTTCTAGCAGATTCCTAATCCAATTAGGCAATCCTAGTCTGAATTCTGAGCCTAGAATCTACAGGTTCATGTAATTGAATCTATCAGATCTGAAGATTACCTGGTGATTATGCAGCGGAAGATTTTGCAGATAATCGAGATCTAAAGCGCCTCAAGTGCTGCGCCTCTACTGGTATCCACACGCACACAAACTGAACAGGAGGGATGCTAGTGCCTATAGAGATCAAATCTCTCAAGAGGTTTCTCTCTCGTTTCTGGTGGCTGTGAATTAGGTTAGATTAGTGTTTTGGTCGACCATATATCTTTATATATGTTGACTTAAACCACCCCGGAATTAACCAACAATTAAACCGATTTAATTTGGTAATCCGCTAGTCGTGTCGACCGACACACTCTATTTGTCGATCGACACGGTCGATCTGTGTCGACCGACATACATATTATGTCGATCGACACTGTTCCAGAAACTCGATATTGAATGCATATCTAATATGCATTCACCCGATCATTACATTAATGATCAACCTCATGTTCAACGTCCAGTTTGCTTAGGTGTGTGACCCTGTAGGATCATATAACACTAGCAATGAGTTCTCAACTCATTGATCATAAGTGGCTTCTAGCAAAGCATTATGAGTACCCAATGTCATATGATTGTCTCATCTCGACAGTACGACTTTCACTTAGAGCAAGTACAGTAGATTTCAGGACATTCCCAACATCCTTCGGGTTTTCAAGTCTCTTTACCCGAGCATTACTCTTCTTCGGCGATTCCGCCGCCGGATTCGACTCATCCTCCTTCGTCTTCTTCCTCGAACGCCGTGTTTCAACACCCATTTCTCCGATTATTTCTCCGATTATCAAGTTTCCGTTTCTAGATTTCCTTTCTCTTCTCAATAACCTCTCAGTTATTCCGAGTTATCCGAGAAGGAACCGTTACGGTTTGCGTTTGAGATATAAAAGGAAAATCAAAATGGTGTCGATTAAGGTTATAAAATGGTTGACCCGATTTTGGTATTATCCGACTCGGGAAAATCGGGTCAATCCGTGGTTTTTAGGATAAACCGAATCCTAAACCGAATCGTCTCTGGTTAGGTTAAGATTCTGGTTAAGGGCGATTAAAACGTTTGGTTTTCTCGTTATTATCCAACATTCGATTGGTTTTTTTAGTTATTTCCATTGTTTCGATTTAAAAATAATGTTATTAAATATTCTAATAAATAGAGGGGCATATCAGATTTGTTTTCATTGCCGAGGATCTCTGGAGACAATAATCCCATCTACAACCGTTACAAAAACTTTCTAATTTCCCCAGATTCTTAAATCTCACTTCCTCCAAAACTTTATTCCATAAATTTTAATCACCACCTAGACCCTTCAGTTAGCCGCCATTATCTTTCGTGCGAATCGCAGTCCTTATAAATAAGCAGTTTGTTTTTGGGGGAAAAAATGGATTCGACCAATTTCATTTTTATGGTGGCCGGCGTTGGGGTCCCATTTGATTCGTCGGGGTTCCCTATCGCTCATCTATGCAATCAGAGTCGGTAAAATCCCAGATTCCTTACATCGATGATATCTGCCGTTTATGATTTGATTGGCTATCTTTGATATATAGCGGATTGACTCTTATCAGATTCAGATCGATTTCTCTTCTTTTAGTGGTGATTAGAATCGCAATTTCTAGGTTTCTTTTCTCACTGTCGCGGTTTTGATGGACTATCATACGGTATCCATGACCAAATTTATTCCGGGAAAAATGTTAACTTCATTTGGTGTTTCAATTTATGTAATCTTTGTATTAGGGTTATTTTACCCCTCTCTGTTAATGAATTCGAAGCTTTTATGTTCAATAGAGCCCTGATACTGCAAAAAGCAGATTAGCAGTAAAATGGATAGCAACTTTTACATGTGTGTGTCTGTTTAGACTCAAGAGTGTCTTTGCGTGTGTATATTTAGGCTAAATAATTTGCCTTCAGGATGTATTTTATCCATAAGAGTGTGTATATATATATACACAAAGAGAGAAATGTTCATTGGTTTTTAATCAGCTTTAGCTTCGTCAGGATAGTGAACATGTCATATTATGTTATACTTATACATGGTAGTGTTGATTCTGTCCACATAATTTGTGCTTAGGTTGAGAGAAGAAATGGGAGGACTCAAGGTTGCATGCCACACCGAAAGGCCCGAGTGTGGTGAAGGAATTAGTTATTGGTTAATGGTATTGCAAGAGGAAGAAGATTTTTATGTACGATATACTCATCTTATGAACTCTCAAACCAGGTATATATTCTTACGAAGTACAAGCTCTATGCCATCTTTCTATCTTTATGCTGTAGAGACTTTAGCTGACTGTCTATGCAGGTTGCAGGAGCCGGAGCCGAGCAATGAACAGGATGGTACGAGGTGTGAGTTCGTCGAATGACGTGCTCACTAAACAGTACTCGAGGTCGGAGCTTTATAGAAGTAGCTCGGCCTCTCGTAAGTTACAATCTACTCTCAAATAAAGAGTGAAGGGTCCTATATATAGTGCTTTGGTGCTGACTCTTCCTTGGACCGTTGACTCCTTAGCGGGCTTGTCTTCTTGGGCCGAGATGACATAGTTGATTTAATTAGATTTCCAATGAGCTTATGGATGAGTGCTAAACCCATATCCAACAATTAGTCTCCCCCCCCCCCCCAGTTCGTCGAGTCACGATGCTGAGCTCGGCGGAGTTTCTTGAGCATTTAAGTCAAGAGGAAATCTGATTAAACCAACCGGTCTTGATTCGCAAGTGCTCTTTTTTTGGCTTAACCCATGATTCTTTTTAGAAGAGACGCGAACCGTTGGCGTTACGACTTCTTATATCTCGCGAAAGATTGCCTCTCTCCTTTTACGAAGTTCCGTCCTTTCAGATCCCATTTCTCAGGTAACTTGTCTTCCCATTCTCAGTCTTTGCTTTCACGTTCGTTGATCATGCGGGTAGATTCTAGTGAGCATTCTTCTACTGGTAGTGATGATTCTAGTTTTTCCGAGTCATCCGATGCCAGTCCCACTGTATCTAGGTCAATTGAGGTTGATGAGGATTTTTTGATATCTCGGTCGGGAAGAAAACCTCGCCGATTTCATGGTAGTCGAGCCCCAATGGAGTTGTATGGGGGTCGCGAATCTACTGTTATGATGGAGCGAAATCTTGGTGATGGTGACGAGACGGATCATCGCGAAAGAAATATTAGGGTTGGTGACTCGGAGGATTGCTCGGAAAACAGCTCGGCCGTTCCTGACCGTCGCTCCCAAGCGGTGCCTCCGAACGAAGTGAGGGAGATGAAAGCTGTGACCCCTAGGGCGATCCGCTCGTCTGTTTGTGAGCAGACGAACTTAGATGGTATTTGCGAGCGATATTCTCGTGTTTCCGGTCTTGAAATTCGACTTCCAACCTTGCACGAGCGGCCCTGAGACGCTCCTTCTGGCTGGGTCTGCTTGTACGAGTGTTGGTTTACTGAGTGCTTTTTTACTTTTCCCCCTTCCTAGGATTTTAGTTGAGTATTTCGAGGCCATGGAGATTGCCCTATCCCAGCTATGTCCGTCCGCTATTCGCAATATATTAGGTATCTTAGTTGTGGCAGCTGATAGCGGGATAGATATGTCTACTCGGTTCTTTGAGGAGCTGACGTCGATCTCGGTCAACCCGGGGACTTCCGGTACGTTCTATGTGAGATTTAGGCATGGTCGCCGTTTGAGGGTAGTATCCGATCCTCCAGACAGGACTTCTGATTGGCAAGTTTCGATCAACTTGGAACTATAATCCTGGTAGTCTTTCTTGTTCTGTGTTTGCGTGTTGTTTGTCATTGGTTTTTGATAGGTGCATTTTTGCTTTCATAGTTCGTTCTTCTTCGAGCTGCTGGAACACGGTGTTTACGAAGGATTTGGATAGACTGAGAGCTCACGGCGGTGTGAACTAGCCTTCATCGAAGGACGAAGGGGCCAAGCGTCGGTTTAATCAGAGGGTCCGTGATTTTCTAAGGAAGGTTGATTTGGGTACGTGTACTCTTCTCCCCCCCCCCCTTTGTTTAAAAGGGGATCATTCCGTGACGCCGAAGTTTTTGTTTTTGCTGATTTTAGCGTTTTTGGGGATTGGATTCTTTTGCTGGTAGCGAGCCGCCTTCACCTCGACTATCTAGGAAGAGACAGAGGACTTCTGAAGTAGCGGCGGCGAAGACAGGTTCGCCGGTAATTATTCCTGATGATATCCCTGATACTTGTGAAGTTGGGACTGGCCGTTCTCAGGAAGTGTCGAGGCATGCCTCGGATCGGGTCGTTTCATCTGCTGGGCCTTTTCGCCAGGAGGAACGACAGTCAAGCCTCGGGAATGACGTCGAGCGTCCCGAGGAAGTTCAGCTCCTATTATCCTCTGTTCGGGCTGCCGGCCTGATGGCTGGATCGGTGGATGCCGTACCTTGTTCAAGCGAGCCGCCTTGGTCGTACATCCATAAGGGGAAAGCGCCTTTGACAAACGATATGTCATCGTGTACCAGTCTTGTTCAAAGGATCAGGGCCGGCCCGGTCAAGGATCTCATGCCTGTTTCAGACATGCACGAGCCCCGTCTTCAGGAGGAACTAAGTCATCACCTCGTTATGGTGTGTGCGATTCTGAACCAGCTTCGAGATTCGTATGAGTGTGAGAGGCGCGAGGCGAAGTCCACAGAAAGCGTTCTTAGGGAACAGGTTGATTCGCTGCGGCGTTTGGATCGCGAGTTGAAGCAGGTTCACAGAGATTTTGAAGAGGCAAAAGGGGCTTCTGCTGCTTTGTCCTTAGAGAAAGAGAAAGCAGCGGTCTTGGAGGGGCGGTTTGCGGAGCTCGTAGAAGAGAAACACAGTCTTTCATCTGAGGCTAGTTCTCTTAGGTCGAAGGTTGAATCTCTTGCCGCTGAATGCGACGGGCTTCGAGAATCCTTTGACGCGCGCCTTCGCTCTGAGCGGGATGCCGCGTATAGGAAAGCATCCGGTCGGTTGGAAAAGTTGAGGTCGGAGAGAGAATAAGTGGATCGTTATATTCCCAAGCTGCTAGAACTCAATCAAGTGTCCGGTGTTCTTAGCGCATATCGGCTGCTCGTGGATAGTGGCGTCCTGGTTCCCTCTGCACTGATTGCTAAGCTTGAAGCGGACAGGTCTCTTCTGGAGCGGGAAGTTAATGGGTTGCGACCTGATCCCTTAGACGCCGATGTTTTTTGTATGTCGCCGTGGCGAGGTGATGTTGTGGATTGACGCATCCGATGTGCTCGTCGGATTACGTGTCTATCGCTTTTGCTTTCCTCCCTTTGTATTGTATCGTTTTGCGGAACTTGTATGAGTGGTGCTTGTATTTTCAGCTCAGTTTTTTGTTGTATGTACGCTTTGCTTGTTTCCTTTTCTGCTCGTTTCCATTTATTAACCGAGGTCCATCTTATGCTTCTGTTTTGTTGGTGCGGGCTGTTGGTTCCCCCTTTTTTTTTAATTCTCGGTTGACGTGTTGTTTTGATTTCCCGAGGTTTGGTCTACGCGTCATTACTACTTTCCTTAGGAGTTACTTTGCCGTGTTTATGGAAAGAGGTGGACCGCCGTTTTTGCATTGAATGTGTGTGTTGGTAACTGACGCGTTGTATTGAATGCGTCGTCTTCGCGGTTCTTGCCCTTGTTGGCTATAAATACTCCTTTTATTTTTCTTGTTTTTCACATCACACTATTTCTCTCCTTTCTTTTGGTTTGTTGAGTGTGGATCTGCCTTTTCATTCTGGTTTGGCCATAGAGTTGTGTTTTGTTGTGTTGTGGCAGCAAGGCTGCTCTGCCAATGGGTTTCTTTACAGTGTTGATCGTTGGCCGACTCCGGCCGCCAGAGTTTTTATTTCCCTCTCTGTCGAGTGGGCTTGTGTTTCCTTTACGAAATGGGGGCTTGTCGATGTATGGATTTAGACCGATGGCCGCCCTTGTTCGTCGCTTTTGCGAACTTAAGGGCGACGCGCAGTTCCTCCGGTTGGGTGGAGCTGATGCGTCACTGATTTTAGTAACGTACCGGGGGCTGTCCTGTCTTGAGCTTGTCTCTCTTTACGTAAGTGTGTTGTCCGCTCCCTGCGATGTTTTTTTTATTTGTTTGCCCTTTGCTAAGTCTCTTTCTTCTTTTTTTTTTTTGCAGGACAACGGGCTCATCATCAAACTGGCTCATTTTCCTCTGAATAAGGGGAAGATTCCTTTGGGAGAGCAATTGATGTCAGAATGGCCAGGGGAATCGTGGGGTCGGATTTTCGAGACCAGGCTAAGCTTTTTGGTGTACCGTGGTTGGTTTGCCTGGGTCTTCTTGCCGCATGATGATCCTCCTCGGTTTTGTTTCGTCATTGTACGTTGCTGGGCCTCTGCCGTTTGAGGTCGTGCCGGGGACAGACGACGAAATCGTGTTTCAAGATAGGAGCTCAGCTCCTTATTGGATGAGATCGGGCTTATCGTACGAGCTCTAGGCCCGAAGAAATTAGATTAGTGTTGTAGTATTTTTTTTTTTTGTTTTTTTTTTGTAAATATTGGGAGAGCTTTTAATAAAAAATTTTTTGTCTTTCCTTCCCTTGTTTTGTATATTTTATATACACATTTTTGTTTTCGTGTGCGAGTTGTTTCTCGGCTTTGGGGAGGTCAAATATAGGTGTGAGTACGTGCTCGGCTTATTCTGTTTTTGATTTTCAAAGCTCGCCTATTAATACAGAAGTCAATGAGTGCGTGCATTGGCTCGGCTTGCCTCGTCATCTGCTTAGTTATCTAGGTGCGAGTACGTGCTCGGCTTATCCTGTGTAGTCCTTGAATAGTTATGCAGAGGAGGTCCGGCTCACAAAACTTTTCCTAAGGACTCGTGCGGGTCTGGCCCCGGCTTATGTCGTTAAAACGACGATGTGACGCTATGCCACTGTGCATGTGACACGTGTTTATTGGATCGAACATTTGGCCAGAATGTCGATTGTTGGTCATTTATAAGCTAGATTGTATGAAAATGCATAAAAGTTTTGATATTGAAGACTATAAAAGTGGATGCACCTTAGATAGGTTGCCTACGTACTCCCCGTAGAGAGATCAAGCCGAGCGTAGTTCTAGTTACATATTCTAAGTCGTAGCTCAATTACTAGCATATATATATTTCTAGATGCGGATTGCGTAGAATTAGGACGTTTTATTTGCGGGTGCGATGCTTGTCATACCTTTGTTGGGGTGCGGGTTTTGTCTTTCTTTGTCTGGGGCGAAGTGGCGACCGCTTGTTCGGATATCAAGCATGACGCTTGCCGCACTCTGCGTTCCACCGTGAAGCAATATCTTGAGATTTTCTGGCTGCCGCGAAGTGTGAAGATTCCTCCTGGTGTTGGAAATTTTATGCATTGGTGGTACGTTGAAGGTTCCGCTTTCATAGCGTGGATCCAAGGGGTCCCCAAGATTACGTTGTAAATTGCAGGTCGGTCTATAACGACGAATTTGATGAACTTTGTCAGACGCCCGATGTGCACTGGCAGTTTGATGGTTCCGATCGTCGTGGCGGTGTCTCCGGCGAATCCGGTGAGGGGCTTCTCCGAACGCTTCATCCTGTAGTCACGGAGTTCCATCCTTTGCAGAGTTTCTTCAAATATGAGGTCGACAGAGCTTCCGGTGTCGATTAGAACCTTGGTGACTTTGCAGTCGCCAATTTGGAGTTCGACGACAAGTGGGTCATTGTGTGGCTTGTCGAGGCCCTCTTCGTCTGCCGCGCTGAAGGTGATCTCCGTTCCTGGTTTCAGCTCCTCGGGGACGTTCCTATTCCATAGCTGGCGTGCGTCGGCCTGTCGGCTATAGGCCGTTATCGATCTCATTGATTCGTTGCAGGTGGGGAGCCCCCCCCATGATCATGTTGATTCGTTTCCTGGGTGTGGGTGTGTCCTCTTCCTCGTCGTCGCGGGCTCGCTTTGATGGTTCTGTGTCTATGTCGCTTTGTTCTGTTTTTTGTTGGCTTGCTTCCCTTGCCTTTTCCTCTTGGATTAACTTGAATCGTTCTCCTTCGTTTTTAGGCTGCCGCAGTGTTTCTCGATTTCCGGGGGACTCTGATGGAGGGTTGCGGTTTGTTATGTTTGTTACCCCTTTTTGATATTCGCCGAACAGGGGGTTCTGGAGATGCCGACATTCAGCGGTGCTATGCCCGGATCGCTGGTGACAATTACAGAAAGTTTTCTCCTGGTCGTCGGACCGTACGTAGCTGATGGTAGCTGTCGATGGAGTGGGCTTCCAACCGCGAGAACCAGTTGAGAGCGGCTCCGCTCAGATTTTTTACGAACAGTTGGCAGAAGCCAGCGTCGCGCCCTTTTGGTGAAAATTGGGTTCGTCCCATCGCGATAGTGAAGGCCATCATGTACTGTCGCGGATCCGAGCTGCCGTCGTAAGTAGGCAGCTTGATCTTCCCGAGATGTTTGACTGGCGTCCCTATTATCTTACTCGTGAATGGTGTGTTTTGGGTTTCTTTCAGGACCCTGTCTATTTCGGGGGCTGAGCTGGTCGCTTTGTGAACCTTCGACGTCATGTTATCCAATTGGATTTTGAGTGATTCGAGCTTACTTTTTCTGCTACCTTCGCACTGGTTCTGGGTGTGTCCGGCTGGTGGCAGTTCCAGGTGGATAGTTGGTTGTCTGCTCGACTCGGTGTTCAGAGGCGGTTTCTCTCCGAACAGGACCCTTGGAAGTCGCAGGGTAGGGTTTTCGGTTGCTTGAGACGTTTGGAAACCGGCGGTCTGCAGGTAATTGATCCGTTCTCTGCATGAGTCTTGATTGCTTGTTAGCACGTCGAGGCGAGCATTGTTGTCTTTGGTCAGCTCGTCGACCTGGGCCATTAACATTCTTATGAAAGAGGAGACGTCCTTGTTCTGATCGTTTGAACGTGCTCCGTCTTGACCCGTGCTGGCAGTCCTAGTTTGGCCGGTTCCGGCGTTAACTGGTGACATTAGTGACTCCAAGCTCGGAGCGAGTGGACTTCGGGTTTGCTCAGGCGATTTTGGGTCGTTATCCGTTGACGATGGTCCTGTCATTTCGACTTCGTCTTAGATCGTAAAGAAGTTTATTTCGTCCCCACAAACGGCGCCAATTGTTGTTACAGAAATCCGACCTAATCAATATTATGAGCTGCGATCTGGAATGTCTGAACTACGGGGTAAAATATAGATACTAAATGAGGACGAAATGATTCTTTATTGATCTTAAGGCCGGAGCCGAGCAATGAACAGGATGGTACGAGGTGTGAGTCCTTCGAATGACGTGCTCACTAAACAGTACTCGAGGTCGGAGCTTTATAGAAGTAGCTCGGCCTCTCGTAAGTTACAATCTACTCTCAAATGAAGAGTGAAGGGTCCTATTTATAGTGCTTTGGTGCTGACTCTTCCTTGGGCCGTTGACTCCTTAGCGGGCTTGTCTTCTTGGGCCGTGATGACATAGTTGATTTAATTAGATTTCCAATGGGCTTATGGATGGGTGCTAAACCCATATCCAACAACTGCTTATCGAACAGATCCATCTAGTTTAGCTCGACGATTGAGCTGATTCAAGCTGATTATCTCGACAACTTACTCCCTTTATTGATTTTGGCTAAGTCTTGCACTTGAACTTAACCGGATGGATCGATCCTTTGATTCCAACACGAACTTATACATTCGAATTCCTCCTTGACCGATATTAATCCTTCCTTTCGTCCTTCCTACCTTGTTATACTAGGTCTATCCGAGTTTGGGTGAGTATAACCTTCCCAAGGTCTATCCATGGTCAAGTTCCTAGGCTGCTCGGTCACTTAAGGATACCCACCCCCTTATATAGTCCTTATTGTTGGGAATGTCCTGAAATCTATTGTATTTGCTCTAAGTGAAAGTCGTATTGTCGAGATGAGACAATCACATAACACTAGGTAGTCATAACGCTTTGCTAGAAGCCACTTATGATCAATGAGTTGAGAACTCATTGCTAGTGTTATATGATCCTACAGGGTCACACACCTAAGCAAACTGGGCGTTAGACACGAGGTTGATCATTAATGTAATGATCCAGTGAATGCATATTTGATATGCATTCGATATCAATATTCTGGGGCAGTGTCGATCGTTTCAGTTAGTGCATCGATCGATGCAACTCGCGGATTAACCAGATTAATACGGTTTAATCGTTGGTTAATTCCGTTGTGGTTTAAACCGACATATATAAGATATATGGTCGACCTAAACTAGTTTCTAACCTAATTTACAGCCACCAGAACGAGATAGAAACCTCTCTAGAGATTAGATCTCTTACAGGCACTAGCATCCCTCCTGTCCCGTTTGTGTGCGTGTGGATACCAGTAGAGGCACAGCGTTTGAGGTGCTTCGTGATCTCGATTATCTGCAAACCTTCCGCTGCTAATCATCAGGTAAATCTGAGATCCCATAGATTCAATTACTTGAACCTTGGATCCTAGGCTCAGAATTCAGACTAGGGTTGCTAATCCTGATTAGAACTGCTAGAAATTCCTTCAGTGGTATCAGAGCTTTAGGGTTCCATTGAATCTGTAGCATGTTGATTAGATTAGTTGAATCTGAATCTGTGTATGGTTGATACAAACTTGCTAAAATTCGTTGTCATGAAAACCTAGTTTAGGGTTCTGTTCGAAAACGTTTTAGGGCCTTTTCGCATGGTGTCGATCGATGCCAATCCGGCATCGATCGACACAGGGCGAAAGCCCAAATAAAATTTAGGGTTTTTCGCATGGTGTCGATCGTTGCCAATCCGGTATCGATCGACACAGGGCGAAAACCCGAATAAAACTCTGTTTTCTCCTAGTGTCGATCGACACAAATGTTGTGTCGGTCGACACAAACCTCGCGAGATTGATGAATCGGTTCAATTGGATTGGACCGGTTATCGAGCTTGGTTAGTATGGTTGAACTCTGTGAATGGTTTAACTGCGATTGGTTTGATTAAGTAGGCATCGACCGATGCTAATGTAGCATCGATCGACGCTGACCGGTATTCAAAACCGGATCAATTGGATTGATCGGTTATCGCGGATTGCTTTTGGTTATCTTGCATCGATCGACACTATAGTAGCGTCGGTCGACATCAGATTTGATGATTAGGTTATTGAACCTGAAATCACAGAACCGAAGCAAGATAAATCAATTAATTATAAGAATTAAAATATAATAAAACTGAACGTTTTAAATGATTCCGTTCCTCAATCAAATATCAAGTGATACTTGATGTCTTTCCAATCTTGTCAACTATCAAGACCCATTTAATTGTGCGATAGACTTGCAGTGCAAGATGTCCACAATTTCATGAGTAAGACAGAGGTAATCCTGTTGATGGACTTGCAGTGCAAGACGTCAACAATTACATGACTGAAAAGATTGGTTTACTTGACTGGGCCATCAAAATCGTTTTGGGCTCAGAGACATCAGGTGTATTGGACATAAGATGTCGATCCACAACCAAGAGTTATATTGGATATAACTAGCAAAGTTGTTGCTTACCTAGATAGCTAAAGTTGAGTGATAGCCAGTGGCTCACTTGAATTTAGTGAAGTATGGATCTTGGATCATTATATTCATCTGAGGAAACATTGTTTGAATATAATGCGAGCTTCTTAAAAGTTAAGACTTCTCATTCCTTGAACATCATAACTAAACCTTTTACCTTTCTTTGTTCTCAGCTATGACTAACACTCATAATAACTCTTTCTCCCTGCGATCCGTCCTTGAGAAGGACAAGTTAACTGGATCGAATTTTCTCGAATGGTATCGGAACTTGAGAATTGTTCTCAAGCAGGAGAAAAGGGACTATGTCCTGGAAACAGTTCTCCCTGAAAAACCGAGAGCCAATGCTCCACATGCAGAAAGGAGTGCTTGGGATAAGCACTCTAATGATGTGGTCGATGTGAATTGTCTCATGTTGGCTACCATGAACTCGGATTTTCAAAAGCAATACGAGAACGTGGAGTCGCCAGTAGAGATGATCACTAGCCTGAAAAGTATGTTTCAGGAGCAAGCACGAACTGAGAGGTACCAGACGGTTAAATCTCTCATTGAATGCAAGCTACCAAAGGACGGTCCAGTCAGTCCTCATGTTATTAAGATGATGGGTTATATTGATAACCTGGGGACGCTGGATTGTCCCATTAGCCAAGAGTTGGCTACTGACATCATTCTGCAGTCACTGCCGTGAAGCTATGATCAGTTTGTTATGAACTATAACATGAACAACTTGACGAAGACGTTGACTGAGCTGCATGACATGCTCAAGACAGCTGACCTAATATCAAGAAGGGCACTCCTAATGTACTTATGGTACAAGGAGGTAAGAAGTTTAAGAAACTTGGCAAGGGTAAGAGAAAGGGCAAGGCAGTCCAGGTTGAGAACCAGGACACGCCTGCGCCAGCCCCGAAGCCCAAGCCAGGCCCATCTGAGACTGATAAGTGCCATTACTGTAAAGAGCTTGGGCATTGGAAGAGAAATTGCAACAAATTCTTGGAAGAAAAGAAGAAGAAGAAGAAGACTTTCGAGACTTCATCTTCATGTATTTATGTTATAGAAGTAAATGTTACTACTTCTGGTTCTACTTCTTGGGTATTGGATACCGGCTGTGGTGCTCATATTTGTACAAATATGCAGGGCCTAAGCAACAATAGGAAGTTGGAAAAGGGACAAGTGGACCTGCGCGTGGGGAATGGAGCAAGAGTTGCTGCATTAGCCGTAAGAACATATAACTTGTCTTTACCTTCTGGTTTGGTTTTAAAGCTTAATAATTGCTACTATGTACCTGCTATAAGCAGAAATATTATTTCCATTCCTATTTTGGATGTGGAAGGATATCAGTTTTCAATTAAGAATAAATGTTGTTCTTTTGATTACAATGATATATTTTATGGTAGCAGCTGTATTGTTGGGAATGTCCTGAAATCTACCGTACTATCTCTAGAAAGTATGATAAATGTCGAGATCAGACATAAGTCATAAATACTGGGTGATCATGATGACTTGCTAGAGTCCGCTCATGATCTATAAGTTTAGGACTTATTACCAGTATTGTATGATCCCGAAGGGTCACACACCATAGCTAACGGGAAAGTTAAGATGGAATTAATACGGTAAGATGCTAAGGCATTTACTGTATTTGTACAGAGAGTTGGGCAGACAACAAATGGGCTTTTGTCTGATTTGTGTCTTGGGCCCAAAAGTCTAATGGACCATTAGTTTAATTAATTAAACTTGGGCCCATTAGTGAATAAAAGAGATTGCAACATGGGTATTGAAACCCTAAGCCATTTTTGGCGATTTTGTGGTTGTGGCCGCAGGGCCTCTCCCTCTCCAATCTCTCTCTCTGTTGATCATCCATCCGGTCTAGCAGCCATCCCTTCTTGTAAGAGTGTGGATACCAAGGAGGAACATGTATTCATCTGTTCTCGTTGATCTCGGCATCACCACAATTCCGCTGCAAAGGTAATGTCCAGGTTTGTTTTATGATTCGATTACAAGAACCTAGATCCTTGTTTAAGATTATGCGTTAGGTTGCAATCTGAGAATTGAACCTTGAAAAACACAATAATCTATCAGTGGTATCAGAGCCTAGGTCGTTAGGTTTTTGCTTTTTGGATCTTTGTATGAATCGATTTTGATTTGTTTTGTATGAATCGATTTTGATTTGTTTTACAATGATAAAGAATCGATTTGATAAAGAATCGTTTTGATAAATATGAACGATTTGGTATCGCTTTGTCTTTGCTGAATTAATTAAGAAACGATTTGGATTATTTGAATTGTTAATGGCTTGATGTATGACAAAATCGTGTTTGTCTTTATGTGGAAGTCATGATTGTAAAGTTGATTGCTTAAGGTTTGGAAACTTTTGTCTTTAGTGTAACGATTCATCATGTGTGTTCATTGGATTATTGAATTCGCATGTGGTTTAGTTGCTGTTGACTTTATGTGTATGAATCGTGATGTACTTTGCTTTACAATTCACGATCATTGTTTGATAATTAAAAGAGAGTGATATCATTCGCTTATGATAAGAATCTGTTTTGTCCTTTAGTGATTGTGATAATCGCTTGGTTTGTTAAGATCTTGATCACAATTGATTCAATTATTGTATTATGGTTCAAATAATACCAAGTGGTTAACGTGTTTAAAGGTTAACGTTTTTGGTACAAATAATTAATTGATTAATGGTTAGCGATCAATCATAATCTAATATATTAATCAATTAATTATTTATTAATGTATGGTTTAAGCCGTTAACCCAAAATCGTGGTTTGCTGGAAATTATTTAATACGATTGGTATTATTTAATTTCTGGTTAAACCGGATTTAAATTCAAAATTGAATTTTAACCTAAACCGAAGGCTGGTCTAAGTTTGATTTGGTTGGACCAAATAATTTAGAGCTGGTCTGGTTTAGTAAATAACCGATGGTTTTGATAGTTAATTTGGTCTTGGACCAGAATTAATAAACCGACTCGGTTATGTCAAATTATTGGGCCAACTGGAATTCTATGGTCTTGGGCCAAGAATTGGGTCTATAATTTGTGACCCAATCCCAAAATATTTATAAAATATTAAATTAGAAATTTCTATTTTTAGTATGTTACTAAATTTAGAAAGTTTCTAAAATAAGTAAGTTTCCCAAAATAGTAATCTTCTATTTTTGGAAATAAAACTGAAAATCCTCAAAAACAATATCAAGCTTGGATGTCTTTCCAATCTTGTCAGCTACTTAACGCTTATTCGATTACAGATATGGCTTACAGTGTGAGGTGTCTGTTTTCGCGTAAGTAAAGTAGTATATAGTCACTAATTTCATTGGGAGTCCTAGAGATTAGTGATTATTTGGCTGTAAGAGATTGGTTTACTTGACTGGGCCATCGGGAGTCCCGGGCCTTGAGACATCTGGTGTATTGGGCCTTGGGCCCAATTCACAACCGAGAGTTATTGGTTATAACTAGCTGTGTGTATGCTTACCAAGTAAAGCTACTTCTGGGTGACGGCCAGTGGCCCACTTTGGATTTAGCTGAACATGGGTCTCGGAATCATTGCATTCTTATGAGGTTAAACAAAGAAATTTTGAATGCAATGCGAGTTTTCTTATAAGTTAATAAGATTACTCTTTTATGAACTAAATAACTAAAACTCTATTTATCTCTAAATTTCAGTTATGAATAGCACAAACAATCAAAACACTTTCTCGATCTGGTCTGTCCTTGAAATGGACAAACTGAACGGATCAAATTTCTTGACTTGGTCGCGGAACCTAAGACTGGTCCTTAGGCAGGAGAGAAAGGACTATGTCCTTGAGAGAGCTCTCCCCGTGAGGATCGGGTCCAATGCCTCTCATGCAGTATATAATGCTTGGAATAAGCATTATAATGATGCGGTAGATGTGCGTGGTCTGATATTGGCTACCATGGACTCAGATTTGCTGAAGCAATATGAGAACATGGAGTCGCCAATAGAGATGATCAGCAGCCTGAAATTGAAATTTCAGGAGCAGGTAAGAGTGGAGAGATACCAGTTGGTTAAGTCTCTCACTAGCTGCAAGCTACCAAATGATCATCCAGTGAGTCCTCATGTCAGTAAAATGATGGGTTACATTGATAACCTGAGGAAACTGGATTATCCAGTTAGCCAAGAATTGGCAACTGAGATCATTCTGCAGTCACTGCCGTCAAGCTATGATAAGTTCAGAAGGAACTATATCAAGAAAGGCTTAACGAAGACGCTGACTGAACTGCATGATATGCTCAAGACAGTTGAGCCAAAGCTACTGTAAAGAGACTGGGCATTGGAAGAGAAATTGCATTAAATTCATGGAAGATTATGAGGAGTTAAAGTTGATGTATGAGACTACTTCCTCAGGTATTCATGTTATTACTTCAAGTTATACCTTATAGGTATTGGATACTGGTTGTGGCACTGATATTTGTTATAATATGCAGAGCCTGGGCAACAGTAGAACTTTGAAGGAAGGGCAAGTGAAACTGCGTGTCTGGAAGGAGCTTGGGATGCTGCCTCAGCCGTAGGGTTTTCACTTATAGATCCCTTTGAGGCTTGGTTTTGTATTAAGTAATTGCTACAATGTACCTGCTTTACGCAGAGTTGTTTTTCATTTTCTTGTAAGAATTTGAATGTTTTTCATTTTGATAAAGACAAGTTTTTGTTCTTTTGATCTTAATGAAATGTTAATTGTAGCACCCTATTCAAGGAATGTGTTTTATATCTTAAACCAAAAAGTGGCTAAATGTAACATAAATACCGAATTGGTTTAAATCTGATGAATTAAACCTGATTTTTCTTGGCATAAATGTTTTGGTCACATAGAGTAAGTCAGATTCAGAAACCCCATAGTTATGGACTTTTGGGCTCATTTGAATGGATATCTTATGAGACTTGAATTGTGCTTACTAGACCAAAAGACAAAGGGCCCATCTTAGCCGAGCTAGAGAAAGGCCCAAAGGCTTATTGGAGATTGATCATACTCATGTATGTGGTCCGATGAGCAGTAATGCCAGAGAAAATTTCCTGTACTTCATTGTCTCTACTGATTGCTTCAGTGAGTATGACTGTGTTCATTTGATGAGACACAAGTCGGAATTCTTTGATATGATCGAAAGAGTTCCAAAATGAGGTATAGAATCTGAGTGACAAAAGTATTCAGACTCTGGATTAGATCACGAGTGAGAATACTTAAGTCATTGATGGTGTGATCATCTGAATGAGTGTGAAGTCGTTTCACAGCTTATTTCTCCTGAAAACCTGGAGGTGTTTCTGTGAGAAAGAATCAGATCTTATTAGAAATGATTAAAGATGAGTCACACGAATCTTCCATGATATTCTTTAAGAATAACGCTCTAGTAATATCTAAGTTTACGCTGAAATAGTTCCACTAATATCAGTTGAAAGACACCACATAAATGTGGATTGGAAATGATCCAAATTCGTCTTTACTGAGTATTTGTAGTTGTGCTACTTCGCTGGTTGTCCTAAGGAAACCAAGGCTTGTTACTTTTTACGTCCATTCTGTTTTCTAAGAGGGGAAGTTACTTTCCAAGAAGAACAGTGGGAGTAAAAGCGTAACTCGAAGAAATTCGAGAAATACAGGAGGCTGCTCAACCTGTTGAGGGAGAGCAACGGATGGATTTACAGATTTCTGTAGAATCTACACCTGTAGAGCCTGAAGTTCGCAGATATGAATGAATCAGTTACTAATCCGAGAGTGATTTCTCGTCATTAGTTGAACCTGATGATCATTGAAAGTTCGCATGATCTGATGATCATTGAAAGCGACGAACCTGCGAAATTCAAAGAAGCGAAAGTGAGCCCGGACTCCGAAAATTACACTATGTGTAAGTTAGCTTCATTGATCCATTCATGGATGGAAGCAAACATATCGGAGTTGGAATCTTCGTTCTGTTGAAGTAGTCAAGGTTTTGACTTGAACAGGAACGAAGCGGAACTGTGCGTTTACTAATAGATAAGTGGGAGCGATGTTGCATTTCTCATAGTGTATGTCGATGACATACTGATTCTCGGAAATAACGTCCCAATGCTGCAGTCGGTAAAGGACTGGTTTGGGAGTTGGTTTTATGATTGACATGGGTAAAGCCACGTATGTTCTTGGATTTTGGATCTAAAGATAGAGATTCAAAAGAGCTGGTAGGACAAAGTCAGGATTCTTAAATTGACAAAGTCCTACACGTTTTCAGCACTCCAAGAAGGGTTTTATGCCAATGTCACATGGCAATATGTTAAGCAAGAAACAGTATCCTACGATATCTGCTGAGCTTGAATGCATAGATGAGATTCCATATGCGTCGGCAATTGGATCTATGATGTATGCCATGACACGTACTTGTTTTGATGTTGCTTTAATGTTAAGCAAGACAAGTAAAGACCAGTCAAATCCAGCAAAGAATCACTGGATTGCCGTAAAGAATATCCTAAAGTATTTGAGGAATACTAAGGATAAATTCTTGATTTACGGAGAAAGTGAGGTTCTACAAGTCGATAGAGTCTGAAAGGCAAGTTTCCAATAGACAAAGATAATTCTCGGTCACAGTCCGGCTATATCTTGTGTCTGTATGGCGGTGCAAGGCACTGTTGCTGACTCCATGACTTAAGCTGAACATTTCGCAGCTTGAGAAGCGGCGAAAGAGGTTGTTTGGATAGAAGAGTTCATCACTGAACTTGATGTGATTCACAGCATAGATGAGACTAGCTGCACATCAGAGATCCAAACACCTTGAGGATAGGTATAACCTATTCCGTGAGATAAATGACAGAGATGTTAAGTAGATAAGCAAGTTTCATCGAATGAGAACGTTGCTAATCTATTAACAAAGCCACTCCTTAGGCCTAAGCACGAGTCGCGGACTGTAGCTGTAGGATGAGTGAAATTAAGATGTAGTCTTAATTTCAGTGGGAGTTTGTAAAGGGCTTTACTTAGTTGTTTTGAAAGGTCCATGTAAACATAATATTTTATGTTTATGAAATCTATGATTTCTGGATTATTTTAACTGTGATATAAATAATCGTTCCAAAATGATTCATGTCATTATATATGGGCCATCGAAGTACATGAGTAGACTTGATCCTGAAACCCCATATTTAATGAAATGACATAAATCATAGTGTCCATAGTCGAAGGTTGTTGAATTGGAACACCAACAACCACTTGAGACTAGATTGTGTTGAGACTTATGACCAAGTTTCGAGGGGTCATAGATGCGCAGCATCAAAGTCGACACATAGGTATATGTAGGGGAGCATATGACCGGACATGGCCCGCTGATGAGAACTCTACAAGATATTAATATCTGTGTCATGAGAGGTTCTCATATACGACTATAGAGTATAGTCCTTAGACCTGAGTTCGCATGCATGTGGCTGCACATGAAGTGATGCGCTTTGATCATTGTCTAACGCTGTTTCGTAACTGGGAGCTATACGGACCTTGGTTGGGTGTATTATGAATTGTGTAGTTCATAGTGATGGAACAAGATGGGATTTGTCCCTGCCGTTTAACGGAGGTAATATCTCTAGGCCAATCGGAGACTTGATATCTGGTAAGAGAGTGGCCACTCCCAAACGGACTTGCCCAAGTCGTTTGCATTGTCAGTATTAAATCTGGTCCGATGAACATGGTCTGGCTATATAAGGATGACACGCATCTTGCCTTATGCCAGATCGAGATATTGAGACAAAAGGATTAGGGAATGTAGGATTCCAGTACAATCGGGAGATTGTTGGGAATGTCCTGTGTAGGATTCCAGTACAAGTGGGAGATTGTTGGGAATGTCCTGAAATGTACCGTACTATCTCTAGAAAGTATGATAAATGTCGAGATCAGACATAAGTCATAAATACTGGGTGATCATGATGACTTGCTAGAGCCCGCTCATGATCTATAAGTTTAGGACTTATTACCAGTATTGTATGATCCTGAAGGGTCACACACCATAGCTAACGGGAAAGTTAAGATGGAATTAATACGGTAAGATGCTAAGGCATTTACTGTATTTGTACAGAGAGTTGGGCAGACAACAAATGGGCTTTTGTCTGATTTGTGTCTTGGGCCCAAAAGTCTAATGGACCATTAGTTTAATTAATTAAACTTGGGCCCATTAGTGAATAAAAGAGATTGCAACATGGGTATTGAAACCCTAAGCCATTTTTGGCGATTTTGTGGTTGTGGCCGCAGGGCCTCTCCCTCTCCAATCTCTCTCTCTGTTGATCATCCATCCGGTCTAGCAGCCATCCCTGCTTGTAAGAGTGTGGATACCAAGGAGGAACAGGTATTCATCTGTTCTCGTTGATCTCGACATCACCACAATTCCGCTGCAAAGGTAATGTCCAGGTTTGTTTTATGATTCGATTACAAGAACCTAGATCCTTGTTTAAGATTATGCGTTAGGTTGCAATCTGAGAATTGAACCTTGAAAAACACAATAATCTATCAGCAGCCCATTAGAGAATGGGCTTTATGTTTTAAACCAGACTGCACCGATCTATAACATTAACACCAAGAGATTCAAATCAAATGACACGAATCAGACTTTTCTTTGGCATTGTCGTTTGGGCCACATAAACGAGAAACGGATCCAAAAGCTCCATAGTGATGGACTTCTGGGCTCATTTGATTATGAATCATGTGAGAAATGTGAATCTTGTTTACTAGGCAAAATGACTAAGGCCCCTTTCAACAAATCAAATGAAAGGGCCAGTGACCTATTGGGCCTTATACATACAGATGTGTGCGGCCCAATGAGCACAAGTGCCAGAGGAAATTTTCGATACTTCATTACCTTCACCGATGATTTCAGCAGGTATGGCTATGTCTATTTAATGAGACACAAGTCGGAATCTTTTGAAAGGTTCAAAGAATTCCAAAATGAAGTACAGAATCAACTTGGCAAAAGTATTAAGGCTCTTCGATCAGATCGTGGAGGAGAATACTTAAGCCAAGAATTCAGTGATCATTTGAGAGATTGTGGAATTGTTTCACAACTCACTCCTCCCGGAACACCACAATGGAATGGGGTGTCCGAGAGGAGAAATCGAACTTTATTAGATATGGTTCGATCAATGATGAGTCTCTCAACTCTTCCATTATCCTTTTGGGGATACGCTCTAGAAACGTCTGCGTTTACACTTAATAGGGTTCCGTCAAAATCTGTTGCAAAGACACCACATGAGATGTGGACTGGAAATGTTCCGAGTTTGTCTTTCCTGAAGATTTGGGGTTGCAAAGCTTATGTTAAGCGATTAATTACAGATAAGCTCGAACCCAAATCTGATAAGTGCTACTTCGTTGGTTATCCTAAGGAAACCAAGGCATACTACTTTTACAACCAATCCGAGAACAAAGTGTTTGTTGCTCGGAACTGCGTCTTTCTTGAGAGAGAATTTCTTTCCAAGAGAAACAGTGGGAGTAAAGTACAACTCGAAGAAGTTCGAGAACCGCAGGAAAATGCTCAACCCGTAGAGGAAGAGCAACAGTTGGATCTACAAAGAGTTGTAGAGACGGCGCCTGTGGAGCCTGAAATTCGCCGATCCGAAAGGCTCCGTCACGAACCCGAGAGATATGGATTTCTCGTAACCAATTGTCATGATTTGTTGATCATTGACAGTGACGAGCCAGCGAATTTTGAAGAAGCGATGATGAGCCCTGACTCCGAAAAGTGGCTGAAAGCCGCTGAATCCGAAATGGGATCCATGTCACAAAACCAAGTATGGACTTTGGTTGATTTACCCGATGGTGCAAGACCCATTGAGTGTAAATGGATTTTCAAGAAGAAAATTGATGTGGATGGAAATATTCAGATATATAAAGCAAGGCTGGTGGCAAAAGGTTTCAAACAAATTCATGGCATTGACTATGAAGAAACTTATTCCCCGGTTTCCATGCTTAAATCCATTCGGATTCTCCTAGCAACAGCAGCTCATTATGACTATGAGATCTGGAAGATGGACGTGAAAACAGCTTTCCTTAATGGAATTCTGGAAGAGGATGTGTATATGACACAACCCGAAGGTTTCATCGATCCAAATGCAGCTAAGAAAGTATGCAAGCTTCATCGATCCATTTATGGATTGAAGCAAGCATCTCGGAGTTGGAATCTTCGTTTCGATGAAGCAGTCAAAAAGTTTGATTTCATCAGAAGCGAAGAAGAACAATGTGTTTACAAGAAGACTAGTGGGAGCGCAGTTGCATTTCTCGTATTGTATGTAGATGACATACTTCTTCTCGGAAATGACGTTCCGTTGTTACAGTCTGTTAAGACTTGGCTCGGAAGTTGTTTTTCAATGAAAGACATGGGAGAAGCCGCATATATTCTTGGAATAAGAATCTATAGAGATAGATTAAACAAGTTGATTGGACTGTGTCAAGACACTTATATCGATAAAGTCTTACACAGGTTCAGAATGCAAGATTCCAAGAAAGGCTTCATACCAATGTCTTATGGCATAAGTCTCAGCAAGAAGCAGTGTCCTGAGACACCTGCTGAGCGAGATCGCATGAGTCGGATTCCCTATGCCTCGGCATTGGGATCCATCATGTATGCCATGCTCTGTACTCGTCCAGATGTTGCTTGTGCTTTAAGCATGACGAGTAGATACCAATCGGATCCAGGTGAAAGTCACTGGACAGCAGTCAAGAATATTCTGAAGTATTTGAGAAATACTAAGGATAAATTCTTGGTGTATGGAGGAAGTGATGAGCTGGTAGTAAGTGGTTACACAGATGCAAGTTTCCAGACAGACAAAGATGATTTCCGATCGCAATCTGGTTACATCTTCTGCCTGAATGGCGGTGCAGTCAGCTGGAAGAGTTCCAAGCAGGACACTGTAGCAGATTCCACAACTGAAGCTGAGTACCTCGCTGCTTCTGAAGCAGCAAAGGAGGCTGTTTGGATCAAGAAGTTCATAACTGAACTTGGTGTGATTCCTAGTATTTCTGAGCCAGTGGCTTTGTATTGTGACAACAATGGAGCCATTGCGCAAGCAAAGGAACCTAGATCACACCAGAAATCCAAACACATAGAAAGGAGATATCACCTTATCCGTGATATTGTGAATAGAGGAGATGTGAAGATCAGCAGAGTCCCGACGGATGAGAACGTAGCTGATCCACTGACCAAGCCCCTCCCAAGGCCTAAGCATGAGTTTCACACTGCTGCTGTAGGCATTAGATTTCTTAAGATATGATCTTGTTTTCAGTGGGAGTTATATTTGGTTTTTAGTTATGACATGATGTTCGTAAAACATAATTTGGTTATGTTCTTTTAATGAAATTGTTTAAGCATTATTTAATTGTGTTATTAAATAATTGTCCCAAAGTAATTTATGACATTTTATAGGTCATCAAGTATGTGACTTGATCATGAAACCCTATAAGCAATAAATGATATAAATTATAAATGGTCCCTGGTCGAGGTTGTTAAAATGGGACATTAACAACTACGTGAGACTAGTATGTGAGGTGACTGATGACTATGTTTCATGGAGTCATTAATAAGTGTATTAAAGTCAATCACATAGATATGTGTTAAAGAACACATGATCGGACTTGACCCGTTAATGAGAACTCTACAAGATGTTATATGAGTGTCATAAGAGTTTCTCATTACGACTAAAGAGTGTAGTCCTTAGACCTGAGTTCATCATGTCCTCTCTTATATGGATTGGTTCGTCTTGACTTTGTCAAACGTCAGCCGTAACTGGTGATTATAAAGACACTGATTAGACGTGTCATGAGATATAAAAGAGACATGGATGGAACAAGATGGGATTTGTACCTCCTATATAACAGGAGATAAATATCTCTGGGCCTATCGAAGATTTGATACTGGAAATGCGTGGCCGCGCTCAATAGTGATTGTCAGTCGTTTGTTTTATCAGTACAAATCGGGATTCGATAAACGTGATCTGGCTTAATAAGGATGACACAGTTCTTGCCTTATGCTAGATTGAGATATAGCTACAAAGGGATTAAAGGAATAGATGATTCCAGTACAAGTGGGAGATTGTTGGGAATGTCTTGAAATCTATTGTACTTGCTCTAAGTGAAAGTCGTATTGTTGAGATGAGACAATCACATAACACTAGGTATTCATAACGCTTTGCTAGAAGCCACTTATGATCAATGAGTTGAGAACTCATTGCTAGTGTTATATGATCCTACAGGGTCACACACCTAAGCAAACTGGGCGTTAAAGACGAGGTTGATCATTAATGTAATGATCCAGTGAATGCATATTTGATATGCATTCAATATCAATATTCTGGGGCAGTGTCGATCGTTGCAGTTAGTGCATCGATCGATGCAACTCGCGGATTAACCAGATTAATACGGTTTAATCGTTGGTTAATTCCGTTGTGGTTTAAGCCGACATATATAAGATATATGGTCGACCTAAACTAGTTTCTAACCTAATTTACAGCCACCAGAACGAGATAGAAACCTCTCTAGAGATTAGATCTCTTACAGGCACTAGCATCCCTCCTGTCCCGTTTGTGTGCGTGTGGATACCAGTAGAGGCACAGCGTTTGAGGTGCTTCGTGATCTCGATTATCTGCAAACCTTCCGCTGCTAATCATCAGGTAAATCTGAGATCCCATAGATTCAATTACTTGAACCTTAGATCCTAGGCTCGGAATTCAGACTAGGGTTGCTAATCCTGATTAGAACTGCTAGAAATTCCTTCACTTATGCCATTTTTCAGCCTAGCACCAGGAGACATTGAAATGTCAAAAATATCTATTATTTTCTGAATTAATTTAAATTAGTTCAGAAAATAATGTTTCTTCTCCATGGACGAGTTTCTATTCTTCTTCTTCGTGACTTGTTCCTTCAACTCGGTCTTGGTGCATCCCAACGATCCTATTGAGGATCGAGGATGTTACAAGTATCCCCCCTTGAAATAGATTCGTCCTCGAATGCAAGTCAAGTTCTTCTGTCATTCTCTTGAACCACTCAAGAAATTCAGCTTTCATTGGATTTTCTGTTTCCCAAGTCACTTTCTTAGTTCCATTACAATCCCAAAGGATTTTGACCACTCGAACCGCCTTGCTCCTGGTAAACTTTTCCATTCGGTCTATGATCCGAACTGGAATAGCTTAAATGGCCAAGTTTTCCCTTAATCCTGTCAGCAATTCTTGAATGATGACATCCTGATCTGAAAGGCACTTCCGAAGTTGGGATAAGTGAAATACATTATGGAATTGGGCCATTTCTGGGGTAAGTCCATATTGTATAAGATTGCCCCCACCATTTTCTTAATCTTAAACGGTCCCAAGTAACTTGGATCCAATTTCCCTTTCCTTGTCATCCGCACTCTTCATTTGTAAATAATCGTCTTTAAGTAGACCCAATCATTCACTTCGAATGTCAAGTCTTTTCTCCGCTTATCCGGATAACTCTTCTGTCGGTTCTGAGCTTCCTTCATTTTGATCTTCAAGAAATTAAACTTCTCTGAAGTTTCGTCCACAATGTTTGGTCCAAAAACACTTCGCTCTCCTTCTTGGATCTAGCACAAGGGTGTTCGGCATGGCCGACCATATAGCGCCTCATAGGGCGACATTCCAATACTCACTTGGAAACTTTTGTTGTATGCGAACTAGGCCAAAGGCAGATGATCTTCCCAAGATCCACCCCAATCCAATACACATGCTTGCAGTATATCTTCTAGTGTATGGATTGTAAGAATGTAAGAATCAAGAGGTAGAATATGAGAGAATCAAGAGAAAATCTCAAGAACCGGATTAGGGTTCTTAGAGCGAGAGAGAGAGAGAGAGAGAGAGAGAGAGAGAGAGAGAGAGAGAGAGAGAGAGAGAGAGAGAGAGAGAATGGAGACTCGGTTGTTTAAGAGAAAGAATCTCTAAGTGTCTATTCATAACTTCACATTACAAGACACAAATATTAAGATAGCTAAGGCAACAATTGGAATAAACAATGAATAGAAAGGACGAAGACAAAGGGAGGCTCGGCAGACAATGCACCAACTGTCATAAGAGATAGCGACAGCTCCTTCCTTTGTCCCATGTTGTGACAGCCTGTCTTGTGGTCTAAACTGTTGGGATCTGCACTTCTGATCTTCATAAAGACTTGAACCAGCCTTGGACAAGCAGAACCGATACATACAAGTCCCCAACATTGCACTTTGATAATGCATAACCCGGACTTTGCACATTATCACAAACTGCACTAACTTTGCACATTGGGAACTCTTTGGGTTGTGTAACTTTGTGATCTCCATCTCAATACTCCTCCTCAAGCTTGAATTCAAGAGTTTAAATTAAGCTTGGAACACTATGGAGATCTACCTCATTAAAAACCTTCATGAAGAAAACCACATGGGATAAAACTTCTTCAAGGGAGAAAGAGTGTAGACTCCATGGCTTCAGGCAAGTCAATGAGTCCAAGTTTGGTGTGAATTGATTCACACACCTTCAAGCCTGCTGCTTTTGTGAATACATCATCAAGTTGATGTTCACTCCTTGTGTAACATGGGAGGATTACTCCTTGTCCCACCATCTGCCTCACTCTGTGGCAGTCAACTTCAATGTGCTTAGTCCTTTCATGGAAAAGTGAATTGGATGCAATGTGGATAGCAGCTTGGTTATCACAGTGCATGGTGATTGGCTTGGAAGTCTCAATACCCAAATCCTTGAGAAGAGCCTTGATCCATACTAACTCGGTTGTCAACTTCCTCATTGCTCTATATTCAGCTTCAGCACTTGAGCAAGAGACCACCTTATGATTCTTGCTCTTCCAAGTGACTAGATTGCCTCCAATGAATGTGCAATAGCCTGTGGTTGACCTTCTGTCCACCCTATCTCCTGCCCAATCAGCATCACAATACCCAACAACTTCTGTGTTTCCATTGCATCCCATCCAAATGCCTTGACCAGGAGCTCCATTTAGGTACTTCAGTATCCTTTCAACCATGTTCCAGTGATGCATCTTGGGAAATTGCGTATGCTGGCTAACCTGGTTTACTGCAAAACAAATGTCAAGTCTGGTTATAGTTAAGTAGATTAGCTTACCAACCATTCTTCTATATTGTGTGGTATCCTCAAATGCTCTGTCTTCAATCTCCCCCTCTCTTATGACTTTGTAGCCTTCTTCAAGAGGTGTTTTAGCCGGTTTTGATTCAAGCTTTCCTGCTTCAGACAACAAATCAAGTGTGTACTTCCTTTAGATAAGAAGAGTCCCTCTTTGGATCGACACACTTCTATCCCAAGGAAGTACTTTAGAGCACCAAGGTCTTTTATATCAAAAACAGATTTAAGATAAGCCTTAGTGTCTTGTATACCTGCCTTGTCACTTCCTGATATGATTATGTCATCAACATAGACAAGGATGACAATGATACCTTCTTGACTTTGAAGGGTGAATAAGGTATGATCTGCCTCAGACTTCTTGAATCCACTTTCCATGAGAGTTGAGCTCTGCTTGTGATACCAAGTTCTAGGTGATTGTTTCAGTCCATAGATATCCTTCTTGAGCCTAAGCTCCTTCCCTGGTGTAACCATGTCTTCAAGACCAGGAGGTGGTGTCATGTAACCACATCTTCAAGCTCACCTTGAAGGAATGCATTCTTGACATCCATTTGCCATAGCTCCCAATCAAGGTTTGTTGCCAAAAACATGATGATCTTAACCGTATGGAGCTTAGCTACTGGTGCAAAGTTATCCAAATAATCCTTTCCATAGGTTTGAGTAAAACCTCTTGCAGCAAATCTTTCCTTGTATATCTCAATCTCACTGTTACTTCGGTATTTGATTGTGAATACCTATTTAGAACTCACTGCTTTCTTGCCTTTGGGAAGTTCTGCTTCATACCAAGTTTGGTTGTGCACCATTGCCTTAGTTTCCTCATTTATAGCTTCCATCCATCCTTTATCCCCCTTAGCTTCTTCATATGTTGTTGGAGTCTGTCCTTGATCCAGCTTGCCAACAAACACCTGATGTTCCAAAGGGAAATTAGCCATGGAACAAACCGCTTGAACAGGATGAGCTATTGCATTGCTGTTGAAGTAGACCCTTGTATTCTTCCATTCAGAGGGATCCTTCTTCACTCTTATACTCCTTCTTAGAGTTTGAACCGGTTCAGCCTCTTGTTCTTGCTCCTCATTCATGTTCACTTCAACATCAGTAGCTGCATCATCTTGGTCATGGATGATAGAACCTTCTTGTTCCAAGTCTTGTTCAGGTTCTTGATTCCCTCCCTCATGATCAAGATGAGTAGCTTCTGAGTTCTCAACAGGTTCACCTTGCTTTGGAGGATCAGCCTTACTCTTATCTTGACCAATACCAAGATTCTCCAATATAATCCTTAGATTGATGGCTCGGTCAGAAGGGTTTTGAGAAAGATCCTTCAAGCTATCTCAACTCTTCTCATTGTAGAAGCTCTTACTCTCCATAAACTTCACATCCCTTGATACCAAAACCCTTCTTGTTTCTGGTACATAGCACTTGTATCCTTTCTGAGTAGTTGAATACCCAATAAACATCACCCTAGTACTCTTGGCATCAAGCTTATTTCTCTGCTCTCCTGGGATTAGAACAAAGCACACACATCCAAACACACGTAAGTGACTAATGGATGGACTGGTTTTGTTCAATACCTTATGTGGAGAGACATCATGGAGGATTTTTGTTGGAATCCTATTGATTAGGTAGCATGCAGCCATGACAGCATCTCCCCAAAACCTTTTGGGAAGATTAGTATGGAACATCATGGACCTTGCAACCTCCATGAGATGTCTGTTCTTCCTCTCAGCAACTCCATTATGTTGTGGAGTGTATGGACAACTTGTTTGATGAAAAATGCCATGTTTGGATAGGTGTTGTTTGAAAGCATGACCAGTATACTCCCCACCATTATCTGATCTAAATTTTTTGATCTTGGCGTTGAAATAATCAGTGATATAGTTCTGGAAATTCACAAATGCTTCTAACACCCTATCCTTTGATTGAATCAGAGTTATCCATGTATATTTTGATTTCTCATTAATGAAAGTAACAAAGTATTTATGGTTCTCTCTAGATATACATGGTGCGGTCCATACATCAGAGTGAACAAGATCAAAGCAACTTTCATATATAGATTTAGATGAAGGAAATACAGACTTGCAATGTTTACGAAGTATACAAGCCTCACACTCATCATTTTTAAAAGAAACATTAGGCATTAACAATTCTAAGTCCCTAGAGTGAGGATGGCCTAGTCTAGCATGCCAAATAGAGTCATTAAGAAAATCAGAATTGGAACTAAAAGCAGAAACAAGCTCAGAAGCAAATGGAGATAATTCAGAAGCAAGAGAAGTGTCTTCAAGCATGTATAACTCATCCTTTGTCACACCTCTTCCAGGCAACCTACTAGTCTTAAGATCCTGAAAAACCACATCATTAAGATTAAAACTAACATTGCAATCAAGGTCAGTAGCAACACGTTTAACAGATACTAGATTGGAAGTGAAACTAGGCATGTAGAATGTTTTGGACTCTTTATCAAAAAGTTTAAGGTTTCCTATGCCCTTAACAGGAACTCTATCTCCATTTGCAATAACAACATTCCCTAAGGCCGGTTTATCATTGCTAATCAGGTTAGAATCACTAATCATATGATGTGAAGCTCCTGAATCTACAATTAAAGGCCTAGAGCTAGTTGATGCATGAAGAGAGTTACCAAATGCATTACCAGAGTTGTCTTTGAGGGCTTTGATGAGTGCATCAAGGTCTGATCTTCTAACCACATCATCATGAACCGCCATCATTGGAGTGTGAGTGGAGAAAACCATGGCTTTGCCTTCCCCATTACCAGCAGCAACACCAGACCTTGAAAACCGGGACCATCCTGCTCAGCTGCTCCATTGGAGAAGTGTGCTCTCTGCTCCCTGAACCGGTTGTTGTTGTTTCTGCCATTGTTGTTCTTGGGCCTAAGGTGAGGGTAAAGGGTCCAGCACTTTTTCCTGAGATGCCCTTTCATTTTGCAGTGATCATACACCACAACCTTCCAATCTTCATGCTTGTAAACACCTTTGTTTGTTGTGACCAATTCTCCTTTTCCACCAAACAATCCAAAGGAACCATGCTCCTTTTGAATTTGTGAACACACATCATCCAAAGATGGAAGTGTATCTAACCTCAAGATGTGCTGGATAAGGCTGTTGTAGGAGGGATTCAGAGTAAGCAAGAGAGCAAAGACCTTGTCCTGCTCACGCCTTTCACTTAGAACAAGTGTATCCACAGAACTTGGCCTCAGCATTTCCAACTCTGCCCATAAGGACCTAAACTTTCCAAAGTGAGCCTTGAACTCCATGTCTTCTTGATGGAGGTTACTGAGAGCAAGCTTGACTTCAAACACCCTGGTCAAATTATACTTGTTGCCATACACCTTCTCAAGTGTATCCCAAAGATCCTTGGCGGTTTCACAATAAGAATACCCCTCCAAGATTGATGGTTCAAGAGAGATTTGGAGAATATATAACACATTCTGGTCTCCTTGAACCCATAGCTAATCATTGGCAGGAACAACTTCACCACCAGCTGCACCTTCAATCACTTGGTCAAGAACAGTACTACTCATGACATGCTTCCATAACCCACGACCACCAAGGGTAGATTGGGCCATCCTAGCCCACACCAAATAGTTACTCCCTTTGAGGATAACTGGTATCAATAATCTTGATTTTTCCATGACTGAGAGGGGAGGGAATACCAAGAGAAAAAGAGTTTAAGAAGGTTTGAAGAACTTAGACACATAACCGCTTAAGAACAGAACAAGAACAAAGTTTTTTTGATTCAAGAATGAATAATAAGAACAAGAACCAAATATTTAAGAGATTTTGGAAGTAGAGATTAGGTACAGGAGCTTTTATGCTCTGATACCATGTAAGATTGTAAGAATCAAGAGGTAGAATATGAGAGAATCAATAGAAAAGCTCAAAAACCGGACTAGAGTTCTTAGAGCGAGAGAGAGAGAGAGAATGGAGACTCGGTTATTTAAGAGAAAGAATCTCTAAGTGTCTATTCATAACTTCACATTACAAGATATATATACTAAGATAACTAGGGCAACAAATGGAATAAACAATGAATAGAAAGGAAGAGGAAAAAGGGAGGCTCGGCAGACAATGCACCAACGGTCATAAGAGATAGCGACAACTCCTTCCTTTGTCCCATGTTGTGACAGCCTGTCTTGTGGTACAGCCTGTTGGGATCTGCACTTCTGATCTTCATAGAGACTTGAACCAACCTTGGATAAGCAGAACCGATACATACAAGTCCCCAACATTGCACTTTGATAATGCATAACCTGGACTTTGCACATTATCACAAATTGCACCAACTTTGTGATCTCCATATCAATATGGATTATCCGTTCTTATTGTCAATCTGTTTGATGGTGATAGGCCGTGCTCATAGTTAATCTCGTTCCCAAGACATCTTGAAAAGCCTTCCATTAATGAGCAGTGAATTTGGGATCACGGTCTGAGACAATGCTAGCCGGGACCCCATGTAATCAGACTATCTCATCAATGTACCACTTGGAAATTCTTTCTGTCCCATCGGTCTTCTAGATAGCTACAAAGCGTATTGTATTTGTAAATTTATCCACAATCACCCATATTGTATCCCTCTTAGACTTTGTCGTTGGCAAACCACTCACAAAATCCATTGTGATGTGATCCCATTTCCATTCAGGGATGGGTAGATTATGCAGTAATCCACTATGCAATTGGTGTTATACCTTGAAAAGTTGGTAAGGCGGACACTTTTCCACCCATTCAGCCACATCTCGCTTCATTCCAACCCAATTGTAATACCTTTTCAGATCCTGGTACATCTTGTTCATACCTGGGTGGATTGTGAACTTGCATTCATGTGCTTCTTTTAAAATCTCCTCTTTAAGTTCTGGGACATATGGTACACAAACCCATCCATTCACGACAATGGTTCCATTGTTCGATGTCTTGTATTCTTTCTTATATTTTATGGAGACCTTATTTAACTTTTCAATGGAGTCTTGGGCAACACAAAGTCGGCTTAACAAGTCGGCTTGATCTGCTGCGCCCAAGCCCAATGGTTCGTGGTTGCTTGTTAAAGCATTAAGATGCAACTCTCTAATCAGCCCAACTAAATCTTCTGCGTCCTTCTCAGCATGCATCTCAGATCGCATACTACTCAAAGCATTTGCCAACGTGTTAGCCATTCATGGATGATAGGTTATCTCCAAGTCATAATCCGCAACCAACTCCATCCACCTTCTTTGCCTTAGGTTTAGTTCAGGCTGCGTGAAAATATACTTCAGCTCTTGTGGTCAATGAAGATTTTCACCTTGGCACCATATAAATATGATCTCCAAATCATTAGCGCAAAGACCATTGCCGCCATTTCTAAATCATGAGTTAGATAGTTACCTTCATGCTTCCTCGATTGCCTTGATGCGTAAGCAATCCCCTTACCTATTTGCATCAAGACACAACGCAATCCCGTTACGGATGCATCAGTATACACCACATAGGGTTCGTTCGGTTCAGGTATTGCAAACACTGGGGCGGTCGTTGGAATTTCCTTCAACTGTTGGAAGCTATCCTCACACGACTGAATCCATTCATACTTCACGTCTTTCCCTATTAGCCGCATCATGGACTGAGCCATGTTCGCAAATCCGTTCACAAATCTCCTGTAATAGCCAGCTATCCTGAGGAAACTTCTAATCTCAGTCGCATTTTTCAGTCTTGGCCTTTCCTTTATGGCTTTGATTTTCTCAGGGTCAACATAAACTCCTTGCTCCGACACTATATGTCCAAGGAATCCGATTCTTCTTTTCCAAAAGCTACTCTTGCTTAGCTTAGCATAAAGTTTATGCTCCCTTAACTATTCCTTCACCATCTGATGCGATTCTCCCAGGGATGATGCACTCTAAGTTGGTAAAGGGATAATCCTTGACTTCTACAAGTGATGAAACTCAAAGAAACAAGGCGGTGGATGAATTGATCACACAAGAGCTGTGGAAAGTCTCTTGATTCACCATGGATTGAATGGTCGCACAGAAGCTGCGGAAGACTACTTATATACCGTTTGATCCCTTGGATATGACGCACAAAGACGGATCGGGTTGATCAATGTATATTACACACCATGATCACTTCAATGGATATTATACACACTATTGAAAACAAAATGAGAATCACTCTCAAAGTTTCCAAAAATAAAAATGAAAGTCTATCTATTATTCATGACATTGGGGCTCTATAAATAGATAAAATACATCATATTTGGTTCATAAACATAGCCTAACATGCAGAGTATCTTGGAAAACAAAATTCAAACTCTAAAGTGCATGTAAGAAAGAGAATAGGCAGAAATAAATGCAGTCTTTGCTATGGACGAAAATGAATATTCTTTGATAGATTTTGGACTGAATCCAACTTTATGGGCTTCTATGATGGATCAAGATAATAGGAAAAGTCGTGTTGCAGCTTGTTTCCTTCTGATCTTGTCGGAATTCTTCATTGAAGGTGAACCGGTCCGAATCGCGTAAACTGGAAAATACCAAAGTTGTAAATTGAATAACTCCTTCATCTAAGCTCATTTTTATCTAATTCTTCTTGAAGATGTTTTGTAATTGAGCTGATCATATTCTCCAAGTAGTTTCATGCGTTGAATCGTTGTGGTTGACCAGATAGTCATCAAAAAATGAACACATATCCTTTCGGGTTTGATTGGAATTGTGCATACATAAAATAAAACCCTTTTGCTTTCCATGATCACATCACTATCCTTAAGTGATCTTGGTGCGATCTATGATCCTTTGCGTAGAAAAGGATATCATCAATGAAGATGATATCACAAACGTCCAGCCAATCGCGGAACACACCGTTCATCATCTTAATGAACGTAACCGGTGCATTGGTAAGTGGCCATATCTCATTCTGAAGGCTGTCTTCCGAATATCCTTTTGATCGATCGGAGTCTGATGATAGCCTTGAGACAAATCAATTTTGGAGAAACAGGTTGCTCCTCTAAGTTGATCTAGCAACTTGTCAATCCGGGGTAGCGGGTATTTATTCTTCACAGTCACCCTATTTAATGCCTTGTAATTGTTGCAAAGCCTGAAGCCTCCGTCTTTCTTTTTTACGAATAACACCGGTGCACCCCAAGGGGAAGCACTCGGCTGAATGAACCCTTTTCTAGCAGCTCTTCTAACCGCTTCTTCAACTCCGCAATTTCAGCTGGAGCCATTCAATAGGGTTCTTTGGAGATTGGAGTAGTCCATGGTTCTAACTCTATCGTGAATGGGTCTGACCTATCAGGTGGTGGTCCTGTTAAGGTCTAGAACACTTCCTCGAATTTATTCACCACGGTAATATCTCCAATTTTAAACTAGCCCCTTCACTCTGAGTATTTATCGTAGCTATGTACGCCTCACACCCTTTCTATAGCATCCTCTCTGTTTGGATTGTTGAGATCACTAAACTGCCTAAGGTACGCTGGATCCCACAGAATTCGAACCTTCCCTTATCTGTTTCTAATCGAACCCGACCCCGATGGAAATCGAGTGTCGCTTTGTTCGCGTCCAACCTGTCCATGCCCATAATTACTTCAAATTTCTTGAGATGTACCACAATCAAGTCGGCTGGCACATTGAAGTCACCAAACAACACAAGAACGTTTTGCACATTTCCCAGGGAATGCATCATTTGCCCACTAGCCGCTTCTACTTTATCCATTCTTGAGTTAGGTTCCTGCAGTAACCCACTCTTCTCAAACCATTACGGTGTCACAAAAATGTGATGTCCCGTGTCAAATAAGACGTGTGTTTCTACACGCCAACAATTAAGGTCCCTACAAAACTCTCTTAGAATGCTAAGAACCCCCTATATGTATGAATGCAATGCTATGCTATTTATTCCAACTCGTTAGAATTACGTACCAGTGATCGAGTTGTACTTGCCGAACTCATCCTCATCCTTAAAGAGTTCATAAACTCGTAGGGTCACATCCTATCTCTTGGTAGCTGGTTCACGTTCCCCATGGTTATCCTGTGTTCTGCCATGTATTTCCTATTGCATTTTTGGGCAGTTTGGTCGGATATGTCCCACTTTCCCACAATGATAGCAACTTACAAAGTTTTCTCCAAATCTCCTAGGTTTCCCTTTCTCCGGCCTTGGACAATTTCGAGCTTCATGGTCCTTGCTTCCGCATCGAGTACATGCACTTATTGTCTTCCAACATTCCCCTCTATATCTCCTTCCACACGACCTACACTCGGGAAACCGCCTTATAGGTTTAACGGAGTCATCCACACTGTCCCATTTCCTCTTCCTGTCGCCTGAACTACTCTGTCCAGACCGGTTATGATTCTTAGAACCCTTCAATTGGTCCTCTTTTTCAATCAGGGCAGCCCGCTCAACAAGTTTGGTGACAGCTCCAAACTTCTCAGCCAAGGAATCGTTACGGATATCCGCCCGGAGTCCCCGCATGAACCGACGAACTTGCATGTGTTCATCTTCCTGATCCGTCCACACATAGCGTTTCAAGTGGTTGAATTCATATTCATATCCCCAGACGGTGTACTTGCCTTGGCTTAATTTCAGATAGGCGCAGTTCAATATGTCCCACACCTTTGGTGGAAAGAACTTATTGTAGAACTGAACTTCAAAATCCTCATAGGTCTGGATCTTTCCACCCATCCTCTTATTCACAGACTCCCACCATTTTTCTCCATCCCCTTCAAGGAAGTGGGCTGCGATCTCCTTCCGATAATCCTTTGGACACCTAGTGGACCAAAAGTTTATGACCAAAACTCTCCTCCACTCATCCACCTTTATTGGGTTAGTGCCCCCAAATGACCAAAGATTATGTTGGGCCACCTATGAATTTTTAAAGCCGTCTACCATAAAATTGCTTAAAACCGCCTAAATTCGTCAAGCGTTTAGGTACCGCTTAGATGACTGCCTAAAACATACTGATATTGATAATATAAATTTTAATAAAAAAATATTGTAAAAAATCATATGTTGTTCTCGCGCCACCGACATGGGCTTCTAAGATCGGAACTGTAACAAACAACGACATTGATTCATTATATATGGATACATATGTAACATTCCGGTTTGTAGTATATGTGGAGTGACTTAAAAGATTTTATTTGGCTACCTATGTCACCAAAGTGCTTATCTTTTCGGTCATTTGTCCATAGAGAACTCCAAAGTTAAGCGTGCTTGAGCTCAAGTAGTTAAAATATGGGTGACCTATCGGGAAGTAATTTGCAGTATTGTGCAAGTGAAGATAAATCATGAGAAAAGATCACACGGTGATTGTAGAACATTAAACAAGTATTTCGAGACTCCCAGACTAACAATTCGACCGTCGGATGAGGGTTGCCTACGGGCCGAGAGAGTGGGCGCGAGGTCCAAAGTCGGTGGCGGTCAAGGCGTTACAAGTGGTATCAGAACCAAATCCAAAAACGTGTGTAGCGCAATTTGGGCTCACACCGTCAAAGATAACGATCATGGTGCACAACAGAGTGTTGCATTCTGTGAGTGGGGGTGATTGTATCATCCTGGTTTGTAGTATATGCGGAGTGGTTTCAAAGAATTGATTTGGTTATCTACGTCACCGAATTACACTTATTCTCGAACGAGGGTGGGCTCATGAGGCGAGAGAGCAGGCATGGAGCCCATAAAAGTGGCGATCGGAGCGTTACAAGATGTAGACATACCCTAACTTACAACTCAAGTATTTCCAATAAACTCTTAACAACCAGGAAAAAAAACCAAATAAATTCAAATTACAATAACTGAAATAATCCGAAATGAAAACGTAAAATCAGGGTTTAAAAAGAAAAGAGGAAAACAATAAAAATCCCAAAGCAACTAATACAACTAGGTTTCCATTTACTGGACATACTACCCTGAAAGGGTGAAAAGAAGGAGGAGTGAGTAACAAATGATTTACTGAGTGAGGTAAGGGAGGCTAAACATGCAAGTCCACTTACTTGGTTTCATCACTCTGAATGATGTAGGTTAGCCTAAACATGCACAATAACGATACTAAAGCGCTCAAGCAACAATGGTTCTACGCGAATTAAGTGATTGCCCACACCGCCCGTATAGGCTTTATCGATATCATAGGGCGCAGGAAATAGATCGACTAATACTTGTCGGCATCCCCTAATGCACTTGCGGCCCAAATACTGAAGTCCGTCTATGTACGCCCGCTGCCTCACAAAATGCGGCTCAAATACAGAAGTTCGTCTCTCTATGCTCGCGGTCTCACGTATTCATGCCATTACATCTAACTATATATATCAAACAATAAACAGTTTAACCGACAACACTAACAAAGGGGTTTAATCATCTATATTCTTATCTCCAATTTAACAAGTAACATATCTAGACTTATCAAGTAGACGGAACACATCTAGATAGTAAACTACAAATACGAGGAGTGTTAAAGATGAAAATTAAAAATTTCAGAATAGCCCTGACCTTAGCAAATGAGATACTTCACTTTCAAGACTCCTAGTGCGCAAATGGACTCTAAATATGAAATTAGGGCAAAAATTTGAGTCAGCAAAACGTCAAAATGGGTGACGGGCCAACCCTGTCAAAGTCAATGATCAGATCAACCGTCAAAATCAACCCGTTCAGCCCAGACTCGACCTGTGAACCGATACGACCCATGACCCGAGCTGACCCTAACCAAATTGAACTAGGTCAAATAAACTAAACCAAATCAGACAGAAATAAACTGACCAAATTGATTAAACTGAATTAAACCAGTTAAGCCAGATTAAACTAATTAAACTAAAATTAAAAGAAAAGAAGAAAAAAAAAAGAAAAAGAATAGAGAAGGTTACGTACAAATTTGATATATAGATCATGAAGGAAAAGCTTACTTACGACACATGAAACATTATGAATCTCCATAGCTCACACGGACCAGTCTCGTCTTGGTGAACTCGATCTCCGGTGATGCTTGATTTGTCTCTGATGGCTCATGGCTCATGACGGTTCAGATCGGTGGCTGGTGGTAATGAATGAGATGGCTCCGGCTTCGATTCTCCACGTCTTCTCTCCTTTTCGGCTTGAGGGTTCATGTCAATAACACAAGAAATGGGATGCTGATTGCTCTAATGATGTTTTCAGTGCTTCAAGTCAGCAAACGGTGGTCATCATATCGCATAGGTGCAGTGGCTCTCGTCCTCCGGCTTGGACGCACGAACCCGACAAGAAGATAACAAAGGAGGACAAGGGAGAAGGAATGAGTAGGAGAAGGAGAAGAATAAAACAAGTAGAGAAGAGATAACAAGTGAAGAAGAGAAGCAACAGAGGAACAAAGGAGAAGGGAGAGGGAAAAAAAAAATGTGGGTAGGTTATAGTGGAGAGTGAGATGCATATGATGATTTACATATATACGACTGGTAGAAGAAAAAACAGTTGGGTTTAGATTGGGCCAGTTAAAAGGGATTATAGGGCTTGGTACAAGGATGTGGTCGTTACAATTATCCCCGCTTGATGAGAATTTGTCCTCAATTCTATGGCGAAAGACCTCCGGAGTAAACCCCAAAGTTAAGAGCGGAACGCGAGAAAAATCTTTAAAATAAAATCAAGACTTTGAACCATCTAAACGCTTTTTAGAAAGAGCCGGAGGAATGAATAAAACGGAGGATGGGTAACTCTATTTGGTGACAACTGAAATAAAATAACAAGTTGGTTAGAATTTAGCTAAAACCAAAAGCTAGCGATTAGTAGATTATTACATGGCAGAAGGGGTGCTATATATATTTTTTAAATTCCCAGTCCCCAGAAAACATTGAAAATCGTTGAAAACTAAATCTTAACCTTACTAAATTATACCCTTACTATCCAGTACCCGTCTCCCGGTTCAGAACCAAGACAGTAACCACTCTTATACCAAAATGTAACACCTGTCTCTTCCTCTCTCGAAACAACGTGCCACAAAATTGCAATAACTGAAATAATTTGAAATGAAAACGTAAAATCATAGTTTAAAAACAAACGCGGAAAACAATAAAACTCCTAAAGCACATGATCCAGCTATGCTTCTATCTACTCGAAATGCTCACTTGAAATGAGGACAAGAAGGAGAAATGAGTAACATGGGAGTTACTTAGTGAGGTATGGGATGCTAAACACGCAAGTCCACAGATTTGGTCCCAACACTCCAAATTAATTTGTCAAACCTAAACATGCACAGTCACAACACCTAAAGCGCCTAAGCAACAAGGGTCCTACGCGAATGAAGTGATCGACTAAGACTTGCCCGCACCCCTTCATTCACTTAGGGCCCAAATACAAAAGGTTGTCTCTGTATGTCCACGACCACACACAATGCGGCTCCAATACATAAGTTCGTCTCTGTATGCAGACAGTCTCATTTTCTCATGCCACAATGTATGACTATATGTCAAACAATAAACAATTTAACCAGCAACACAAATAAAGGAGTTGAATCATCTATATTCATATCTCTAATTTAACAAACAACCTAACTTGATTTATCAAACAGAAGAAAAACATTTAGATACTAAACTACAAATATGAGGAGGGTTAAAGATGGAAACAAAGAGTTTCAAAATAGCCTTCACCTTAGTAAATGGGATAACTTCAATTCAGAACTCATGGTGCTTAAACATACTCTAAATCTGAAATCAAGACAAACAATCGAGTCAGATTGACCTTCGAACGGCTAAAAACGGATAACAGGCCAACTTGGTGTCAAAAAAATTTAATGGTCAACGGTCAAAATCAAACCTATAAACCCATACCTGAAAAATGAACTGATCCGACCCTAACCAAATTGAACCAGACCAAATCAACTAAACCAAATCAGACAAAATTAAACGACTAAATTAATTAAATCAAATTAAACCAGTTAAATCAGGTTAAAATAATCAAACTAAAATTAAGAGAAAAGAAGAATAAAGAAAAAAAATCGAGAAGGTTACATACAAATTTAATATAGGGTTCATGAAAGATGAGGACATCGGTTCAACCGAACCTTACCAGACCAACCAAGATGAACCATTCCCGACCATGGTGAGCGCCCCGGACCCGAGCCGGCTAGAAGAGACTCACAAAGAAATTCAACCGAGCCATGGAGCATCTGATCACCAGGAGCAGCATAGATGACATCACGGAGCACTTGGACCATTTGGATCATGATCAGTTCGTCTTGAACCAGCTAGCTCGGAGGATGTCTGAGACGACCGATTCCGACCACGACCATCCGTTCACACCAGGATCGTCCGTTTGGCCATTACTTAGGATCGACGACGCATCGGTGATCTTCACCATGTGAGTCGTTGTTCCTTAGTCTGTGTCTTCTCTGTGGACCAAAGGTTATACTCTTTTTACCTTGCAAGGTTTCATCCAACTGGGATTTCCTTGTAAAGTTTTTAATGAGGTAACCCGAGGCCCATTTCATCAGACAGAACGCACGGACCATGAAGCCAAGACCCACACACACCTAAGGGGTTTCTACCTTGTCTTTATTTCTTGTTTTATTTCTTGTAAGGCCTTAAGGCCCAATTCCTTTTGTTTCTCTTAGGGTTTTCGAACACTAGGCTATTTTAGCCAAACTCCTTATATTTTTTATTCACGTTCAATTCAAAGAAAAAAACCTAAAGCTATTGCTTGCTTGTTTGCGGTCGTGAGTGACATTGTGAGGCTTCCCCTTTTCTGCTCAGACCAACCACGTCCCTGTTCATCATCAATACTCCATCGATCCATCATCTAGCATAGTGACTTCAATCCAGCTGCTCGTGCTCCATCGCTCTATCTTGTTTGTGGTTCAAAGGAGAGAGACTTCAGTCCAGCCCTTGCACCTCTGTCCGGTTTGTTGTGGCTTCAAATCCTTGGAGATTACATCATCTGGTATCTGAGCTTATGCTCTCGACACCAACTGGTTACATCTAAGCCTTGCCTCTTTTATTTCTGTTTTGTCTTTGCTTTCATATAAAATCGAAAATCCATAAAAATTGTCCTTGCTTTGTTTCTGTCTTTTATTGTGTGTGCTTGCATTTAAATTTGATAATCAATAAAATAAAATATATTGTTTTAACTAGCTTGAATCAATCGAACATTACTAGTAAATCGCTAGGACTTTGTTAGTTGCATACTTCCACTTGTGCTTGCGGTTTGTGAATTATTGGCGACTGAATTTTGTGTTGTTACTGAACTCATAGTGCATCCTTGTTCTTCATATTAATCCTGTTGCATCATAGAAATTTATAAAATAAAAAAGAATTAGCTTTGATTGTTGCATTAACCCGATGCATTCTCTCGCTAAGTTTGTACGATTGTTGCATTTTGGCCAAGTTGTTTGGTTCTGGTTTAGTTCATGTCTCTTTGTCTCTGGTTCAACATTAATTTAATTATCATAAGCTTCGTAACGTGAATAAAAGACAAGAGCATATGTTAGGCATAAGGGAAAAAAGCGGTTGCACCATATAAACTCTCGTTAGGTTAAAAAAAAAACAACAATCGCTTGTTGTTTGTTGTGTGAAATCGTGTGAGCCGAGATTAATTTGTTTGGTTTGATTCCTATTATTGTGTCTGGTTTAGATTACTTAATTATCCAGCTTTGCACCTGCCATAAAAACCAAAGAAAATCGTTAGTTGTTTTAATAACCGGCCTCACTCTTGTTAGCTTATATTGTTTCGGTTTGATAAGTCTTAGATTGTGATTTTGAATTGTTTACTGGCAAACCGACATGTGATCGTTTGTGCGAGTCTGAGATTTAGCCTTCGTTTGTTTGTAGAGATATTGGTTTAATTAACATTGAGCAACCGACCACGTTTATGTTCTAAGCAATTTCGGCAACTTACCATTTTTGGAAATTGTCAAATTCTTGTGATTATTACGTGTTCTATTTCCTTTTGCGTTTAAGTGTTTCATAAGTTTGCTGGAAGACAGGAACATGTGAAAAACAAAATGCACCAGCTGACTTCGTTCAGCTAGTTGAAGCGATCCAAGCTATCGGAGAACGACTGGCCCAACTCGAACAACCAGCCGCGCCCCAGCCCACGCCCATGAACGCATGAGCATGAAGAGGCCTGAATGTCCAGATCAATCAGTTTGACGGCACGGACGACGATCCACCCGACCGAAACCACCGACCGTACCACCAACAACGCGACCAGGTCCATCATGGACGCACTCGAGACGACGAGGTACATCGATATTCAAACGATGTTAAACTGAAACCTCCTACTTTTGTTGGCAAGGTTAACCCGGAGGCCTACCTCGAGTGGGAACGGAGGATGGAGCATATATTCGACTACTACGCCTACAACGATCGAAGGAAGGTAGGATTAGCAGCGGCCCAGTTCACGGACCATGCCTTATCTCGGTGGGATCTAGATGTTTCTGAATGTAGACGACATCACCACGATCAGATCACCATGTGGGCTGACATGAAATACAAGCTGAGGTGCAGGTACGTACTGAAGGATTATGTCTGTTCATTGCTGTAATTATCAGATTACAACCTAGCACATAATCAACTAGGATCTAGGTGATTTGCAGTTGAATCATAAACAGATCAGGATTCATTACCTTGTGATTGCAGCGGATTGATCAAAGGAATATCGAGATCTGCAAGAGCTGATGATTACCAACTCCTCCAAGGAATATCCACACGCTTACAAGCTACTGGATCAGGCTGCTAGACCAAGCTCGGAATCAACAGAGAGAGAGGACGGCTCTAGTGCTCAGAAAAATCGCAGGGACAAGAAGCCTTAGGGTTTCTAGCGCGTTCCCTCTTTCTTATATGGGCCCAAGTAATTAAACTAATGGCTCATTAGGCTTTTGGGCCCAAGGCCCAAATCAAACAAAAGACTGTCTTTTGTCTGGCTCAATTCTCTGTACAAATACAGTAAATGCCTTGCATCTTACCGTATTAATTCCATTTTAACTTTCCCGTTAGCTATGGTGTGTGACCCTTTGGGATCATACAATACTGGTAATAAGTCCTAAACTTATAGATCAAGAGCGGACTCTAGCAAGTCATCATGATCACCCAGTATTTATGACTTATGTCTGATCTCGACACTTATCATACTTTCTAGAGATAGTACGGTAGATTTCAGGACATTCCCAACAATCTCCCACTTGTACTGGAATCCTACATTCCCTAATCCTTTTGTCTCAATATCTCAATCTGGCATAAGGCAAGATGCGTGTCATCCTTATATAGCCAGACCATGTTCATCGGACCAGATTTGATACTGACAATGCAAACGACTTGGGCAAGTCCGTTTGGGAGTGGCCACTCTCTTACCAGTTATCAACTCTCCGATTGGCCTAGAGATATTACCTCCGTTAAACGGCAGGGACAAATCCCATCTTGTTCCATCACTATGAACTACACACTTTATAATACACCCAACCAAGGTCCTTATAGCTCCCAGTTACGAAACAGCGTTAGACAATGATCAAAGCGCATCACTCCATGTGCAGCCACATGCATGCGAACTCAGGTCTAAGGACTATACTCTATAGTCGTATATGAGAACCTCTTATGACACAGATATTAATATCTTGTAGAGTTCTCATCAGCGGGCCATGTCCGGTCATATGCTCCCCTACATATACCTATGTGTCGACTTTGATGCCGTGCATCTATGACCCCTCGAAACTTGGTCATAAGTCTCAACACAATCTAGTCTCAAGTGGTTGTTGGTGTTCCAATTTCAACAACCTTCGACTATGGACACTATGATTTATGTAATTTCGTTAAATATGGGGTTTCAGGATCAAGTCTACTCATGTACTTCGATGGCCCATATATAATGACATGAATCATTTTGGAACGATTATTTATATCACAGTTAAAATAATCCAGAAATCATAGATTTTATAAACATAAAATATTATGTTTTCATGAACCTTTCAAAACAACTAAATAAAGCCCTTTACAAACTCCCACTGAAATTAAGACTACATCTTAATTTTACTTATCCTACAGCTACAGTCCGCGACTCATGCTTAGGCCTAAGGAGTGGCTTCGTTAATAGATTAGCAACGTTCTCATTCGTTGAAACTTGCTGATCTACTTAACACCTCTGTCATTTATCTCACGGAATAGGTTATACCTACCCTCAAGGTGTTTGGACCTCTGATGTGCAGCTAGTCTCATCTATGCTGGGAATCACATCAAGTTCAGTGATGAACTCTTCTTTCCAAACAACCTCTTTCGCCGCTTCCCAAGCTGCGAAATGTTCAGCTTAAGTCATGGAGTCAGCAACAGTGCCTTGCACCGCCAGACAGACACAAGATATAACCGGACTGTGACCGGAAATTATCTTTGTCTGTTGGAAACTTGCCTTTCAGACTCTACCGACTTGTAGCACCTCACTTTCTCCGTAAATCAAGAACTTATCCTAAGTAATTTCCAAATACTTGAGGATATTCATTACGTCTATCCAGTGATTCTTTGCTGGATTTGACTGGTCTTTACTTGTCTTGCTTAACATTAAAGCAACATCAAGACAAGTACGTGTCATGGCATACATGATAGATCAAATTGCCGACGCATATGGAATCTCATCCATGCATTCAAGCTTAGCAGATATCGTAGGATACTGTTTCTTGCTTAACGTAATGCCATGTGACATTGGCATAAAACCCTTCTTGGAATGCTGAAAACGTGTAGGACTTTGTCAATATAAGAATTCTGACTTTGTCCTACCAGCTATTTTGGATCTCTATCTTTAGATCCAAAATCCAAGAACCTACGTGGCTTTACCCATGTCAATCATAAAACCAACTCCCAAGCCAGTCCTTTACCGACTGCAGCATTGGAACGTTATTTCCGAGAATCAGTATGTCATCGACATACACTATGAGAAATGCAACATCGCTCCCACTTATCTATTAGTAAACGCACAGTTCCATCTCGTTCCTGTTCAAGTCAAAACCTTGACTACTTCAACAGAACGAAGATTCCAACTCCGATATGTTTGCTTCTATCCATGAATGGATCGATGAAGCTAACTTACATACAATATAATTTTTCGGAGTCCGGGCTCACTTTCGCTTCTGTGAATTTCGCAGGTTCGTCACTTTCAATGATCATCAGATCATGGCAACTAATCACGAGAAATCACTCTCGGATTAGTGACGGATTCATTCAGATCTGCGAACTTCAGGCTCTACAGGTGTAGCTTCTACAGAAATCTGTAAATCCATCCGCTGCTCTCCCTCAACAGGTTGAGCAGCCTCCTGTATTTCTCGAATTTCTTCGAGTTATACTTTTACTCCCACTGTTCTTCTTGGAAAGCAACTTTCCTTTTAGAAAACAGAATTCCGAACAACCTAACTTCGTTTTCGGAATGGACGTAAAAAGTAACAAGCCTTGGTTTCCCTAGGACAACCAGCGAAGTAGCTCAAGTACAAATACTCAGTAAAGACGAATTTGGATCATTTCCAGTCCACATTTATGTGGTGTCTTTCAACTGATATTGGTGGAACTATTTCAGCGTAAACTTAGATATTTCTAGAGCGTTATTCTTAAAGAATATCATGGAAGATTCGTGTGACTCATCTTTAATCATTTCTAATAAGATCTGATTCTTTCTCACAGAAACACCTCCAGGTTTTCAGGAGAAATGAGCTGTGAAACGACTTCACACTCATTCAGATGATCACACCATCAATGACTTAAGTATTCTCACTCGTGATCTAATCCAGAGTCTATTCAATACTTCTGTCACTCAGATTCTATACCTCATTCTGGAACTCTTTCGACCATTTCAAAGAATTCTGACTCGTGTCTCATCAAATGAACACAGTCATACTCACTGAAGTAATCAGTAAAGATAATGAAGTACAGGAAATTTTCTCTGGCATTGCTGCTCATCGGGCCACATACATGAGTATGTTCAAGGTCCAATAAGCCTTTGGGCTTTTCTCTAGCTCGGCTAAGATGGGCCCTTTGTCTTTTGGTCCAGTAAGCAGAATTCAAGTCTCATAAGATATCCGATCAAATGAGCCCAAAAGTCCATAACTATGGGGTTTCTGAATCCGACTTACTCTATGTGACCAAAACATTTACGCCAAGAAAAATTAGGTTTAATTCATCAGATTTAAACCAATTCGGTATTTATGTTACATTTAGGCACTCTTTGGTTTAAGATATAAAACCCATTCCTTGAATAGGGTGCTACAATCAATATTTCATTGAGATCAAAAGAACAAAACTTGTCTTTTATCAAAATGAAAAAACATTCAAATTCTTACAAGAAAATGAAAGACAACTCTGCTTAAAGCAGGTACATTGTAGCAATTACTTAATAAAACCAAGCCTCAAAGGCATCTACAAGTGAAAACCCTACGGCTGAGGCAGCATCTATAGCTCCTTCCAGACATGCAGTTCCACTTGTCCTTCCTTCAACGTTCTACTGTTGCTTAGGCTCTGCATATTATAACAAATATCAGTGCCACAACCAGTATCCAATACCTATAAGGTAGAACTTGAAGTAATAACATGAATACCTGAGGAAGTAGTCTCATACATCAACTTCAACTCCTCATAATCTTCCATGAATTTAATGCAATCTCTCTTCCAATGCCCAGTCTCTTTACAGTAGCAGCACTTACCAACGTAAGAGGTATCTGATTCGGGCTCAGAAGACACACGCTTGCCATGATTCAAAATCTGGATAACTTTGTCTTCACCCTTGTCAGCATTAGGTTTAGTAAACCTACCCTTCTCCTTTATGAGATTATACAGGGTACTCTTCACGTTTGGCTCAACTGTCTTGAGCATATCATGCAGTTCAGTCAGCGTCTTCGTTAAGCCTTTCTTGATATAGTTCCTTTTGAACTTATCATAGCTTGACGGCAGTGACTGCAGAATGATCTCAGTTGCCAATTCTTGGCTAACTGGATAATCCAGTTTCCTCAGGTTATCAATGTAACCCATCATTTTACTGACATGAGGACTCACTGGATGATCATTTGGTAGCTTGCAGCTAGTGAGAGACTTAACCAACTGGTATCTCTCCACTCTTACCTGCTCCTGAAATTTCAATTTCAGGCTGCTGATCATCTCTATTGGCGACTCCATGTTCTCATATTGCTTCAGCAAATCTGAGTCCATGGTAGCCAATATCAGACCACGCACATCTACCGCATCATTATAATGCTTATTCCAAGCATCATATACTGCATGAGAGGCATTGGACCCGATCCTCTCGGGGAGAGCTCTCTCAAGGACATAGTCCTTTCTCTCCTGCCTGAGGACTAGCCTCAGGTTCCGCGACCAAGTCAAGAAATTTGATCCGTTCAGTTTATCCTTCTCAAGGACAGACCGGATCGAGAAAGTGTTTTGATTGTTTGTGCTAGTCATAACTGAAATTTAGAGACAAATAGAGTTTTAGTTATTTAGTTCATAAAAGAGTAATCTTAATAACTTATAAGAAAACTCGCATTGCATTCAAAATTTCTTTGTTTAACCTCATAAGAATGCAATGATTCCGAGACCCATGTTCAGCTAAATCCAAGGTGGGCCACTGGCCGTCACCCAGAAGTAGCTTTACTTGGTAAGCATACACACAGCTAGTTATATCCAATAACTCTCGGTTGTGAATTGGGCCTGGGCCCAATTCACCAGATGTCTCAAGGCCCGGGACTCCCGATGGCCCAGTCAAGGAAACCAATCTCTTACAGCCAAATAATCACTAAAGTCTGGGACTCCCAATGAAATTAGTGACTATATACTACTTTACTTACGCAAAAACAGACACCTCACACTGTAAGCCATATCTGTAATTGAATAAGCGTTAAGTAGCTGACAAGATTGGGCAAGACATCCAACCTTGATATTGGTTTTGAGGATTTTAGGTTTTCTTTCCAAAAATAGAAGATTACTATTTTGGGAAACTTACTTATTTTTTAGAAACTTTCTAAATTTAGAAACATACTAAAAATAGAAATTTCTAATTTAATATTTTATTAAAGTTTTCGGTTGGGTCACAAATTATAGGCCCAATTCTTGGCCCAAGACCACATAATTTCAATTGGCCCAATAATTTGACATAACCGAGTCGGTTCATTAATTCTGGTCCAAGACCAAATTAACTACTAAATCCAACTGGTTATTTACTAAACCAGACCAGCTCTAAATTATTTGGTCCAACCAAATCAAACTTAGACCAGCCTTCGGTTTAGGTTAAAATTCAAATTTTGAATTTAAATCCGGTTTAACCAGAAACTAAATAATACCAATTGTATTAAATAATTTCCAGCAAACCGCGATCTGGGTTAACCGCTTAAACCATAATTATAACAAAATCGATTGTTATATTAATTATCAATCGATTTTGACTTATATCAGTTCGACAATCGACTCATTAACAAACCTTGTTAACAAACGAATTCTTATTAACATTAAAGCAAAGTCAAACACGTTTTTGACATTACTCAAAGACAAACGATTTTGACCTTGTCCAAATTAATAATTATCAATCGATTTTGACTTATATCAGTTCGACAATCGACTCATTAACAAACCTTGTTAACAAACGAATTCTTATTAACATTAAAGCAAAGTCAAACACGTTTTTGACATTACTCAAAGACAAACGATTTTGACCTTGTCCAAATTAATAATCGATTCAGAACATTGAAGACAAACACGTTTTTGACCTTTTCCAAATTAAATAATCGATTCAGAACATTGGCAAAACTTAACAAAACGATTGATAACTAGGGTTTTCAAAGTTTCCAACAAAAAAATGATCAACATTCGATTGGATTATCAACGATTCCTTCTATCGATTAAAAGCAAAGTCAACAGCAACTATCGTTTGATAATTAATTCAACTATCAACAGCAAAGTTACCGATTCATGACATAAACGATCGCTTGTGATTTCTTATTCACACGATCCAAAATGCAAAAACCTAACAACCTAGGCTCTGATACCACTGAAGGATTATGTCTGTTCATTGGTGTAATTATCAGATTACAACCTAGCACATAATCAACTAGGATCTAGGTGATTTGCAGTTGAATCATAAACAGATCATGATTCATTACCTTGTGATTGCAGCGGATTGATCAAAGGAATATCGAGATCTGCAAGAGCTGATGATTACCAACTCCTCCAAGGAATATCCACACGCTTACAAGCTACTGGATCAGGCTGCTAGACCAAGCTCGGAATCAACAGAGAGAGAGGACGGCTCTAGTGCTCAGAAAAATCGCAGGGACAAGAAGCCTTAGGGTTTCTAGCGCGTTCCCTCTTTCTTATATGGGCCCAAGTAATTAAACTAATGGCTCATTAGGCTTTTGGGCCCAAGGCCCAAATCAGACAAAAGACTGTCTTTTGTCTGGCTCAATTCTCTGTACAAATACAGTAAATGCCTTGCATCTTACCGTATTAATTCCATTTAAATTTCCCGTTAGCTATGGTGTGTGACCCTTTGGGATCATACAATACTGGTAATAAGTCCTAAACTTTTAGATCAAGAGCGGACTCTAGCAAGTCATCATGATCACCCAGTATTTATGACTTATGTCTGATCTCGACACTTATCATACTTTCTAGAGATAGTACGGTAGATTTCAGGACATTCCCAACACGTACCTCCGCAATTTCATAGAGACTTACAGAAGAGATTTCGTAAGTTGGTGCAGGGAAGTAGGTCAGTAGAAGAGTACTTCGAGGAGTTCGAGCAACTCCGGAACCGGCTCGAGTTAGACGACTCGGAGGAGACCCTCATGGCCCAGTTCATTGATCGACTACATGACCACATCGCCCGGAAGGTCGAGCTCCAGCCGTACCACAATATGTCCGAGCTACTGCACATGAGTATCCAGGTGGAGCAGTACAACAAGCGGAAAGCGGCGACGACAAGCCGAGCCCGGAGCAACTCGACATGGACCTGCACCTAGAGCCGCTGACAAAGGCAAAGTATAACACCCCCTTCCCGTTTTCCGTGTTGGAATTGTGTCCAGTAATCTCGGTACTGTCTCTAGAAAGTAAGAGTATGTCAATGATCAGACATAAGTCATATAATACTGGGGGTCATGATGGCTTGCTAGAGTCCGCTCATGATCTATAAGTCTTGGACTTATTGCCTCTATTATATGATCCCATATGGGTCACACGCCTAAGCTAACAGGAAAATGTGTAGGAACGGTGTAGCAGAAGTACGGTAAAAGTGCTAGGCATTTACTGTACTTAGAGAGAATAATTGGGTTTGGCCACTGTGTGTCGATCGATACACAAGGAGTGTCGATCGACACAGTGCGCGAACGCCTCGGAGTTAATTGGCCTTTGGGCCAAATGGCCCAAAACGAACTGAACGAGTTATATAAACTTAAGACGAGTTCAGGTCGAAAACAAGCCCTAGCCGCGAGCCTCCTCTCTCTCTCTGCGCCGATTTCCTCCTGGTCTAGCAGCCTCTTCCTGCTCGGTGTGCGTGTGTGAACCTCTGGAGGAGTTATCTCTCGGTGGCTCTCTGATCTCTGACATACCATCCCTTTCCGCTGCACAAACAGGTATAAGGTGAGATCATCAATTTTTTCTATTCGAGAAGAACCTAGATCAGCATGTTTAGGATAATCTGAATCAGAGAATTGAATCAGGATTCTTCTAAACATTCCTTCAGTGGTATCAGAGCTATTGGTTCTGGTTTTTCTTGTTTAGATTCAAGTTTAGGATTGTTTTTCTTGTTTAAAAGTGTTTTGAATCAACTACTGATAAGAGAAATCACTTAAGTAACAAGAATTGAAACCTAAACATATGAAAAATCGCATGATCAAGCTATATGATTTGATATGCGATCGAATCCGAGAGAATGAGAATCGGCCAGAATCGCATGGATCGATCGATACGATCGCATGGATCGGTCGATACAATCGGAGATCGCATGGATCGATCGATACGATCGCATGGATCGGTCGATACAGACTCTCGGCAAAACCTGTTAACGCGTGAAAGCATCGATCGATGCAGGATCGATGCAGGTTCGATGTTGGTGCATCGACCGATGCGGTTGGTGCATCGATCGACACGGTTAGGGTTTTGGCTCGGTTCCGTGCATGCGTGAGAGCATCGATCGATACAGGATCGATGCACGATCGATGCAGGATCGATGCTAAGAGCATCGACCGATGCGGTTGATGGATCGATCGACACGGTTGGTTCATCGATCGACATGGTTGGTTTAAGGCTCGGTTTAATTTTTGATTAAAATTAATTCGTCCTGGTTTAATAAACAGGTTTAATAATTTTATTAAGTCTGGTTAAACCGGGACAAGAAATCCAATGTCGAAAGAATTATTGGATTTAGTGCCTAAACCAGGATTTTCTAATTTGATTTGGTTGGACCAAATAAATTGAGAAAATCCGGTTTAGAAAATAACCGGTTGACAATTGTGGTCATCGTAGTAATTAAAATTTGGTTAGACCAATTTTAATGAACCAGACCGGTTATGTCATTTAATTGGACAATTGGGTCATGTCTTGGACATGGACCAATTCTTGGGCCTCGGGCCAAGAAGTTAAAACAATTGGGCCAATTATTTGAGTCTTTCTTCAGATTAATTTAAAATTTATTTTATATAGAATATAAATCGATTTTAAATTAAAGTTTCCGATATTTTGAAATTAGAAAGTTTCTTAATTTATAGAAGTTTCTAGATTTGCATGATTCGGATTTTAAGAAATTTCTAAAGTTAGAAAGTTTCCGTTTTTAGAAAGTTTCCAATTTTAGAAAGTTTCCAAAAATAGTAGGTTTCCAAAAATGGAAAGTTTCCCGAAATAGTAATCTTCTATTTTGGGAATGAATTTTAAATAAACCTACGAACCTCAAATAATATCAAGCGTTGGATGTCTTGTCCATTCTATGTCAGCTGTCGAAGCCCATTCAATTGTATTCATGGCCTTACAGTGTGAGGGTGTCTGCTTTTGCGTGGATAAGACGGTTTGTGATTCATAAATGTCATTGGGAGTCCCAGACATTAATGATTACATGACTGTATAGTCTGGTTTTCTTGACTGGGCCATCGGGAGTCCCGGGCCTTGAGACATCAGAGTGGATTGGGCCTCGGGCCCAGATTCACAACCAAGAGTTATATCACGGATATAATTAGCCGATATAGGGCTTACCGATATAAGCTAAGGTTGGGTGATGGCCAGTGGCCCACTTTAATCTTAGTTATATGTGGATCTTGGAATCATTATATTCTATTGAGGGTAACTTATGTTATTGAATATAATGCGTGATTAATCATATTAAATTTAATACGAGATTAATCATATTGAACATATTAACTAAAATCCTTTTATCTTAATTTCAGTTATGATTAGCACAAACAATCAAAACACTTTCTCGATCCGGTCTGTCCTTAAGATGGACAAGCTGAACGGATCAAATTTCTTGACTTGGTCGCGGAACCTGAGGCTAGTCCTCAGACAGGAGAGAAAGGACTATGTCCTTGAGAGAGCTCTCCCCGTGAGGATCGGGTCCAATGCTTCTCATGCAGTATATGATGCTTGGAATAAGCATTATAATGATGCGGTAGATGTGCGTGGTCTGATATTGGCTACCATGGACTCAGACTTGCAGAAGCAATATGAGAACATGGAGTCGCCAATAGAGATGATCAGCAGCCTGAAATTGAAATTTCAGAAGCAGATAAGAGTGGAGAGATACCGGTTGGTTAAATCTCTCACTAGCTGCAAGCTACCAAATGATCATCCAGTGAGTCCTCATGTCAGTAAAATGATGGGTTACATTGATAACCTGAGGAAACTGGATTATCCAGTTAGCCAAGAATTGGCAACTGAGATCATTCTGCAGTCACTGCCGTCAAGCTATGATAAGTTCAGAAGGAACTATATCAAGAAAGGCTTAACGAAGACGCTGACTGAACTGCATAATATGCTCAAGACAGTTGAGCCAAACGTGAAGAGTACCCTGTACAATCTCATGAATGAGAAGGGTAGGTTTACTAAACCTAATGCTGACAAGGGTGAAGACAAAGTTGTCCAGATTTTGAATCATGGCAAGCGTGTGTCTTCTGAGCCCGAGTCAGATACCTCTTACGATGGTAAGTGCTGCTACTGTAAGGAGACAGGGCATTGGAAGAGAAATTGCATTAAATTCATGGAAGATGATGAGGAGTTAAAGTCGATGTATGCGACTGCTTCCTCAGGTATTCATGTTATTACTTCAAGTTCTACCTTAAAGGTATTGGATACTGGTTGTGGCACTGATATTTGTGATAATATGCAGAGCCCAAGCAACAGTAGAACGTTGAAGGAAGGGCAAGTGAAACTACATGTCTGGAAGGAGCTTGGGATGCTGCCTCAGCCGTAGGGTTTTTCACTCATAGATCCCTTTGAGGCTTGGTTTTATATTAAGTAATTGCTACAATGTACCTGCTTTAAGCAGAGTTGTCTTTCATTTTCTTGTAAGAATTTGAATGTTTTTCATTTTGATAAAAGACAAGTTTTGTTCTTTTGATCTTAATGAAATGTTAATTGTAGCACCCTATTCATGGAATGGGTTTTATATCTTAAACCAAAGTGTGCCTAAATGTAACATAAATACCGAATTGGTTTAAATCTGATGAATTAAACCTGATTTTTCTTGGCATAAAGTCTTGGTCACATAGAGTAAGTCGGATTCAGAAATCCCATAGTCACGGACTGTTGGGCTCATTTGATAAAATATCTTATGAGACTTGAATTCTGTTTACTAGACCAAAAGGTAAAGGGCCTATCTTAGCCGAGCTAGAGAAAGGCCCGAAGGCTTATTGGACCTGGAACATACTCATGTATGTGGCCCAATGAGCAGTAATGCCAGAGAAAATCTCCTGTACTTCATTGTCTCTACTGATTACTTCAGTGAGTGTGATTGTGTTCATTAGATGAGACACAAGTCGGAATTCTTTGACATGGTCGAAAGAGTTCCAGAATGAAGTATAGGATCTGAATGACAAAAGTGTTAAGACTCTGGATTAAATCACGAGTGAGAATACTTAAGTCATTGATTGTGTGATCATCTGAATGAGTGTGAAATCGTTTCACAGCTCATTTCTCTTGAAAACCTGAAGGTTTTTCTCTGAGAAAGAATCAGATCTTATTAGAAATGATTAAAGATGAGTCACACGAATCTTCCATGATATTATTTAAGAATAACGCTCTAAATTATCTAAGTTTACGCTGAAATAGTTCCACCAATATCAGTTGAAAGACACCACGTAAATGTGGATTGGAATCGATCCAAATTCGTCTTTACTGAGTATTTGTAGTTGTAATACTTCGCTGGTTGTCCGAAGGAAACCAAGGCTTGTTATTTTTACGTCCATTCTGTTTTCTAAGAAGGGAAGTTATTCTCCAAGAAGAACAGTGGGAGTAAAAGTATAACTCGAAGAAATTCGAGAAATACAGGAGGCTGCTCAACCTGTTGAGGGAGAGCAACGGATGGATTTACAGATTTCTGTAGAATCTACACCTGTGAAGCCTTGTCCGAAGGAAACCAAGGCTTGTTACTTTTACGTCCATTCTGTTTTCTAAGAAGGGAAGTTATTTTCCAAGAAGAACAGTGGGAGTAAAAGTATAACTCGAAGAAATTCGAGAAATACAGGAGGCTGCTTTACCTATTAAGGGAGAGCAGCGGAAGGATTTACAGATTTCTGTAGAATCTACACCTGTAGAGCCTGAAGTTCGCAGATATGAATGAATCAGTTACTAATCCGAGAGTGATTTCTCGTCATTAGTTGAACCTGATAATCATTGAAAGATCGCATGATCTGATGATCATTGAAAGCGACGAATCTGCGAAATTCAAAGAAGCGAAAGTGAGCCCGGACTCCGAAAATTACATTTTATGTAAGTTAGCTTCATAGATCCATTCATGGATGGAAGCAAACATATCGGAGTTGGAATCTTCGTTCTGTTGAAGTAGTCAAGGTTTTGACTTAAGCAGGAACGAAATGGAACTGTACGTTTACTAATAGATAAGTGGGAGCAATATTGCATTTCTCAAAATGTATGTCGATGACATACTGATTCTCGGATAAAACGTCCCAACGCTGTAGTCGGTAAAGGACTAGCTTGGGAGTTGGTTTAATGATTGACATGGGTAAAGCCACGTAGTTCTTGGATTTTGGATCTAAAGATAGAGATCCAAAAGAGCTGGTAGGACAAAGTCAGGATTCTTAAATTGACAAAGTCCTACACGTTTTGAGCAATCCAAGAAGGGTTTTATGCCAATGTCACATGGCATTAAGTTAAGCAAGATACAGTATCCTACGATAACTGCTGAGCTTAAATGCATGGATGAGATTCCATATGCGTCGGCAATTGGATCTATCATGTATGCCATGAAACGTACTTGTTCGATGTTGCTTTAATGTTAAGCAAGACAAGTAAAGACCAGTCAAATCCAGCAAAGAATCACTGGATTGCCGTAAAGAATATCCTAAAGTATTTGAGGAATACTAAGGATAAATTCTTGAGTTACGGAGGAAGTGAGGTGCTACGAGTCGGTAGAGTCTGAAAGGCAAGTTTCCAATAGACAAAGATGATTTCCGATCACAGTTCGGTTATATCTTGTGTCTATCTGGCGGTGCAAGGCACTGTTGCTGACTCCATGACTTAAGCTGAACATTTCGCAACTTGGGAAGTGGCGAAAGAGGTTGTTTGGAAAGAAGAGTTCGTCACTGAACTTGATGTGATTTCCAGCATAGATGAGACTAGCTGCACATCAGAGGTCCAAACACCTTGAGGATAGGTATAACCTATTCCGTGAGATAAATGACAGAGATGTTAAGTAGATCAGCAAGTTTCAACGAATGAGAACGTTGCTAATCTATTAACGAAGCCACTCCTTAGGCCTAAGCACGAGTCGCGGACTGTTGCTGTAGGATAAGTGAAATTAAGATATAGTCTTAATTTCAGTGGGAGTTATTAAAGGGCTTTATTTAGTTATTGGATATGTTCTTGAAATAACATTTAAGATGTTTAATGAAATTATTATTTCAAGATTATTTTAACTGTGATGAAATAATCGTTCCAAAGTGATATAAACCATTTTATAGGTCATCGAAGTAAATGACTTGATCTTGAGTTATCAAAGTCATTTAGCTTGATCATGAGACCCTATATTTGATAAATGACTTATATCATTATGTCCCTAGTCGAAGGTTGTTGAAATTGGAACACCAACAACCGTGTGAGACTGGATTGGTACGTGACTTATGACAAAGTCTCAGTGTGTCATAGATGCGCGGCATCAAAGTCAGTACATAGGTGTATGTTGGGGAACATACGACCGGACAAGACCCGCTTATAAGAACTCTTCAGGATATTTATATCTGTGTCATAAGAGATTCTTACTACGACTATAGAGTATAGTCCTTAGACCTGAGTTCGCATGCATGTGACTGCACATGGACTGATGCACTTTGATCATTGTCTAACGCTGTCGTTCTGCGATAGTTATAAGGACCTTGTTTGGGTACATTATGAAATGAGTAGTTTACAGTGATGGAACAAGACGGGATTTGTCCCTCCAATATAAATGGAGTGAATATCTCTAGGCCAATCGGAGATTTGAATACTGGAAAATGCATGGCCATGCTCAAACGGACTGTCCCGAGTCGTTTGGATTGTCAGTATCGAATCAGAGTCCGATGAACAAGATTAGGCTTTATAAGGATGACACCAATCTTGCCTTATGACTAATCGAGATATTGTGACAAAAGGATTATGAATGCAGAGATTCCAGTACAAGTGGGAGATTGTTGGAATTGTGTCCAGTAATCTCGGTACTGTCTCTAGAAAGTAAGAGTATGTCAATGATCAGACATAAGTCATATAATACTGGGGGTCATGATGGCTTGCTAGAGTCCGCTCATGATCTATAAGTCTTGGACTTATTGCCTCTATTATATGATCCCATATGGGTCACACGCCTAAGCTAACAGGAAAATGTGTAGGAACGGTGTAGCAGAAGTACGGTAAAAGTGCTAGGCATTTACTGTACTTAGAGAGAATAATTGGGTTTGGCCACTGTGTGTCGATCGATACACAAGGAGTGTCGATCGACACAGTGCGCGAACGCCTCGGAGTTAATTGGCCTTTGGGCTAAATGGCCCAAAACGAACTGAACGAGTTATATAAACTTAAGACGAGTTCAGGTCGAAAACAAGCCCTAGCCGCGAGCCTCCTCTCTCTCTCTGCGCCGATTTCCTCCTGGTCTAGCAGCCTCTTCCTGCTCGGTGTGCGTGTGTGAACCTCTGGAGGAGTTATCTCTCGGTGGCTCTCTGATCTCTGACATACCATCCCTTTCCGCTGCACAAACAGGTATAAGGTGAGATCATCAATTGTTTCTATTCGAGAAGAACCTAGATCAGCATGTTTAGGATAATCTGAATCAGAGAATTGAATCAGGATTCTTCTAAACATCCCTTCATTCCGCTGACCGACGAGCTGACCGGCCAACAATCAAACAAGAACATGATCGATCGAACCCGGGCAGCCATACGAGAAGAGTTTGTCACAATACAAAGCTAGAGAATTATTCCGTTTACCTCGTTTGTCAACAATGGCTCGAACCAAACCGTCCTTGACTTCATTTACCTCGTTTCCACGATACAAAGCTTTTCAACCTGTACCATGATAGGTCTAGTTATAATCCCTATACTAACTGCAAGTGCACAGTGATGTAGTTGTAGTACTTAGGGTATCGAATCCACAGGGACTCCGGTCAACGATAGATTAAGAACAATCAAGTTTGAACTAGGTGAAAGTAATGTAATGAGAAAGCAGTAAATCAGACAGCAGAAAGTAAATCAAGCGAGTTTGTGAGCAAGGAAGCGAAGCGTTAAGTCTAGGGAGTTCTCAGGAAATCAGGAACACAAGCAATCAATCAATCGAGATCTAATCAGAAACTGTTCTAGAACTCAAACACAGATATAGAATTAACCAACTGTCGTTGCGAGAATTCTCTAAGTCTAAGTGCAGCAATCCAAATTCCTTTGCAATTACTAACAGATTAAACTAGCTTTAAGATCAAGTTCGATATGTTCACAGTTCCCCTAAATCAAATTCCTTTGAGAGTAGATCAAATTAATCATCTAGGTTCTTTCTAGCTAATTAACCAACTGTCGTTGCATCAATCAACCTAACATCATAAATCTGGATAGCTACTTCAGATTAAGCATTAAGAACAACCCTAGAAGAAGAACTAGCAGATATGAATCCCTACAGATTGATTAAACTATAATTCCATGAAATCACTAATGAGAATCCCTAAACTTAACGGGTAATCTACTCAGACATGTTCATCGAAACAGAAAACATCTTGAATAGAAAACCAAATATCATAAAACAAAGTAAAGATCTGGGGTTCAAAATCCTCTCTCTTTCGAGAACAGGATCAGCCCCTAACTCTCTCTGAAATAAAATAAGACTTAAGAAAAGCGTAGTCTAAACAAGTGGCTAAAAACCCTAATATATAGTCTAAAACACGTTTTGGGCTTCTGTGTAAATATCTGGGCTTTTCTGCAATATCAGCATTCTTCATTAAACCGCCGAGTCTGGCCCATTTGCGCTATGCATCGATCGATGCAGGTGTGCAACGATCGACGCAATCCTCAAATCTGGACAGTGAACTCTGTTTCTCGGACCAAATCTCCAAAATGCACCAAACAGCTCCAAAATCTCCACTTCTGCTCCAAATGTGCTTGTACCTAATAAAACCTGTAAAAGACTCTAAAGAAACACAAATAGACTCTAAAACATACTTATATCATAGTCTAAAACTAGTAAAAACCATGATATATCAACTCCCCCACACTTAGCCTTTGCTTGTCCTCAAGCAAAACAAAGAACTATAATGGTGAAGAGGTTTGAAAACTCTTCAGAAACTCTTTTCATCCTAGAAGCAACAACACTCAGATTCCCCTTAGTAATCCACATGAAAGATTTCACCTGCAGACATCAAGACCAACATATACTTCCCCCACACTTAGCAACTGTCCTAAGTAAACTCCACAATCACATTCACGCATTCAAATTCACCCTACTGACTTCTGCAAGTATTTAAGTGCGGTCTCACCTAAGGAGTATCGATCAAAGGGCACATGGACTCTTACCTTGCCAGCTCTAGACCACCATACTATCTTTCTCTAGTCCCTTTCTTCTCTTTTCCCTTCCTTAGCATTCTGATTTTTCCCCATTGGGTATTATTTTATTTTATTTTTATCAGTGCTCTTCCCGTTAAGGGGTGTACTTTGGACACATTTCATGGTTGCACAGGATATGATAGTTGTAGCTACCACTCCCAGAGACCACTTCGGAGTTACTAACTCATCCTCAGTTTATTATCTTTTTTTTTCTTTATGGAAGGGGAGAAGGGAACCAAATAGGACAGGTTTACAGGCTGTGTCAGAACTAACAAAGGAATACGACTCAAAGTATTCCAAGCCCTTAGGTGAGAAATCTAAGTCAGTATTAAGTTTGAAGTCAGTAAAAGGATCCTCTGATACCTGAAGCGATGTGGGTGTCCTCAGTAGGTTGATCCGTGTCTGGGTTTTCTAATAGTCAAAGATTGATCTGCAACTTCATCCCAATGGTTACTTAAGTTCCTGCAAGTGCTGTTAATCTTCTCAAAAAATCATTGTTTCCTACTTAAACTGGTTTTGACTCAATAAAACAAATTTTTAAAAATTGGACTGACTCTTAAGAAAATAAAAGCGTGCGTGAGTAGCTCCTCCCCCACACTTAAAACACACTGTCCCCAGTAGTGTCAAGCTTAGGGTCGGCGAGAAAATAAATCAAATTGAAACAATCCGAAAAGTTGCAGAACACTTACCTGTCGTCGCCCTGTGTCGATCGATGCCACAATGTGTATCGATCGATGCAAGGTGAATATGCTCGTGGTTATGTGAATAACCGAAGTCTAAACCGCAATTGATTCGGTAAACCATAAATCGCAACTGCATCGACCTATGCACTAGGTGTGTCGATCGATGCAATGCGATTTTGCCTGTTTCTCAAGCCTTTGAACACACAAAAATAGAAAAATTAAAAACACCAAATCAAATTGAAAACGAAAACTAAAACGAACCTAACAGTGGGTTGCCTCCCACTCAGCGCTTGTTTTGAGTCATTAGCTTGACTATGGGAAGATATCAGATTCATGGCCGTTTCAACAGAGACTTTGAATGTCTCTGGTAATATCTCTTCATCCAGGGTGGTGTGTATGCTGTCAGATCATGAGGTCTCCCAAGGAAAGAGTAAACAGAACCGGAGCAGGAGCGAAGCTTGGGTGGGATACTGCGTTTTCCTGCATTCAAAACAATGTGGTCTGGAGGTTTAAACTTAGGTGATTTATACCTTACCTTTGGTGCAGATCTGATGTTTGAAGCTTTCTGCTTATGAGCAGTTGCAGCCTTTGAAGATGTTAGAGCAGGTTCAAGAGGAACCGCCATCTTCTTCTCTCCACTATCAGATACTGAAGTTCCACCAATCTGAACTTCATCTTTTAAAGTTGTAGGCTTTGAAGATGTTAGAGCAGGTTCAAGAGGAACCGCCATCTTCTTCTCTCCACTATCAGATACTGAAGTTCCACCAATCTGAACTTCATCTTTTAAATGACCATCAGTGGAGACCATCTTCTTTGCATATCCCAACACAGGAGGATGAACTCGCGAAGCTTCAGCTGGTGGAGTTTCATTCATCTCCTTATCCACCACTACCATGCACTTGACTACACTCTGCTCATGTTTAGACCTTATAGGAACTTTTGGGAATGGTATTGGAGGTTTGTAGACCCTTTCCTTAGCAAAAACATCAGATTTGGGCGAAATTGGGTATGCCCGACTGTCGCGTCGACCAACGCAGAGTGGGTGTCGGTCGTCATTGAGTTGATGTCGACCTTCAGTGTCGACAATGGTCAATTTCCGTTCGTCGTAAGAACTCGAAATTGCCGTCAGAACTGCGTGTCGACCGACACTAAGGGGGTGTCGATCGATGCATGTCTTAGACATACAATATTCATCCAGAAAATCCGAGATTATGCTCTCTTCTTCACCTAGCAACTCAATCTCATCTCTTAAGGTCACAGCTTTGATGGATCTGTACTGTTCAGCTTTCCCAACTTCATTATGCCTTTGTATTGCTTGAGATGTCTGTTGGATTTGAACATCCAGCTTCTTCACATGTGCGCTCAAAGATTCAAACTTTCTGTGCAGATCTTCATGCATTGCATCTATCTTTGAGTTGAAGGACACAGTGATCTGTTGTTCTCCCTCAAGAAACTGCTCCATCATTGCTTCTAATCTGCTTTTATGTGTAGGTGCAGGCGGTGCTTGGTAAGAAGAAACACCATAGTTCCTTGAGAATGAGTTACTCTTTTGCTGGAAGGGTCTATGAAAAGCAGATTCCTGACTGTAGAATTCATTCCCTCCAACATAGTTGATAGCTCTTTGCGCATACTTTCCAAGTACAAGACTATGTAGAGAGTCTACCTTGCTCTTCAGCCCAGCTATCTGCGAGCTGTCAATCCCTGAACTAAAGAAATCATACATCTTCCTTACGATATGTGTCGATCGATGCAGGAGAAGCGTCGATCGATGAAAGCGCGATGATGTGACGATCGACACACAGGACCGTGTCGATCGTTGCAGGGCGATTACAGGCGTACCTGAAACGCAAGAAAAGAAAAAAAAAAATTAGTAAAAAAAAAAACAAAAACGAAAAACCTAGTCTAAACCCTAAGTTCAAATCTATCGAAGACTCAAAAGAGTCCCCGGCAACGGCGCCAAAAACTTGATAGGTCTAGTTTTAATCCCTATACTAACTGCAAGTGCACAATGATGTAGTTGTAGTACTTAGGGTATCGAATCCACAGGGACTCCGGTCAACGATAGATTAAGAACAATCAAGTTTGAACTAGGTGAAAGCAATGTAATGAGAAAGCAGTAAATCAGACAGCAGAAAGTAAATCAAGCGAGTTTGTGAGCAAGGAAGCGAAGCGTTAAGTCTAGGGAGTTCTCAGGAAATCAGGAACACAAGCAATCAATCAATCGGGATCTAATCAGAAACTGTTCTAGAACTCAAACACAGATATAGAATTAACCAACTGTCGTTGCGAGAATTTTCTAAGTCTAAGTGCAGCAATCCAAATTCCTTTGCAATTACTAACAGATTAAACTAGCTTTAAGATCAAGTTCGATATGTTCACAATTCCCCTAAACCAAATTCCTTTGCGACTAGATCAAATTGCTCATCTAGGTTCTTTCTAGCTAATTAACCAACTGTCGTTGCATCAATCAACCTAACATCATAAATCTGGATAGCTACTTCAGATTAAGCATTAAGAACAACCCTAGAAGAAGAACTAGCAGATATGAATCCCTACAGATTGATTAAACTATAATTCCATGAAATCCCTAATGAGAATCCCTAAACTTAACAGGTAATCTACTCAGACATGTTCATCGAAACAGAAAACATCTTGAATAGAAAACCAAATATCATAAAACAAAGTAAAGATCTGGGGTTCGAAATCCTCTCTCTTTCGAGAACAGGATCAGCCCCTAACTCTCTCTGAAATAAAATAAGACTTAAGAAAAGTGTAGTCTAAACAAGTGGCTAAAAACCCTAATATATAGTCTAAAACACGTTTTGGGCTTCTGTGTAAATATCTGGGCTTTTCTGCAATATCAGCATTCTTCATTAAACCGCCGAGTCTGGCCCATTCGCGCTATGCATCGATCGATGCAGGTGTACAACGATCGACGCAATCCTCAAATCTGGACAGTGAACTCTGTTTCTCAGACCAAATCTCCAAAATGCACCAAACAACTCCAAAATCTCCACTTCTGCTCCAAATGTGCTTGTACCTAATAAAACCTGTAAAAGACTCTAAAGAAACACAAATAGACTCTAAACATACTTATATCATAGTCTAAAACTAGTAAAAACCATGATATATCATACCACTTCCACGAGTTGTGTTCGGTTCAGTATATCATGGAATTATTCCGTTTTGTTACTTAAAAATTATAATTTTTATACATAACAATTTACGGTTTTATACAAATCATTTAGCGGGGTCTCCACAAAATAAATCGAAAATAAAGTCAAAATGCTTAAATAAGCTGATGCCAAATGCCAATCCGAGCCTACTCCGAGTATCCTACGCGTCCACCGAGCTATCTCAAACCTGAAAAATACAAAGGAGTCTAATGAGAAATCTAAGATTACCCAGTGAGACGGCTCCCAACTAAAAGGCTGCTAACAATCTAATAATCCCGCCCAAACCCAAAATAACAATCAAGTACACTAGCTGATCACATGCTACCAAGACGTAATGAGCTAACAACACACAAGCATTCAAATAACAACATATATTATCAACGAAGGAAATCGAGAACTCTGCGGCACATGCCCTCGATTAGACTCGATCTACACTAAACGCATCTCTAACGCAGTCTCCACACCATGGGCCCCAAACGCGAAATCGGTAACTTCTACGAGAACACTTAGCTACCCAACAGTAACTAAAACCTCCCACGACTCCTAGACGAAAACACAAAGTCCTACGACTAGGACACCGTTCTCTGTCCATCGATACGCGGTGACACGGGCTACCCCTAGATAACCAAATCTTTCATGCAGTCCGGCCCTAGGACGCGACCCCGTATTCTCCGGACCACACACCTACCGGCATCACTCAGTAAGTTAACACCATAACCAGAATAACCATCCGAAGGCACGTGAACCGATCAGGTAACTACCCGAGGATCCAATCGGGTCGGAAGTACCGGAACGCCATCTCTAGACTTGCGGGATCTAACGCACCCTATAGAGTCCTAATAACCGTAATGTAAACAATCAGACTCATTGAGACTCTATCAAGCAAGACCGACAAGGTCAACGTAAATAAATCTAGTCACAACTCCCAATCTATCCCGCAAGTCCTATCACCAACCTCCACATCACCCGACCTTATCTGGTTTTGTACCGGATTAGGCATCTATCCAAACTTACCTGGTCCCGCACCAGAGTACTCGGCCCAACACCAAAGTAGATACACAATCACACCAACAATAATCACAACACCACACAACTAATTATTTAGGTTTATTAGTCTTTTAATCTTTTCTTAACCTTGACTCATTCAATCCGCTACCTTGGGATTAGTGGATTACTAATCCCGTAGACGGCTTAATTCATATTTAGTTAATCTTATCCCTTAAATTCTTATTCTTAACCTCTTTGATCCTTCAGCTTAAGATTAGTAAACTTACTAATCTTCTGACTTCACATTATTATTTAATTAATTCATTTAACCCTATAACCCCGACTATTGACTAATTAACCCACCACGTTATTATATTTTAAGTGTGTTATGTGTTTTAGCCGTATTTTAATCAACTCATAATTCCTCATATATAGATTCATTTAGATATGTTCTTAAATACTTATATATGCATATACGTCCTAGCATGCCGTTCTATATGTATGCAACACCCAATCAAGTAATCAAGGAAACTATCAATCAATTACCCATATAAGCTAACTAGCATGCATCTCTTTAACATAACCATTTAATTAGTTAACCGAGTTATTAATCAACCTAGTCGTTTTAACCAATTCAATTATCAAGGTATGCAACCTAAATCTACGGTTAATGAATCATATGTAGCCGACTCACAGTGTTATCATGATGACGGATGGGCAGATTGACGGAACCCACGAGACCCAAACTAAACCCGCTGTTACCACAAACCCTTTCCCGAACCGATCAAACATAAATCGCCTTGACTCGAGATTAACCGATCTCAAACTTGCCGCTACTAAATAACCTAACTATGTCTATCCTTTTTCTAAATAAAAGAAATCCGGTTTATCGGAAGATTATTACGTCGGAAAAATTCTTTTCAGAAGAAAGTTTTTGGGAATATTCCGGCGTAGTAATTTTCCTTTCTCCATCTTTCTTTTATTTTTTCTTATTTTTCTTTCTCACTCTCTCTCTCTCTCTTTCTCTCTTCTTCTTTCTCTCCTCTTCTCCTTCTCTCCTTCTCTTCTCTTCCTCTCATGCTTCTTCTTCTCTTTCTCTTCTTCTTTCTCTCGTTTGATGATGGAAAATAAAGAGGCTGGAGCTTCCTTTATATAGCAAAACCAAGTGCTTATCTTGGTGACAAGTGGCCATGTCCTTCTCCTCTTGTAAGCCACGCAAGAGAATGAGATGATAGGAAGATTCAATGTTCCTTCTTCTCTCTTTTTCTATGTGACCACGTGAACAAAACAAATGCAATGAACATTTTATCCACCTCTCTTGTGCTGCCACGCCATTCTTCAACATCAAAGGAGAGGTTCAACTCACTTCTTCTCTTCTTCTAATTGAGACACGTAAACCTTACCAAAACTAAGATGAGATTCATTTAACCTTTATCTTCCTCTGTTCACTTTTTGTTTCAACGCTGTCATCACCTAATAAATAAACTTGAATCCCAAGTCTCTTATCCTTCTCATCTTCATGTGACACGTGCACACCATAACCATACTAGATTCATTGTATAATTTCTTGTTTTCTTCTCTTTTTGACATATATGCTAATTCATACTCCAAAAACCCTCGAAGCTTCAGAATAAATTTCCCAAACATTATTTTTAAATTACTAAACTCCATAAGAAGCATTTTTCAAGTCGTTTCACCTCAATCGGATTCCCGTAGCTCCCGTACCAAATTTTACAAGTTTCATCGGCTCTATCGGTTTCCTTTCCCAATAGTCCGTAAAACACATTTAAAATCCGTTTCGACCACTTTTGTCTTCTAAATGATTTCTTTACTTAGAAATATAATCATTTGGCCTGTCTTATCTTCCGGCTCGCATTTTGGTAAAATTACCAAAATACCTCTCATCTTCTGAAAATTACGAAATTGCCCTGTTTGACTTTTCTGCTGTCTGTTGACCAATTTTGAGAGACAAGGTATTACACAAAGCCGTCGAATCACGATTCAAAAAGCCGAACTCCGAGGCTCCTAAGTTCAACCGCTCAAAAGCAGGTAAATTTCCTAGTACCTCTCGAGCTAGGGATATTACATGTTTTAGATGTCAAGGAAAAGGGCATATGGCCCGAGAATGTCTGAACCGAGGGGTTATGATCCTTACGGAGGCTGGCGAGTACGAGTCGCAAGACGTGCAGGAGGAGGACAAAAATATGGTCGACCCGGGAACGCCCATTGAATATCCTGATACCGGAGAGATGTTGGTGATACGGAGAGCTCTCAGCGCCCTAGTAGATCCCCAAGAGGTCCTGATGCGATCCTAGACAGGATCAACCCAAAATCGACACTTGAGAGTTGGTAAAAGGATAGGCCTTGCAAACAATCAGATTGCTTCAAGGGATGTGGAGTGAATGGTCACACAAAGGTTGCGGAAAAACCTTTGATTCACCTCTTGATCTCTTCAGGATATTACACACCAAAAGAAATCAAGGATTTTGCTGGATATTACACACCAACAAGATGATCTAGAAATTCAGAAAGGGTTTTTGATAAAAAGTCTAGATGATCTCGAAATGGAAGAGTACAAGAGAATTAAGTAGAGTTCAGAAGATGGCTTGCATGAAGAGCAAGCATTAAATGACCTAGGAACTCAACAAAACACTTAATACAAGTTGAAATTCGAAACTTGGCTCTCATGCACACTTCATGGACGAAATTTGTCTTCATGGGCTTGTGGAAATGTATCCTGGATGCCAAACATAAGTCTGCAAGCATCCAATCCAATTGGGCCTAGCAATCTTCAAGTAATGCACCAGGTTGACCCATTTTGGAAACTGAGCTGTATCTTTCTGATCCGTTGGACTTTTCCTCTGTTTTTGGGCTTGTTGGAAAGATAAGAGATCCAGGAAGACGCTCCAATTTGTTTCATGTCGATATTGTACCGGAGCTGGGCTGTGTGACTCAATCTTTGGCTCAGTCGCGCAACAGGTGCTGAAGCAGAACCATCGGTTTGTAAAATTCATATCTTTTACGTCTGGATCTGTTTTGAGATGAATCCAATTGTAGAAGCTTCGCTGATGAATCAGGATTCCAGGAAAATTTGGTTCATAGATTGACTCTTTCTGGTTATTTATGGAACCTCCTTTGAACACTCGCATGTCGGAATCGCGTAAGCTTGAGTTCACCTGGATTGAAAGTTGCATAACTTCTTCACCTAAACTCTGATTGGACTGATTCAACTTCGAGGAGTTCTCAATATGAGGTGAGAATGTAATACAGGTGGTGTTTGACCGAATGGAAAGACCTTCATTTGTTGTTTTGAAGTTGCAATCAGGTGGCTCTTCCTTTGGCTTCATAACCGGTTCTGTCCATTTGCTTGAATCATGAGATGAGCTAGTTAGGATCATATCATACTCTCCCTCTTGAAAAAGTTTTGTCCTCAAAACTGTAAAAGCTTGAGTTGGGAAGTGTCGAAGTGAATCTTTTGGTTTTTCTTTGATTAGCATGGAATATATGACTCCATCTTGTTGATATCTTGTAGGAACCAGCTTTTTTTGTTGCACATCTTCCTCAGCCTTAGTCTGGACACTTGGTGATCTCTTCTGGATGGTTAGATCTCCCTTAGCTTGTATATCCAAATTCTTCTCTGATAATGATGATGAAGAACCAGGAACCTCTCCCTCTTCTTTTGACTTGATCTCTCCATTAAGTTGTTGTTCTTGAATGGGAATAGTTGGCTTGGCTTTATTACTCAGATTAGGGACCGTCTTCTTTATTGGCTGCAACACAGCCTGAATAATCTCCTGCATCCCTGTTATTAGCTCCTTCTTCAGCTTCACAAAATGTTCCTCTAGGAGATAATTGTTGGGAACAAAATGTTTCCTCATGAGAACTTTCATCTCAGCCCATGTATCAACGAGATGTCTTCCGCTTCTAATTCTCCTTGTCTCCAACCTATCCCACCAAGTATTTGCATAACCACGAAATGCAAAGGTTGCAACTCGTACCTTCTTATGATCAGAAAAATGGTTGCCATCAAAAATGAGATCAATATTTTTCTCCCATTCTAGATATGCAACTGGATCGTCATCTCCATAGAACGTTGGAACCTTCAACCCACTCATTTTTTTTTTTCAGAAAGAAAGAAGGTAGAAGATGAAAAAGGTAGAAGATGAAAGTGGAGAAAATGAAAGATCAGAAACTACCAAAGTCTCAAATGATGCTCTGATACCACTTGATGCGATCCTAGACAGGATCAACCCAAAATCGACACTTGAGAGTTGGTAAAAGGATAGGCCTTGCAAACAATCAGATTGCTTCAAGGGATGTGGAGTGAATGGTCACACAAAGGTTGCGGAAAAACCTTTGATTCACCTCTTGATCTCTTCAGGATATTACACACCAAAAGAAATCAAGGATTTTGCTGGATATTACACACCAACAAGATGATCTAGAAATTCAGAAAGGGTTTTTGATAAAAAGTCTAGATGATCTCGAAATGGAAGAGTACAAGAGAATTAAGTAGAGTTCAGAAGATGGCTTGCATGAAGAGCAAGCATTAAATGACCTAGGAACTCAACAAAACACTTAATACAAGTTGAAATTCGAAACTTGGCTCTCATGCACACTTCATGGACGAAATTTGTCTTCATGGGCGAAATTTGTCTTCATGGGCTTGTGGAAATGTATCTTGGATGCCAAACATAAGTCTGCAAGCATCCAATCCAATTGGGCCTAGCAATCTTCAGGTACTGCACCAGGTTGACCCAGTTTGGAAACTTAGCTGTATCTTTCCGATCCGTTGGACTTTTCCTCTGTTATTGGGCTTGTTGGAAAGATAAGAGATCCAGGAAGACGCTCCAATTGGTTTCATGTCGATATTGTACCTGAGCTGGGCTGTGTGACTCAATCTTTGGCTCAGTCGCGCAACAGGTGCTGAAGCAGAACCATCGGTTTGTAAAATTCATAACTTTTACGTCTGGACCTGTTTTGAGATGAATCCAATTGTAGAAGCTTCACTGATGAATCAGGATTCCAGGAAAATTTGGTTCATAGATTGATTCTTTCTGGTTCGTTCTGGAACCTCCTTTGAACATTCGCATGTCGGAATTGCGTAAGCTTGAGTTCACCTGGATTGAAAGTTGCATAACTTCTTCACCTGAACTCTGATTGGACTGATTCAACTTCAAGGAGTTCTCAATATGAGGTTAGAATGTAATACAGGTGGTGTTTGGCCGAATGGAAAGGCCTTCATTTGTTGTTTTGAAGTTGCAATCAGGTGGCTCTTCCTTTGGCTTCATAACCGGTTCTGTCCATTTGCTTGAATCATGAGATGAGCTAGTTAGGATCATATCAGGTCCAGTGGGAGAACATATTTCATACTCGGTGCATGGTGAACAACAAGGTCTGCAGCCTTATCATCGACGGAGGATTGTGTGCCAACGTAGCAAGCAAATATATGGTCGACAAGCTCGGTCTTCAAGTCTCGAAGCACCTGCGACCGTACCATCTTAGATTGTTGAACGACGATACAGAGATACGGATCGCCGATCAGGTCACCGTTCTGTTCAACATTGGCAAGTACAAAGACCAAGTGATGTGCGACGTCGTACCCATGCAAGTTGGACATTTATTTCTAGGCCGACCATGGCAGTTTGATAAAGAGACGCTGCACAACGGACGCACCAACCACTAGTCATTCAGCCACGATAAGCGCAAGTACCAGCTCGCCCCGCTTAAACCACTGGAGATCCACGAGATGCAGTTAAAAATCGCCAAGGACAACAAGATCAGTAAGACAAAACTGCTTATTACTTCAAGTTCCATATCCAAATCTATTAGCCAGAACACGCATGTGCTACTGATGATCTTTAAGGAGGCCTTACACTCGTATTCTAATGACATAAAGCTCCCCTGAGAAGTGGTTTCTTTGTTGGAAAGGTTTAAGGACGTGTTCCCGGAGGAGATCCCAGCCGTCTTACCACCCATCTGAGGCATCCAGATCGACCTCGTACCCGGATCCGCTCTACCGAACCAACCGGCGTACCTAATGAACCTGACGGAGTCCAAGGAGTTAGAAAAGCAGATTCATGACCTCATGTACAAGGGCTATGTCCGCAAGAGTCTCAGACCATGTGCCGTTACGGTCTTGATAGTACCAAAGAAAGACGGATCTTGGAGGATGTGTGTCGATTCCAGAGCGATCAACAATATCATCATCAAGTACCGGCACCCGATACTCCGTCTAGACGATATGTTGGATGAGCTGCACGGAGCATCTATCTTCTCTAAGACCGATCTACGGAGTGGCTAGCATCAGGTAGAATGAAAGAAGGAGAGAATGGAAGACGACATTTAAAACCAAGCAGGGACTATATGAATGGTTCGTCATGCCTTTTGGTCTTACCAACACTCCAGCACTTTCATGAGGCTCATGAACCAAGTCTTACAAGCCTACATCCGTAAGTTTGTGGTCGTTTACTTTGATGATATTCTCATTTACAGTAATTGTTTCTCTGACCACCTCGTGCACCTTGAGCATGTAATAGTGACTCTTCGTCAAGAAGCCCTTTATGCAAACCTCAAGAAGTGCACGTTCTGCACTGATCAACTTGTTTTCCTAGGCTTTGTTTTGAGCTCGCAGGAACTACAAGTGGATCAAGAGAAGGTTAAGGATACCCAGGAATGGCCAACACCGACCAGCATTTGCCATGTCCGAAGCTTTCATGGATTGGTTAGTTTCTACCGGAGTTTCGTCAAGGATTTCAGCACCGTAACCGCACCACTCATAGCCGTAATCAAGAAAGACGTTCCGTTCAAATGGGGACCCGCACAGGAGAATGTATTCGAGAAGCTCAAGGATCTTTTGACTAACGCGCCCATTATTGTTTTGCCTAACTTTGACAAGACTTTCGAGAATCAATGTGATGCTTGAGGCTTTGGGATCAGAGCTATGCTCACACAGGGAGGACGACCCGTGGCCTACTTCAGCGAGAAACTCAATGGAGCCAGGCTTAACTATTCGACCAATGATAAGGAGTTGTACGCCTTGGTGAGGTCATTGGAGAAGTGGCAGCACTATCTTCTGGCCAAGGAGTTCGTGATCCACACCGATCATGAGACGTTAAAGCATCTAAGGGGACAGACGACACTTAAGAGGAGACACGCAAAATGGATCGAGTTCATGGAGATGTTTTCGTACATCATCAAGTACAAGAAGGGAAAGGAGAACATCGTGGCAGGTGCCCTATCCCAGAGATACACAATGATCAGCAGCATGGAGGCCAAATTTTTGGGGTTTGAGCAACTTAAGGAGCATTATGACGCTGACCCTGATTTTGGTGAGATTTTTCAGGAATGCAGTAAAGGAGCTAAGGGACCATTCTTCTTGCACGACGGCTTCCTGTTTCGAGACCGACGATTATGCATTCCACAAGGCTCGATGCGAGACCTACTGATCCGCGAATCCCACGGTGGCAGTTTGATGGGACATTTCGGCGTGGATAAGACGATGAGAGACGTGGAGCGTTTCTGTTCTAAGTGCATCACATGCCTAAAAACAAAGTCCAGGTCACATCCTTACGGTCTTTATATGTCCTTACCGATTCCTAACATGCCTTGGGTAGATATTTCTATGGATTTCGTGTTATGTTTACCTAAGATCAGGCACAAAGATTCTATATTTGTGGTGGGCGACCGATTCTCGAAGATTGCCCATTTCATACCATGCGCCAAGACGAATGACGCGACTCAAACGACTGACCTATTCTTCCGAAAAGTAGTGCGACTGCACGGCCTACCCTGGGCCATTGTATCTGATCGAGATACGAAGTTTCTTAGCCACTTCTGGAGGACGCTCTGGAGGTAATTCAGGACTTAGCTGTTGTTCTCTACGATATGTCATCCGTAGATGGACGGCCAGACCGAGGTTGTCAACCGCACACTATCCGCCCTCTTACGGGCCACGATCGATAAAAACTTAAGTAATTGGTTAGATTGTATTATGTACGTTGAATTCGCTTATAATAATGCTAACCCCACTACTACTAAGCTTTCACCTTTTAAGATTGTGTATGGATTTAAGCCAGAGACGCTCATAGATCTCAAGCCATTAAAGCCATTGGAGTTCGCCAACCAATATGGAGAACGCAAGGCCAAGTCCATCAAGAAGCTGCACCAGAAGGCCAAGGACAATCTGGAGAAGAAGACGGCCCAATACAAACGACAAGCCGATAAGAAGAGGAAGGAGATCACCTTCGAGCCTGGAGATTGGGAGTGGTTACACATGTGACCCGAGAGGTTTCCAAACCAACGGAAATCAAATCTTTCAACATGAGGAGACAGCTCGTTCAGAGTCCTGGAGAATATCAACGACAACGCCTACAAACTCGAACATCCAGGTGAGATGAACATTTCATCGAGCTTTAATGTTTCTGATTTATCTCCTTTTTGTGTAGGTGATGCGGTTCTGAAGACAGAACCTTCTCAAGAGGGTGGACATGATGAGGACATCGGTTCGACGGAACCTGGCCAGACCAACTAAGATGAACCATTCCCAACCATGGTGAGCGCGCCCCGGACCCGAGCCGGCCGGATGAGAATAAGAAGAAATTCAACCAAGCCATGGAGCATCTGATCACCAGGAACATCATAGACGACATCACAGAGCACTTGGACTATTTGGGTTATGATCAGCCCGTCTTGAACCAGCTAGCTCGGAGGATGTCTGAGTCGGACGATTCCGACCACGACCATCCGTTCACACCAGGATCGTCCGTCTGGCCAATACTTAGGATCGACGATGCATCGGTGATCTTCACCATAGGAACCGTTGATCCTTAGCCTGTGTCGTCTCTGTGTACCAAATGTTATACTCTTTTTCCCTTACAAGGTTTTATCCCACTGGTTTTTCCTTGTAAGGTTTTTAATGAGGTTACCCAAGGCCCGTTTCATCAGACAGAACGCACGGCCCATGAAGTCAAGACCCACACACGCCTAAGGGGTTTCTACCTTGTCTTTATTTCTTGTAAGGCCTTAAGGCCCAATTCCTTTTTTCTCTTGGGGTTTTCGAACACTTAGGCTATTTTAGCAAAACTCCTTATATTTTTTTGATTCACGTTCAATTCAAGAAAAAACCTAAAGCTATTGCTTGCTTGGTTGCGGCCGTGAGGCTTCCCCTTTGCTGCTCAGACCAACCACATCCCTGTTCATCATCAGTACTCCATCGATCCATTATCTAGCATCAGCAGAAAGTGACTCCAGTCCAGCTGCTCGTTCTCCATCGCTCTATCTTGTTTGTGGTTCAAAGGAGAGAGAATTCAGTCCAGCCTTTGCACCTCTGTCCGGTTCGTTGTGGCTTCAAATCTTTGGAGCTTACATCAATGAAAGAAAAGCTTACTTACGAAACAAGAAACGTTATGAATCTCCATAGCTCACATGGACCAGACTCGTCTTGGTGGATCTCAATCTCCGGTGATGTTGGCTTTGTTTCGGTGGCTGGTGGTGATGAATGTGATGGCTCCGACTTCGGTTCTCCACCTGTTCTCTCCTCTCGGCTTGGTGGTTCATGTCAACAGCACTAAACATGGGATGGAGATTGCTCCGATGATGTTTGCAGTGCTTCAAGTCAACGACCGGTGGTCATCATTTTGCAGAGGTGCAGTGGCTCTCCTCCTCTGGCTCAAGCGCACGAACCCAAAAAGAAGTGAAAAAGAAGGAGGAGAAGGGAGAAGGAGAGAGAAATAAAAGTGAAGATGCTTTCGATGTACCAGTCGCAGAATAGTTCACAGAGTAGTACAATACCTGATACAGGACGTGACACAAGACATGCAGTTATGTGATTGATGAGATATGAACGAATCTACCTGATACGATTCAGTCCAAGAGTTGTTTGCTAAGCTGTATGAAGATATTGGAGAAAATATAGCAGCTTTTGAGTGTTTACATATTCTTATGAGAAGATAAAGAAAAAAAAAGAGAATATTTCCTAAAATATTTGGAAATATCATAACAAAGAGGAAATCTTCTATTTGGAAGATTGAAGAGGCTTGGAGGTCAAAATTCAAGATAATATATATGGAGGGCGTGGCCTTATGAGAAAGGTGTCCTTGTGACCACAAAAGAAAGAGAGTGTTTATGTGGGTGATCGTGTGCGACATAGTTTCGCAGTGTGTGCTTATGGTTACCAAGGGATATGTATTGTTGGAGAAGACATTGCTTATGGTTCTTATTGTGGTGTTAAAGCATGATGTGCTTGATAACGTTTCCTTAGTCATGTTGGTGTCTTGGTGTTGACGTACATGTGGGAGTACTTTGGTGTATTGGGTGTGACGTGGTCCAGAGATCCTGAAGAAGATCAAGTCTAGACTCAGGGGGAGATTAGCTCTAGGATAGTTTATCCAGAAGAGTTCATGGTACTGAATAGAGCAGTAGTTCAATAGGTTTCGATCTATGTATTTTCTATTGGTGTAATTGCTTTCTGTTCTAGTGAATTCAAAATTTGGACAAGGTCCCGGGGAGTAGAAAAACCGAACCTCGTTAAAAAACACTTGTGTGTCTTTAATTTCTGCACTTTTATATTTCCTCACCTCCATTTTCAATTGGTATCAGAGCGGGTGCTCGATAGAGATTTAGTCTTGTTTCGTGTAGATCTAAGGTGAGGATCAGAAGATAGCTCAGGAGGAAAGACAGAGTTTAAATGAGTTTTTGACCATGATGTGACTCAAGCAGGAGGAGATTGGTGTTACTGACGAAGCTCTTGAAGATATGGTTGTTGAGTTCACATACATAGTCAAAAAAGAAGATGCATTCGATGTACCAGTCGCAGAGTAGTATACGGAGTAGTACATGACATAATAAATGAGATGACACAAGACGTGGAGTTATGTGATTGATGAGATATGGACGAATATAGCTGATATGATTCGATCCAAGAGTAATTTGCTGTATGAAGATATTGGAGAGAATATAGCAGATTTGGAGTGTTTATATATTCTTATGAGAAGATAAGGGAAAAAGAGAATATTCCCTAAAATATTTGGAAATATCATAACAAAGTGGAAATCTTCTATTTGGGTGATTGGAGAGGCTTGGAGTTCAAGATTCAAGCTAATATATATGGAGGGCGTGGCCTTGTGAGAAAGGTGTGGGTGATTGTGTACGACATATTTTCCTGGTGTGTGGTTATGGTGACCAAAGAATATGCATTGTTGGAGAAGACATTACTATTGGTGGTGTTACAGCATGTTGTGATTGATACCGTTTTCTTAGAAATGTTGGTACGTTGGTGTTGACGTACATGTGAGAGTATTTTGGTGCGTTGGGTGTGACGTGGTCCAGAGATCCTGACACTACAAGAAAACAGCGTTTTTGCGACTGGACCTTGCGACTATACTTGTAGTCGTAACATTTGGCAACTATTAGGGGTCAATATAGCTACTATTTTGTGAAAACGGATATATGGACGTGTATTAGTCGCTTATATACGACCAAAAATGATTGTCGCCAATTTAGTCGTCGATTTACGACTGATTAACGACCATTGTCGATACCGGAATCAATTGTCGTAGGCTAGTCGGTGATATGGCGACTATTTTTGCGCCTGATGTCTAGAGTCGTAGAACAATCGCGAATTGGTAAGTACATGGGTGACTAATTAGCTACTTCGGTTTTAGTAGTAACCAAGTCGTTTATTTGTCGCTATTGATACGACTAATATTCAACTCATTATTTGTGTCGCAAAGTAGTCGGGTATGGGTCGTATCATATATTATTTTGGATTTAGTAATAATAATATGAGATAGTTTATTTATACGTGATAATAGTCTTAACTGACTATCAAAGCTGGTATATATATAATGTAATCATTATTAAATGAGAATGACCCATGTATGCTTTTCTTTCATAAACTCTAATTGTTATGCGTTAAATTTACCATAAGTAACTGATTGTTCATAATCCTCCCTGCTTAACGAAATACATTGATTTGTTCTTCAGAAGGAAACATGTTCTGATGAGAAAAGAAAAAAACGTAGAGGCATGTTCTTCTAACTTCTAAGCATGAAGAACACAAATATATCTACTTAAGTAGTACTTCCTGCCTACAATTACTTGTGTATGGCCATCTGAATAAGCATCACAGAAGATCGAAAACAACATCGAACTTTGACTAATTTTCCTTGAAAATATAACTGAATTCATTATTGGAGATTCGTTTCTCACCTTGGAGATGGGTCCCGTAGTTTGCATGGCTATCAGCTTCAGAGTTGTATTCCTGCAAATGAAAATTAGACAAACTCAGAGTATCTTAAGCATCTACAAATCGAATGTTAAAAACACAAAAAGGATATGTGCAATACCCTGGGAATATGCTCGATATCGAATGACTTGAACTGGCTGGTAAACTCTTTTGCCTAATTGTGCAGCTCAGCAATTTTCAGGTTTGTGAGTTGCCATTCACCCCGCATCTGTTTAATGATAGTTATCAGAAAGTTTAAAGATAAAGATTCAAGAGCGAAAACAGGTATTAGTTGTAAAGCAACTGACATGTTTAACAACAAGCTGAGAGTCTTCATAGGCCCTCTCGCGTGTGTAACCTTTTTCTAAAGCAGACTCCAAACCACGAATCAAACTTCTATATTTGGCAACGTTGTTTGTTGTATTGCCTAATCCTTCACGGTAGGAGGAGATGACAGTTCCATCTGAATCACGCAGAACAACTCCTGAACCAGCTCTTCCAGGGTTTCCTTTTGAAGCTCCATCAAACTCAATGGTACAATATTTCTGAAAACATACATATTGTAATTTAAATAAGATGTAAACATCAATATTGAAGTTCGAACCGAGAGTATCTCATGCTTCATAATCGATGGCATGAGCAGATCAACGAAAGAAAATGATTCAATAGATAAGAGAAGAATCAAAATCATAAACAATGAAGGGAGCGAAGGGGTTCTTGCCTTTCCCTTATCCATTTCTCTTGTCGTCTATGTTTTCTCTGCAATAGGAGATCCAAATTTCCGAGGTTATGATGGTTAGGGTATTCGACGGCGAAAAGGGAGAGACTGTCTGAATTTTAGAGAGGCTATGATGGTTAGGGCATTTCGACCGGTTATTGATAATTTACCGTGATATTTGGTTTTAGGTACCTCGCAGATGAGCGGAACAAAATATAAAAATTTTATAATTCGGCTGGCATACAAATTTTAATGCTTAATATTGTATTTTTGGATTTAGTAAAAATAATATGAGAGTTTGGTTATATTTTACCTAATTGTGGTAGGTATACCTGTTTCATGCGCATGCATTTATGACAATTAATAGGAGTGGCCAATTATGTCTAGTCGAAATTCAATCCCTTTCTCCCTTTTCATTTGTAGAAACACAAAGAATTTGGAAATCTAGTTACATGGCGGGAGGCTGCAATAATTATAGCAACAATCGGGAGTAGATGTATAATAGGTTCGATGCGCCACGGACAATTTCTCAACAGCCTTCATAACGGGGGTGACACAATTTATGGAACTCGCCAAAAACCAGCCTTTAGCTCTGAGCAATGGCGGTAAGTTTCTCTGCCCTTGTCATTTCTGGAAGAACGAAAAACCGGAAACCACGGAACCAGGAATTTGGAGTCATCTGTTTAGTTACGGATTTATGCCTGATTATTTTGTTTGGTATAAGCATGGAGAAGAAATTGATTTGGATATAGGAACGAGTTATGTTGATCCTAATGGTCATAATAATGTAGAAGATAGGTATGTGGATATGGTGAATGATGCATTTTGTGGTTACGCGAGTAATAGAGAGGTATATATATTGGCATGTCCTATCTTTCGGTTTTATATATTAAACTATACTATGATTTCTCATATAATTTTTGGTTCAAATTAAAGTATGTTCGAAGATTATCTGTGCATAACATATCCAGAACTCTCCGAAGAATAGTGTTGGGATTGTGTCCTGAAATCACATTGTACTTACTCTAAAGATAGTTGTATTGTCGAGATCGAACAATTCATGTGATACTGGGTAGTCATAATGTTTTGCTAGAAACCGCTTATGACAAATGAGATGTAACTCATTTCTAGTATCGTGTGAACCTACAGTGTCACACACCTAAGCAAGCTGGATACACTTTGTATGGGATTGATCATTGGCATATGATCCGATCAATGTGTATTGGATACGTATTGAATTCAGTTTAGAGGAGTTGTGTCGATCAATGCAATAAGTGTGTCGATCGACGCAGGTTTTCGAAAGGGTGTGTCGATCGATACAGTAAGTGTATCGATCGATGCACATTGGGCCTCGAGACTGACGTTTCGACTTGATGACTTAAATGAGTCGGGTTTGATCCGACAGTCGTTAGGTCATCCCAGGTCGATATATAAAGTCTTATATGATCGACCTGAACCCTGGCCGTCGGTGTTGCTTCTCAGAGAGAAGTAAGAAACACAGAAACTCACAGCATCCCATAAGATCCGATCACCGGTACTAGCATCCCGGCGGATTCTAGCTTGTGTGCGTGTGGACTACGGTAAAGGCGCAGCATCTGAGGCGCTCTCGATCTCAATTACCTGATATTCATTCTGCTGCCAATCTCCAGGTAGTCACGATGTCAGTTTTTAGATTCAATCACCTAGACCCAGGATCCTAGGGAATCCAACAGTGGTATCAGAGCCATAGGGTTTAATCCATTGAATCTGTAGCATGGAATCGATTAATGTAGTATTTGATTGAATTGATGTTAGTTAGTTTTCGTTTTGATAAAAGAATCTCGGTTTGTAAGTATCAAAAACGAAGAACTGTGTTTTCGCACTGTGTCGATCGACACAAGTTAGTGTCGGTCGACACAAGTTAGTGTCGGTCGACACACCGCGAAAACGGCAAAAATTATTTTAGGGTTTTCGCACAGCATCGATCGATGCACTGGGTGTGTCGGTCGATGCACCGCGAAAATGCAAAAGAACTTGTGTTTTCGCATAGTGTCGATCGACACAAGTTTGTGTTGGTCGATGCACCGCGAATTCTCCTATTGAAAATTTGGGTTTCGATTTAGAAATCGCACTGTGTCGATCGACACACTGGGTGCATCGATCGACACAAGCTGTGCGAAAGGATAGATCGGTTCAATTGGTTTTAACCGGTTATCTCGCATGGTTATGTCGGTTTAATTCGATTAAAATTCCCTTATACCCTACTGTATCGATCGACACAGGTTTAGTGTCGGTCGACACAGGCCTTGCGATTGGTTAATCAGTTCAATTGGATTGAACTGGTTATCATGCTTGGTTAAAAGTAGATCAGATCGTTTTAAATTGGATGAATTGATTCAATTGGATTGAATTAGTTATCTCAATTGGTATAAACCGATTTGATTGGTTAAGATCAGTTTGATTGGATAAGTCGGTTCAATTAGATTGGACCGGTTATCGCAATTGGTCTAAGACCGGTTATAGGGTTGGTAAAGGTTACATATCAAGTGTCGACCAAGTGTGTCAGTCGATGCACATGGTGACGATGCGAACCGTAATCGTTTGGTTTTGAACCAGATGATTGAAAAACCAAACCAAATGACCGAACCCTCTTAAATAAGAACAATTAAAACTTAATTAAAATAAAAGTTTAACGTGTTCTAAACCTATCGAATGCACATTGGATGTGTATTAGATCAAAGATTAGTATTCAATATGGTCAACTGTCAAGACTCATTTCGTTGTTGTGATACTCTTGCCAAGAGCTTGGTGTCCACAATTAAATGAATAAGGCAGGTAGTTGTGTTGATGGTCTTGCAGTGCTTGACATCAACAATTACATGACCTAAGAGATTGATTTACTAACCTTTTAAAGTTCCGTTTCCTCAACTAAATATCAAGTGACCTTGATGTCTTGCCCAATCTTGTCTACTGTCAAGACTCATTTCGTTGTTGGATAGTCTTGGAGTCCTTGGTATCCACAATTACATGAATAAGGCAGGTGATCATTGATAAACTTGCAGTGCGACTGTCAATGATCACAAGACTGAAGAGATTGGTTTACTTGACTGGGCCATCAGAAGTTCTGGGCCCAGAGACATCAGAGTAGATAGGACATGGATTGTCTTATCTGCGACCAAGAGTTGTACTGGGTACAATTAGCAATGATTTGCTTACCTAGATGACTAAACTCTGGGTGATGACGAGTCGTCCACTCAGATTTTAGTGATGTATGGGTCTTGGATCATTATATTCATAGAGGAAACATTGTTTGAATATAATGCGAGTTTTCTTATTAGATAAGATTTCTCATTTCCTGAGCTTCATAACTAAAATTTTCTTTTACTAAAATTTCAGCCTATGTCTAAAACTACTTTCTCGTTACGATCCGTCCTTGAGAAGGACAAGTTAAATGGATCAAATTTCCTGGATTGGTATCGCAATTTGAGATTAATCCTCAAGCAGGAGAGCAAGGACTATGTCCTTGAGAAAGCTCTTCCAGAAAGGCTTGGGACCAATCGCTCGAATGCAGTATATGATGTTTGGAATAAGCATTATATTGATGTGGTAGATGTGCGTGGTCTGATGTTGGCTACCATGAACTCGGACTTGAAGAGTCAACACGAGAACATGGAGTCGCCAATAGAGATGATCACCAGCCTAAAACTGAAGTTTCAAGATCAGGCACGAGTTGAGAGATTCCAGATGGTGAAGTCTCTCACTGGGTGCAAGCTACCAGAGGATGCTCCAGTGAGTCCTCATGTCATTAAAATGATGGGTTACATTGATAACCTGGGGAAACTGGAATGTCATGTCAGCTTAGAGTTGGCCACTGACATCATTCTGCAGTCACTGCCGTCTAGTTATGATAAGTTTATCAAAAGCTATATCAAGAATAACTTGACGAAGACGTTGACTGAGCTGCATGGCATGCTCAAAACAGCAGAGCAAGACATCATAAAGGGTAAAAGATTTGAGAAATCTTGTGTTGACAAGGGTAGAGGCAGGGCCGTCCAGATTTGGAATCAGGATAAGCATGTGTCATCTTATAAGCCCAAGTCTGGCCCATCTGGTGTTAGAAAGTGCTTCTACTGTGGTGAGTCAGGGCATTGGAAGAGAGATTGCATTAAATTCTTGGAAGATTCACAAGAGATGAAGGAGATGTATGGTACTTCTTCTTCAGGTATTGTGTTATTACTTCAAGTTCTACGTATGTATTGGATACTAGTTGTGGTGCTGGTATTTTGGAAATATGCAGGGCCTAAGCAACAGTAGAACGTTGAGGAAAGGACAAGTGGAACTGCGTGTCTGGTATGGAGCAATGGTTGCTACATAAGCCGTAGAGATTCTCCACTTGTAGGAGCCTTTCAAGCTTGGTTTTTGAATTAAGTAATTGCTACTATGTACCTGCTTTATGCAGAGATGTCTTTCATTTTCTTATAAGAATTTGGATGTTTTTCATTCTGATAAAAGACAAGTTTTGCTCTTTTAATCTTAATGAAATATTATATGGTAGCACCTCTTTTGATAAATGGGTTTTATGTCTTAAACCAATATACACCAGAATATAACATAAATATAAAACGGTTTAAGTCTGATGACTTGAACTCGATTTTTCCTTAGCATAGTCGTTTTGACCACATAGAGTGAAGCCGATTCAGAAGTTCCATTGTTATGGGCTTTAGGCTCATTTGATTATAAATCATTTGAGACATGAATTCTGCTTGCTGGGCCAAATGACTAAGGCTTCTTTAGCAGAGCTAAAGAAAAAGGCCAGAGGCTTATTGGGCCTTACACGTACTGATGTATGTGGCCCGATGAGCAATAATGCCAAAGGAAATCTTCAGTACTTCATTAACTTATTGATGGCATCAGTAAGTAAGGATGTGTTCTTTTGATGAGACACGAGTAGGAATCCTTTGAGGAGTTCCAAAATGAAGTATAGAACCGATTTGACAAAAGTATTGAGATCCTCGATTAGATCGCGGAGGAAAAGACTTGAGTCAAGAATTGGGTGATCATCTAAGTGAGTGTGAAGTCATATCACAGCTCTTTTCTCCTGGAAAACCTAAATGGTGTTTCTGAGAGAACGAATCGGACCTTATTAGATATGCTCCGATTAATGATGAGTCACAGGAATCTTCCATTACCCTTTTAAAATACGCTCTAAAATGAATATGTTTACGCCAAATAGTTTTCTATCAGAATCAGTTGAAAGACACCACAGTATGTGGACTGGGTGATTTCCAAGTATGTTTTTCTGATTAATTGGGATTGCAAGGTTTGTGTAAGGCAGTTGTCAACAAACAAACTTGAACCCAAATCTGATAAGGGCTGCTTCACCGGTTGTCCTAGGGAAACCGAGGCTTAGTACTCTTGCAACCGAGAACAAAGTTTTGTTGTTCGGAACTCTGTTTTTCCAAGAAGAACAGTGGGAGTAAAAGTACAGCTCGAAGAAATTCGAGAAACACAGGAGGTTGTTCAACCTGTTGAGGGAGAGCAGCGGTTGGATCTATAGAGTGTTGTAGGATCTACACCTGTGGAGCCTGAAGTTCGCTGATCCTAATGGATCCGTCACTAAGCCGAGGGTGATTCCTCATGACCGATTGCCGTGATCTGTTTATCATTGAAAAGTGACGAGCCTGCGAAATTCAAAGAAGCGAAGGTGAGCCCCAACTCCGAAAATTTACAAGTAAACTAAAGGGAGCGTAGTTGCAATTCTCACACCGTATGTTTATAACATACTTAATCTCATAAACGACTTTCCAACGCTAAAGTCTTGTCAAGATTTGGGTCGGAAGTCAAATTCAACGATGGACATGGGAGAAGCCGCGAAAGTTCTTGGAATAAGGATCCATTGAAATGGATTGGAAAGGCTGATTGGATCGTGTCAGAATCCTTATAAGGTATTGGACAGTTCAAATGTTCTTGATTCCAAGAATGGCTTCACACCAAAGGTTTTATGGCAATAATCTTAGCAAGATGAAGTGTCTTGGACACTGGCTGAGCTAGTATCTATGAGTGTGATTCCTTTTGCTTATGCAATAGAATCCATCATGAATGCCATATTTTGCGCTCGTCTAGATGCAGCTTACGCATAAAGCATGACGAGAAGATACCAATACATTCCGGTAAAAGTCACTGGACAGTTGTAAGGAATATCCCCAAGTGTTTGAGAAACACTAAGGATAGTTCTTGTTCAACTGAGAAAAATGACGAATCTGTTATGAGTAGTTAGACGGACAAAGATGATTCCCGGTTCCCACCTGGTTATGTCTCTTTGTCTGTATAGCGGCGCTATCTGTTGGAAAGGTCACCAAGCAGTGGACCGTAGAATAGTGCTTATTAAAGAATAGCGGTGTGGTTTGTTGGAATGGTTCCAAGCAAGAACACCGCAGCTTCTCTCACAACCTAAGCATGAGTTTCGTACTGTTGCTGTAGGTACTAGATATCTGAAGACGTGGTCTTGATTCTAGTGGGAGTTATGTTAGTTATGATGTTCAGATAGACATGATATGGTCATGTTTGTGAAAAACTGACATCAGCATTATTTGATTATTGGATAATTAAATAATGGTCCCAAAATATTTTATGTTCATTTTATAGGTCATCAAGTTGAGGACTTGATCATGGAACCCTATAAGCAAAAGATGACATAAAATTATCTTTGTCCCTAGTCGAGGTTGTTAAAGTGGGACACTAACAACCGCGAGAGACTAGCATGTGAGGTGACTGTTGGACTAAGTTTCATGGAGTCAATGATATGATTATCACAGTCAATCACATAGATATATGTTGGTGAACATATGATCGGACATGACCCTCTAATGAGAACTCTACAGGATAGTTATATATGTGTCATGAGAGGTTCTCATTATGACTATAGAGTATAGTCCTTAGACCTGAGTTCATCATGCTTTCTAGCATATGAATTGGTGTACTTTGACCTTGTCAAACGTCGATCCATAAATGGCGGCTATAAAGGCATTGCTCATGCGTATCATGAAGTATGTGTAGAAACAGGGATGGAACGAGAAGGGATTTGTCCCTCCTATATAACAGGAGATAAATATCTCAGGGCCCATCGAAGATTTGATACTGAGAAAATGCATGGTCGTGCTCAAACGAGGTGATTGTCAGTCGTTTGTTTTATCAGTATAGATCAGGAGTTCGATGAACATGATGTTGGCTATAATAAGGATGACACAGTTTCTTGCCTTATGCTATATCGAGATATAGCGACAAAGGGATTATGGGAATAGATGATTCCAGTACAAGTGGGAGATTGTTGGGATTGTGTCCTGAAATCACATTGTACTTACTCTAAAGATAGTTGTATTGTCGAGATCGGACAATTCATGTGATACTGGGTAGTCATAATGTTTTGCTAGAAACCGCTTATGACAAATGAGATGTAACTCATTTCTAGTATCGTGTGAACCTACAGGGTCACACACCTAAGCAAGCTGGATACACTTTGTATGGGATTGATCATTGGCATATGATCCGATCAATGTGTATTGGATACGTATTGAATTGAGTTTAGAAGAGTTGTGTCGATCGATGCAATAAGTGTGTCGATCGACGCAGGTTTTCGAAAGGGTGTGTCGATCGATACAGTAAGTGTATCGATCGATGCACATTGGGCCTCGAGACTGACGTTTCGAGTTGATGACTTAAATGAGTCGGGTTTGATCCGACAGTCGTTAGGTCATCCCATGTCGATATATAAAGTCTTATATGATCGACCTGAACCCTGGCCGTCGGTGTTGCTTCTCAGAGAGAAGTCAGAACACAGAAACTCACAGCATCCCATAAGATCCGATCACCGGTACTAGCATCCCGGCGGATTCTAGCTTGTGTGCGTGTGTACTACGGTAGAGGCGCAACATCTGAGGCACTCTCGATCTCAATTACCTGATATTCATTCCGCTGCCAATCTCCAGGTAATCACGAGGTCAGTTCTTAGATTCAATCACCTAGACCCAGGATCTTAGGGAATCCAACAAATAGCTCTCCGCAAAAAAACCGAAGAATATCGGAGCTGGGTGGAAACTTATGTATGTGTAAAATTCTTCCTTACCTAGATATTTATTTGAATTTATCTTCGCCAAACTCTATATTTGATATTTTCTTTCAATGTACTGCAGGTTACTTATTGGAATAACACACATAAATTTTCTGATTGGGTGCTAGAGAGGTTATTAGATTAATATTATTCCCAATTTGTCGGTTCCACAAGTTTCCACTATAAATTACAAATGAAAGACAATAAGTCTATCAAACAGAATGATAATATATGAATTGAGTGGAATACCTCAATTACTGATATTACAAGTCGAACTAAGAAAAATAATTAGAGCTACAATAATTTTTAAAAGACAAGTTCGTGTTTGATTGTTGACCGGTCAGCCGATAACGGGAAAGGGTCGTTACAAAATAGATTCCTCGCTGCTGCTCAATATCTAACACTGAATTCAATCCACCAAGCTATAAACAGAAAACGTCAGAAACTTTTTATGTTTATAGCTTGGTAGACTGAATTCAGTGTTAGATAATGAGACAAAGTTTGAGACAAACCGAACAGCTATCTCGACTGCCGATTGAGTTGTCTTCTCCCAGCAAGGCCATCGATGAGATAGGAACTGTTATGAAATCAACACCTGAACTAATATTCTCCTCAAAATTAAGTAATCCAAAGGAATCGATCTCAAACAATCATCTTGCCGTCGAGTGTTTGCCGGCGAAAGACCATTTGGTCGTTTGACCTTGCAAGACTCATAGGTGGCCTTATTTTGAGGAGAATACTAGTTCCGGTGTTGTTCATGCATGCCTCCTGAGGTCAACACAGAACCGGACAAAAGGAAAATAGAAGAACATGTCAGCATATTTACGGAAGAACTTAAGATAAAAGATAGAAGATTAAGCGAGGCTCTGTATGAACTTAGAAGCGAAGGAGAGGAAAGAAGTGAGGATGGGGAAGAATGATGAAAACAGGGGCTATATATTTACTCAGGGGAAGAAAGAATGGTTATTGACCCAATCATGATTTAAAGCGACACGAACTTCCAGTTATGCCGAGCACATTCATTGGTGGAAGAAGAGGCGTCTTACATGTCACCGAAAAATTCTTATTATACAAATATGAAGACCAAAAATAAGTCCAAAATGTTACTCTTGTTTATCTACGGCTGTTAATTTTTCCCCTTTTCAAAAATGCAATAATTATTGCTCGTATATGTATTTAATTACGACCTCTGTCTAATATTAATCATTTTTATAAATCGAAATTTTAATTTCCAATTGTATTAGTATTCGTTGTCATTTATTAACATTACAAATAGTAGTCAATTTCTTAATCTTAGTCAAACAAAATTATTGACTTGGAGAGGCCTCTTAAAAGTCACCGAATAATTCTTACTATGGAGTATTAATCAATTCTTATTAAAATATGGCTATCAATTACCGTTATTAAATTGAAATATTAAACATGAAAGCGTAATTAATACGGTTCGATAAGCATATTAAAACCGAAAGCATAACAAAAGGTTAAGGTTTTCAAGTAAAATACACTAAATTATTAATGAGATTTAGATAGGCACAACTGCACTGCTTTCGGCAGCATCGGTTTCAGCGGCCTCTAGCTGGAACCTGAGATCTTGAACCTCCTGAATTCGCGGATTGAACATGTAGTCCGATAAGCCTTCCACAGTCTCAACCAATGTCTCATCAGGTTCACCTATATAAAACAAGAACTTTAGCGAACTATCCTAAATTATTATATATAAACAAATGAAAATGTTAAAACAGTTACTTCCAGTCCGAACACTCCTTCACATCTTGAGCACCACGATCGTTTCCGGACCCTTAGTCTTCAATATTCAGGCCAGAAGTCATCCGCGTATTTTCCATAAGCCACACACTTTAACTTATTCATCCTATTACGAATAAGAGAAGCAAATCAGAAGTATCCTGATCAATTTTTCTTATTATCGAACAGTTTACACTTTATCAATTGTTTTGGTCATTGTGTTTACTGCTACACTACCAAAAACATGCACTTACTGGGCGTCTCTAAAGTGGAACACTTTCCTTTTCCTTGAAGGTTATCGGGATCGACTTCAAGGGGCAGACGATCGAGACAACGCTCATGGTGTCTAGTCAAGATATTTGTTGTTATTTAGAGATTCACGATTAGAGTCTCAAAAACATTGAAAAGAAGGAAACTTTCAATAGTTTTTACCTATAGGATCGTCTTTGACTGTTTTTAAGTCACAGATATAGAGGAAACTAACAAATTCCAATTAGTGCTTGCTGTCCAAAGGGTCGATAAGTTCAATCTCAGTGTCTTCCGTGACTTCAAGTCGGTGGCGAGACTTTGTTGAACAGAAACTTGGATCCGCTCGCACTACCCTAACTCCAGATATTTCAATCCACTTGCCTTCATTTTTCTCAAGTCCAGAGAAGTTATTTACTTCGCCTGGATAAATGACCATTTCGATCTTGGCTCCCTGCACATGAGTGAATGCATAAAGATCAAAGAGTCAGAACCAGTGCAGTCTTGCATGTTGGAAAATCAGTCAAATAATTTTCACGTACTCATTGGTCGGCCAAGATGAAACTCCAGTGTGGTCCATCTTCAAATACATAGTATAGGTAGACGCGGAAAATCTTAACTCTGAAGCGCCAACCGGTTTCGGCTCTGTTAGGTTTTGGTTCTGTTTCAGAGAAAATGATAGTGGGAGAAAGGTTAATCAGGAAGATGATTATTACGACGAAATAACTTCCCCTCACCAAACAAAGGACTTGAATTAAAAAAGGTTACAAGAAATGAATGTTTTAATAATGTGCCTCGAGCGCCGCTTCAAAACAGAGAGGGGGAGAGAGAGAGAGAGAGAGAGAGAGAGAGAGAGAGAGAGAGAGAGAGAGAGAGAGAGAGAGAGAGAGAGAGAGAGAGAGAGAGAGAGAGAGAGAGAGAGAGAGAGAGAGAGAGAGAGAGAGAGAGAGAGAGAGAGAGAGAGAGAGAGAGATAGAGAGAGATAGAGAGAGAGAGAGAGACTGTACACTAGTTTTGACTTTTGTTCTGGTGTAGCCCCTGACCCCTTGAACCATATACTGGTTTTGTCATTTTCTTTGGTGTAGCCTCAGAGACATTGAACCGTGCTCTGGTTTTTGTCTTTTGTTCTCTTGCAGCCTTGTGCAGAGTTCCTCTGTCTTGGCGGGACATTTATGCTGCATGCACCCTCCAATCTTGTTTTGAACGTTTCATTTCGTAGGGTTGTGCATATTGCTTACACATTAAATGAGAGACAAGAAGAATATTCAATGTTCCTCTCAGCCAATATTATTAAAATTACTTAACATGATAAGTTCGTATATACTCAAAAAAAATCACATATATCTAGAAAGATTCACATATCATAATCTAGTCTCTCTAATTAAATATTTCATTAGTTTTGACCATTAAACAACTTTTAACTTAGATACTATATATATATATATATATATATATATATATATTTATCAATCTTAAGATTAAAAAACTAAAAAAGCACATTTCTCACTTCGAAATGCATTGATTGATCTTATTTGGGAGTACCACGAAAGTACGTTTGTTGAATAATTTTAGTTGTGAATTTAAGTGTAATTTGTTTGTTTCCCAAACTTCAAATTAGAGGTTTCAATATTCAAAACCTAAAAATTTGAGGTTTTATGGGTGGTTGGAGATGCCCTACAATGAAACCGCATAATGAGGCTTTACGGTTCCTTTTTAGGGTATAGGGTTTTGTTCACTCCAAAAGAAACCCTACACCCTTAAAATATAAAGTTTCGCATGTGCTTTAACATTCTAGTCCAAAAACTATTTCTTAAATCTTGATGTTTACTATTTTTAATTTGTGTGTTACAAAAATTGCAAAACTATTTCAAAGAATTAAACACACAAATTTGATTTCATAAAACATGTCTTCAATCGTTCTTTACACTATGAGCAAACTTGTTCTGATTTTAATAATGTAAAATAGATTAGTTAAATTTTTAAAACAGAGTCAATAAAAAAGAATTATATTATAGCCACGTTACGCCTACAAGTGGGCAAAAATTCAAAATATTTGCCAAATAAATCCGGGAAACCTAAACCCAAATTTATAGCCCAAAACATTTCAATTACCCGCCTATACCCAAGAATTTTCAACAGAGTGCTGAGAAATCATCAAATACGTCAAACCCTGATTTTCTTTTGTTCTTCCCCTTTTCAGATATCTCCTTCAAATCATCTCTCTAATCTCTCCACGAATAATCTCTCTAATCTCTTCCTGAATCATCACTTTAATCTCTCCACGAATCCTTTTCTACGCCCACCCATCTCAAAGTGGTATCTCTTATTCGAATCTCTGATTCGAAGCTTTCCATTTCATAGCTAACTTTGGCCGAAACCCTATCGACTCTCTCAAATTCTTCCTGGAATATCTCAATAACAAAACCCTCCGTGAATCGATGCCTACGGGTACAGGTAGCTATATCGTTAGTTTCCTTATGCTTTGCTTTGCTTTTGAAATGGGACTGGCTCTGAATCTGATTATTTGTTTACAATTAATTTTGGTTTTACAGGTTGTAAATGACTCCTATATTCCACATTTTGGGTAAGTTGGTTGTTTCTTAATGAGTGTTTGAGGAGTTATTGTCTGATTAGGATGTTAATCTTATAGTTAGCATGCATTTGAAGACACCAATCTCTGCTTAACTCATTAATTTGTTCTGCTAAGTTCGAGTGTCTGAGCACTTACAAGATAATTTTTTTATCATTTGAGACATGGCCAAACCATTCATATCTTTCTTCTGAAACATTTGTTGAGGAGATCTATAGACGACGCATGAAAGACATGGTTAGCATCACAAAGGACTGCAGAAGCACTGCAAGGAACTGCGACCTTGTGAGATATTAACAGTTGAATATAACAACATCTTTCCTCAGGTAAAGTCATTGTTTTCACAACCCATGTTTATAAAGTCATCTCACGATCTTTATTTAATTGTTTTCTCTTACTGTATATAATTGTCACGGGCAACTGAGAAGGATGGACGAGTAAATCCTCATGGAGTCGAAAGCCTGACAGCTAATCTTTTAATGCGCAAGCACAAGCAGCCCATACACTTTTCAGCGTTGTCGCCCACGAAGAGCAACTGATAGAAGCTCAAAGTAAAACAACAACACCATATGATTCGTAGGTTACTTATCACTGTCTCTTCCACTTGTTAATTTTTTGGTATATGATTTGGCAACTACTAAATGCTGGAGTTTGCGTTTGTAGGTCTTCTGTGTCTACATGTTACCAATTTTATTTTTTGATGCAAGTGTTTGTTACGTTTGTTGTACCATTCAAATTACAGTATCACCGATTACCAAATCGGAAATAAAATTACTCCAAATTCTAAATTTTACGAAAAAACAACTAAACGGTCGTCCATTATTCGCACTACACACACAAACTATTAGCTAATTATTTACCATCAGCGAATCTAGATTTTCCAAATAGTCGCTTAGTAATCGTTATGATGTCTTTACACCGTCGCCAAGTAGCCACCATTTCTTACGACTATGTTGTGACTATATTAGACAGTCATATAGTAGTCGGCTAGGCTGTACCATAATTGAATCTGGATGTTTCGTTTAGACGATGCATAGTCGTATAACAGTCGACAATTAATAGCAAGATGTTTACCATCGTCATATTTGGATTCTCCATTTAGTCGTCTTATAATCGGTAAATTAGTCAATAAACAGTCACTAAAACGTCACCATAGTCTACGACTGGTGACATATACTAGTCAGTCACATAACAGTCGCCACATTGTGGCGAGATCACTACCATAATCGTATATGATGTTCAGATTAGTCGCAGGATAGTAGTTAAAATGGTCGTTAGCCAGTCGCTACATTGTGGTAATATTTACGACTACTTTCTGACTGTACAATACAGTCACATATTAATCGCCCAGTGGTCACCTAATTTAACGACTATTTGATGACAACATTTCTCCCACCGTATATGGGCTCCCTCTATAGTCGCACAACTGTCGCTATCGTAGTTGCAGATTAGTCCCTATATCTTCCGACAACGCTACATCTATTTTACGATTACCAATGTTTGTTGTATAAATAGTCGTAACTCGCCGACTAATAATACGACTATGATATTTAGCGACTATGGATTGACGACTACTGTATTTAGTCGTATGTTTGTCGTAAAACCCCGATTAACGACTGTTCTGCGATTAAAATTGCAGTCGCAAAAACGCTGTATTCTTGTAGTGTGAAGAAGATTAAGTCTAGACTTAGGGGGAGTTTAGCTCATGGTTAGTTTATCCTGAAGAGTTCATTGTACTGAATAGAGCGGTAATTCAATAGGTTTTGATATATATGTTTGCGATTGGTGTAATTGCTTTCTGTTATAGTGAATTCGAAATCTGGACAAGGTTCTGAGGAGTAAAAAAAATCGAACCTCATTAAAAACACTTTGTGTGTCTTTATTTTCTGCACTTTTATATTGTCTCACCTGCATTTTCAAAAAGAAGAAAACAAGACGAGAAGGGAGAACAAGGCAACAAGAAAATAAGAAAATCAACATAGAAACAAAGGAGGAGGGAGAGGAGAAAAAGGAGATGCAGCTAGGTTAGAGTAGAGAGGGGATATGCATATGATGATATACATATACATAACTTATAGGGAAAAAATGACTGATTGGGGGCATAAATTGGTAGTTAAAGGAGGATTATTGGGCTCAGGAAAAGGGATGATTGGGCTTGGGACAAGGGATGTGGTCGTTACAATATAGTCGAATAAGACAAGTTGTCCAAAATTCAATCTCATCGATCGAACCCCTAGTTCTTCTTGACTCTCTCGAAATCGGTGCCTCCGCCGCTCAAGTGTCTCTCAAATCGGTTAGTCAAGCAATCAACGACATTGGCGCCTCTGTTTGGAAATAACCGACTAAGATCATTTCTCATGGTAAAGGATCTCTATTATCTTCTTCGTCGGAAGAATCCGACAACTGTAGAAATAACCAGGGCTTATATGTGAAACCGTATAGTCATTTCGAGATGCAGTTGCTTGTGATTCAATCTGATAAAGGCACAAATTTTAGAGAACCATATGATTTTGGGGAATTTGAGAACTGGAGTATAGGTTTTAAGCTAGAGGAGAAAGGAAATGTGGTTGCTGATTTAATCAATGAAAACAAAGCTTTGAAAGAGATTTATTAGGAGATAGTGCCTCTCGAAGTTGATGCTGAGGGGTTCTGGAAAAAGATACTTTTATAAAGTGCATAAACTTGAGAAGATTAAGGATTCTAATATGAGTTTTTGTTTGGTGGGGTTTTAATATGTATGTGTTAGAATAAAGGGAGACTTGTGTAAAAAGGATGAAAAAAAATTATTGTCATTGTACCCATTTTTCATATTTTACTTTAATTTGACATGATTACTCTTATTATTATTTTTAAACAATAAAAATTCGAATTATTTTTAATTCAAAAAATACTGGAAAATGGAAAAATCAAAATACACCAATCAAGATTTTTTGAATTTTTATGTTATTTTCGAATTTTAAAATTATTTTTTACTTGTTCTGCGAATAGTAGAACTTGAATTCTATCATGTACATAATCTATCACTTTCACTATGATCCACATTTTGTAGATTGTAAATTCTACGGTTTTAACTACATTCTAGAACCATGAAATATGATTTCCACACTTTTCACTATAATCTTAAAATTAAAACATTTTGTGGAAGACATATTTTGAAGTTTTGTTTATTCTACCAATTACTTTTTATTCAAACCTTCGTGAAACATATAAGCCATAGTTCTTTCTTTCTTCTACCTTTTTGTGGAATGTACCCTCCACGAAATTTGTTACAAATTAGAAAAAAATCTTGGAACAAAATCTATGATCATGTTTACATTTTTTTTGAATAATTCGAAAATTTACTAAAACTTTTCAAAAAATATCGTCACCTACCTGTTTTTGATGTGAAACAACTAATTTTTTTGGTTTTTTTTGTTCTGGTCGATAAACATGATTCATATTTACGCAGCTTGTGGTGTTTGGAAATCATGTGCCAACAAGTGTTGGAGTTTTGATGTTGATGAAGAGAAAGGAGGAAGATTACTTGCTCTGGATTCTAATACTACCCTTGATAAGTTGAAGATCATGGTTTCAGAAGACTTTGGAATCGAACAGAGAATCGATGATATTGAGTTCAGTTATTTTCCTGAGATTTGGTCAACACTAACTATCATCCATTTATTATTGCTAATGATCGTCAATTGGCAAATTTTGTTGCTTTGAGGGCCAAAGTTATTATAACCGAGGTGATTATTTAAATCCTACTTGGGTCATGCTTAAGTCTTTGACTCTATATCTTCTGAGCTTAATCTATTTGGCATGCGACCTTCTTGGATGAAACTTTTATCAGGGACAACTCCTCTTGTAGCCTTATGGCTTTAAAAAAATCCCACATACCCCTGTATAATCTCTCATACCCTTCCCACTTTAATGAAATGTAATTTGACCTTTTTACCCTCGGTTTGGGTGAAAATTTGGGATGGGGAAATTGGTGGTCCGAAATTGGTTGGAAAATTGGATTGGGTTGGGATTGGATTACAGATTGGATGGGTAAATTGGTTGAGAAATTAAACCCAAAATTAAATTGGTTTATGAAAAAAAAAACCCAAAAATCCAAAAAGAATCTTGAGCCTCGCCAATTTGCGGGTCCGTCGGCGCCGTCGCCTCGTGTCTCCGACCACCATTCGCCACCTCCGTCGTGCTCCGTCACCATTGGGACTACCAATTGAGTATAAATGCATTCCAGAGGTATAATCGGTGTGTATTGTAAGCATATTGGCCGCGGAAATCGATTGAAACTGGAATTTGTGTTCCTGTTGCAGGAGAACTGGGGACAACTAGTGCAACTGATGTATTTTGTATAACAAGTAAAACTGGTATAAATGGTGCAATTAGTACAACTAGTAAAACTAAGAATTGTTCTGTATAACTGGTATAACTGAGGACAACTTGTGTAAAACTCGATGTGAGTCTCTGTTTTTCCAAGAGACGTAATGAAGCTCATCATCTTTCTTGGGTTTGTAGAACGACGGCTTCTCTTCCTTCTTTGTCCCCTGCATTAAACGGACCATTAATGCTCCGTTTAATGCAGGGAATAAAGAAGGAAGAGAATCCGTCGCTCTACAAACCCAAGAAAGATGATGATCATCATTACGTCTCTTCGAAAAACAGAGACTCACATCGACTGGGTCTCCGAAGCCGGTGAACCGTCACATCTCTGCGTCGTATGGACGCTACCCAAACAAATTATGGGTCTATACATACAGAGAAGTTCTGCGTCTCTCTCATAACCATTTTCCACACAAAAGAAGTTCTAAAATCAGAGAGAAATTCATTTCGAAAAACAGAGAGAAGTTTGAAAAACAGAGACTCACCATGGCCAACCGGAGATCGATTGTCTCTCTTCAACAATTTCCGATCGAAATCCTCCCTAAGATCTCACAGAAAGCCGGAAAAAACTCATGCGCCGATTACTGCAACCTCAGAAAAACATGCTGAATTATGAACGAAGCCGGCAAGAGTCCTGAAGTCCTCCGTTCTCCCTCTCTCTCACCCCTGGTGAAGAATCCACTCAATGCGTACGAGCACATGGAGTTTCTGAACAAAAGTGCAAGGTATCCTCAATAGTTTTACTTTACTAGTTTTAATCAGTTTTACCGGTTTTACATCAATAGTTTTACTCGGTTTTACCGGTTTTACATCAGGTATCCTCTCATACTTCCAAGAGGGTGATGTGGAAGGCGGAATGTTATATTTTAACAATGCCGCCATTGGAGAGGGCGAGGAGCAGATTCTGGACGCTGCTTACCTATGGGGTGTTCTGCGCTTCCTCCACGACGATCCTCTAAGTCCATTTGATAAAGTTGCTTTCCGTGACTGGCGGGAAGATGAGGAGGATTTGGTGGCCCGTGTTTGGAAGAATTGAGGAGGATACTGCATAGAATCAATGTCGATAAGAAACCGGTTTATATGCAAACATTGCGGAACAGAAGGCCCCCTCCATCTTGCCATCCTCTGGATTTGGAAATCGAATGTTCCAATTGCTTCATGTTCAAACGGGGCATGAGGTTCAACTACATGAATAACCATATGCCTTTTATCTTGCCCTAATTTCTTTTCTCGTACTCTGTTTTGTTGTTTTTAATTTCTCGGCTATGTAGTACTCTTTTTGAATGTTATGTCTCCATCTTTTTCCAAGAAAATCGAATTCGGTCAAACTGTGTAACATTGTTGGTAAAACTGTGTAAAACTGCGTACAACTGTTGGTAAAACTGTGTAAAACTGTTGGTAAAATTGTTGGTAAAACTGTATAAAACTGTGTACAAATGGTAAAACTGGTAAAACTGTTGGTAAAACTGCGTAAAACTGTTGGTAAACTGTTGGTGAAACTGTTGGTAAAACTGTTGGTAAAACTGTATAAAACTTTGGTAAAACTGTGTACAACTGGTAAAACTGGTAAAACCGGTAAAACTGTGTAAAACTATGTAAAACTGTGTAAAACTGTGTACATCTGGTAAAACTGGTAAAACTGTGTAATACTGGTAAAACTAATTTAGTATCGTAATTATAATGATTATCATTGGAGAAAATATTTAACATATAGCTATATGATATTTGAACTTGTAGGATCACTTTCGTCCTAACCATGGGCTATATGTGATATTACAGAAAATTAGATTGAGAATCACTCAACCAAGTAATTTCACAAACAATGTTCATATACTTGCAAGATCATTTTTGGAATAACGGACAAGTAAGGAGGATAAATTTACAAAAATTGAAGGTTGTAACATATTAATATGCAGAAGCATTAGATTAATAGATTAGTTGAGTAAAATCAACTGTAAAACTATAAAATCAAATTTAAAGTTCTAGTACAACAGATTATATTGAAAAGAGCCAAAGTAAAACTATTAAGAAATTTTGTACAACTACAAACTCCTGTAAAACTATGTGTTTTTTTCTAGAGCGGCAAAATTCAGAATTGACTAAGTCTCTGGCGGGAAAATTCAGAATTGACCAAATTTTTTAAAATTAGTACTTTTCCCTTCCCCTTCTCATTAGTACTTTTCCATCCCTTTTCCCTTCTCATTAGTACTTTTTCTTTTTTAAAAATTAGACTTTTAATATTTAGCTAGTTAAATATATTATATATTTTATGTCATAAATAAATATTTAGCTAGTTAAATATATTATAGAAACAATATTATATGTAAGAATCACAACATTTTTAAATGCTACTACAAAAGGGACAACATTTTCCCATTTTTAAGTACTACTACAAAATGCAATCACTTTCTCCTAGCCCTCCTTCCACAAATGTTTCCACCGCAGTCATTCTTACGTCAATTCGACGAACAATCCTCAAGATTTCGGCTATATCGGTTGGGGATGAAGCAGGAGCTTGTGGTGGTGGGGGATCAATCGTCGGAGCAAGAACTTGTTCCTTCTCTTTTGTTCCTCGTGCAGCAACATCTTGTTCAAACATGTCTTCAAAGAAGACCGTTTTCCCACGAAGAAGACGATTGGTCCACTCATCAACCACGATATCATCTTCATCACGATCGTCGTCTACTTCGAAGATTTCAGCCAGAAGATATTTTTCTTCTTGCGTACTGATTAAGAGGATGCTATCAATGTCCCAACAAGGATTAAAACAATTGTTAATACAAAAAACATCAACATTAAAACAATTGTTAATACAAATTTTAATACAACAAACATCGACATTCATATTCAAATGATAAATGACATGAGTTGTACCAAGTTCTTCATTGATTTTTTCAATGGGAATTCCTGACATATCTCCTTTCTTGAACTTCGACTTGCACATCCTCGGGCACATCATGTCTGCTCCTGGGACCATTTCCCTAAATCTTCTCCCCAGTTGAGGGATCGCCTCAAACGCTAGTAGCTACAAAACAGTAGTAGTAGTTAGATTTAGTTGCAATTAAAGCAACATCAACAACCTCAATGTACTTACCTCCAAAGGGAGGCAAAAACCCGGAAAGGCCCACTGTGCGTCATTCTTCAGCTCCCCTTTGGATTGAAAATGACCAAACATGTGCTTTATCTCCTCCACCATGAAGTCGTAAGAAAGTCTACCCCAAGGAAATGTCTTACAATAGTCGAGGTCGGTCACAGCTCTTTGAAATACATCCAAAAAGTCTGGTGCACCTTTTCCAGCCTTCCTTTGTCCGCAAATTATACTCGACAAGAAGAAAAACACAACCATCTTCAATTTGTCGGCGTGAGCTCCCATTGCTACAAGTTTCTCTTTCACATCTTCCTGTCTTACCGGTCCCTTACCAAAATGGTGCTTGATGAAACTCAGACTGCCCCTTTCCTTGTATCCAACAGGATAGTTTCGGCAGTTTAAACCACAGATCAACGTGTGTTCCCTCAGGCCATAGCGCAGAGGAACTCCATTTACAACGAATCAAAGTTCCTTTCTCTTCCCGGTCTTGGCTGTTCGCAACACGAGCATCCACATGCCCTGAACCTTGTGGTTATGGTCCTTCGGCATGTGGAACAGGTGCTTAAACTGAGGATGCGACACAAACCATTGCTTCTCAGCATCATTCAGGGGCGTGTTCAAGCCTTCAAACGTTTTGAACACATCCTTGAGAAAACATCTTGTCTCTATCTTCAATCTCGTTTGATAGGTGCTAGTAGGGAAGGTCAATCTCTCTGGTTTCAATGGCTTGCTGCTCTCATCATCCTGCAAATAACATTCATTCAAATGCACTAAATTATATAAGAAATAAGTCTGACAGTACCAAACAGTTTTACCCAGTTTTCCTAAGTTCTACAACTACAGTTTTACCTAGTTGTCCTTAGTTACACCAGTTTTCCCGAGTTACACCAGTTTTCCCGAGCTACACCAGTTTTCCCTTGTTATACCAGTTTTCCCTAGTTACACCAGTTTTCCCTAGTTATACTAGTTATACATTGCCAGTTTTCCCAATTTGTACTAGTTACCAGCATTTCTACTAGTTATCCCAAAGCAGTTATCCCTATTTCAACTAGTTTTTCACTGCATCCATTACCTCCGAGTCGGTGTCGGTTTCCCATTCGGAAGAAGATTCTCTCCTCCTTTCATTGGTGATCGCCTTGTCCTTGGAGAGGTTTGAGGCTGCAGCCGGAGTTGGGGTCGGAGCAATGGTCAGCTCCTTGTCCTTGGAGATGTTTGATACTGACGCTGGAGTTGGGTTGGGAGTTTTGGCCGCCGCTACTACTCTAAATCCTTTTTCTTCAGAATCTTCTTCTTCGGAGCTTCCATCTTCTTTTCCGGAAGAGTTCTCTTGGTAATCATCGGCAACAACAGGAAGCGAAGGGAGAAGCGAAGGCGGTTCGACCCTCTGAACCGTAGACGCTTCTTCAGAGCCCGAATCTTCTTCTTCAGAGCCCGAATCTTCTTCTTAAGAGCTTTCTTCTTCTTCGGATCTCTCTTTTTCATCATTGGCACCAACTAGAGGAACCACCCTCGAAGCGTCCGTCTCCGGAACCGAAGAAGAAGAACCTGCCACCACCGTCGAAACCATCATCCCCGGCGCCTGGGAAACCACCGTCTTCAACTTCTTAGAAGGCCTCGCTGCCGGGTCACCGAATCCTAAACCGAATCGTTTCTGGTTAGGTTAAGATTTCGGTTAAGGGCGGTTAAATCGTCTGGTTTTCTCGTTATTATCCAACATTCGACTGGTTTTTTAGTAATTTCTATTGTTTTCGATTTAAAAATAATATTACTAAATATTCTAATAAATAGAGGGGCATATTGGATTTGGTTTCAGTACGAAGGGTCTCTGGAGACAATAATCCCTTTTATCACTGAGCAGGCACAGGCTCTCGGTCATACTCATATATCTCAGGTATGATCCTACTTATCTTCAAACACTCATAGAACTGAACTGTAAAAGGAAAATTCCAAATAAATTGCAGATCATTGAGAATGCAAAGTGGATCTGGAGCAAAACTATGTTATTGACGCATTTATCATCACGTTACCATGTAGAGATGATAGTCTCATCTGATTTATTAGTAAAAAAATTTATTCACTTATCATGTATTTCATCATATACTTGTGGTTGGAATGGCCAGGAAATTCGCGAAGCTGTGCTTAAGTTGCAATCAAAAGTATCCGCAAAAGTTATTCCTCTTACTGAAGGTGTTAGGTCTAGATATTCTTAAAAGAGCTCTCCAAGGATATTACAAGCATAAGTACTGATTTGAAACATCTTTATATGTAATTTCATAGGGATAAGTTACGTGAAAGAAAAAAAATTCTATGCAACTAAAGAAAGATCGGTTGCCATGTTGTGTTTACACAACATCAGATAGAGGCAAAGAACAAAGATGTATTTGTTCCTCCAAATCCAAAAGAATTCGACATTGCGCTTAACGAGCATCTCTTTGGAAGTGCTTAAAGGCATGAATCTCTGGTCGAAGACGAGATCTGGATTCCTGACATTCAGAGCCAGAGGAGCAACCCCCTACAAAAGTTTTTTTTTGCAGTTTCTAGTTCCTTCAAACATCAAACAGGAACACCGGAGAGGACTAAGAAATGAGGATGCTCACATGATGTATAGCAAGGATGCTGAAATAGCTCCACAGCTCCAGCTGCTCCAAGAAGATGACCAGTAGCTCCCTTAAGTCAAACGAAGCAAATTTGCAAACATATTGGGGTTGATTGGAAAAGCTGTGGCTTTTATTTTTTTGCTGTATAAATTATGCTGTAGATTTTTTTGCTTTGGTTTTAAATTTAATTGATGTAGGTTTTTGACTCTGAAAATATTTTCATTTTTCACAGCTCAATTTTTTTGCTCTGCATATTTAACTTCGTACAGCCAAAACAAAAAATAAAAATAATAAAGAGCTTTGGACAGAAAAATATTTACAAAGCATAATTGGATTAGATTGTGTGCTTTGGAGAGAATTTAGGCTTTAAAGAGATTCTAAAGCCATTACCAATCACCCCCATTGTTACAACTATAAGTCAAACTCTACGGTAACATTATCAAGCATTATTTATTTTTTACCTTGGTGGAGGAGAGCGCCAGTGTGCCCGAAGTGACATGTTCAGAAAACACGGTCTTGATAGCCCTTGCTTCCACGGCATCGCCTAGAAATTGGATGCAGAGTTATCAATTGAGTAGTTGTAATACCAAAGAGAACCAACAAAAAGTCTCACAATCTTTTTTTACTGATAAAAAAAACATAAAAGCGAAAACAGAAACCATTGTCGAAGAACAACATATATGGAGCGAACCTGTTTTAATGCACGTGTCATGGCCAAAGCAGCTCCCTTTACATCTTCAGGAGGTTGAGGAATAAGGTGTGCATCGCCTAATATTAACAAGATTCATTCTAATGAAACTCAAAATGTGTTTTACTATTATCTATGAATGCCAAGTTTGTTTTACTCTATGATTTAACCTGACATCCCATATCAACAAAGCTCAGCATAAATTTTTCTCTGCGTCTTTTTGCATGCTCAAGTTCCTATTCTTATAACCAGAAATCAGAAAATACTCAAGATTTAAACCAAGAAAACAGCTTTGTCCAAGACTTTAGAGTCTCACCTCCAATACTATAACCCATGAGCCTTTCCCTATCCTGCCAAATCAAATAGGGATGGAATCAACATCTCCAAAACATAATTTTTTCACATCAACAACCAATAATGTCACTCAAACAAAACCATCCCAGTCACACCGAAAGGTCGTGAAGCTTCTTGCGGTGAAGTATTCCAAGTTACTAGTATGCACAGAAAGTCCAGGAACAAAATAAAAATACGATCCATGAAATTCTGTACTTGATGCAAAGACAACAGAAATGGCTGACCTTTTCACAAATCATCTGCGCTGCCTCCACAATGTCACTTATACTTCCGATTCCACCACCGATAGAGACTCCCTCGTATTCCAAAATTTCCAAAATTATAAGAAAGCAGACTAACAGCAGATGAAAATCCTATCATGAACATATGTGAATACTTAACTGTTCTCTCCTTTTTTTCCTCTTCAGTTGGTAACCTCTCTGCATCTCTCAAGGCTTCATCAGCAGCACATAAAGCATATCCGATAAACTTTGCAATCGCCTCCACAGGATCCAAAATGCATGAAAACAGAACCTTTAAATTTTATGCATATCTGATATACCATATCATGCTTCCAAAAGAACAGAAACTGAGCAGCAATAAGCCACATTAAATTTCAAGAAAAATGGAAAACAATCCACCACAACATAATCTAAAACTTTACGATATGACATCAAATTTGACTTTGTTCCTAGTAACTCTGTCCTAAAAACCTTCAAAACCATTTTACTACAACTAGGATTAAATATTTTTAACATATATCAATTTCAAGCAACAAGATAGCTACGGATCAACTTAAATTCAAAACAAATGCCATATCTCTAAATTTAGAGAGCAGCGAATCTACATAGTTCACATTGTCACTCAGCTGCATAAGCATGTAAATTGGGTTCCTAACGAAATCACATCAATCTTTAGACAGAGAACTAATTACCAAATCTATGTAAGGCCTTCAAAAAAGATATGCAAATCTAATTCCATTATCATAAAAAAGATTGAGTATAACTCACTTTAGCTGGTCTCTTCTTTTTTGGGAATTGTTTCTTCTTCAGAGGCGAACATACGGAAATTCATAGGCATAGCCGGAGTTTCACGGGCGGAAGCGGAGGCGTCTGGCGGAACCAACCGACGACGCGGAGAAGAGTCAGCCGTTGTTTAATGTCCAAGTCTGTAATCTTGCACGAGAAAAGTGTCCGGTGGAATGAACCGACGACTTCAGACGACGTCGAGGAGAAGATCGACTTTTTGGTTGGGAAAGATGAATGGTAGCCAGAGAACACAATGAATTAGGGTTAAATGTTAAATAAAATAATAGTTAAATATTTGACTGGTTTTATTAATAACTAGGTGATCGAACTGCACGCATCTGCGGACATTATTCTGTTGTGAACAAATTAAGGTGTATTTCTCGATTAGTGTCAAGATAAAATGTGATATAAGTCTTTCTATATATCGAGATGGTATAAGATGTAATTCATAGTTTTAGATGCATATCCGAATTATTACGTTTGGATGCATAAAATAATAAGTATATATTCATAGGAATTATTTTTTTTTGAAGTGTTTAGCTTAATTTAATTAGTACAAACACATGTAGTCGGGTATTTGAAACAATAGAAATTGTAGATGAAGTGTGATTTTAAAGAAATAAAAACTTAGAATAAAAATGAAAATGTAAAAACATAAATTCTCTATTATTGAAAAGAAACAAAACAATTATTTGAAATAAATAGCTAAATAGAAGATTAAGATAATAGAACATAAATTAGGGAATTTCAATATTTTGAACGGCAAACCATGCATCTTGGAATGTGTCATAAACAACATTATTAATCGTCATTAGATCCAAATAGCCACGTTGTCCCCTTATTACATCCAATAGACGACGTAAATAATATAGTTCTCCAATTTCTTCTGCAAATACTGGTAAAACACATAAATCCGGTTTACTTTGTATGCGGGGTTTCCATTGAAGGGTTTTCTTATCCCAAATAAATTTAGTTGTTATTTGTCAATATAGAAGACGTCTTGCTTGAAGATGAAGTTGATTGCATTTCATCCATGCCCGAAATTTATCTTCTTTTTCTTGATATGCAAAACCGACATCTTCGTCGAAAATAGTTTGTGGAGAAGGAAGAACAATAGGTAAAATTTCCATAGAATCAATAGAACGTCGGAAAGAAGCTGAAAAAAAGATTTGTTAATGAAAATAGTAAAACTTGTTAAACAAAAATCAAAATGTATGGAATATAAAAAAATAAAGATGCCAAAGATTTCTCAAATTTACCTATAGCTTCCATTAGCAACCCGAGATAGAAGTGATGCTAATGAGAAGAGACTATCAAATATATCGGCCACATAAATTATACACAAAATAACACAGTCTAGAAATTAGAATATCAAAGTTATTATAATATCTTCTATTTTAATGGCAAGAATATCTCATTTGTTATCAGAATATAGTATAATTTTAAAAATTATTTTTACATTCGGCAAGCAGTTCCATATTTGAATTGTAAGATATTTTTATTTTTGTTTAGAAATAAGCATATTGATAACATCCAGGACAACTTAATACAAAAAGCATGTAATCAAACAATGAACATGGATAATACATTCTAGCATGTTAACTGCTGTGGTTGGATTTTTTTTAAAGCAATAGCAGAAACGACCTAGTATATAAGCAGCAGAACAAACCATAATTATTTTTTCAAATGTATAAATGAATAAAAAATTACTACAATATCAAAAGAACTACTTTAGGTTAAACACTTCGTTGAAAACAACATTTTTTTGTTCTCTTCAATGGTTTACCTTCTTTATCTGTGATCAGTATCTTTAGACCGATTCTAGAAGTTACTCTTGAAACGGAAACATACAACTGGTCATGAGTGAAAACAGGTCTTGGAAGATACAAACCAACTTTCTCCAGTGTTTGTCCTTGATCTTTTTTTATAGTCATTGCAAAGGCAAGAGCAATGGGAAACTGCCTACGCCGCATTCGAAAAGGAAATCTTGCCTCAGGCGGCGTGACAAACATCTTCTGGAGTGCAACTTTACGACCAATGCTAGATCCAGTTATTATTATAGTCTCCATTGCTTGATTTCCCAACTGAGTAACTTGTAACCTAGTTCCATTGCACAAACCGTTTCTCTAATCAATGTTCCTAAGTAACATAATAGGAGCACCAACCTTTAATTTCAGATCATGATTCGGCAGTCTAGATAGTTTGATGCTGTTGAGAAATTCTTGGGAGTATACCATATCATCGTTTTTCCCTTTATCGGAAGTATCAATAGTGTCAAAACTGAGGTAAGTTTTTTCTTCACATGTTATCAAACAAACATATATTTTAACGTGAATATATTACAATAATACCATTCCAAAATATAAATATGTATAGATTGGATAAAACATTATAATATAAAAATAAACAAAATACCTTGTAATGATTCGATCATATGGTCATTAACATTACCAACATCTTGGTTGGTTGGACTCAAAATTGCTCTTCCTTGAAAAAAACTTTGGATCGGACTGAACCACATAAGAATCTCCATATACTTCTTTAACAATTGCGTTGATAGGTTCGGAAGAATCAAATATGAGAAAATCTTCTGGAATATCTATCTCAAAATCTTCATCATCTCCACCGTTGATCTTTCCGTCTCCTATATCCAGAATCCAGTTGGAGAACTCTCTTAGAGCATGAGCTTGATCAATACTCAGACCATCAGCTAGAAGACGCATGTTTTTGGTGAGCTTCATAACTTTGCATTTGTTCCACAGTACCGACGAATTCAGAGCTGCCATAACAGTCTGCTCTCTTCCACCATCAGCTATAACCAGCAAAATCTGTCTAAAATCACCACCAAAAACAACAGGCTTATGTTTGGGGAAACTTGCAATAATCTTAACAATTTTTAAATAATCAAACTTCCTATACTCTTCAAAATTTATATTGTCAAGATATTGAGTTGATTTAAACAAAAATAATAAATGTTTACGATTCGCTAAACTGATTTATAATTATAGAACTCCGTTTTTAAACAAATGTAAAATGTCTAATTAGGTTAACTAATAGACACATATTTTTAAAAATATATGTTGACCTTTGCCAAATTGGTTTGTCCAAAAGGCTATATGATATCTAAATATACTAGTCTATTTAAGTGATTATGAGACTGATAAAAAAAGCCATACACATTACTGATATATAAGTTTATTATTAAAAATATTAAAAAATCGACCGATGTAGCACCAACAATAGATAAAAATGCTCAAGGTCTACAAATTTCGATTAATAATTTAGAAGATGAAATGTTCCATACGATTTTCTTCACGGTGTTACTCAGGAACCGGATTTAAAAATCTACAAAAAGAGAAATACATGTATTACTCATCGATTTATAATCAAGATCTATAGATGAATTCAATGTTTTATGAATACAACCTGTTGAGGAATTGAAAAAAGTCAGGATTGTTAGTTTGATCATAGACAATTGTTGAAAGCTCTTCTTCTTCTTTAAGTCAAGTAAAACCTCAATTAATACAACCAAGAACAAACTTCTATCAAAATTTTATAGAATGCAGAAATTTATATATGAATTAATCATAAACCAAAACATTTAATACACAATACTATAATTTTCATCTGATCACAAACCAAATTACAATGATTACCTGCTTCATGTCTAATGAAGAAAAATCTAAGAATCACGAAGACATGTCTTTCGGCATCATCTGAAAACCTTTTTATCAACTCCTCACCATATGTCCCAAGGAATAAACACTGAACGCTCCGGAGGCTAGTTAAAGAGAAATTGTTAACTATTATTAGAGACAAACAACAAAACAACTCATCAAAATATATGTTTAAGATCGCCTCACTTTAGATCGGGAATGGTAAACTGCAACTTTGGCCCTTCCCAATTGTCTTGGAGCTTTCCAACATGGGTTACAACACCAACGACATTTATAAACTGATAAATATGAATTAGAAAACACATGTAGATAACACGACTATTATAATTCCAAACACAAAATTGACGTTTTGAGATACCTTTAGGATACGGATCATAAACTCTCTGATCTAAGATATCCGAAATTGATTTGTAAACAATAACACGAACATCGGGAATACCATGATAAGTCACACAGAAATATGTATATGATGTCAAAACCAGCTTGAAGTTGTGAGGAGTCAAGGACATATATAGTGGTGAAAGAACTACTTGAGGATTTGTAAGGATAAACCAATGACCCTCAAACCAAGTTGAATCCTTAAATTTTTCAAAATCAGAAGTATGAACGACGGCCTCTATCTTGATACCCTAGATCCCAAAATTACTCGGTCAATAAAACATGCAAGAACAGAAAGATAAAAAACGAAAATGCAAAGAGATTTTACCTCTTGATCAACTAAAAGCATTTACATTTTTGGATCTCCAACGGAAGAAGCACACATCCATATACGCAGGAGAAAAACTATAATATCCAAAAGAAATGGAATATTGTTGTTAATCTCAGAAAGTCTTCGGATAACAGGAAGAGACATGTTTGATCCTCGCTGGTTATTTTGAACAAATCTAGAAAGAAAGTAGTAAACAGTAGAATGTGAATAGTCTACGGCAAGAACATTTATAGATTCCAAAAGTTATGATCAAAAGGTGTACCGATAAAAAGACAACACTTGGTTTAGTACAGATGTTTGTGACTTATTCATTTTTTACTATTAATAACCGCCGACTTTTTTATTATTATCAATTAATAATAAGGAAAATTACATATTCTTTTCAAGTTGGTATGAAACAAATCTGCAAAACTTTATTCAGAAATATAGGGACTAATGGGAAAATAAAACATATAGGCAAAAGACATAGTTATCGCACTTTATCAAGACAAAACCTTATACAGTAATCGAAAGAGTATTTACCAAATAGATTGTTTCACCACTAAGTCAATGTCTTTCATTTTTCACAACACTAATCGAACTATAGGCTCATTACGACAACCGGAACATGTGATGTGAATTAATAACGTCTTGACAACAACAATCAATCGGACTTTTAGATATCAACTATAAATTCACACTCCATTTATAATAATTCTCAAACATTTGCTAGTTCACCTATCATTAAACCTTAGCTTTGTGATAACCGAGCTTATTTTTCATGCGCCCAAACGAATAAAACAGAATTAAATACAAAAAAAACTTAGAAATCCATAATTAATACTGAAGAAGGAGAAAGTAATAGAAATTTAAAACAAAAACATAGTAATTCATATAAAATCAATTAGAAGAAATAGGTAATAGAAATGACAACATATCACTTGATAAACTTTTAATGATCCAAAAGAAAACTGCCAAAAGGTATAGAGACAAAAAACTTATTTAAACTATAGGGTCAGTAGGACAACCGGGGCATGTGATTGTGAACTAAAAACGTCTTCGAAACAAACACCAATCGGACTTTTAGATCTTAACTAAAAATTCAGACTCATTTCTATGGAAATTCTCAGACTTTGTTAGTTCATCTCACATCCTTAAACTTTAGCCTCTTCTGTCATGAGATCAAAACACTTATTCGGACTATGGACTCATTGGGACAAACGGGACATGTGATGTAAACTAAAAACGTCTTGGCAACAACATTCTATCGGACTTTTATATCTCACAATCTTTTTATATAAAATCTCAAACGTTTGTTAGTTCACATAACATCATTAGACCTTAGCTTTGTGATGACAGAGTTTCTTTTTTCATGGGACCAAACGAACAAAACAGAGTTAAAAAACAAAAAACATAGAATCCTTTCAAAAATCGATAAGAAGAAGAAAGTAATATAAATGACAACGGATCAGTTGACCAAAATTTTGATGATCCGGAAGAAAACTTCCATAGCCAATGAGAAAAAAAAAGAGAAAGCTTCTCGAAAATATAGAAGATGCAAATGATTGTCTTTCTAGCCCACCCCAAGCTCACCTTATATAGGATTTCAAAGACTTCTCTCGAAAGCTTGGTATATGCCATATAATATCTTTTTCAAACTCGAACTAATAAGATATTCTGAAAAATATTATGCATTTTTTTAGAAAATGAATTAATTGTATGAATAATACTCAAATGATGGCATTTTGTAAATAAATCGAACTTCAAACCCTTTAAATTATTTTAGGCATTGCCATGTCACATTTCCACGTCATCATTATCCTCCTCTAGATCTCCCTCTTGACGACATATCAGCAATCTCCCAAAATTACTTCTCATTTAAAAGTATATATTTAAATTTTTTTTTATTTATATAGGGTTAAAATGGTATTAACAACAATTAAGATACTAGATGGACATATTATTTGGAGATGAAAATCTTAGTAGAACAATAATCTTTTTTTCAGCTTATTAGGCAAATTTCTCTAGAATAAATACATATTTAAACCCATTTATCACAAATTTTCTATTGAGTTTAAATAGGTTATACCAATGTTCGCAAAACTCGTTAGGCGCTAGTCGGGCGGTCGGGTTGGGCGTAGCGCCTAGTGTAAAAATCGGGGATTAAACGGAGATTAATCGGGACCTAGTTTTTGGTAATTTTTACCCGTAAATATATTTTATATACAATTCTCTGAGAAAATAAACATTTAAATTCACTATGGTCCAGTGGGAAGGTGTTACGTCACGTGTATCAGGTCATGGGTTTGAGTTTGTGTGGCATTTTTATGGGTTAAAATATATTTTTATTTATTTTTTTTTACTAAATGGCAAAAGACGAATATGCCCTCATCATCAACCTAAAGAAGAACGAGATCTGAACTTTAAAACCTCCGTTTTTCAGTTTTCTTTCACGATTTTAACTGTTTAATTTCTGTTTTTTGTTGTTTTGTAACAATTACGATAGATTTGCATGGTATATATCGAAATCTAACTTGAATTATTATTTTTTTTGTAAAACCGATTTTTTGGCCGGATTGGGTGTAGGCGGCTGGCCACCGCGGAGCGCCTCTCCGGCGACTAAACGGACGCCACTCCGCGTTTTCGAACAGGGGGTTATACTATAAAAACTCATTTACTAATAGGGTTATGATAATAATTTAATGGGATTCAATTAACCCATTTATGTTTTGACATTTGATAAATTTTCAAAAATAATATTTATATTAATATTAAATAATAAAATAAGTTAACTAATTTATTTAACTAAAAATACAAAAATAGAAAATAAGGTTGGTTTCCCGAAATCTCGTTTTGGCGGGAAAATCATGGAATCTCATTTTGGCGGGAAAACGTGGAATTGCGTTTTGGAGAGAAAACGTGGAATCGTATTTTTTTTTACAGAAAAACGTGGAATCTGGTTTTTAGTGGGAAAACGCAGAATAGCGTTTTTGGCGGAAAAATGCGGAATCTTGTTTTTGGCGGAAAAACACGGAATCTCATTTTTGGAGAGTAAACGCGGAATCTCGTTTTTTGCGGGAAAACATGGGATCTTGTTTTTGGTGCGAAAAAGCGGAATTGCGTTTTGGAGGGAAAACGCGGAATCTCATTTTTGGAGAGTAAACGCAGAATCTTGTTTTTTGTGGGAAAACGCGGAATCTTGTTTTTGGTGCGAAAACACGGAATCACGTTTTGGAAGGAAAACGCAGAATCACGTTTTGGAGGGAAAACGCGGAATCGCGTTTTGGAGGGAAAACGCGGAATCGCGTTTTGGAGGGAAAACGGGGAATCACGTTTTTTGAGGATAAACGTGGAATCACGTTTTTGGAGGAAAAACACAGATTCACGTTTTTGGAGGAAAAATACAGAATCTCGTTTTGATGGGAAAAGGCGTAATCACGTTTTTTTTGGGGGGGGGGGTGAACCCGTAATCGTGTTTTGGCTGGAAACGCGAAAACTTGTTTGGCGAGAAAATCACGAAATCTCATTTTTGAAGAGAAAATGCGAAATCGCGTTTTGTCGTGAAAATTCGGAATTTCGTTTTAGGCAGAAAAATACAGAATCTTATTTTTGGCGGAAATCGCGTCATCATGTTTTTAGGAAGAAAGCACAGAATTTTGTTTTTGGCGGGAAAATTTGAAATCTCTATTTTTAGATGAAAAATCTCTATTTTGTGGAAAATCCGGAATCGCATTTTGGCGAAAAAGATTGAAATTACATTTCTGATGGAATATTTTTCTGAATATTATTGAAATTATTTATAAAATATAATTAACTAAACAAAATAAGAAAACAGATTTTAATTGTTAATGTACATATATTAATATTAAAATTAAAAAATTATATCTTACTGAAATGGGTCTAAATGCGTTTAAATTAGTTTTAATGTTAGAGTGTAAATGAGGTGAGTCTAAATGGGGTGAATCTAAATGGGGTGGTTTACTCATATTGGCTCTGTTCGTTTGTTAGCCGCAGGAGGGCTGCGGCTGCGGCTAAACTTTGTTCGTTTGACAGACGCAGTCTCCTGCGGCCAAACGCTGCGTCTGGACGTCGCGGCTAAACGGCTAAATTTTTGACCGCAGAATAAATCAGCGTCCCGGCTCGATTGCTGCGGCTAAAACGTACAAAAGACAAATTTACCCTTCTTTTTTATGAAACTACAACTAAATCAAACCCTAATTTTCATCTTCTCTTGCGCTGTTCTTCAGATCCTGTCGTCTCATCTCTCTCTCTCCATATCTTCTCCTCTATAATCTGGAGAGTAGCTCCATAATCGAAATCCCTCAACTTACTTCCTGTGAGTATCTTCCTCTCTCTCTCTTGCTCTCTTTATATATTGTGGCTTTTGCTTTAGAAGTGGAAGAAAATGTCGGGATTTTGAAATTTTTTTGGGCAAAGGGATTTTGAAGGTTTGAGTAGAATGATTTAGGGTAAAATTGATTTGGGTTTTGTGGGTTGATGGAGTTGATCGTCTCTAATTTCTGTAGAACACAGTCCAAAAAGATTGGCTTTGAAATTGAAACTCAACACTGTTCTGTTCCCGGTTTGTTACAACGCTGATGCAATCGCTTCCGGCGAATTCACTAAGCTTGGTTTGCCTTCTTTACTTGGGGTTTTGTTGTTCCTCCTGCGTGTGTGATGATGGTTAATTTTTTGTATATACTACATTAGCTCTGTGGATCGTGAGCTTTTCTGGGAATGTGATTTTGATTCAGATCGGATTGTGTTATTTGTTCTGTGGGATTTCTTTTTTTTTTCTGTCTTTATTACTTATGGAGCTATATTCTATTCCCTTTAATAAGTAAAGTTAGTTGTTTATGAACTGTTCTGTGATTAGGCTTGGTAGACAAGTTAGGAGACTCTATATTTGCATGATTTTCTTTAATCAAGTTAAAGGTTTATGTCCTATTTGTTCTATTGTTAGTTGTTTAGACTCTTTTTTTGGACATAGTACTTTGAGATTGATTGGCTCTTTGTTTGTCAAATCTGGTCTTGCTCGGGTAGTAGTAAGTATGTGATATGTGCCTAAGGGTGTTGATATAAGTCTTTCCTTGAGTTTACATCAATTGTTTCAGATTCTTATTAGTTACTCTACACTAATCTTTGCTCTTTGTGTATACTGTGCAGAGAGGAACATCAGACTTGATCACTGAACATCGGATCCAGTTGGTATGAACATATGCCTCACAGTTTGCTCTTTTAGTTACTCTATATTAATCTATGAACTCTGAGCACTTTTGTCTTGATGAGTTTAGCTATAAATGGTTTTGTTTGTGTTATTCTGAGTTTTGAGTCTGCTACTGAAGATATCAGAACATTGAAGCTTGTGTTTCCCTGAAACTGCCCATTTCAATGTTGTATCTCGTTTAAATTTGCTACTAGCTCAGGCTTAATTTTGTATTACAATTTGAAGTGTTTAGCTAATCAGAAACTCAAGCATGATTCTGTTACTATGATTTTGTTGTCACATTGATACTCATTGTGCGAAGAATGAACCGTTTTTTCCACATCCGCCTCCTGGAAAGTATTATCTTGTTGACTCCGGCTATTCTACAAGGACAGGGTATCTTGGTCCGTATCGTAGTATGCGATATCATCTTGGTCAATTTGCTAGAGGACCACCGGTAAATACATGAGAGTTGTTCAACCGAAAGCATTCAGGCTTGCGATCAGTGATTGAGAGAACATTTGGAGTATGAAAAGCAAAATGGAGAATTTTGGATCGTAAGCATCCAAAGTATGGTCTAACTAAGTGGATTAAGCTTGTAACAGCGACGATGGCGTTACACAACTTCATATGTGATTCACATCGGGAGGATTGTGAATTTGTACGTTGGCAAAGTAGAGAAGTATATCACACTCATGGTGATGAAGGAGAAGATGAAGAAGAAGATGATGATGATGGTGGTGGTGGTGGCCATGTTGGATATGAAGCGACCGGTGATAGAGAGATGGAAACTTTGCGTGAAAGTATCAGAAATGAATACGGTAATCGACATGGACATCGATTACAGTATTAAATATCTTGGATTTTATTTTTATTTTCGCTTAAGACTTGGTTATTATTTTTTACTTTGTTTGGTTTGTTATAAAATGACTTGATTATTAATTATGTTTTATTTTTTTGTTTATGACTCGGTTTGTTATCTTTTTAATTAAAATCATGGTTTTATTATAATTATTACCAAAATAGCTTATTTTAGAAGAATTTTTTTTGCCAAAAATTGTCTTATGAATATATAAAATATTGAATCTACAAATTTTTTAAAAATATACAATTTTTAATGAGAAAATAATCATTGTTTATCAAAATTTTAAATATACAAATTAAAAAAAAAAATCTGAATTTAATGGAAAATGACCGCAACATCTATAAAACGAACAGTTTACTCGCGTCTGCGTCTTTGTCTGCGTCTGACAAACGAACAGTCTTGAGGCTGCGGCTTTGGCCAGACGCGAACAACCGCAACGTTTAAACGCAGGACGCAGCCGCAGCCGCCTGTGTCTGACGAACGAACAGCACCATTAACATCCCTAGAGAAGTTAGAAGAAGCTAGAGTTAAGCTTGTGAAGCGAGCTATCTTTGGTGAAGAAGAGGAGGATTTGAGCTGGAATCTTGATGATGAGGGAGATGAAAATGAAGCAGAAAAAGAGAGTGAGAGAGGTTTACAGAATGTGGTATTGGAGGAAGACAAGGCAGAGAGGAGAGAAGTGTCGTCTTAGGACTGTGACATCTCGGTGATTTCGACGCAGCCGTCATTACCCGAGGTCGAAGATCTTGAGTGGGATCAGATGGAAAATGATATTAGGAGTGAGGGTAAGAGTTTTGAGGCTGGGCATGGGACTGAGGAGAAATCAGATTGGCAGAGACGGGCCAGTTTAGAAGAGGAAGAAGAGGATTTAACTTGGGATATGGAAGATGATGATGAAGACGCCGTTAAACAAAAGACGAGTACTTGAATCAATCAAAGTGATGTCTGCATATCTATGTTATGTGAGTAATGGCAGGTAAAAAAAACAGCAAACACGAATCTTCCTATGCGTGCATATTCACAAATAATTTGTATAATACTCTCAGTCTGGTGCTAAAATCGAATTTGTATGCAACTTTAGATATCTTACAACGCAAAAGAAGCAGTTGTACTAGGAAAAGTCATTTGAACAAGTTAACAGTGAGTGAATCGACATTATGATATTAGCCATTTGTTTGTTGGCTGACTAGTATATTTTCCCTTTTGGTAAGATCTCACATCTTTCTATGTATCTATATTTTGCGTACACAAGAAGAGCCAAGTTTTAGGTGGAGTAGCGACTGCGAATGTAGAGGTACAGAGCCGTGGATGCAGCCACCAGATACGGGAAGAGTGTCCATATTCCCTGCACAATTATTGGAACCAAAACTTATGTCAAAGCTATTAACAATCTGTTTTGCCTCTATCTCTCTACATCTACTTACTACTGCAGTTGCTACTGTTGCAACAGCAAACATGGGGCGTTCTCTGAGGAGAAACCCAATCAAAAGCTGAAACATATGTTCGAATTCGGAGTCATGTGATACAACATTGTAGCAATGAACCAGATCGAGTATAAAGAACAGCATAAAAACCTGAACTGGAAGGGTAATCAAGCCACTGCAACAGACTCCTCCAAAGAAACACTCTGGAGATATTCCCTGTAAAGGTTCATGTTGGAGAAGTTTGAGTAACCGTTTGAATAAATACAGCAACATACTTACCAGAGCCCCAGCTAGGAACGCTGTAGGATTCCTCATCCCCAGAGAAAATCTTTCCACTGCAAGGTTCATAAAACCAAACAGTAGCCACAAGATATAATATGAAGTCATTCATCACGTTTTAGTAAATCTTTCCATTGCATTTAGTTTGTAACTTACCAAAACCGGAGAGGTTTCCATACTTTTGGACGGCCTGAGTGATGCGCAGCGCTTTCTCTTTACCTAAACCCAGCTATATATCGAACCGAATGTGGAAAAAATCATCTTTTGGGATACAAATTTTAATAACAAGACTGGGTTTCACCTAACCTTTGAGCAAACATCATCTGATGCTCCACTTTGTCTAAAGAGCTTCCCTAGGTAAAATGGTATCATATCGCTTATACAAACTCCCCTTTTGTTACACCGAAGAAGATGACCGTTAAGATCCACAGAGGATAGGCTGTTCTTTTAACAAGAGATATATTTCTTTTACCAGTAGACCCAAGACACTGTAGAGATTATGTAAGGAGCATTCCGAGAGAAAGACTCAGCAAAGGATTGCCACGTCCCGTCCAGAGTTAACATTCGAGCCAGTGTTATCCCAACTTGCATTTAACATTTAGAAGAAACTATCATCGTCAAGCAAGATGTAATATGAAGACGAAACACAAGTACCGGAATAAAGCACAGACCCATATATTTAGAGCCTCTTCGCTAATAAAAAGCCCGAATCCAGCCGCCATTAGCAACCAAAAGTAAACCCATCTGTAGAAACGAAGGGTACAATCTTTATCATAAGGAAGATTAGCTACAAGTAGGTTTGTACCTAACTGTTACATTCATTACCCCGGTGCATTCCCTGGAATTACGAATCTGTTTCCAAAGGCATTGAATGTAAAACCTACTGAAGATGATGAAGCTTTGGCCAGACTCTTAACCTCAAAAGGTGAACCACTACTACCAGAGCCTTTCAAGGTTACACATAGTACCGTAATAGTCAGAGCCAATCCTAACCCCATACCTAACTTTGCTATGAATGGGACTCTTTTCTTTTCAGAAACTCTTTTAAGTATCTCCTCCACATTTGATGTCTCTTCTTCACTATCTTGAGACTTTTGGGAATCGTTCTTTCCGACCTTTTCTTTCTGAAAGCTTCTTACTCTGATCCTGCCACAGTAGGGGCATCAAATGATATACTCTTGTTTTGGCTAATTCCAGTCAAATTGGCATCTATAAACCAGATTCCACAATCATAACATATCTAATCCTTTTTTATCAAACTAAAAATGATCGAGATTATCACCAACTTCAACCAAACCTGTAAGAAGAAGGCTTGAAGAGAGGAGAGAACGATAAGCTTTCTGCAGCACCAGACAAAATTCTGCTCCTCAAGACAGTAACAAGGTTTGGTTTCTGAAGGTTTAAAGAAAACCCATTAACCGGAATCGCCATGGAAGACAACATTTTTTCAGACAGATGACGATAGTTTCTACGAAGATTTTGTGTCTCATAGGGAGGTGAGAAGAAGACGAAACAATGGGTGAGTTTTGACTCCAAAGGGCTTTGTTTGAGTGGTGATCGGCCACTCTGAAGATAAGCATATTCTCTCCGTGATTCAAAGAGCTTCGATATATTGAACATTCTGTACCAGAAGAAAATTCCCTTTAGCACAAAAAAGAAGAAGAAAATTCCCTACAAAAATTAAAGAAAGATTTGTTTTTTTCTTGACAGCAGAAAATATTAATAGGACAAAAGAAAAAATAAAAGGTGATTTGTGTTTTGGCAAAAAAACTATAACTCTCGATGACAGTAAGAACACAAAGTGTTTATGAAGAATTATATTAGACTCTCATGAGAATAAAGTAAAATATGTATAGGCTTATATAGTGGTAGAATTATCCTAATTCCTAAACTAATATGAAATATAATATATTAGAGATAATGATAAATTTCCTATTTTTGGATATTCATCTTGATCCTTCTAGATTCTTTTCAATCTTTCTTGATACGGTTGATCTTATCTCGATCTCCCAATACCCTCCCGCAAGCTCATACGTGGTAACACGTATGAGATTGGACAAATCTTCAAAATATCGGCAATATACCCTGCCGTCAGGTCTTCAAATCGACGTTTATACTCGGTCGTAGAGTTCTTCAAAGACGTTTATACCCGGTCGTAGGGTTAAATCGGCTATAATACCCGGCCGTCGGGTCATAATCGACGTTTATACCCGATCGTAGGGTTTTTCAAGTAATAATGGACAAAATTCGCTAGTGCGATGTCCAGAAATAATTCGCAATTGCGAAGTAGAAAAACAACTCACGAGAATGAGAAGTCGAAAAAAAAAAATCTCTGTTTTCGTGAATGAAAAATCAGAAACTTTTCGAGATAGAAGACTTTAGCTTTCAAGTATGAAAAGCAAAAGTTATAATTCATATAGTGAATATTTTAAGATGGCTCCTTGTTGTGAATGAAAACAAGACAACCGTGTGAACGGTAAGTCGGAGAGCACGAACAAACACAAAGGTTTGCAAGACTTTTTTTCTTTTCAAAATCGATTAAATCTTTGATAGTGGAAGAAAATAACTTCAGATCAATACAAGAAACGGTTCCGTCTGATCGTGAAGTTCAACCCTTTTTTTTTTTTAGAAAACTAAGAAAAAACACAAAAGGATAGATGTAAAAGCATTAGTTTTGATCGCTAAAGATCGTCTGCTCTGATACCATGATAAGTTGATGAGAGTAAGAACACAAAGTGTTTAGAAAGAATTATATTAGACTCTCATGAGAATAAAATATAATATGTATAGGCTTATATAGTGGTAGAATTATCCTAATTCCTAAACTAATATGGAATATAATATATTAGAAATAATGATAAATTTTCTATTCTTGGATATTTATCTTGATCCTTCTCAATCTTTTTTGATACGGTTGATCTTATCTCGATCTCCCAATAAACTCATTACACCAATATTGGTCAAATCAATAGATGACATAATCAACCATTATTTTGACATTAAACTTCCGAAAACACCTTCAATTACTTCAGCAAAAACATTGTAGAGGGTCTAACACGATACTGGCTACTTCCTTTTGTTTGCTTGTAAAAGTTTCTTATGTTAGCCGGCTATGTAGTCAATAGCAGTTTAAAATTTTACAATCGACAAATCCCACAAACTTTTGGAACGCATGCGCTAACTAGGTATATGAAGGGATAAAGTGTCTTTAACCTCTCACTAACCACACATTTAGTGGGCTAGAAAATAATCCGATAGCTTCCATAGACAAGATCTATCTATAGACCCGAGTTAAAGTCTTGGCTATTTTGATTTAGTAGACAAACTATTGTAAGTTGAAACTAATAGTTGTCTAATTTTAAAGATGGTTGGAAGACAAACAATTCTCATTTTAAAGGGAAATGGCGTGAAGGAGAGTATGGGGTATGAAATTTTGCGATGGATAAGAAGGGAAACAACAAAGGAGTGTGGTTGAGCTCAAGGCTAATGTATGAAGAGCTCGAGAGGTTGGTGAAACAGAAGCTGGACATAGCATGCCACACAAAGATTTCAATGACCTACCAATGGCCTCAGTACATCCTAATGAACAATGGTAAAGACGCTCCGCCTGTTTCGATAGTGAAGACGAGGATGTGCTGTCGTTTATGGAGATGCGTGGTGAAATAGATCAACTTAATCACAAGGACATGAAACCATGAAAAGATTTAGAAGATCCCATTCCAATTGTGAGGCAAGGACTGTGAGATCCGGGATTCACACTAAGAATTTGTATTCGTGGATTTGGACTTTTGGATATAGAAATGGTATAGTTTCCTATGAATCAAAGACTTTATTGAGATTGATCGTCGAGATAGAACAAACACAGTCGAAAAGAGAGTACAAAGTATGGAATCGAGCTATCTAGTCGAAGTGTTCTTAGCCTAGGTTGGAGTTTTTTTTAATGAGCCGCCACTTCTTCCTTTAAATAGTCTCAACTCTGATCTCTTCGTCCTGATATTTCGGCCTCGTCGTTGCAACGATCTCCAAGATTCGTGCGGATCAGTTGAACTGACGAAGACCAAGTTGCTCTATCTCTGCGTCATCCTCAGCCGAGCTCGAGCTCGATCGTCTCCGGCTTCGGCATCGTCTGGGCTTCTCCAAGGCGCTTGCTTCGCTTGGGCCCAACAAGAGAGTTGGCTCTCTCGTCTATCTTTGATTCTGGAATAGGCTCGTAATTACGGGCCTTTGTCTTGTCTGTTAATGGGCCGGATTTCCTAGAGGGAAATCCAGTACCAACAATAGCCCCCCAGCCCATTGAATTCGAGAAGTCGAGGTTAATGGGCGGTGGACGTTCTTGGGAAGAGGCGCATGCCTCGGATGTGACAAATCTTAATGATTATTTTCGCCCCATCTGTGGATCTTATTTTAATCCGATGGTTAGGAATGAGCGCGTGGAACGGACTGAACTGCTTTTCAGCGCGTCTGCAGTCGTTGCGTGTATTCGTTTGAGAATTTCATCTCCCACCGTAAATTCGGTTGGTAATCGACGGCTCAGGCTCGAAGGTCGCGAAGAGTCTTTTCGGGCTTTCTCTTTTGATGATGTGACCTAATTACTGCATGCTTTGTAGCCGTTGATCTGAGATCAACGGCTTGGCGAGAGGGAAGCGAGGGGTCCAAGTCATCTCGGTCCTATCAACAATTAATGCGAGTAAGGAGCCGTACGGGCGATACTGCGCTCAATCTTTGATATAAATAATCATTCGCGTTGTTTGAAGGAAGTCCTTTGCTTTCCTACTCTTAACTTGTTCGAACTTTTTCTCCCTACTTCCTTTGTTAGAGAAAAAGTTTTTCTTTCAGAAACTTTCCCTTTTTCCTCATGGCTTCTAGGGATCCTGCGGGAGCGAGTACGAGTGCGGCGGCGGGGTCGTTTGGACCGCACCCGCCGTCTTCGTTAACCGTGGACCGTATCCAGCAATTGAGGGTGCTCTGCCGGATTCCGACGGAGGTCGAAATCGTCATCCCTTCTTCGGAGGTATCCCCCGAAACGGTCATAGAAGGCTACTGCTGTGCATCCTATACGTATTTCGAAAAATGTGGGCTTTTCTTTCCCATTCCTCGCCTTGTCTTCTTGGTGCTGGCCCAACTCCAGATTGCTTTCTACCAGATGACGCCGAATTTCGTTCGGTACGTTATCGGACTCGGAGTTAGGGCTGCGGAGGAAGGGGTTGAATTCGGTCCTGAGGAGTTAATGCGGGTTTGCTCGGTGAAGCAAGATTCCCGGTTTCCGGGGTCGTACCGTCTTTCCCCCCGGTTTGGGAGGATCCTGGACGGTCTCCCGCCGAGGGAAGAGTGGAGGGACCAATATTTTTTCTTTAGGACGACTCATCACTCGGTCGGAGAGTTTGATTGCTCGGTCGTTCCCTCGCGGTGGGCTTCCGACGTTGGTGAGGCTTTCTTACTGCTATTTTGGTTATTATTTCTTGTGTCAGTTTGATCTCCGACCTGCTTCGTTCTATATCGCAGAGTTCCCTGAATCGCTTGACCTTAATCCTGTCACGGAGGCCTTAATAGCCCGTTTGAGGAGAGGTTCCGTTAACTAGGACAGTTTCACGGCCGAGCGTGTACAGGCTGCCTTGAGGGTCAATCCAAGAGGGGTCCCACAGGGTCGGTCCCGGGCCTTTCGGGAGCAAGCCTTTCCTCCTGTACCTCGCGGGACTTCTCTGGGTCGAACCGTGCGACCTCCGCTTCGTATATTTGAGCGGGCAAGAGAAGGTGAGTTTCTGTCCGTGACATTCGGCTCGTCATTATTTGGGAAGAGTCTAAAGACTTCTCCCCTTTTTATTCTACAGGTCGTCCTTCCTCGGGCGTGGGTTTGGATGCCAGCACCCCATCTCACGAGAAACTATCTCGTAGGTCGAGGAGTCGTCGAAACGGAAAAGACCCCATAGATCTGGCAAAAAGGGTGGAGGATGGGAGTCTGAGCAATGCGCTCTTTTTTGCCATGTGTGATTCTCCTCTCCCTTTCACGGTTGTCCCCCCGAGCTCCGGGGCCCGTGATGCATCCGCGGAGGCAGGGGGGGTCTCCTCCCCTCTGGTTATTCGGAGGGCGGACTCGGTTCCGTCCAGGGAGCCGGCTTTGCGCGATCCTTACCCCGGCGATCAGGACGTGGGCAGGGATCCTTCCCCCGTACCGAAGCGCCGAAGGATCGATACGGAGACGAGCTCGAGTAGTTCGAGCGAGAGTGTCGGGATGCCCCGGGGTGCGGCCCGTTCGTCGAGGCGCGTCGGACCTGCAGGGGTTCCGCTTCCAGTTACTGGGGACCCGGCCTTCGGCGATTTGTATGCCAGGATGGCCGAAGCCACTGGAAAGGTATCAACCATAGTTCTTGTTTTTGCCTTTCTTTGGTAAGAAAGATATTTGAAATTTGTGTCTTTATGTAGTTTCTGGAGGCTACGAGCGGACTTGTGGCCCAGTCCGAACGCGAGCTTCGTGAGCAATCGCGGGAGGATGAGCTCGAGGCCGCAAAGAGGTCGGCTCGTATTTTGACCGCGGAGCTGCAGGATTCTTTTGCTCGGGAGGAGGAGCTCGAGAAGAAACTGGCTCGGTATGAGGGGATCGAAGCCTGGCTATTGGTTCTCGAGAATCGCGAGGAGGACCTTTCCCAGAGGCTTCGGGCGGCCGAAGGCCGGGCGTTGGCTGCCGAAGAAACGAGTCGAGTCGCCACAGCGCAAGCTGCCCAAGATCGGATCGACCTGGAGAGAGTTCTTGCGGGGAGGGACTTCGACATAAAGGTCGCGTCCCACGAGGCGAGGAAGAAGATGGGCGGGGAATATTTGGAGATCCTTAAAGGGATCAAGGAGAAGAGCGAGAAGCGGAAGCTCGAGACCAACGCTGAGATTCGCCTCCAAGAAACCCTAGCCAATATCGAACTCATCGCGGAGTTTGCTTCCGGCGAGCTTGACTTGACTCGGGAAGTTCTGAGGTTGGCCGACCAGAAGAGGGCGGCAGTGGAAGAGATGACCGCCGCGGCGGTTTCTGACTTCAGTGTTGGCAAGTTGAACTTGCCGGCCGTGTCGAGTGACTCGGTCATTTTGGCGCACGCTCCGCCACCGGTTGTTCCCTGCTTTGATCAATATGGATCGAGCCTCCCGACTGGGATTGCGTCTACCGGTGATCAGGCGGAGGATGGAGACGAGGCTTCTTCGCGCTCGCGACAATGATGTTGCCTCTAGGGGCTCTCTTTTTTTTTTTTTTTGATATGGAAAAACATTTATTCGCCCAAGCGGGCTTTGTTCGACGACATTGTGTCCTTCTTTTAATGAATTTCTTTTGGAGTCTTACATGCCTCAGCATAGACTTTACTGTTTTAGTACCTTCACGGTTTTTATCTTTTTTTCCGATAGTTCGGGTCTCTTCGAGTTTAATGATTAAGTAAACTTACAAAGGCTCGTTGTGCGCGGAGGTCTTTCCGCGTGGTCGGTTGCTTTGACTTCGACGTTTTTGTTTAACGGGAGAGGGTGGCCCTCCAGTTCTCTCGAGCTGTATCAGGTCGGGAGAATTGACTTTAGGGGGGGCCGTTTCAGGTCGCTCGAAATAGGATAATTTCATATCGTTTGCTTTAGAAGGGATAATTTCATATCACTTTGGTCTTTTGGGAGAGGCCATTTCAGGTCACTTGGGAAGGATAATTTCATATCGCTTTGTCTTAGAAGAGATAATTTCATATCACTTTGGTATTGGAGGAGATAATTTCATATCAACATAACGGCTCTAACTTTTGCGACAGGAAGAGACGTTTGATTAGAAGACTTATTTTGATTTCACAAAGATAAGTTAGTATGACTTCGTCAGAAGTTGTCGAGCTCGGTGAGAGCTTTGTGTTTGGGGGGTGGCTGCGCTCGAAGTCGAGCTGCCTACGTACCCTTTTAGGGGATCAAGCCATTTCGTAGTTCGATTATGTTGATGTACTCCTAGTGGAAATACTTTTTGAGGTTGATGATGTTCCACGGTCGTAGTTCGGGCTTCTGGGTTTCCACCGACTTGAGTCGGTAGACCCCGTCCTTTACGATGTCGGTGACCTGGTAAGGACCTTCCCACTTCGCTCCTAATTTTCCAGCGTGTTCTTCCTTTTTATGGTCGAACACTTTCCGTAAGACGAGCTCTCCTACTTGAAACCTCCGAGTTTTGATTCGGGAATCATAGTAGCGAGCCGCGGCTTGTTGGTAATTCTGGAGTCGAGCTAATGCGAGGTTCCTTCTTTCGTCGACGAGGTCGAGCTCGTCAGTTATCATCTTGTTGTTAAGTTCCTCTTGTCGCGGGCATTCTTCTTTGCGAATGCTTGACACGAGAATTTCAGCTGGTACTACCGCCTCGATTCCGTAAGCTAGCGAGAACGGAGTCTCGCCAGTGGATTTGCGGGGGGTAGTCCGGTAGGCCCAGAGTACGGCTGGGAGTTCGTCACTCCAGGTTGTTTTGCACTTGTTAAGCCTTTTCTTGAGGCCGTTCATAATCGCTTTGTTAGCTACTTCTGCTAGCCCGTTCCCTTGGGGGTAGCGTGGCGTTGAGTAAGTCAGCTTTATGTTCCAAGTTCTGCAGAACTCTTTGAACGTGTTTGATATGAACTGAGATCCGTTATCCGTGACGATCTCGTGGGGTAGTCCATGTCTGCAAACGATGTTTCGCCAGACGAACTCCTTAACGTGAACGTCCTTAATTTTCTGGTATGACTCTGCTTCAATCCACTTGGTGAAGTAGTCTGTCATCACCAATAGATGTGTGGTTTTCTTTTTGCCAGATGGGACCAGCGGTCCTACGATGTCCATTCCCCACCGCATGAATGGGTACGGTGATGAGATAGAGGAGAGTTTCTCCGACGCTTGGTGGATAATTGGGGCATGCATTTGGCATTTATCGCACTTGTTGGAGAAAGATTCGCATTCGGTGGCCATTGTAGGCCAATAGTAGCCTTGCCTTTTGATTTGCACGGCCAATGCTCGTCCTCCGGAATGGCTTCCGCAGGATCCGTCATGTGTTTGTGTAATCACGGCTAGGGCTTGCTTTTTGTCAAGGCATTTAAGGTAAGGTCCGGAGAGGCTCCTTTTAAAGAGCTCTCCTTGTGTGACACAGTACCTCGCACTTTGCATTTTAAGTTTCCGCGCCTCCCATTTGCCATCGGGAACTTCGCCGTTTGTGATGTATCGAATGATCGGAGTTCTCCAATCTTCGTCATTGTTAGGCTCATGTCCCTGACTAGTGGATGCGGTTTGAATTGGTCCGTCGGGGACGTTCGCGACGTATATGGTGTTTCTAGGATCAATATCATCATCAATCTTGATGATCTCGCTATTAGTGTCTCCGGGACATTCTTTGCGTTTGACATCGTTTTTCACATCGGGCCCGTCCTCTTTCAAGGACAGAGCTTTGAGAGCTATGTCGATGCTTGGTTTTTCTATCCCTTCGATTGGTATGATTCTTTTGAGGTTAGGATATGGTGTCGATGCTTATGCGGCTAGCGCATCGGCTGCAGTGTTTTCACCTCGTGGGATTCGTGTTAGATCGAAGAATTCGATCTGTTCGGCCAATGTATGGACTACCCGTAGGTATGCTTCCATTCGTTCGTCTTTGGCCTCGTAGTCGCCATGATATTGGCTTGTGACCAGTTGGGAATCGCTGAAGGCATTTACTTCTCGGGCTCCTATTGCTATCGCAAGTCTAAGCCCGGCTATCAGCGCTTCGTATTCTGCCTCGTTATTTGATGCGGCGAAGCCCAATCTAAACGATTGTTCTAATACTTCACCTGTTGGGGAAACTAATTTCACTCCGACTCCGGACCCTTGTCTTGAGGAAGCTCCATCGACGTAGAGTTTCCATCTTTGGGCCGAAGTCGGGTCGAGTTCTATAGTCGGAGGGAGCTCGATTATGAAATCTGCCAGTACCTGTGCTTTTAGGCATGTTCGAGCTTTGTATTCAATGTCGTACTCGCTAAGTTCGATAGCCCATTTGACCAATCAACCTGATTGGCTTGGACTGTGAAGGATGGTTCTCAGTGGCTGAGAGGTCATCACTATTATCGAATGCGATTGAAAATACGGTCGGAGTTTCCGAGCCGATGTTACTAGCGCTAAGGCGAGTTTTTCCATGGCGGGGTATCTGGTTTCAGCATCGATCAAGGTCTTACTGATGTAATACACCGGCCGTTGTTCGTTTTGTTCTTCGCGAACCAGGACTCCACTTACTGCTGCCGTCGAGACAGCTAGGTAGAGATAAAGGGGTTCTCCTTCTACTGGTTTCGCCAGTATGGGTGGTTCGCTTAAGTAAGTTTTGAGCTGAGTGAATGCCTCTTCACACTTTTCGTCCCAAAGGAAATTTTTGTTTTCTTTGAGCAAGTGATAGAAGGGTAGACATTTATCAGTCGACCTCGAGATGAAGCGATTCAGAGCAGCTATTTTGCCGGTTAGGCGCTGGACTTCTCGCGTTGTTCTGGGAGATTTCATCTCTATGAACGTTGCGATCTGTTTGGGGTTCGCTTCGATCCCTCTTTCGGTTACTAAGTAACCGAGGAACTCTCCTGAAGGGACCCCGAAGGTACATTTAGCTGGGTTGAGTTTCATCCCGTACTTATTGAGAATGGTAAAGCATTCTTTTAGTTGGGGGATGTGATCCTCATACCTAGAAGATTTTACCAGCATATCATCGATGTAGACTTCCATGGTTTTGCCTAGGAGTCCTGAGAACATCTTGTTGACGAGGCGCTGGTAAGTTGCTCCTGCGTTTTTTAGTCCGAAGGGCATGACTTTGTAGCAGTACGTGCCTCGATCAGTTATGAACGAGGTCTTTTCTTGGTCTTCGGGGTTCATCAATATTTGATTGTACCCTGAGAACGCATCCATAAAGGATAGCAGCTGATGTCCAGCGGTGGCCTCGACCAGTCGGTCGATGTGCGGGAGTGGGAAGCTGTCCTTTGGACATGCTTTGTTGAGATCCGTGAAGTCTACGCAGACCCTCCACTTTCCGTTCTTTTTCTTAACCACCACGGGGTTTGCGAGCCAGTCGGGGTACTTGACCTCTCTGATCGATCCGATTTTCAATAACCGATCGACCTCGTCATTGACGGCTTTGGCTCATTCAGGGCCTAGTTTTCGACGTTTCTGTCTTACCGGTTTGTAGGTTGGGTCGACATTCAGCTCGTGGCTGGTTACGTCGATGTTTATCCCTTTCATGTCTGCTGAAGACCAGGCGAAGGAGTCGACGTTCTTTTTGAGAAAAGAGACCAGTTCGTTTTTGACTGGCTCTGATAGGTCGATTCCTATGCCAACAAGTCTTTCGGGATGAGCCTCGTCTATGCAGACCTGAGTCGTGAGGTCCTTTGGGGGTCCTATTTGACTGGGGTCGTTCGACCTTTTGGTCTGCATGGTGGCGAGCTTGTCCTCTTTCTGTAATTGCTACGCAGGGGATTTCTCGATCTGTTTGAATCCGTTCATGTAGCAATGGCGGAAAATCTTTTGACTTCCGTGAATGGTTTTGATCCCTTTGGGTGTCGGGAACTTTACGCATTGGTGGTAGGTCGATGGTACCGCTTTCATGTCGTATATCCATGGTCGACCTAGGATTGCGTTATAGGGAGCTGGCCGATCTACTATGACGAACTCTGTCATTCTCCGAACTCCTCCAGCGATTACTGGGGCGAAGACAGAGCCCATCGAGTATGTCGTTTCGCCAGCGAAACCTACTAGTGGCGTCTTTTCTTCTACAACCTCGGAGTCGTTGAAGTCCATCTTTTTGAACGCGTCGTAAAAGAGGACATCTACCGAACTTCCTGTGTCAATCATTATCCTTGAGAGTTCGACATCTCCCACTACTAGACAAACGAGGAGAGCGTCGTCGTGTGGTTTGTCGAGATTACTTGTCTCCTCTCGTGGAAAATGATCTCGTGGTCTGGACCCAACATTGGGGTCTTTCCCCCTCTGTCGGTCTCAACTGTTCTTTGAAGAGCTTTGATCGAATTGACCGAGTCGCGGCAAAGCTTGGAGCCACCGAAGATGAAGTCGATTCGTTTAGGGGGTATAGCCCGTACACCCCCCCCCCCCCCCCCCCCCCCCCCCCCCCCCCCCCCGCAGAGACGAGGGAGATTGATTCTTGAGCGTAAACTTTTGGCAGGAGCCGGAGGCGGGGATAGTGCCGAACTTCCCGGAGTACCGCTCAGGTTAAGCTCGCCGAGGATGAACTCGACTCGCTTCCGCAACCCTTGAGGGAGTGTTTCAGGAGATTCTGGCTCCTTTGACCGTTCCCGTTTGTTTTGAGAGTGCTTTTTACAGCTCGACTCCTTGGTCTGTTTGTTTTCCTTTTTGTCGGACAGAGTTTCCTCCTCGACCTCGGAGTCTTTTTTGCTTTCGGACTCTTGTTTTTGAGCCTCTGCTTTAGCTCGAGTATAGCAGTCCTCGATCGAGTGCCCTCTCTTATTGTGGAAATCACAGAATTTTTCCTTGTCGAACTCGAATTTCTTCGAACTCTTTGGGCTCTCGACCGCGTTGACGTTCCCTGACTTACGGGAATCCTTTTTCGAGTTTGAATTCTGTGGACCCGATGGGTTCCTTTCTTTCCGGTGTTTTTCCCTGAGGGCCGTGGTTTCGTCCTCGAGGCGAGCAAAGGCCGATGCGCGATGGAGGGCGTCATCGAGCGTTTGAGGTTCGCGGACTGTTATTTCCTCGCGGAATCTGGTTGAGAACCATAGTCCTCGTCTTAACGCTTCTATAGCTACCTCATCTCGTGGGTTCGCGATTTTGGATTTTATTTCCTTGAATCGGTCGATGTACGAGCGAAGTGTTTCGTCGGGTTTTTGAGAGACGCCAAATAAGGCTGCCTCGGTAGTCTTTTCCTCGATGAAAACGGAGTATTGTTTGAGGAAAGCCGTCATGAACTGGGTGAAGTTGTCAATGGACCTTTCTTCCAGTCCGGCAAACCATTCTAGGGCAGAACCTGATAGGTTTTCCGCGAAGAGCCTGCAGAAGGCTGGCTCCCTCTCTTCATCGGTAAGGTACACCCTTGCCATCGCTAGTCGGAATGCCCTGATGTGGGCTTTCGGGTCCGATTTCCCAGAGAATTCTGGAAACTTAGTTTTCTTGATCTCTCGGATTCTTGCAAACGCAATCCGATCTGTGAACGGCGTTTGTTGTGTTTCTTCGATCACTCGATCGATGTCAGGAGCCGCGCTCGTCGCCATGTGAACTTTCGAGCTCAGACTGTTAAACTGGGCTTTAGCCTGTTCAATGTATTGTCTAAGCATATCGTGTTCATCGCCCTCTGCGGGTGCGAACTGGACTTGTGCCTGTCCTGACGTTTGTTCCGGAAAAATGGGGTCGAGGAGATCGATCGTTGGGATCGACCTCGTCTGATCGACATGTGGCGTTCGGAACTGAACTGAGTTTGATCCATTAAGGAGTCCCGAGCTCGAGGCGAAGGCAGAACCCCCTAGTTGCCTCGGTCGGGTGTTAGAGTTACTCGGGAAAGGTGGTGGCCCGGGTAATGGTCGGTTTCTTGATCCGGTTGGATCTGTGACCATTGAACTCGAACCAAATGGGGTCGGTACCGCGATAGGGGTCATTGTAGGGCGGGAGCCGCTATTTGACGTATTACCGAAATGTCCCGACGTTCCCGGAGGAGTTACTACTTGGGAGAAGTCCAAGCGAGTACACGGTGGAGGACTTATGGGAGTTCGCGTTGGTCTACCCCCTTGGCTTTGACTGGCGAGCTCTTCAAGATGGGCGTTCAGGCGCCGCTCTTGTTCTTCGAGCTGCGCTGCCAGGGAACGGTTTGCGACCTCTTGGGCCCTTGCGCTTGTCTCGTTGTTTCTCGTTCGATCTACCAACAGGCTTAATATCGAACGGATCTCGGCAAGATCGCTTGGTCCTTGTCTCGGCGGAGCGGAAGGTAGTGGTGAATTGGGTCTGGTTACTCCAGACCCTCCTCCTGGGGTGGGTATTGAGTCGTTTCTCATCCACACCCAGTTTCTGCTCGGATCATTAGTTCCTGACAAAACGTTTGTCGGAGTCTGGCTTGTCGCGATTGTTTGAGCGACGGAGCCGGCTGGTGCCGAGGTCGTGGAGACTGAGGCGGAGCTCGTCAACACGCCGTCGGTCTGACCCATGTTCCTTACCCCGGTAGTGTTCTGAGGAACGTTGTCGACCGTTTGAGGGCGGTCAACCGGTGGTGTGGCGCTGGGAGAGCCAGTTTGGTCGGGATTCATCTCGATCTATCGGATCTAGGGTCTGATTCTTAAGATAGGAAAGGCTATAGAATGTCCCCACAGTCGGCGCCAAATGTGAGATCCGGGATTCACACTAAGAATTTGTATTCGTGGATTTGGACTTTTGGATATAGAAATGGTATAGTTTCCTATGAATCAAAGACTTTATTGAGATTGATCGTCGAGATAGAACAAACACAGTCGAAAAGAGAGTACAAAGTATGGAATCGAGCTATCTAGTCGAAGTGTTCTTAGCCTAGGTTGGAGTTTTTTTTAATGAGCCGCCACTTCTTCCTTTAAATAGTCTCGACTCTGATCTCTTCGTCCTGATATTTTGGCCTCGTCGTTGCAACGATCTCCGAGATTCGTGCGGATCAGTTGAACTGACGAAGACCGAGTTGCTCTATCTCCGCGTCATCCTCAGCCGAGCTCGAGCTCGATCGTCTCCGGCTTCGGCATCGTCTGGGCTTCTCCAAGGCGCTTGCTTCGCTTGGGCCCAACAAGAGAGTTGGCTCTCTCGTCTATCTTTGATTCTGGAATGGGCTCGTAATTACGGACCTTTGTCTTGTCTGTTAATGGGCCGGATTTCCTAGAGGGAAATCCAGTACCAACAAGGACCACTAACAAGATTAGGAGCTAGAGTTTTAAGGGAGCAATTCAACAAAGCTGTTAAGTATCTTGTTAACTCTCAAGAGGATCAAGTTCTGCTCAATAATATAACCCAAGCTCCCACCACACCAGCTCAAGTCTTGGACCATGAAGAAACAAGCAACAAGCAAGACATGAAACCATGTTATACAATGTGGACCGACACTAGCAATGCCATTTCTCAAGGAACAAAGGGAGGTTTAATTATATGTTCCAACACCCGCTAGATGAAACGGTGCACTTCAACAAGACATGTCCATCAACCAAAACACAACATTCCAACTTAAACTTTCGGTCATGTACTTGCCATATCAGGAGGAGCGTGAAAGAGGCTAAGGCATGGTCTGATTTTCATTATGACTTCATAAACTAACGGTCCACTCTTTTGTGCTTCCATCTTAGCTTTCATTTTCAGTTAAAGAGTCCTTGTATTTTGATTTTTCATTAGGTCTTCGAATTGAGTCTGTTTTCTTTATTTGTATGATTTGCTTCAAGTTTTCTAGAAGGGCATAGCTGATGGACTAGTTTATAAAGTCTCCCTGCAGCCTTGTATCATTTTACCTTACTATCAATAAAGCATCGAATTTTATTCTAGCAAGAACTTGAGTGAATCAGAGAGTTGTGTGAGAAGCATTGCTCTTGTGTTCATCAGACTTATCAAGGATCAATCCATACTCTTTGTGGCATCTAACAATCAACCATCAACCATCCATTCATTGATTTGTTTCTGAGAGAGATATACATCCAGCAGAACATATCCCATCCAACCTCAATCATTCCATGAACTTTGAGCAAGCAAGAGAGCCATACAACTAGTGCATTTTCTCCATCATCCTATCATCCTGGTCTTTGATTCATGAGCTCTATCACTTGGTATCAGAGCCAAAAAGGTGTTATCTATTCCTAATCTTTGTTTTCATTTATTAGATTTTCGTTTAATATCGATAGATAATTGCACTCATAGGTTTTGTTTTCATCTAGATCATCATGTTTAGTATTCATTAGATCCACTGCATTCTTAAAAGAAAAGTCTAAAAAGAAGATTTCATTGCATAATAGTTTATGTCATTAGATTTTCATTTCATCGAAAATCACAAAATCTATGTTATGCATTAATTCTTTAGTTATTCCAGTCTTGCTTCATCTTTTGCATATTTTCAAACCCAAAACCCAAAAGAATTGCGCCAGTTTTGTTTCTAATCGAGTAATATAGTTTTCAGAAGTTCATATTGAGTCTTAAACCCATAAAAACCAAAAATAAAGAGTTGTTTTGTTTTGATCCAATTGTCCCTTTAAAAAAACCAATTATATAATTATAATTGACTATTTTTTGTATCATATTAGAACCTGGTACTTTGTTTGGAAATCGAGGGACGTAGCCAACAATAGTCGTGAATGGTTGTAGTTTGTCCCTCTTATTCTTTATATTATATGCGACCTTCCTTATGAAATATGAAAGAGTTGTGGCAAGCGGGGATACAAATTATTTAAGCTTCTCTTCCGTGATAGATGGGTTGCAATCGAGAACTGTGATCTCGTGAGTATCCAGACTGATGCAGAGATCTACCCAATGGCTAATATCACGTAGGAAGGGGGAGTAGAGCATTTCAATTTCACGGTACCTTGACCACCTCGATTTTACATACTCGTTAGAACCTTGGGTATATAAAATGTATTTATTATTCTGTGATTTGAGTTTCTAGATAGATATTATGAATCTTGACTCCAGAAAATCGTACTGCTTTTCTTCAGAGGTCAAATGTCGACATAATAAATTGACAAACTCATCCACAGACTACCCCCTCGACGAAACAATATCCGAAAACATGATAGGAAGATCGGACACGGACAGTCGTCTAGCTTCGTATAAACACATTCTCGTATGATTAACAAGTCGTACAAAGCGCTTCGTGTCAATGACTTCGTATGAATAACATTTGATACGAAAAGCTTCGAACGGATAACATTTCAAACGAAACTGACAAAAATATTCACCAAAACATCCGAACGGATCGATCGGACAAACACATCTCTCGACAGAAGCTACGGATAGACGAAACATCCGAACAAGCAACTTCTGAGCTGAACCAGCTCGGATCCAAGCTAAACCAGCTCGAAATTTCTGAGTTGAACCAGCTTGAAATTTCCGAGATGAACCAGCTCGTAATTTACGAGCTAAACCAGCTCGGATCCAAGAATGTCCCTTCTCATTTTCGAGAAAAAATCCATCCCTTCAGAAGTTCCGAGCTGAATGCATTCCTTGGAAACTTCCGAGCTGAATTTACTTCTCAATCTTTCTGAATGGATATTCCACTTAGATCGTATGATCAAACATTTTCCGATATCTCCTTCTTCGGATGCACACTTAGCCACAATCCATCTTCGGAAACATCAACTAATACGTTCCTAGCCGTTAAACCAAAATCGTCGGATGAAGTCAGACGAAATACGAATTTGGGCCCAACCTCCAAGATTCGTATTTTCGAGACTTTGGGCCGAATCAAGAAGTCTATGCTCAAATGGACTCAGACCATCCGTTTTCGGCCCATTCGGCAACTCACAGAATCCTCGGAAACTCCGAACAAGAAGATCAGCTTAGAAATTTCTAGCTTACCTCATTTTTGTTTTCCGAGCTAAAAAAGAAAATTTCCGAGCTACAACGAAGCAGCGATCCCGAGATAAAAAATCATCTTGGAAGAAAGAGGAGCAGCCAGCTCGGAGAAAAAAAAGAAAAGAAAATTATCTCGTGGGAAAGAGGAGCAGCCAGCTCGGAGAAGAAAAAAAAATTATCTCGTGGGAAAGAGGAGCAGCCAACTCGGAGAAGAAAGAAAGGAAAAAGGATAATCCAGCTCGGACAAAAGAGCACATGATGCTCCGAGCTGAACATGCTCTTAATTATAATTAAGATGCATTCAGCTTCTAAAAAAAAGGAGATTTTTTCTCAGCAAAAAGATTGGGACAAGCACGGTGACGAGCAAAACGTGAGCAGAACATTGACGAGCAACAAATTATTTTGCCGAGCACGAAACAAGATTCGCTGAGCATAAAAATTGTCAAGCAAAATTATCTTCTCAGAATTTCAACTCGACAATCATAGATCAAGCACATCCAAGCATATCGGCTTGGAGAAAATCTATCCCGCAACGTACCAGCCTATCTTGAAACGTCTTGCTTGGCATCTTCGTGATTATGCTCGGCATCTCTGTAATCATGCCGCTCAGCATAACGCCTGCTCGGCATATCTCAGAGTTTCAACTCGTCGGCAGTCCGAGCGGAGCAAGTCACTCTCCGAACAGTCCCACAAGAAATCCGTGCCGACAACCAAAGAACATTCTGCTCAGCGCCCACCCATATCCGACCTGAATCTTGTTGAGAAAAAGTGCGTCCGAGCGAAGACTAAATCCCTTTAAGCACCAATTATTCTGCGCAGACATACGTCTGCAACGCCTCAACCAATCGGAGATAAGTCTATCTTAACTTGCGAGCATGATCCCTGAACTCTACCTGAACCGACTAGGATCCAGCTCGTCGTATCAAATCAAGGAAGACAATAAAGTTCAACTTACAATCATGAATCCTACCATCTCGGTTGGCCGAAGAAACAAACCAAAGCTACAACGAAGCTGGACTAACTTCACACCCAACGAAATTGTATGCTCCAAACCATGCACGAGGTCGTCTCTCAAGCTCCATCAAGACCAAAATCATAGATGGTTGGCTACATTAAACTCATTGAGAAATTTGAAATACGAAAAGGGTACGTAGGCAGCCGATCTTTCGATCAGTTCAGCTGTCCCCCTATCAAAAAGGACGGGGGAAGGGGGGGAGTGGGTCCGTATATATCTATACTTCCACATCGGAATTCAGGAATTTTCAAAACAAATTTCAGGCTCGAAAGAATCTTTTCAGACAATGTTACCTTGAACATTCGGACACACGGATCCATCCGCATATCCAATCGGAAATTATGAGCAGATTAGCTCGGAATTCCTGAGCAAACTGAGCGGATCAGCTCGGAACCTCCGATCAAGTCAGCTTGGGAATCAAAACAGATCAGCTTGGAACCTCCGATGAAGTCAACTCGGGAATCCAAGCAAATCAGCTCGGAATTCTCGAGCAGCCTGGGCGGATCAGCTTGGAACTCCCAAGTAATTCAGCTCGTAAATCCGAGCAGATCAACTCGGAATATCCGAGCAACCTGGGCGGATCAGATCGGAACTCCCGAGCAAGTCAGCTTGTAAATCCGAGGAGATCAACTCGGAATATCCGAGAAGCCTGAGCAGATCGCTCCAAATTTCCGAGCAAACCAGCTCGGACATTCGAGCAAGACGCTCATGCCGATCGAAGACTAACTTGTACGACTAACTTCAAAACTTACTGGGAAAACCTTCACGACATTCAGTTTGAAAGCCAATTTGCTCAACGCCTTTTCAAAAACTCAAGATGATGGGTCATAACTACAAGCACAACGTATCCGCAAAAGTTCAACTCCCCAACCATACGCTTGGATTTGTCCGGTAAATAAACTCATTCTCATTTTCATTTAATTTACTTCTCTTAGATCGAAATTAGGATATAAACCTCGTAACTTAGAATTCGTTTACTATCACGTCATACTTGGTCGAGTGCATGATTGTTAGGAATAGTTCATCTTGTCTGCTGACGGCCGCAACATACAAAAAAATACATGCTTTACGGATATTAGCCAACATGACCTATACGGATTGAGGCTCTATACATCCAACAAACGGATAAAAGCGCGCTATATAAATTTTAAATACCGCCTAGGTATCTTTATTATCGGCGAAGGGAACATAAGTCGAGCAAACCCCCGCACCAGTACTAGAGTCGATAGTAGACCCCAAAAATCTAGTATGACGCTACTCAGCACACTGGTAAAATGACATTATAGCCAAGTATATCTTGGTCTGATATTTTGAAAGGTATGTCTTGCGGATATCGGCTCACTATCGATAACATAAAATGTAAAACGAAAGTCTCACGGAAAAACAGAATCGAAGTCCAAACCCAGTAAACACAACACGCTGGTCTCGACAATGTCATTATTGAATACACGACCGAAGACGGGAAGATAAGACAGGAAACCCCCACACTAGTACTGAAGTGGGATAACATCACTTATTTGATGTTAATCAGGGTAAGCCATATCCTTGTATAAAAAGTATAAATCCACGATCATATAAATTGCGATGTGAATCCTTGAACTCATATTAGTAGCCGTCTGTGGGGACAATCAATAGATATTATATGTCAAAAGAATTGGATACAAGTTTTGATAGATCAAAATGAATCCAACTCCACCCGGAACCACCTTCACTCCTCACTCTCCAGTCGACCACAAACAAGTGGTCGTCACAGCTCCACATAGCACCACCGGAGTGAACAACATCACGGGTCAGACCGACAATGTAAGGGAAACTCTGCTTCGACCCTTACAACATCGACACCAATAGTTTGATTGTTCAAATGACGATAACAAAACACGATCCCGACAAACACAACTTCAGGGATCAACGAACAAACAAGTAATCAGGTCTGCATCAGACCCGATAGTACTTCGGCATCCAGAAACAGATCCGAAACAATGTGATCTAGGTTGCCGCAAAACAATGTGACCTAGTGCGTCAAGGCATGTACATTTGACCTTGCTCAAATCCGTTAAATGCTCAACTACCTAGTACAACGAACACATAACAACAATGTCACTACATGGGAACAAGAGATCGCTAATCGCACTTTGGCAACACAGCTCGCCAAACAGGAACGATGCTTTAATGCTCGTTTTGATGAGATTGCCAACCAGAACTCTTGAGATCGGCAAACATGCGATCAGAGAAATCCTTCGAGTCCCCCTCCTCGCACTTGCCTAGACTTCTCTCGGATCGCATCTCCGCCTTAAAACTCACAAAACATCGAAACAAAGTCGACTGTCGGGTCCCCCCTCCGACATTCATAGCGACACCAATCACTTTCATCTCAAGTTCTGCTAAAAACGGACCTTGTGGGTAACCTAGACCAAAATCCTCCCGGTACACTCTCCAATCGTATAACAACGATATTAAACCGACATGGATGGGCGGTTCTGGTTTTGCCTCGAGCTCAAAACCTCCAATTGTTCAGGGTTCGATTTAATAACAAACTCCCCGAACCGATAACGGATCAGATTACACAAGGTCGATGCCAACATCAACCAAAGCGAGCCGATCCACTTTGGACAAAAACTGTCGGTTCAACCACAAACGTAGTTTGCTTTGCAAGCAACTGAAGAACATGGCTTGCTTCATCAATACATCGAACATTATAACGTGCATTTCGTGAATTTGAGCTCGCAAGTCCATATTGCTACTAGTTTAGCGCCAAACGCCTTTCACTGATCGAACATCCTTCACTAGATTGCGCGATATGAGAAAAATCAAGTTCCAAAACTTTTCGAGGAAGTTGGTCCGAAAGGCTAACATAAGGGCATTTAGACTGGCAATAGCCCGACTCTACTTAACCGACGAAGAAAGAGACCCTGCATTTTGCAAACTCTTCGCAAAAACCTATCAAGCTCCACTTTGGAATGGTTTGCTTGACTGGAAGGAAAGTCTATCGACAACTTCAACTAGTTCATGACGGCTTTCTTATAGAAATAATATATCTTTACGAAGTCAAACCACAAAAGCCGCCCACTTTAACAAAACACAACGACCTGAGGAATCACTTCGTTCGTACACCGATATATTCAAAGAGCTAAATCCAGGATTTCGCACCCAAAAGACGACGTTGCTTTTCAGGGGCTGAGACGCGGAATATGGTATACAACCGAGTTCCTTAAACAACTCACGGTCTGTGAACCGGTATCCCTCGAAGATGCTTTAGATCACGATTCAGCGTTCACTATCCTCGAAAAGGAACCAATTATGCTCGTTGAAAAATCCGAAAGTAAAAGACTCAACCTAGCTCGCATAACCCCAATGGTCAATAAGATTCTCGCAAGTCCATGACCGTTCACGCCGTAGACAACCCAAAGGGATCAAGCAAATTTGAATACGATCCGAACAAATACTGTAAGCATCAAAAAAAGAAAGGACACTCCACAGCCGAGTGTCAAACACGAGCTAGACTTGAAGCCAAAAAAATGGGAGGCCAAAAAATCCTAGGACTCCGAAGTGGAGGAGGAATCACCTCCCACAAATAAGGAACCAACAAAGTAAAGAGTCGAAGGTTAAAAATCCCTCTCAAAATAAAATAGAGTGATCGAAGGAGAATCAAACCACAAAACCCCTCCCCCAGGTTTACAAAAAAGAGTCCAACTCATCCTCGGTGAACTCAACCTCTGTGGCGTTCTAATAGGTTTGGCCTTTTTACCTCCTCCCACCCAAAGAAAACTCTGAGCTCACGCATCAATCTACCTCGATTTGGGGGGGGGGGGGGGGGGTGGGGGTACGGGCTATACACCCTCAAAGGAGTCGACTTCATATTTTTCGGTTCGAAGCTCTTGAGACTCAATCAACTCGATTAAAGATCTCCAAAGTAGTGTCAAGACCGATATGGAGAAAGCTCCCATACAATGTCCCGATCACGAGATAACATTACGTGGTAGTGATACATTCAAACTAGACAAAACTCAAGATGACCCTCTACTAGTCTCCCTTGTCGTGGGAGATCTCGAACTCTTAGGATAATGATCGATACAAGACGCTTGGTCGACGTCCTTTTCTACGATGCCTTAAAAAATATGGAGTTTTATGACTCTAATATCGTTGAAGGACGAACACTTCTCGTTGGCTTCACCATCAAAACGACATACTCTATAGGCTCTTTCTTCAAATTAATTATACATGGTGCAGTCTTAAGAATGACAAAGTTTGTAGTGGTAGACCGTCCAGCTCCATACAACGCCATTTTAGGCCGACGACAAATATACAATATGAAAGCTGTGCCTTTGACCTACCACCAATGCGTCAAATTTCCAACACTGAAAGGAACTAAAATTGTATAAGGAATTTAAAAATCTTCCAGAAGTTTCTACATGAACTGTACAACCATATAAAAAAGCTCTCATATAAAAATTACATAAGGAAGATGAGCTCCCTAAACAACGAACTTAATGGAAAATGACTTTAGTCAATGAAGTACCCCAAAAGACCTCACCGTTAAATTCTGCATAGACGATGCTTATCCCGAAAAATGTGTTGGCATCAGAGCGGATCTCCCTAACTCCATAAAGAATGAAATGATATCACTCGTAAAAGAAAATGCGAACTCTTTTGCATGGTCCTCAGCCGACATGAAAGGAATTGATATCAACAAAACTAGTCACGAACTAAATGTCGACCCGACCTACAATACGATCAGTCGGGATCATTGCAAAATCGTATTAGATCGCTGAAGCCATAAGCAAATCGATCAATTACTCAAAATAGGGTCGATCAGAGAGGTGAAATACCGGAATTGGCTCGCAAATACAGTCGTAGTCAAGAAAAAGAATGGGAAGTGGTGAGCATTTGTAGGCTTCAATTATCTCGAAAAAGCATGTCTGAAAGATAACTTTCCACTCCCGCACATCGACCGACTGGTAGAGGAAACTGTAGGTCACCAACTCCTATCCTTTTTGGACCCCTTCTCCTAAAACAACATGAGAAGTCCATCGGTAAACGGTAAAATATCAGCCTTGAACAAACAAAGGTGCAAAGAGGCGTTCTCACAGCTCAAAGCCTACTTAAGCGAACCCCCGATAGTGGCAAAACCAGTAGAAGGAGAACCTTTGTACCTATATGTAGCCATTTATTTGGCAACAATGAGTAGGGTTTTGGTTCGCGAGGAATATATCGAGCAAAAAACCGGTCTACTACATTAGTAAAACGTTGATCGATACCAAAATGAGATATCCAACAATGGAAAAACTCGCTCTGGTAACATCAGCTCGGAAACTTTGACTATATTTCCATTCTCATATGGTCGTTATATTGACCTCGCAACCATTGAGGACAATCCTCCATAGTTTCAACCAATCAGGTATATTGGTGAAATGGGTTGTTAGGCTGAGTGAACACGACATAGAGTACAAAACCCCAACATGCGTTAAAGCACAAGTCTTGGCTGATTTTATAATCGAACTCCCCCGACCATCTACCTCGAGCTATCTTCTTCCAAGAAATGGACTCTCCATGTCGATGGTGCATCCTCAAAACAAGGATCTAGGATAGGAATTAAACTACCCTCCCCAAAAGAGAGGTACTAGAACAATATTTCCGACTCAAATTTGTTACATCGAACAGTAAAGCAGAGTACAAAGAACTTATAGCCGGACTTAAACTCATAATAGCAATCAAAACTCGAGAAGTAGACGCTTTCAGCGATTCTCAACTGGTCACGAGTCAGTTTCATGGCAACTATGAATCCAAGGATGAACGAATGGAAGAATATATTCAGATAGTTCTGAGACTCACATACCAAATTGATGCATTTGACCTAATTCGAATCCATCGAGGTAAAAACACCGCGGCTGATTCCCTCACACTGTTTGGCTTGATTTCAGACCGGGTAACCGGATCGGAAAACTCAGAATCGACATCATACTAAAGGCGTTATCCCTAAAAGATGACACTAAAAAATTGAACCAAAGTCGAGAAATCAACAGAAAACAAAATCGTCAATTTCAGGGGTCAATAAAAATATTGCTGATGTCTACGACGATATCGACTTATGAAAGGCCATTTATGTGGCTAACGTTCCAGACAACCTACTAAAGCTAATTTATGCGAATAAAGTTTCAAACACTGAGACAAAAAATGATTGGATAAATCCCATCATATTGTACATCATTGACGACATAACCCCCTCTGACAGGTGGAGTGCCAGAAAGCTCAATGCACAAAGTGTGAGGTACCGCGTCACGGATGGCAAACTTTTCAAACAAAGTCTTTTTGAACCTTACCTCAAATTCCTTAGCGGTGAGCGAACCCGAAAAATGATCACCTAAGCTAACAAGGCTTTTTGCATAAGTCATTCCAAAGGTCGAGCTTTGGCCTCAAGAATCAAAGTGTCGAGTGCAAAGCATTTTGTGGAAAGTGCGACAAGTATCAAAGGCACGCACCAATAATCCATCAACCATCGGAGAAACTCTCTTTGATATCCTCATTATATCCTTCTATGCAATGGGGAATAGATTTAGTGGGACCTCTGGTCGCATGGGGAAAGAAAATAGTGATGTAACTCATGGTCATGATGGATTGCTTCACTAGATGGGTCGAGGCTGAACCTTACCAAAAAATCAAATACGTTAACGTAAAGGAGTTTTTATGGCGAAACATAATATGTCGCCATGGACTTTCTCAAGAGACCGTCATCGTTAACGGATCTCAGTTCATATTGAATATCTGCTAAACATTCTGCAACTCGTGGAATATTAATATGACCTCCTCAACACCTCACTATCCTCGAGGAAACAGGCTAGCCGAAGAAGCTAACAAGTCTACCATTAACAACCTTACGAAAAGGTTTGATGAGTGCAAAAAGAGTTGGAGCGACGAGCTCGAAGGAGTACTTTGGGCCTATAGGATTACACCTCTAAAAATCCACAAAAGAAACACCCTTCTCCCTTGCCTATGGAATCGAGGTTGTATTTCCCTCATAAATCTTTGTATCGAGTATTCGGAGGAACTCAACAATTAAATGATAACCGACGAGCTCGGATTTTTCGACGAACATCGAAATCTCGCTCTCACTTGAATCCATAACTACCAGCAAGCCGCAACACGTTATTATAATTTCCGGATGAAAACAAGGCGATTTCAATAGGAGAGCTTGTCCTAAGAAAGGTGTCCAACCATAAAAGGGAAGAACACGATGGAAAACACAGTGAAAAGTGGGAAGGCCCTACCAGGTCATTGATATATTATGGGATGGTGTGCATCGACTTATCAAGTAAAGTCTTATTGACATAAGTCGGTAGAAACCCAAAAACCAGAACTATGACCATGGAATATCATTAACCTCAAAAAGTACTTTCACCAACAATATTGACTAAAATTGAACTACATAAAGGTTTGATCCCTTATAAAGGTACGTAGGCAGCTCGACATCGAGCGCTTTGTGAGAGACGAGTCTCGCACAGTCGATTCTTGTCTTGTAGGGTTTAACTTTTTAGGGAACAAAAGGTTCTAAGTAAACAACACGAAAAGAGATCCAAAAAATAGTTTTATTGATTGTTGACGGAAAAAGAGAGTACAAAAAGCATCACAGCAAAGAAAATTATAAGTTTTTCTGCTAGTGTTTTTAGCGTGTGTTGATCATAGGAAGTTCCTTGTCTTTTATTGTCACGGCGAGTCGGTTGGAAGATATTCGCCCGCAAGAATTCCGGAGATCCTCCTGTTATCAAAGCTTCCGTTTTCGTTCGGATTTACTTTTCTGCTTGGATTTCCCTTTTCTTGCTCTGATTTATCTTCCTCTTTTCTTGCTCGGATTTATCTTCCCATTTTATATTTATTTTTCCGAAACTTAGTTTTATCTTCTAGATGGACCGAAAAGAATGGTCCGAGCCTTCATAATACGATTCTATTAAGTTTTGGCTCAAGTTCTTTTTTCGTATAACTCATTGGGCATTTATATCAATGGCTAATAGATTTGAACCGCCTTTGGACATACGAGTAGGTTTAAGTCATTTATATGAAGATGGGTTACTGCTAATCGCGCATTCGGAGGAAGATATAGGCAAGTGTCCGAACAATTGGTCCGAGCAGACTGTCTTGCTCGGATCATCCGTTAAATGCTCAACTACCTAGTACAACGAACACATAACAACAATGTCACTACATGGGAACAAGAGATCGCTAATCGCACTTTGGCATCACAGCTCGCCAAACAGGAACGATGCTTTAATGCTCGTTTTGATGAGATTGCCAACCAGAACTCTTGAGATCGGCAAACATGCGATCAGAGAAATCCTTCGAGTCCCCCTCCTCGCACTTGCCTAGACTTCTCTCGGATCGCATCTCCACCTTAAAACTCACAAAACATCGAAACAAAGTCGACTGTCGGGTCCCCCCTCCGACATTCATAGCGACACCAATCACTTTCATCTCAAGTTCTGCTAAAAACGGACCTTGTGGGTAACCTAGACCAAAATCCTCCCGGTACACTCTCCAATCGTATAACAACGATATTAAACCGACATGGATGGGCGGTTCTGGTTTTGCCTCGAGCTCAAAACCTCCAATTGTTCAGGGTTCGATTTAATAACAAACTCCCCGAACCGATAACGGATCAGATTACACAAGGTCGATGCCAACATCAACCAAAGCGAGCCGATCCACTTTGGACAAAAACTGTCGGTTCAACCACAAACGTAGTTTGCTTTGCAAGCAACTGACGAACATGGCTTGCTTCATCAATACATCGAACATTATAACGTGCATTTCGTGAATTTGAGCTCGCAAGTCCATATTGCTACTGGTTTAGCGCCAAACGCCTTTCACTGATCGAACATCCTTCACTAGATTGCGCGATATGAGAAAAATCAAGTTCCAAAACTTTTCGAGGAAGTTGGTCCGAAAGGCTAACATAAGGGCATTTAGACTGGCAATAGCCCGACTCTACTTAACCGACGAAGAAAGAGACCCTGCATTTTGCAAACTCTTCGCAAAAACCTATCAAGCTCCACTTTGGAATGGTTTGCTTGACTGGAAGGAAAGTCTATCGACAACTTCAACTAGTTCATGACGGCTTTCTTATAGAAATAAAATATCTTTACGAAGTCAAACCACAAAAGCCGCCCTCTTTAACAAAACACAACGACCTGAGAAATCACTTTGTTCGTACACCGATATATTCAAAGAGCTAAATCCAGGATTTCGCACCCAAAAGACGACGTTGCTTTTCAGGGGCTGAGACGCGGAATATGGTATACAACCGAGTTCCTTAAACAACTCACGGTCTGTGAACCGGTATCCCTCGAAGATGCTTTAGATCACGATTCAGCGTTCACTATCCTCGAAAAGGAACCAATTATGCTCGTTGAAAAATCCGAAAGTAAAAGACTCAACCTAGCTCGCATAACCCCAATGGTCAATAAGATTCTCGCAAGTCCATGACCGTTCACGCCGTAGACAACCCAAAGGGATCAAGCAAATTTGAATACGATCCGAACAAATACTGTAAGCATCAAAAAAAAGAAAGGACACTCCACAGCCGAGTGTCAAACACGAGCTAGACTTGAAGCCAAAAAAATGGGAGGCCGAAAAATCCTAGGACTCCGAAGTGGAGGAGGAATCACCTCCCACAAATAAGGAACCAACAAAGTAAAGAGTCGAAGGTTAAAAATCCCTCTCAAAATAAAATAGAGTGATCGAAGGAGAATCAAACCACAAAACCCCTGCCCCAGGTTTACAAAAAAGAGTCCAACTCATCCTCGGTGAACTCAACCTCTGTGGCGTTCTAATAGGTTTGGCCTTTTTACCTCCTCCCACCCAAAGAAAACTCTGAGCTCACGCATCAATCTACCTCGATTTGGGGGGGGGGGGGTGGGGGTACGGGCTATACACCCTCAAAGGAGTCGACTTCATATTTTTCGGTTCGAAGCTCTTGAGACTCAATCAACTCGATTAAAGATCTCCAAAGTAGTGTCAAGACCGATATGGAGAAAGCTCCCATACAATGTCCCGATCACGAGATAACATTACGTGGTAGTGATACATTCAAACTAGACAAAACTCAAGATGACCCTCTACTAGTCTCCCTTGTCGTGGGAGATCTCGAACTCTTAGGATAATGATCGATACAAGACGCTTGGTCGACGTCCTTTTCTACGATGCCTTAAAAAATATGGAGTTTTATGACTCTAATATCGTTGAAGGACGAACAGTTCTCGTTGGCTTCACCATCAAAACGACATACTCTATAGGCTCTTTCTTCAAATTAATTATACATGGTGCAGTCTTAAGAATGACAAAGTTTGTAGTGGTAGACCGTCCAGCTCCATACAACGCCATTTTAGGCCGACGACAAATATACAATATGAAAGCTGTGCCTTTGACCTACCACCAATGCGTCAAATTTCCAACACTGAAAGGAACTAAAATTGTATAAGGAATTTAAAAATCTTCCAGAAGTTTCTACATGAACTGTACAACCATATAAAAAAGCTCTCATATAAAAATTACATAAGGAAGATGAGCTCCCTAAACAACGAACTTAATGGAAAATGACTTTAGTCAATGAAGTACCCCAAAAGACCTCGCCGTTAAATTCTGCATAGACGATGCTTATCCCGAAAAATGTGTTGGCATCAGAGCGGATCTCCCTAACTCCATAAAGAATGAAATGATATCACTCGTAAAAGAAAATGCGAACTCTTTTGCATGGTCCTCAGCCGACATGAAAGGAATTGATATCAACAAAACTAGTCACGAACTAAATGTCGACCCGACCTACAATACGATCAGTCGGGATCATTGCAAAATCGTATTAGATCGCTGAAGCCATAAGCAAATCGATCAATTACTCAAAATAGGGTCGATCAGAGAGGTGAAATACCGGAATTGGCTCGCAAATACAGTCGTAGTCAAGAAAAAGAATGGGAAGTGGTGAGCATTTGTAGGCTTCAATTATCTCGAAAAAGCATGTCTGAAAGATAACTTTCCACTCCCGCACATCGACCGACTGGTAGAGGAAACTGTAGGTCACCAACTCCTATCCTTTTTGGACCCCTTCTCCTAAAACAACATGAGAAGTCCATCGGTAAACGGTAAAATATCAGCCTTGAACAAACAAAGGTGCAAAGAGGCGTTCTCACAGCTCAAAGCCTACTTAAGCGAACCCCCGATAGTGGCAAAACCAGTAGAAGGAGAACCTTTGTACCTATATGTAGCCATTTATTTGGCAACAATGAGTAGGGTTTTGGTTCGCGAGGAATATATCGAGCAAAAAACCGGTCTACTACATTAGTAAAACGTTGATCGATACCAAAATGAGATATCCAACAATGGAAAAACTCGCTCTGGTAACATCAGCTCGGAAACTTTGACTATATTTCCATTCTCATATGGTCGTTATATTGACCTCGCAACCATTGAGGACAATCCTCCATAGTTTCAACCAATCAGGTATATTGGTGAAATGGGTTATTAGGCTGAGTGAACACGACATAGAGTACAAAACCCCAACATGCGTTAAAGCACAAGTCTTGGCTGATTTTATAATCGAACTCCCCCGACCATCTACCCCGAGCTATCTTCTTCCAAGAAATGGACTCTCCATGTCGATGGTGCATCCTCAAAACAAGGATCTAGGATAGGAATTAAACTACCCTCCCCAAAAGAGAGGTACTAGAACAATATTTCCGACTCAAATTTGTTACATCGAACAGTAAAGCAGAGTACAAAGAACTTATAGCCGGACTTAAACTCATAATAGCAATCAAAACTCGAGAAGTAGACGCTTTCAGCGATTCTCAACTGGTCACGAGTCAGTTTCATGGCAACTATGAATCCAAGGATGAACGAATGGAAGAATATATTCAGATAGTTCTGAGACTCACATACCAAATTGATGCATTTGACCTAATTCGAATCCATCGAGGTAAAAACACCGCGGCTGATTCCCTCACACTGTTTGGCTTGATTTCAGACCGGGTAACCGGATCGGAAAACTCAGAATCGACATCATACTAAAGGCGTTATCCCTAAAAGATGACACTAAAAAATCGAACGAAAGTCGAGAAATCAACAGAAAACAAAATCGTCAATTTCAGGGGTCAATAAAAATATTGCTGATGTCTACGACGATATCGACTTATGAAAGGCCATTTATGTGGCTAACGTTCCAGACAACCTACTAAAGCTAATTTATGCGAATAAAGTTTCAAACACTGAGACAAAAAATGATTGGATAAATCCCATCATATTGTACATCATTGACGACATAACCCCCTCTGACAGGTGGAGTACCAGAAAGCTCAATGCACAAAGTGTGAGGTACCGCGTCACGGATGGCAAACTTTTCAAACAAAGTCTTTTTGAACCTTACCTCAAATTCCTTAGCGGTGAGCGAACCCGAAAAATGATCACCTAAGCTAACAAGGCTTTTTGCATAAGTCATTCCAAAGGTCGAGCTTTGGCCTCAAGAATCAAAGTGTCGAGTGCAAAGCATTTTGTGGAAAGTGCGACAAGTATCAAAGGCACGCACCAATAATCCATCAACCATCGGAGAAACTCTCTTTGATATCCTCATTATATCCTTCTATGCAATGGGGAATAGATTTAGTGGGACCTCTGGTCGCATGGGGAAAGAAAATAGTGATGTAACTCATGGTCATGATGGATTGCTTCACTAGATGGGTCGAGGCTGAACCTTACCAAAAAAATCAAATACGTTAACGTAAAGGAGTTTTTATGGCGAAACATAATATGTCGCCATGGACTTTCTCAAGAGACCGTCATCGTTAACGGATCTCAGTTCATATTGAATATCTGCTAAACATTCTGCAACTCGTGGAATATTAATATGACCTCCTCGACACCTCACTATCCTCGAGGAAACAGGCTAGCCGAAGAAGATAACAAGTCTACCATTAACAACCTTACGAAAAGGTTTGATGAGTGCAAAAAGAGTTGGAGCGACGAGCTCGAAGGAGTACTTTGGGCCTATAGGATTACACCTCTAAAAATCCACAGAAGAAACACCCTTCTCCCTTGCCTATGGCATCGAGGTTGTATTTCCCTCATAAATCTTTGTATCGAGTATTCGGAGGAACTCAACAATTAACTGATAACCGACGAGCTCGGATTTTTCGACGAACATCGAAATCTCGCTCTCACTTGAATCCATAACTACCAGCAAGCCGCAACACGTTATTATAATTTCCGGATGAAAACAAGGCGATTTCAAGTAGGAGAGCTTGTCCTAAGAAAGGTGTCCAACCATAAAACGGAAGAACACGATGGAAAACACAGTGAAAAGTGGGAAGGCCCTACCAGGTCATTGATATAGTATGGGATGGTGTGCATCGACTTATCAAGTAAAGTCTTATTGACATAAGTCGGTAGAAACCCAAAAACCAGAACTATGACCATGGAATATCATTAACCTCAAAAAGTACTTTCACCAACAATATTGACTAAAATTGAACTACATAAAGGTTTGATCCCTTATAAAGGTACGTAGGCAGCTCGACATCGAGCGCTTTGTGAGAGACGAGTCTCGCACAGTCGATTCTTGTCTTGTAGGGTTTAACTTTTTAGGGAACAAAAGGTTCTAAGTAAACAACACGAAAAGAGATCCAAAAAATAGTTTTATTGATTGTTGACGGAAAAAGAGAGTACAAAAAGCATCAGAGCAAAGAAAATTATAAGTTTTTCTGCTAGTGTTTTTAGCGTGTGTTGATCATAGGAAGTTCCTTGTCTTTTATAGTCACGGCGAGTCGGTTGGAAGATATTCGCCCGCAAGAATTCCGGAGATCCTCCTGTTATCAAAGCTTCCGTTTTCGTTCGGATTTACTTTTCTGCTTGGATTTCCCTTTTCTTGCTCTGATTTATCTTCCTCTTTTCTTGCTCGGATTTATCTTCCCATTTTATATTTATTTTTCCGCGACTTAGTTTTATCTTCTAGATGGACCGAAAAGAATGGTCCGAGCCTTCATAATACGATTCTATTAAGTTTTGGCTCAAGTTCTTTTTTCGTATAACTCATTGGGCATTTATATCAATGGCTAATAGATTTGAACCGCCTTTGGACATACGAGTAGGTTTAAGTCATTTATATGAAGATGGGTTACTGCTAATCGCGCATTCGGAGGAAGATATAGGCAAGTGTCCGAACAATTGGTCCGAGCAGACTGTCTTGCTCGGATCATCCGTTAAATGCTCAACTACCTAGTACAACGAACACATAACAACAATGTCACTACATGGGAACAAGAGATCGCTAATCGCACTTTGGCAACACAGCTCGCCAAACAGGAACGATGCTTTAATGCTCGTTTTGATGAGATTGCCAACCAGAACTCTTGAGATCGGCAAACATGCGATCAGAGAAATCCTTCGAGTCCCCCTCCTCGCACTTGCCTAGACTTCTCTCGGATCGCATCTCCGCCTTAAAACTCACAAAACATCGAAACAAAGTCGACTGTCGGGTCCCCCCTCCGACATTCATAGCGACACCAATCACTTTCATCTCAAGTTCTGCTAAAAACGGACCTTGTGGGTAACCTAGACCAAAATCCTCCCGGTACACTCTCCAATCGTATAACAACGATATTAAACCGACATGGATGGGCGGTTCTGGTTTTGCCTCGAGCTCAAAACCTCCAATTGTTCAGGGTTCGATTTAATAACAAACTCCCGAACCGATAACGGATCAGATTACACAAGGTCGATGCCCAACATCAACCAAAGCGAGCCGATCCACTTTGGACAAAAACTGTCGGTTCAACCACAAACTTAGTTTGCTTTGCAAGCAACTGACGAACATGGCTTGCTTCATAAATACATCGAACATTATAAGGTGCATTTAGTGAATTTGAGCTCGCAAGTCCATATTGCTACTAGTTTAGCGCCAAACGCCTTTCACTGATCGAACATCCTTCACTAGATTGCGCGATATGAGAAAAATCAAGTTCCAAAACTTTTCGAGGAAGTTGGTCCGAAAGGCTAACATAAGGGCATTTAGACTGGCAATAGCCCGACTCTACTTAACCGACGAAGAAAGAGACCCTGCATTTTGCAAACTCTTCGCAAAAACCTATCAAGCTCCACTTTGGAATGGTTTGCTTGACTGGAAGGAAAGTCTATCGACAACTTCAACTAGTTCATGACGGCTTTCTTATAGAAATAAAATATCTTTACGAAGTCAAACCACAAAAGCCGCCCTCTTTAACAAAACACAACGACCTGAGGAATCACTTTGTTCGTACACCGATATATTCAAAGAGCTAAATCCAGGATTTCGCACCCAAAAGACGACGTTGCTTTTCAGGGGCTGAGACGCGGAATATGGTATACAACCGAGTTCCTTAAACAACTCACGGTCTGTGAACCGGTATCCCTCGAAGATGCTTTAGATCACGATTCAGCGTTCACTATCCTCAAAAAGGAACCAATTATGCTCGTTGAAAAATCCGAAAGTAAAAGACTCAACCTAGCTCGCATAACCCCAATGGTCAATAAGATTCTCGCAAGTCCATGACCGTTCACGCCGTAGACAACCCAAAGGGATCAAGCAAATTTGAATACGATCCGAACAAATACTGTAAGCATCAAAAAAAGAAAGGACACTCCACAGCCGAGTGTCAAACACGAGCTAGACTTGAAGCCAAAAAAATGGGAGGCCGAAAAATCCTAGGACTCCGAAGTGGAGGAGGAATCACCTCCCACAAATAAGGAACCAACAAAGTAAAGAGTCGAAGGTTAAAAATCCCTCTCAAAATAAAATAGAGTGATCGAAGGAGAATCAAACCACAAAACCCCTCCCCCAGGTTTACAAAAAAGAGTCCAACTCATCCTCTGTGGCGTTCTAATAGGTTTGGCCTTTTTACCTCCTCCCACCCAAAGAAAACTCTGAGCTCACGCATCAATCTACCTCGATTTGGGGGTGGGGGGGGGGGGGGGGGTGGGGGTACGGGCTATACACCCTCAAAGGAGTCGACTTCATATTTTTCGGTTCGAAGCTCTTGAGACTCAATCAACTCGATTAAAGATCTCCAAAGTAGTGTCAAGACCGATATGGAGAAAGCTCCCATACAATGTCCCGATCACGAGATAACATTACGTGGTAGTGATACATTCAAACTAGACAAAACTCAAGATGACCCTCTACTAGTCTCCCTTGTCGTGGGAGATCTCGAACTCTTAGGATAATGATCGATACAAGACGCTTGGTCGACGTCCTTTTCTACGATGCCTTAAAAAATATGGAGTTTTATGACTCTAATATCGTTGAAGGACGAACACTTCTCGTTGGCTTCACCATCAAAACGACATACTCTATAGGCTCTTTCTTCAAATTAATTATACATGGTGCAGTCTTAAGAATGACAAAGTTTGTAGTGGTAGACCGTCCAGCTCCATACAACGCCATTTTAGGCCGACAACAAATATACAATATGAAAGCTGTGCCTTTGACCTACCACCAATGCGTCAAATTTTCAACACTGAAAGGAACTAAAATTGTATAAGGAATTTAAAAATCTTCCAGAAGTTTCTACATGAACTGTACAACCATATAAAAAAGCTCTCATATAAAAATTACATAAGGAAGATGAGCTCCCTAAACAACGAATTTAATGGAAAATGACTTTAGTCAATGAAGTACCCCAAAAGACCTCACCGTTAAATTCTGCATAGACGATGCTTATCCCGAAAAATGTGTTGGCATCAGAGCGGATCTCCCTAACTCCATAAAGAATGAAATGATATCACTCGTAAAAGAAAATGCGAACTCTTTTGCATGGTCCTCAGCCGACATGAAAGGAATTGATATCAACAAAACTAGTCACGAACTAAATGTCGACCCGACCTACAATACGATCAGTCGGGATCATTGCAAAATCGTATTAGATCGCTGAAGCCATAAGCAAATCGATCAATTACTCAAAATAGGGTCGATCAGAGAGGTGAAATACCGGAATCGGCTCGCAAATACAGTCGTAGTCAAGAAAAAGAATGGGAAGTGGTGAGCATTTGTAGGCTTCAATTATCTCGAAAAAGCATGTCTGAAAGATAACTTTCCACTCCCGCACATCGACCGACTGGTAGAGGAAACTGTAGGTCACCAACTCCTATCCTTTTTGGACCCCTTCTCCTAAAACAACATGAGAAGTCCATCGGTAAACGGTAAAATATCAGCCTTGAACAAACAAAGGTGCAAAGAGGCGTTCTCACAGCTCAAAGCCTACTTAAGCGAACCCCCGATAGTGGCAAAACCAGTAGAAGGAGAACCTTTGTACCTATATGTAGCCATTTATTTGGCAACAATGAGTAGGGTTTTGGTTCGCGAGGAATATATCGAGCAAAAAACCGGTCTACTACATTAGTAAAACGTTGATCGATACCAAAATGAGATATCCAACAATGGAAAAACTCGCTCTGGTAACATCAGCTCGGAAACTTTGACTATATTTCCATTCTCATATGGTCGTTATATTGACCTCGCAACCATTGAGGACAATCCTCCATAGTTTCAACCAATCAGGTATATTGGTGAAATGGGTTATTAGGCTGAGTGAACACGACATAGAGTACAAAACCCCAACATGCGTTAAAGCACAAGTCTTGGCTCATTTTATAATCGAACTCCCCCGACCATCTACCTCGAGCTATCTTCTTCCAAGAAATGGACTCTCCATGTCGATGGTGCATCCTCAAAACAAGGATCTAGGATAGGAATTAAACTACCCTCCCCAAAAGAGAGGTACTAGAACAATATTTCCGACTCAAATTTGTTACATCGAACAGTAAAGCAGAGTACAAAGAACTTATAGCCGGACTTAAAATCATAATAGCAATCAAAACTCGAGAAGTAGACGCTTTCAGCGATTCTCAACTGGTCACGAGTCAGTTTCATGGAAACTATGAATCCAAGGATGAACGAATGGAAGAATATATTCAGATAGTTCTGAGACTCACATACCAAATTGATGCATTTGACCTAATTCGAATCCATCGAGGTAAAAACACCGCGGCTGATTCCCTCACACTGTTTGGCTTGATTTCAGACCGGGTAACCGGATCGGAAAACTCAGAATCGACATCATACTAAAGGCGTTATCCCTAAAAGATGACACTAAAAAATCGAACTAAAGTCGAGAAATCAACAGAAAACAAAATCGTCAATTTCAGGGGTCAATAAAAATATTGCTGATGTCTACGACGATATCGACTTATGAAAGGCCATTTATGTGGCTAACGTTCCAGACAACCTACTAAAGCTAATTTATGCGAATAAAGTTTCAAACACCGAGACAAAAAATGATTGGATAAATCCCATCATATTGTACATCATTGACGACATAACCCCCTCTGACAGGTGGAGTGCCAGAAAGCTCAATGCACAAAGTGTGAGGTACCGCGTCACGGATGGCAAACTTTTCAAACAAAGTCTTTTTGAACCTTACCTCAAATTCCTTAGCGGTGAGCGAACCCAAAAAATGATCACCTAAGCTAACAAGGCTTTTTGCATAAGTCATTCCAAAGGTCGAGCTTTGGCCTCAAGAATCAAAGTGTCGAGTGCAAAGCATTTTGTGCAAAGTGCGACAAGTATCAAAGGCACGCACCAATAATACATAAACCATCGGAGAAACTCTCTTTGATATCCTCATTATATCCTTCTATGCAATGGGGAATAGATTTAGTGGGACCTCTGGTCGCATGGGGAAAGAAAATAGTGATGTAACTCATGGTCATGATGGATTGCTTCACTAGATGGGTCGATGCTGAACCTTACCAAAAAAATCAAATACGTTAACGTAAAGGAGTTTTTATGGCGAAACATAATATGTCGCCATGGACTTTCTCAAGAGACCGTCATCGTTAACGGATCTCAGTTCATATTGAATATCTGCTAAACATTCTGCAACTCGTGGAATATTAATATGACCTCTTCGACACCTCACTATCCTCGAGGAAACAGGCTAGCCGAAGAAGCTAACAAGTCTACCATTAACAACCTTACGAAAAGGTTTGATGAGTGCAAAAAGAGTTGGAGCGACGATCTCGAAGGAGTACTTTGGGCCTATAGGATTACACCTCGAAAAATCCACAGAAGAAACACCCTTCTCCCTTGCCTATGGCATCGAGGTTGTATTTCCCTCATAAATCTTTGTATCGAGTATTCGGAGGAACTCAACAATTAAATGATAACCGACGAGCTCGGATTTTTCGACGAACATCGAAATCTCGCTCTCACTTGAATCCATAACTACCAGCAAGCCGCAACACGTTATTATAATTTCCGGATGAAAACAAGGCGATTTCAAGTAGGAGAGCTTGTCCTAAGAAAAGTGTCCAACCATAAAATGGAAGAACACGATGGAAAACACAGTGAAAAGTGGGAAGGCCCTACCAGGTCATTGATATAGTATGGGATGGTGTGCATCGACTTATCAAGTAAAGTCTTATTGACATAAGTCGGTAGAAACCCAAAAACCAGAACTATGACCATGGAATATCATTAACCTCAAAAAGTACTTTCACCAACAATATTGACTAAAATTGAACTACATAAAGGTTTGATCCCTTATAAAGGTACGTAGGCAGCTCGACATCGAGCGCTTTGTGAGAGACGAGTCTCGCACAGTCGATTCTTGTCTTGTAGGGTTTAACTTTTTAGGGAACAAAAGGTTCTAAGTAAACAACACGAAAAGAGATCCAAAAAATAGTTTTATTGATTGTTGACGGAAAAAGAGAGTACAAAAAGCATCACAGCAAAGAAAATTATAAGTTTTTCTGCTAGTGTTTTTAGCGTGTGTTGATCATAGGAAGTTCCTTGTCTTTTATAGTCACGGCGAGTCGGTTGGAAGATATTCGCCCGCAAGAATTCCGGAGATCCTCCTGTTATCAAAGCTTCCGTTTTCGTTCGGATTTACTTTTCTGCTTGGATTTCCCTTTTCTTGCTCTGATTTATCTTCCTCTTTTCTTGCTCGGATTTATCTTCCCATTTTATATTTATTTTTCCGCGACTTAGTTTTATCTTCTAGATGGACCGAAAAGAATGGTCCGAGCCTTCATAATACGATTCTATTAAGTTTTGGCTCAAGTTCTTTTTTCGTATAACTCATTGGGCATTTATATCAATGGCTAATAGATTTGAACCGCCTTTGGACATACGAGTAGGTTTAAGTCATTTATACGAAGATGGGTTACTGCTAATCGCGCATTCGGAGGAAGATATAGGCAAGTGTCCGAACAATTGGTCCGAGCAGACTGTCTTGCTCGGATCATCCGAGCATACTGTCTTGCTCGGATCGTCCGAGCAGTTGGCCTTGCTCGGACTGTCCGTGCAGTTGGCCGTGCTCGCACTGTCCTAGCATCCAACAATGTTTGGACTGTCCGAGCAACTAGATTTTCCAATCATGGGTCGTCTGATCAGTTGGTTAACTTGGGCTATCTGAGCATCTGAGCTTGCCAATGGATTTTTTTGAGTGGTCTTCCTGTCTATGTGATTCACCCGAGCAGTTTGGTTGCTCAGAAGTTTGGCTAACTTGTTTCATACATTTTTTACGAAAGGATACTTATACGAAACATAATCATGTCCAATCACTTAGTCCATTTTCGACTATTGATTTCGTCGAGGGGGATTTCGACCCCAACAGTTAGCTCCTAGCTCGTCATATTTGAGTGCGAAAATCGCGAGTTTTAAGTAGTCGAGACGAAAACAATTGTACGAAAGTTTGGCCAAGCCGTTCTTCTTTTCGACGATTGTTTAGTCGCAACAGAATATTTTTGGAATACTTTTATCGTAGATAGCGGAAGCGATTATCCAATCGAGCTTGCTAGCTACTTCCCAGTGAAAGGCTGCTTAAGAATTTCGAAAGAATGCTTGTATCGCACAGCCGTGCGAAGCTGGTTTAGCATTTTTCTGAGCGAAGTCTTAAGCACGATTAGTCTAAGCAAGGTTAGCCTAAGCATACTTTTGCTTAACTAATCGTGTGTAATCACGATTAAAATCCCATGTCTTGGAAAAATTAATACGATGAGATTACCGAGCATGATTAGCCTAAGCATGCTTATGCTAAACTAATCGAGGAGCAACCTTGAGATGATTTCTTCTCTGAAGACACAAAACCCTATCGCGTTTGAAGTTGAGGAGGAAAATTTAGAGCTGGAGAAAACTAGCCTTGAGGTGAGCGATATCCTTGAGTATGATATGCTTATGGTCGAAGCTGACGGTTACTTTGATCTTTTTCCCTTTTCGAGCGACCTTGATAGCCCATCGCAATGGGATACGTCACTTCAGGCTGAACGGCGTCAGCTGGTGTAACCGATGCTTTTGGTTCCAATATCTGAGTGTCGGGGTTGTCAATTTTATTTATCTTTGTGTTGTTGTTTTGTATTTAGAGTATCAATGAACTTCTTGATTTGGTTTGTTTTATGAATGAGATGTTTTGCTCCAATATTCATTTTCTTAATCTATGAATCTTCGAATTTGTGTCGTTGATTTTCGTTCCCGCTTTAAAAGGTGAGTACGTGCTCTACTCGTCATTGACCATGGGCCGCGTCGAGTGAAAGCGTTGCGGAAAATCCGAGAAACTTGGTGCGCCGAGCATGATAAGCTAGTTGGCATGCTCCATTTTCTTAAGCGATTATGAAATTTAAGCAAGCATGCTTGGTTTGTCCGAACGGACGATCGCACCGAATAAGTCAGTTAACCTACTTGGTGATCGCTTTCCGAACAGTCCAATCTTGCCACGGCGCCGAGCCGGACGTTCAGAAAGGTTAACCAGATTGTGATGCCGAGTAATACATGGAAGGTCGAGTAAAGATTTCGGACCAGGACATTCGCGAAATGTTATTGGGCCCGAAAAAGATGCTGGATGTGGTAGCGATTCCTCCGAGCAGCGAGGGATTGTCGAGCAAGATGATGGAAAGCTCATGTAATTGTTGGGCAGAATGAACTGACGGACAGAGATAAGTGAACTGAGTAATTGATCTCCGAGCAGAATTTACCGCGGAGAGGCCGATAAGTAGAATACGCAAGCATGGTGATATGCCAGACATGAATCACGCTGAGCAGAGTAGTGTGTCGAGCAGGGCAGTATGGGGAAAGGCGGACAGGTTTGGTGTGTTAGGTTTTCGGCTCGGATCTTGGTGTGTTGTGGTCGTGGAGCAATCGATTGGGAGCTCTGCTCAGCAATATGCCGAGGAGTTGGAAGGTTTCTGAGAAACTTCAGCTTGGTCGGAAAGGATGACCGATCGAACATATTTCGGAAAGCTTGTAGAGACGGCGACCTGCTCGAGTGCCGATCATAGCTTGGCTCGTGATACCGAGCAGACATCATGCACGCGGAGAAGCATCATACACGCCGAGCAGTCCGGTCGCGAAAGCTCCGAGAAGATTTCTCGTTTTCAGATACAGGCTGATCTCGCCAAGCAAGGATCACCACATTTCCGAGCATGACATTTGAGTCTTATATTTTGAGCAGTCTGACTGCCCGGAAGCTTCGCTGAGAAGTTTCCAGCATCTTACGTAAAATGTAGTTCCGGACCAGCGTGCTTGGGAAAGTTCTATTGGGTTTTGATTTAAGTTATGAGTTCAAAGGTTTGTGAGATATACTCAACTTACAGACCTATTTTGGTAATGAAATGATGCTTAAGACCAGCGCGCTTAGAAGCGTTTAACTGGGTTTTGAGTTATACTCAGAGGTTGAAGGTTAGCGAGGTATACTCGACTTATAGACCTATTTCGGTAATGAAATGATGCTTAAGACCAGCATGCTTAGGAGAGTTTTGCCGGGTTTCGGGTCAAGTTCTGATTTCAAAGGTTAGCGAGATATACTCTACTTACGGACCTATTTCGGTAATGAAATGATGATTAAGACCAGCATGCTTAGAAGCGTTTGACTGGGTTTTGAGTTAAACTCCGAGTTTGAAGGTTAGCGAGGTATACTCGACCTACATACCTGTTTCGGTAGAAAATTTACCATCTTGGATATACCTAGCGGATATTAGACTGAGGTATACTCGGTCGGAATTTCTATAGCGCGCTTTTAAATATGTGAAGATGTATAAGAACTGTCATCCATATAGGATGTATTGGTGATTGTCTGTAAGGGACGTGATTGTTCGTCTGTTGTGGCCATCAACAGACGAGAAAGAAAATACTGAGAAAAATGTAAGTGTACTAACCTTGATTGAAGCAATATAATTGTGGAATGATCGGTGAATTGAGTTTCTCGCAGGAATGTCAAACAATGGGACGTGCATGAAGATTTCTGAGCAGTCTTTCACGCGTATTGATCCATCTCGGAGTAGGTCAGGGATCATTTTGCCGAGCAGACTTGTGAGTTGCCGAGCAAGATGATCGCGTCCGAGCAGGATATGCTGTCCGAGTAATGGGCATGCTGAGCACACCGTTTGGTATTCCATCCGAGATCCGAAAGCCGAGCAGGGTCTGCTGTCTACGCGCCAAGGAAGATTTCCGAGAAAAACATGATGCGGCATGACTTGTCGCTGAGCAGATTTATACGACGAGATGCTGAGAAGGCGAAACACAACTTCGCCGAGCAGTCCACGATCTCGAGCAGACTGGGCGATGCCGAGCAGAACCATCGTTGGTTACATGATAGTCCGATATGTTGAATGACCGAATAGCCGAGCATGTTGGAATGTACGAATTGCCGAGCAGGGAAAACAACTTCTCGTTGCGAGCTGCCAATCAGGATTCTCCGAGAAGGTTCAGTCCAAGGTGAGTCATTGTTGCGTTTTAGTCTGGTTCGAGAATTTTTAGAATTTATGGTGTGGAGGCATTGATATATACGGACCTACTCCACCCTTTTAGAGGGGGGACAGATGAACCAATCAAAAGAACGACTGCCTACATACCCCTTTTGGGGATCAAGTCGTCTCGTAGTTCAAGTTGTTTCTCGTCTTTTTTTATGGTCTGAAGTCTCGACTTAGTGATAGTACTTTTTCATATGCATTGCGTTCCAAATTATTGGAATATTGACATCATCCATGTTGGTTAATTCATATGATCTGAGGCGAACTACTTTCGTAACTCTGTATGGTCCTTCCCAGTTTGCTCCTAGTTTGCCCGCGTTTATTTCTACGGTGTTCTGAAACAATTTTCATAGGACTAGGTCACCTTTGCGGAACCTTCGGCTGTGGACGTTTGAGTTGTAATATTTGGCAGTTGGTTGTGGGTAGTTTTGGATGTGGACAAATGCATGATCGCATCGTTCGTTGATTCAGTCCTTCTTGTCCTGGAAGCAGTCTGCAGCGTACCCCTGGTAATTTGACCTCAGCTGGAATCACGCATTCTGTTCCATAGACGTGTATAAATGGTGTTGCACCAGTTTCTCGTCGGGGTGTTGTCTGATGAGACCAAAGGACTCCTTCTAGCTCGTCTGCCCATCGGCCTTTCTTTTCGTCGAGTCGTTTCTTTAATCCAACCAGGACGTTTTTGTTAGCAGCTTCCGCTTGTTTGTTACCTCAGGGGTAACACGGAGTGGACTTTAGTAGCTGTATCTTCCACGTTTGGCAGAAAGCTTCGAAACGAGTGGAGATGAACGCGAGCCGTTGTTTGTGATGATCTCATAAGGAACTCCAAGCCTGCATATGATGTTTTCCATACGAATTGTTCCACCTGGGCTTCTTTGATGTTGGCGTAAGATTCAGGTTCAATCAATTTTGAGAAGTAGTCTGTTAGGATAAGGAGGAATCACTTTTGCTTGGATTGGTAAAGTAAACCTACTATATCCATTGACCAGCGCATGAAAGGATATGGTGTGGAAATGGATGAAAGTAGCTCAGCCGGTTGATGAATAGTCAGAGCGTTTCTCTGGCATTTTCACATTTCCGGGAAAACTTCTCGTAGTCCTTGATCATTATTAGCCAGAAGTAGCCTTGACGCTTGATTTTGATTGCCAAGGCTTTGTCCTCTGAATGGTTTCCGCATGAATTACTATGAACTTGTTCCATGATACGCCTTGCTTCTCTGCCTTTGAAGCAATACATTAGAGGCCCGGACGGGCTCCATTTGTAAACGTTTCCGTCCATCAAGACGTAACGAGCAACCTGCACTTTGATTTTGCGAGCTGCCCATTTGTCTTCTGGAAGTTTGCTGCCCATTATGTATACACGAATTGCTCCCATTGGAACCATATTCTTCTCCTGGCTGTGTGTCATACGTTTTATACGAAATGATATTTATACGAAACATAATCATGTCCGATCACTTAGTCCATTTTCAACCCAAACACGCATCCGCCTCCAACAAATCATAACATATACGATCTTGTGTAAACTGAGAAGTGTCGATCATCTTTAGGTTGACTACCACACATCGTTTTTCATGCGTGGTTAGGCACTAATCGAACTCATGAATCGTTGAGTTCGTCGCTATCATCAATGTTATGTACAAACTTTTATTTTATTTAATAAGAATTTATTTGTCATAGCCTTAGCAACCTCTAAATGGTCTACGTCAAAACTAATGTGATCTCAAAACGGTCCAACTGCCGCGATCTCAAAACGATCCATTTCGCAACCTTGCATCAATCTTAAAATGATCGATATAGACAAAAACATGTAATTTAATGTAATAGTTCCAAAAGTCGCGACCTCGAAAGTGGTCCATTGATGGGCTCAGAGTTTTAACCCTATACTAACTGTAAGTGCACAAGAAAATCAATGTAGTACTTAGGGATCGAATCCACGAGGACTCTAGGCAACGATAGAATTAGAACAGGAAATATTTAAACTAGGAGAAAGCAAATTGTATTGAGAAACTAAAAAGCAATGCGAGAAAGTAAACAAGTAGAAAGTTGTGGTTGTAAGCAATTAACTAAGGACGCTAAGTCTAGGGAGTTCTCAGGAAGTCTGACAAGCAGACAAATCAATTCAGTCAGGATCTAATTAAACACAGTTCTAGAACTCAAAACACAGATATAAAATTAACCAACTTTCGTTGTGAGAATTCTCTAAGCCTAATTGCAGAAATCCAAATGTCTTTGTAATTCCTAACAGATTAAACCAGCTTTAATGATCAAGTTCGATATGTTCACAATCTAATTAAACCAAATTTCTTTGCGAGTAATTATATTGCTCAACCTAAATAGTTCAGATTCTAAACAACACTTTCGTGTCAATCTAGCAACCTAAGATCTAGATTCTAAGTGATCAAGTTAGAACTAGCATTAAACACAATTTAGTTTGAAGAACATCTATTGATATGAATCCTTAACTGAATTAATTATATCTAGCAAGTCATAAAATCCCTATTGAGAATCCCTAAACCTAACTTTGAATCTACTCAGACATAGATAATGTAAACATAATCAATGAATTAATAGATATCATAAAAGAGATTAAACAAGTAAAGGGGTTCGAAATCTTCTCCAAAAAAAAGGTGTAGTACAAGATCAGATCAGCCCCAAATAACTCTAGTAACTCTCTGCTCTAAAGTATGATATGTTGGATCTCCTAGGATCTAGGGTTCGTTATATTGAAATTACCAACCTCGTTCTTACCTAGAATTGGCAGCGGAATGATTGGTGAACGAGATTAGTTAGCGACTCAGATGCTCCGCCTCTACCAGATACACACGCACACAAACCTGGAAACCGAGATGCTAGTGCCGGATCTATGGGATCTTTGAGTTTTGGTGTTTCTGCCTCTTCTATCAAGAAAGAGACGACGGCTGATGTTCTAGGTCGAAAACCATCAGGTTTTATTCGACCTAGAATCACACATAACGGGCCAGACTCGTTTGAGTCATAAAATCGAAAAGCCCTTTCGAAACCCGAACTGTGTCGACCGACACACATACTGTGTCGATCGACACAACACCATTTGCTCGATATTAATGTGTATCCAATACACATTAACATGATCATTACCATAATGATCATTCCCATATTTTAGCTTCCAGTTTGCGTAGGTGTGTGACCCTATAGGATCATATAATACTGGCAGTAAGTCTACAACTTACAGATTGCAAGAGGCTTCTAGCAAAACATTGCAACCGCCCAGTATTATACGAATGTCTAATCTCGACACACAATTATCATCAGGAGTGAGTACAAGTGTGATTTCAGGACACTATCCCAACAATCTCCCACTTGTACTGGAATCATCAATTTCTATAATCCTTTTATCTCTATATCTCGATTTGGCATAAGGAAAGATTGGTGTCATCCTTATTAAGCCAACATCGTGTTTATCGAACTCCTGATCTTATACTGAACATTACAAACAACTGAACTACAGTTCGTTTGAGTGCGGCCACACATTTTTTTTCTCAGTATTAAATCTTCGATAGGCCCTGAGATATTTATCTCCCGTTATTCAGGAGGGACAAATCCCATCTTGTTTCATCCCTATTTCAACGCACACTTCATGATATACCTGAACAGTGCCGTTACAGTCGCCAGTTAAGGGTCGACGTTTGACAAAGTCAAAGTGTACCAATTCATATGCAAGAAAGCATGATGAACTCAGGTCTAAGGACTATACTCTATAGTCGTAATGAGAACCTCTCATGACACATATATAACTATCCTGGAGACTTCTCATTAGCGAGTCACGTCCGATCATATGTTCACCAACATATATCTATGTGACTGACTGTGATACTCATATCATTGACTCCAAGAAACTTAGTCAACAGTCACCTCACAAGCTAGTTTCTCGCGGTTGTTATTGTCCCACTTTAACAACCTCGACTAGGGACACATCATAATTTATGTCATTTGTTACTTATAGGGTTTCATGATCAAGTCCTCAACTTGATGGCCTATAATATGACATAAACTTATTTTGGGACCATTATTTAATTATCCAATAATCAAATAATGTTGATGTCAGTTTTTCATAAACATGACCATATCATATCTATCTGAACATCATAACTAAACTAACTCCCACTAGAATCAAGACCAAGTCTTCAGATATCTAGTACCTACAGCAACATTATACAACTCGTGCTTAGGTTGTGAGAGATGCTGCGGTGTTCTTGCTTGGAACCATTCCAACAAACCACACTGCTATTCTTTAATGAGCACTATTCTACGGTCCTCTGCTTGGAAACCTTTCAAACAGACAGCACCGCTACTCAGGCAAAAGACATAACCAGGTGGGAACCGGGAATCATCTTTGTCCGTCTAACTACTCATAACTGATTCATCTTTTTCTCAGTTGTACAAGAACCTATCCTTAGTGTTTCTCAAACACTTGGGGATATTCCTTACAATTGTCCAGTGACTCTTACCGGAACAAGTTGGTATCTTCTCGTCATGCTTTATGCGTCAGCTGCATTTAGACGAGCACAAAATATGGCATTCATGATGGATTCTATTGCATAAGCAAACGGAATCACACTCATAGACACTAGCTCAGCCAGTGTCCAAGACACTTCATCTTGCTAAAATCATTGCCATAAGACCTTTGGTGTGAAGCCATTCTTGGAATCATGCATATTGGAACTTTCCAGTACCTTATAATCATAAGGATTCTGACACGATCCAATTAGCTCTTCTGATCCATCTCAATGGAACCATATTCCAAGGGCTTACGCGGCTTCTCCCATGTCCATCGTTAAATTTGACTTCCGACCCAAATATTGACAAGACTTTAGCGTCGGAACGTCGTTTATGAGATTAAGTACGTTCTAAACATACAGTTTGAGAATTGCAACTACGCTCCCACTAGTTTACTTGTAAACACACGGTTTCTATTCGTTCCTGATCGAGTCAAAACCTTTGACCGTTTTAACAGAACATAGATTCCAACTCCAAGATGCCTGCTTCAATCGGCGAAGCTAACATGCATAACTAGTCAATTTTCGGAGTTGGGGCTCACCTTCGCTTCTTTGAATTTCGCAGGTCCGTCACTTTTCAATGATCAACAGATCACGACAATCGGCTACGAGAAATCACTCTCGAGTTAGTGACGGATCCTTTCGGATCTGCGAATTTTAGGCTCCACAGGTGTAGATCCTACATCCCTCTGTAGATCCAACCGCTGCTCTCCCTCAGCAGGTTGAACAGCCTCCTATGTTTCTCGAATTTCTTCTAGTTGTACTTTTACTCCCACTGTTCTTCCTGGAAAAAACAGAGTTCCGAACAACAAAACTTTGTTCTCGGATTGGTTGCAAAAGTACTAAGCCTGGGTTTCCCTAGGACAACCAGCGAAGCAGCACTTATCAGTTTTGGGTTCAAGTTTGTTTGATGACAACAAACCTTGCAATCCCAATTAATCAGAAAAACACATTTGGAAATCACCCAGTCCACATCCAATGTGGTGTTTTTCACTGATTCTGATAGAAAACTTATTTAGCGTAAACATGTTCATTTTAGAGCGTATTTTAAAAGAATAATGGAAGATTCATGTGACTCATCATTAATCGGAGCATATCCAATAAGATCCGATTCATTCTCTTAGAAATGACTTCACACTCACTTAGATGATCACCCAATTCTTGACTCAAGTATTTTTCCTCCGCGATCTAATCGAGGATCTCAATACTTCTGTCAAATCGGTTCTATACTTCATTCTGAAACTCCTTTGATCATTCCAAAGGATTCTGACTCGTGTCTCATCAAATGAACACAGTCACACTTACTGAAGCCATCAATAAGTCAATGAAGTATTGAAGTTTTCCTTTGGCACTAATGCTCATCGGGCCACATACATCAGTACGTGTAAGGCCCAATAAGCCTCTGGCCCTTTTCTTTAGCTCTGCTAAAGAAGCCTTAGTCATTTGGCCCAGCAAGCAGAATTCATGTCTCAATTGATTTACAATCAAATGAAACTGAAGCCCATAACTATGGAACTTCTGAAGCCGCTTCACTCTATTTGGTCAATATGACTATGCTGAGGAAAAATCGAGTTCAAGTCATCAGACTTAAATTGTTTGATATTTATGTTATATTTAAGCGTATGTTGGTTTAAGATATAAAACCCTTTCAAAAGGGGTGCTACCATATGATATTTCATCAAGATCAAAAGAGCAAAACTTGTCTTTTATCAGAATGAAAAACATTCAAATTCTTACAAGAAAATGAAAGACATTTCTGCATAAAGCAGGTACATAGTAACAATTACTTAATTCAAAAACCAAGCTTGAAAGGCTCCTACAAGTGGAGAATCTCTACGGCTTATGCAGCAACCATTGCTCCATACCAGGCACGCAGTTCCACTTGTCCTTTCTTCAACGTTCTACTGTTGCTTAGGCCCTGCATATTTCCAAAATATCAGTACCACAACTAGTATCCAATACATATGTAGAACTTGAATTAATAACACAATACCTGAAGAAGAATCACCATACATCTCCTTCATCTCTTGTGAATCTTCCAAGAATTTAATGCAATCTCTCTTCCAAGGCCCATACTCATCACAGTAGAAGCACTTTCTAACACCAGATGGGCCGGACTTGGGCTTATAAGATGACACAGGCTTATCCTGATTCCAAATCTGGACGGCCCTGTCTTTACCCTTGTCTACATAAGATTTCTCAAATCTTTTACCCTTTTTGATGTTTTGCTCTGATGTCTTGAGCATGCCATGCAGCTCAGTCAACGTCTTCGTCAAGCCTTTCTTGATATAATTCTTAATGAACTTATCATAACTTGACGGCAGTGACTGCAGAATGATGTCAGTAGCCAACTCTAAGCTGACAGGACAATCCAGTTTCCTCAGGTTATCAATGTAACCCATCATTTTAATGACATGAGGACTCACTGGAGCATCCTCTGGTAGTCTGCACTCAGTGAGAGACTTCACCATCTGGAATGTCTCAACTCGTGCCAGATCCTGAAACTTCAGTTTCATGCTGGTGATCATCTCTCTTGGCGACTCCATGTTCTCGTATTGACTCTTCAAGTCCGAGTTCATGGTAGCCAACATCAGACCACGCACATCTACCACATCAATATAATGCTTATTCCAAGCATTATATACTGCATTCGAGCGATTGGCCCCAAGCCTTTCTGGAAGAGTTTTCTCAAGGACATAGTCCTTACTCTCCTGCTTGAGGACTAATATCAAATTGCGATACCAATCCAGGAAATTTGACCCATTTAACTTGTCCTTCTCAAGGACATAGTCCTTACTCTCCTGCTTGAGGACAAATCTCAAATTGCGATACCAATCCAGGAAATTTGACCCATTTAACTTGTCCTTCTCAAGGACGGGTCGTAACGAGAAGGTAGTTTTAGACATAGGCTGAAAATTTTAATCAAAGAAAATTTTAGTTATGATTTCAGGAAATGAGGAATCTTATCCAATAAGAAAACTCGCATTATATTCAAACAACATTTCCTTTATGAATATAATAATCCAAGATCCATACATCACTAAAATCTGAGTGGACGACTCGTCATCACCCAGAGTTTAGTAATCTAGGTAAGCAAACCATTGCTAATTGTACTCAGTACAACTCTTGGTCGTAGATGAGACAATCCATGTCTCATCCACTCTGACGTCTCAGGGCCCAGAACTTCTGATAGCCCAGTCAAGTGAACCAATCTCTTCTGTCTTGTGATCACTGACAGTCGCACTGCAAGTCTGTCAATGACCACCTGCCTTACTCATGTTGCAGTGGATACCAAGGACTCCAAGACTATCCAACAAACGACACGAGTCTTGACAGTAGACAAGATTGGGCAAGGCATCAAGATCACTTGATATTTTGTTGAGGAAATGGAACTCTAAAAGTTTAGTAATTCAATCTCTTAGGTCATGCAATAGTTGATGTCAAGCACTGCAAGACCATCAACAATACTACCTGCCTTACTCATGTAATTGTGGACACCAAGCTCTTGGCAAGACTATCCAACAACGAAACAAGTCTTGACAGTTGACCAAGTTGAATAACTAAGCTTCGATCTAACACACATCCAATGGGTATTAAATAGGTTTAGAACATTTTTAACTTTTAATTTCAATTTAGTTTTAATCGTTCTAATTTTAGTGGGTTAGGTCATTCGGTTTGGCTTCTTAATCATATGGTTCAAAACCAAACGATTACGGTTCGCATTATCACCATATGCGTCGACTGACACATTTGGTCGACTCTCGATATGCAACCTTAAGATTATTCGAGATAACCGGTCAAATCCAATTTGACCAGTTCATCTAATCGAACCGATTAAATCAGTTTTAACTAATCGCGATAACCGGTCCAATCCAATTGAATTGACTTATCCGATCAAACTGATCTTAACCAATTAAATCGGTTTATTCTAATTGAGATAACCAGTTCAATTCAATTGAACCAGTTCATCCAATTTAAACCGATCTTATCTGCCTTAACCAAGCATGATAACCAGTTCAATCCATTTAAACCGATTCAACCAAGCCCAAGGCTTGTGTCGACCGACATTAAACCTGTGTCGATCGACACAGTAGAGTATTAGGGATTCTGAAATAAACCGACATAACCACGCGAGATAACCAGTTCAATCCAATTGAACCGATCTATCCATACGCATAGTCTGTGTCGACCGATGCACCCAGTGTGTCGATCGACATAGTGCGATTTCAAATCTTTCGCATTTTCGCGGTGTATCGACCGACACACCCAGTGCGTCGATCGATGCTGTGCGAAAACCCTAAAACCTTTTACGAGTTTTCGCGATGTGTCGACCGACACAAGCTTAGTGTCGATCGACACCATGCGACAAACCCTAAAGTTATTTACGCGTTTTTGCTCTGTGTCGACCGACACACGCTTTGTGTCAATCAACACGCTGCGAAAACCCTAAATTTTATTTATGCGTTTTCGCTCTGTGTCGACCGACACACGCTTTGTGTCGATCGACACGCTGCGAAAACGCAGACATCGTATTTTCAACAGAGGTTCTAATCCGAGATTTACATCATGAAAATTCGATTTACCAAACAACAATCAATTCAATAACATCAGTATTCGAATTAAGTGCTTCAAATTCAATAGACTGAACCCTAAACAGCTCTGATACCACTGTTGGATCTCCTAGGATCTAGGGTTCGTTATATTGAAATTACCAACCTCGTTCTTATCTAGAATTGGCAGCAGAATGATTGGTGAACGAGATCAGTTAGCGACTCAGATGCTCCGCCTCTACCAGATACACACACACACAAACCTGGAAACCGGGATGCTAGTGCCGGATCTATGGGATCTCTGAGTTTTGGTGTTTCTGCCTCTTCTATCAAGAAAGAGACGACGGCTGATGTTCTAGGTCGAAAACCATCAGGTTTTATTCGACCTAGAATCACACATAACGGGCCAGACTCGTTTGAGTCATAAAATCGAAAAGCCCTTTCGAAACCCGAACTGTGTCGACCGACACACATACTGTGTCGATCGACACAACACCATTTGCTCGATATTAATGTGTATCCAATACACATTAACATGATCATTACCATAATGATCATTCCCATATTTTAGCTTCTAGTTTGCTTAGGTGTGTGACTCTATAGGATCATATAATACTGGCAGTAAGTCTACAACTTACAGATTGCAAGAGGCTTCTAGCAAAACATTGCAACCGCCCAGTATTATACGAATGTCTGATCTCGACACACAACTATCATCAGGAGTGAGTACAAGTGTGATTTCAGGACACTATCCCAACATGATAGCGTATCTAAAAACTGAAGTTAAAACCTAATTAAATAGCTAAATCACGTCTTGGGGCTTCTGTGTAAATATCTGGAACTTCTGGGCAACTTTGCAATATCATCATTCTTCATTAAACCGCAGCGAGTCTGGCCCAACACTCTGTGCATCGATCGATGCTGATGTGCGTCGATCGACACACTCCTCTGTTTCGGACAGTGAGCACAAACTCTCGGGTCAAAACTCCAAAATGCTCCATTTAGCTCCATAATCTCCAAATCCACTCCAAACGTGTGTGTACCTAATAACACCTGTAAAAGACTCTAAAAGAAAACCAAAAGACTCTAAAACATACTTATATCATGGCATAAAACCGGTAAAAACCATGATATATCAACTCCCCCACACTTAGCCTTTGCTTGCCCTCAAGCAAAACATAGAACTAAAACATGGTGAAGAGGTTTGAAAACTTTCAGAAACTCTTTTTTGTCCTAGAAGCAACAACACTCAGATTCCCCTTATTAAACCACTGAAAGAATCAACTGCAAGATATCAAGACCAACATGTACTTCCCCCAAACTTAGCAACTGTCCTAAGTAAGCTCCACAATCAATCCAAGCAATTCAAATTCACCTTACTGGCTTCTTAAGCATATTAAGTGTGGTCTCACCTAAGGATTATCGATCAAAGGGCACATGGATTCTTACCTTGTCAGCTCTAGACCACTATACTATCTTTTTCTGGTTCCTTTTCTTCTCTTTTCCCTTCCTTAGCATTCTGATTTTTCCCCATTGGGTATCCTTTTTTTTTTATCAGTGCTCTTTCCGTTAAGGGGTGTACTTTGGACACATTCCATGGATAGCACAGGAGGTAATAGTGTTTGCTACTACTCCCGTGACCACTTCGGAGTTACTAACTCATCCTCAGTTTATTACTCTTTTTTTTTATGGAAGGGGAGAAGGGAACCATACTCGGACAGGTTTACAAGCTGTGTCAGAACTAACAAAGGAGTCCAACTCAAGGTATACCAAGCCCTTAGGTGAGAAATTTAAAGTCAAGTTAAGGGTGACGCCAGTAAAAGGATCCTCTGAATACCTGAATTGATATGGGTGTCCTCAGTAGGTTGATCCGTGTTGGGTTTTCTAATAGTCATAGATTGATCTTTCAGCTTCATCCCAATGGTTACTTAAGTTCCTGCAAGATATTGTTAACTTCTCCAAAATTCATTGTTTCCTACTTAAACTGGTTTTGACTCAATAAAACAATTTTTTTTTGAAAACTGGACCGACTCTTAAGAAAACAGAAAGACAAAAGTCAGTAGCTACCTCCCCCACACTTGAAACAAACTGTCCCTAGTAGTGTTAAGCTAAGGGTTGGTAAAAGAAAGCAAAAAATGTTATGGATGTGTTGAGTTCTGTCTTATTTTTACCTCTGTTGCACATGCATCGATCGTTACATAAATGTAACGACCGTTGCTAGGCGATTTTTCGTCGTGTGTCGATCGTTGCTCAGGACCGCAACGATCGCTGCAATGCGATTACTCGTGTTGTGACGATCGGAACAAGGTTGTGTCGATCGACGCATTGCGAAATCCGAGAACAGTCAGCAAGTTAGCAGGTTAGTCCGTGAGAAATCATGAAATTTCAAACCTGCAAGCTGAAAATCACTGAAAACAGATAAAATCAAAGCAACTAATAGTCTCAAACCAATCACTGCATCCAAACATAAGTATCCTAAGAAATCAAAAGAAAAATGCAAAAGAAAAGTGAAAAAGAAATACAAAGAACCGTAGTCTGAAAATGCTCGCTACTCTCACTCGTCCTCCATCTCATCAATACGATCAGTACCACTCGAAGAACCGGGAGTCGGAGATCGCTGTCTACATCTACGGGAAGGAACGGGCTGATGAATCTGTGGCTGTCTCCTGCAAGTGCAGCCACGCATCCACTCCCAGATAGTCTTCAGTATCCCATCCTGACGCTCTCTCCACTCAGTCTCAGACATTTCCTTGAAAATAACTGAAGGAACAGGATAAGGGCCAATATCATCAGCAGGAGCAGCAGGTGCAGACGAAGAAGAAGCTCGTGTAGAAGGCTCTCCCAGCGGATGAGCCATAGAAGGAACTCTGCGCTGATCTCTCGTAGGAGGCTGGAATATCAAGGCATCCAGCGTATCAATCTGTGTCAAACCAGCAGCAGGAAGATCCACACCACGCCTCTCAGTGGCAGGGTCATAATAAACCCATACACGTCCCTCCTTCAGCCATGTAGCGCTCTGCAGGTGGCTGAAATCAAGGAACTCCTTGCTATCATCACGCTCTGTACCCTCCAAGGGAATCCTGCAATGCCTGAAAATGGGAGTAAGCAGACTCCCTACTATCTCAGTGCCCTTCCCGTCGAATGGCTTCTTCTGCATATCACACAAATGATGAGCAAAGACAGCTCCCAAGTTGAGTCCTCTAGTGGGATCTCTCAGATCAGTATCCTCGAACTGGTCACTCAGTCCAATAAATAGCATCTCCATCTCATTCTTACGCATCTTGTTGGCTTCAAACTTGCCCAATCACTCTGCAAGTGGCTAGCAGCTGTCTCACCAACTCAGGGTACATCTCGTAAGGCTGCATAGGCATTGTCCCCAGACCAATGCCTTTACACAATGCAATAACCTGCTCATCGATGCCCAGATTCTTACAAGTCGAATAATCCGCAAACTTGGTCAGCTTAAGCGTCATGCCACACCAACCGTTATAGAGCAATGTGTCAAACTCATCCCAATGGTCATGTAATGGCCTCTCTGTGAAGGTGTCGGTCTTGAGCAGATCATCAATATCCATACCCCAGACCTTATCTGTCGGAATCAGCTGCTTATCTGCTCTAGGCCATGGTGGCTGTATCACTTCCCTATCTCTCTGATAATCCTCAGGATGTGGTGATTCTCGATGGAACCACTCAACTGGTGGAGCATGATACGCTGTAGCTGCTGTGGTGGCTCTACGTTTACGAGCTTGTCGAGGAGGCATCTGCAAGGAAATAAACAATATAAGTCACGGCAGAAACTCCCTGTGGAATCGCAATGCAACGATCGTTGCACAAGTGCGTCGATCGTTGCAGGGCGATTTCACAGCCGACAATCAATCTCAAGAATCAGTTCTAAATTAATTCCAAAACCTCACAAATAGCCAAATACCATTACCAAACATCCCTAATCAAGTCTAATCAGTACGAGATCATCAATTTCAAGCCTAAAAATCCCTAATTTCTAAACCCTAGAACCGAATCCGAAAATGATGAAAATGACAACTCTTACCTTGGATTCACTGCAAATGGGTTAGAGAAATAGATAGGGGATATGAAAATAAGCAGAATCGAGCTTTGAATCAGAGAAAACGATGAAGAAATGAGAGATTTAGGGTTGTGCACTCGCGGTTGTACGGACGGCGAAATAGGGAAGAAGAGAAGAGAAGAAGGGTTAAGGCAGTTACCTGGGTCGTGTGTGCAACGATCGATGCATAGGTGCAACAATCGACATATCTGAACCAAATCAATTCCGGTTTACCACGCGTACCTTAATTTTTCAATTTAAACCATTTGCAACGACCGTTGCACATGGCAGCAACGATCGTCACAAGGCGATCCCATCTCTTCGTCATATCTCCCTGCAACGACCGTTGCACATATAACAACGATCGTCACACATCTCCAGACAGTGTTCTGTATCAAAAACTTAGCAAAAACAAAGAAAAACGTGAAATCCTAAGAAAAACACCAAAAATAAGAAAGAAAAACACTAAAACCTAACAGTGGGTTGCCTCCCACTCAGCGCTTGTTTAAGGTCATTAGCTTGACCGGTTGAACAAGATCAGTTTGCTGGAGATCCTGACAGAAACTGTGATTGCCTCTGTGCAAGTCTCCTCATCCAAGGCGGAGAGTAAGCTTCATCAGTGTGAGCTTGTCCGAGAAAAGAAGGAGTAAACTGATATGGTGGATCTGAAACCAAAGTCTCGCTTATCTGCTCTCCATATCCATCCTTAATGGTGAAGGTCTGCCCATGAATCAGCGGCTTACGCAGCATGTCCATCTCAAAGTGCAGTGGCTCATCTCCCAGATGCAGATCAGTCAAACTGTGCCTCACATCTATTACTGCTCCAGCTGTGTCTAAGAATGGTCTGCCCAGAATCAAAGCATCATCCTGCTCACTGTCGTACTTAAGCACCAAGAAGTCTGTCGGAACTAAGTAGTTCCCAACTCTCACTGGGACGTCCTCAAGAACTCCTTCAGGAATCCTTATTGACTGATGATAGGTTCTAAGTTTTACCCTATACTAAACTACAAATGAACAGCAATGTCAAAGTAGTATATAGGGTTATCGAATCCACAGGGACACTTGGTCTCAATAGATCAGAACATTAGAGATTAATACTAGAAATAAGCAATGTGATTGAATTAAAAGCGGTGCGAGAAAGTAAATCAGTAGCAGAGATTAACGGTTGTGGAAGCAATAAACTAAAAGCGTCAAGCCTAGGGTATTCTCAGGAAATCAGACAAGCAGATAGTTCATTCAGCAAGGATCTAATTAAGCACAGTTCTAGAACTCAAAACACAGATATAGAATTAACCAAATTCCTTTGCGATAATTCTCTAAGTCTAAGTGCAGCAAACCAAACTTTCGTTTGCGAGAACTAACAGATTAAACTAGCATTAATCCCAAGTTTGATATGTTCACAATTATCCTAAACCAAACTTCCGTTTGCGCAAAGTTTAATTGCCCAATTTAATTAGTTCAGATTCCTAAACCCCACTTCCGTGACGTATTTAGCAACCTAAGATCTAGATTCTAATTGATCAGGTTAGAACTAGCTTTAAGCACAATTAAATTGAAGAACAGATATAGTTTGAATCCTTAACTGAATTTGAACAAGTCTAGCAAGTCATGAAATCCTATGTGAGAAACCCTAAACCTAACAAGGAATCTACTCAGACATAGATAATGAAAACATGATCATATGATGAATAAATTGCATAAAAGAATAAGAGTAAAAGGGGTTCGAAATCTTCTCCAAATACAGATGAAGTAATAGGTTCAGATCAGCCCCAAAAGCTCTAAAAATCCTCTGCTCTTAATTATGAAAGTGTATCTAATAAAAACAACTAAAACTTGATTATATAGGTATAGTCTCGGCCAAGGGCTTCTTTGTAAATATCAGGAACTTCTGGATCAAAGTGCAAATTCTTGACTCTTCATAAACCGCCGAGTTTTGGCCCATCTCGCTGGTGCATCGACCGTTGCAGGTGTGCAACGATCGACACCTTTCTCTGTTTCGGACAGTGAACTCTATCTCTCGGCCAAACACTCCAAAAATCTCCAAAATGCTCCATTATCTCCAATTCAGCTCCAAACCTGATTATACCTGTAAAAGACTCTAAAAGAACACAAAAGACACTAAAAACACAACTATATCATGGCATAAAACTAGTAAAAACCATGATATATCAACTCCCCCACACTTAGCCTTTGCTTGCCCTCAAGCAAAACAGAGAACTAAAACATGGTGAAGAGGTTTGAAAACTCTTCAGAAACTCATTTCATCCTAGAAGCTACAATACTCAGATTCCCCTTAGTAAACCACTGAAAGAATCAATCACAGGATATCAAGACCAACATGTACTTCCCCCACACTTAGCAACTGTCCTAGGTAAACTCCACAATCACATTCAAGCATTCAAATTCTCCCTACTGACTTCTGCAAGTATTTAAGTGCGGTCTCACCTAAGGAGTATCGATCAAAGGGCACATGGATTCTTACCTTATCAGCTCTAGACCACCATACTATCTTTCTCTAGTCACTTTCTTCTCTTTCCCTTCTTTAACAACTGATTTTTCCCCACTGGGTATCATTTTATTTTTTTTATCAGTGTTCTTCCCGTTATGGGGTGTACTTTGGACACATTCCATGGATTGCACAGGAGATAATAGGGGTCTCTACCACTCCTGTGACCACTTCGGAGTTACTAACTCATCCTCAGTTTATTATATTTTTTTTTTACTTTATAGAAGGGGAGAAGGGAACTAAATAGGATAGGTTGACAGGCTGTGTCAGAACTAACAAGGGAATCCGACAAAAAGTATACCAAGCCCTTAGGTGAGAAATCTAAGTCAGTATTAAGGTTGAAGTCAGTAAAAGGATCCTCTGATACCTGAAGTGATGTGGGTGTTCCCAGTAGGTTGATCTGTGACGGGGTTTTCTAATATTCAGAGATCGATCCTGCAACTTCATGCCAATGGTTACTTAAGTTCCTGCAAGTCTTGTAAATCTTCTCAGAAAATCATAGTTTCTTACTTAAACAATTTTGACTCAATAAAACAAATTTTTTTTGAAAAACTGACTGACTCTTAAGAAAACAGAAAACAAAAGTCAGTAGCACCTCCCCCACACTTAAGACACACTGTCCCCAGTAGTGTCCAACGAAGGATCGGTAAAAAGAAAATAAAAAAATTGAAAAGATGAAGTTATGTCTGTCGGGTTACCTCTGTCGCTCAGGCATCGACCGTTGCACTAAGTGCATCGACCGTTACTTGGCGATTTTCGTGTATGGTCGATCGTTGCTCAGGACCGCAACGATCGCTGCAATGCGATTCCTTTCGTGTTGTGACGATCGACACAGAAGTGCGTCGATCGTTGCACTGCGATTTATCCGAGACCTGCAAACATAAACTCACCAGAAACAAAAACAAACGTAAAATCCTAACAAAAACACCAAAAATTAAGTAGAAAAACACCAGTACCTAATGGTGGGTTGCCTCCCACCCAACGCTTGTTTAAAGTCAATAGCCTGACCGGACGGATGGGAATTTTCAGGTACCAGGAGGTCCTGACAGAGACTTTTTCTGTCTCTGTTCAAGTCTCCTCATCCAAGGTGGTGAGTAGGCTGTTGCGGAATGCTCATGTCCAAGAAAGGATGGAGTGAAATGTGCTCCAGGATCTATAACCATAGTATGATCAGGCTTCTCAAAATCTGCGTCCCTTATGGTGAATGTCTGCCCATCTATCAGTGGCTTTCGCAGCTTATCCATCTCATAGTGCAGTGGTTTATCTCCCAGATGGAGGTCTATCAAGCTGTTCCTAACATCAATCAACGCCCCTGCTGTAGCCAAAAAGGGTCTCCCAAGCAATAATGCTTCATCCGGATCACAGTCATATCTCAGCACAAGGAAGTCTGTTGGAACTAAGTAGTTTCCAACTCTCACCGGAATGTCCATAAGGAGCCCTTCAGGAACTCGTATGGACTGATCAGCTAGGACAAGAGAAGTCCTAGTAGGAGTAAAATCCAACATACCCAGCTTCTCTGCCACAGAGTAAGGCATCAAACTTCCAGCAGCTCCTAAATCACACAGAGAGCGCCTAAAACTATCCTCAAAGATAGAACAATCCAGCACAAAGACTCCAGGATCAGGCAGCTTCTTCGGGACCTTAGTCAGCAGAACATCACTAATATGCTGAGGAACTATTATCACCCAGTGTTTCAGATCATCATCCAGGGGCAACATCTTGTTCAGGTACCTCTGCACACATGGATGATAAGGTGGATCATCAGAAGTTGGAATTTCTTCCAATTCTTCACCAATCCCCTCTAACTTCTTAAGCTCTTCAATCTCTTGCCTAATCACTTCAGACACTGAGGAGTGTTGTCTAAAAATCTGTTCGTAGATCTCCTGTTGAGTAATCTTAGAGGCTCCATTGAATAGGCGATCAAGCTCCAAGTCAGCATCTATGCCACTATCATCCGACAGTTCTGTCTGTTCACGCCCTGCAACGACCGACACTAAGGGTGTGTCGATCGTTGCCATCCCGACGGGTGTATCGATCGTCTCAGATGTTGCATCGATCGACGCACTGCAGCAGATTTCCCCCGAGAGTTTTTCACAAATATCCGAAAATTCTTGTTCTGTCACCAACTCAGCTGTACTTAGCTCAAATCTTTCACCTAGGTGAGATCCATCATTAATGCACACAGACCAGGCCTTAACATGAGTGTCTGCCACTCCTTTTCCCTTCAGTGAGCTGGACATCTGGTTCACCTGAGTGTCCAACTGCTTCATGTGAGTGCTCAGAGACTCAAATTTCCCATTGAGGTCTTCATAGACAGCGTCCAACTTCTTGTTGCAGTCCACAGAAATCTTGGTCTGACTCTCAATCAGTTGTTCCATCATAGCCTCCATTTTGCTCTCATGGGCTGTAGGTGCAGGAGGAGTCTGATAGGATGTAGATCCATAGGTTTTCTGAGTACCTTGTCCATAGGTCTTCTGAAAACCACCAGTCTGTCCTCCATTGGAGAATCTGTTCCCCTGTTGATTACTAAATCTATAACCTTGGAAACCAGAACCTCCTATGAAATTCACATCTTCTTCCTGAGTTTCCTCCTCAGTCTGAATCACCTCTACATCTTGGGCAAAGTGGACAGCTTTCTTACTTGTCAGGAGATTGTAGACTGTGTCCAATCTGGATCTTATATTAGCTATATCAGAATTCTCTACAGTTCCACCAGATTTCTTCCTCCTTTCATCCATTGTCTTGCAACTGTTGCTGCCAATCAGGTTCTCAATCAACTGCTTAGCTTGTGTAGGAGTCCTGGTGTTGAAATTAGCATTACTGGAATTATCCAGCGCGGTCTGATAAGGGAGATCTATGCCCCTGAAGAAAATACCAATCAGCTGTACTTCTGTGAATCCATGGTGTGGACAGTCACGCTGATACTGCTTAAGTCTCATCCAGGCAGTCTTCAAGGGCTCCACAGCTCCTTGGGAAAAAGTGAGTATGTCCTGTCTGGACTGATCTGAGCGCGCATCATCATAAAAGTGACGCAGGAACTCACTCTTTAAGGCTGCCCAAGTAGTATACTGACCAGGTGCCAGTTGTCTCAGCCATGCACTAGCGTCTCCAGCAAGACTGTGCGGAAATAGCTTAAGGAACAGATAGTCCGGGCATACTCCTTCATACTTCATGCCAGTGACTATGTCCTCAAACTTGTCAATGTGATCCATAGGCTGCTCTGCTTGAAGACCATGAAAAGCAATCTGTCTCATCAGCTGGTAGTAGATGGTCTTTACCTCAAAATCATTCCTCTCAAAAGCAGGAAGCACTAGAGCTGCTCGGTTTGCATGAAACTCATCAGGTCTGTTGTAGTCAGCTAGTGTCCTCTCATGAACCACCATCTCTCTACCTTGGGCCCGTCCTTGACCCTGGTTTTGGTTCAGCTCATGTTGCTGTTGCTCAGGAGGATCAGGGATGACATTCCCTTCAGCATCAACCCGATGCCCAGCAGCATTGTACGGGTTGTTATCTCGGTCCCTCAGGGTACCTTCAGCATCTGGTATCAAGATCAGACGTTCTCGTACCATTCTCTCTCTCTTTTCTCTTCTGATAGTCCTTTCTAGACGTCCAAGTTCCTCTAGTCCAAGATTAAGCAAGCTCGAGTTCGGATTACTTCGAGTTTTCTGCGTTGGCATAAACTGTCTGTAATCGTCCAGCAACGATCGATGCTATCAGTGCAACGATCGATTCAATCTCAGAATCGCCTAGTGACGATCGATGCAAGGGATGCAACGATCGACGCAAGGCGAAAATCGTACCTGCGACAGAAAGAAACAGAGAAAAAGTTAGCAAAAACAAAAACAAAACGAAAAAGCAAAAACAAAAAGAAAAATTTTTAGTAAAAACCCTAAGTTCGGTCCTATCGAAGACTCTAAGAGTCCCCGGAAACGGCGCCAAAAACTTGATAGGTTCTAAGTTTTACCCTATACTAAACTGCAAGTGAACAGCAATGTCAAAGTAGTATATAGGGTTATCGAATCCACAGGGACACTTGGTCTCAATAGATCAGAACAGTAGAGATTAATACTAGAAATAACCAATGTGATTGAATTAAAAGCGGTGCGAGAAAGTAAATCAGTAGCAGAGATTAACGGTTGTGGAAGCAATAAACTAAAAGCATCAAGCCTAGGGTATTCTCAGGAAATCAGACAAGCAGACAGTTCATTCAGCAAGGATCTAATTAAGCACAGTTTTAGAACTCAAAACACAGATATAGAATTAACCAAATTCCTTTGCGATAATTCTCTAAGTCTAAGTGCAGCAAACCAAACTTTCGTTTGCGAGAACTAACATATTAAACTAGCATTAATCCAAAGTTTGATATGTTCACAATTATCCTAAACCAAACTTCCGTTTGCGCAAAGTTTAATTGCCCAATTTAATTAGTTCAGATTCCTAAACCCCACTTCCGTGACGTATTTAGCAACCTAAGATCTAGATTCTAATTGATCAGGTTAGAACTAGCTTTAAGCACAATTAAATTGAAGAACAGATATAGTTTGAATCCTTAACTGAATTTGAACAAGTCTAGCAAGTCATGAAATCCTATGTGAGAAACCCTAAACCTAACAAGGAATCTACTCAGACATAGATAATGAAAACATGATCATATGATGAATAAATTGCATAAAAGAATAAGAGTAAAAGGGGTTCGAAATCTTCTCCAAATACATATGAAGTAATAGGTTCAGATCAGCCCCAAAAGCTCTAAAAATCCTCTGCTCTTAATTATGAAAGTGTATCTAATAAAAACAACTAAAACTTGATTATATAGGTATAGTCTCGGCCAAGGGCTTCTTTGTAAATATCAGGAACTTCTGGATCAAAGTGCAAATTCTTGACTCTTCATAAACCGCCGAGTTTTGGCCCATCTCGCTGGTGCATCGACCGTTGCAGGTGTGCAACGATCGACACCTTTCTCTGTTTCGGACAGTGAACTCTATCTCTCGGCCAAACACTCCAAAAATCTCCAAAATGCTCCATTATCTCCAATTCAGCTCCAAACCTGATTATACCTGTAAAAGACTCTAAAAGAACACAAAAGACACTAAAAACACAACTATATCATGGCATAAAACTAGTAAAAACCATGATATATCAACTGATCAGCTAGGACAAGAGAGGTCCTAGTGGGTGAAAAATCCATCATACCCAGCTTCTCTGCCACAGAATATGGCATGAGACTTCCAGCAGCTCCTAAATCACACAGAGAGCACTTGAAACCATCCTCAAAGATAGAACAACTCAGCACAAAAATCCCAGGATCAGGTAGCTTCTTAGGAATCTGAGTCAATAGCACATCACTTATGTGTTGAGGAACAACTATAACCCAATCCTTAATGTCTCATCCATTGGCAGCATCTTCTGCAAATACCTTTGCGCACAAGGATGATAAGGTGGATCATCAGATGGTAGAATTTCTTCCAACTCTTCACCAACCTTTTCCAGCTGTTTAAGCTCATCAATCTCTTGTTGAATCACCTCAGACACTTTAGGATATAATCGAATAGATTGTGCATAAATCTCATGTTGAGTAATCTCATACACTCCAGGGAATAAACGGTTAAGCTTTGAATCTGCATCTGCATCAATGCCATAAGAATCATGTGAATCTGTCTGTCCACGCCATGCAACGATCAACGCTAAGGGTGCATCGATCGATGCAGTCAAATTTTCACAGATTCCACCCGAGAGATTTTCCTCAAAATCAGAAATTTCAGCCTCTTCTACCAGTTCAGCTGTATTTAGCTCAAATCTTTCACCTATGTGTGATCCATCATCAATGTACACTGACCAGGCCTTAATGTGGGTGTCTACTACACTCTTTCCTTTAACAGAGTTTGAGATTTGGCTCACCTGAGTGTCCAACTGCTTCACATGAGTACTTAGAGACTCAAACTTCCCATTGAGATCCTCATAAACAGCATCCAACTTCTTGTTGCAGTCCACAGCAATCTTAGTCTGTCCTTCCAGCAGCTGCTCCATCATAGCCTCCATCTTACTCTCATGGGCAGTAGCTACAGGAGGTGTCTGGTAAGAAGAAGATCCATAAGTCCTCTGATTACTTTGTTGGAAAGGTTTCTGAAAACCAGCATTCTGTCCAAAGCCAGAAGAGTTTTGGTTGCTGTTGAAAGCACTCTTCTGTCCTCCATTGAAGAACCTATTACTAGACTGATTTCCAAACCTATTTCCTTGGAATCCAGATCCTCCGATGTAGTTCACATCCTCTTCCTGACCATCCTCTTCGGAATCGATCACTTCAACATCTTGAGCAAAATGGACAGCCTTCTTCCCAGTTAGAAGATTACAAACAGTGTCCAGCTTAGATCTAATATCAGCTATCTCCAAATTCTCTATATTTCCACCAGACTTCTTCCTTCTCTCATCAGTAGTCTTGCAGCTATTACTGCTTACTAAGTTATCTATCAACTGCTTAGCTTGCGCAGGAGTCCTAGTGTTGAAATTTGCATTGCTAGAATTATCCAATGCAGTATGATATGGAAGATCTATACCTCTAAAGAAGATACCCAGCAATGTTACCTTAGTGAATCCATGATGCAGGCAGTCACGTTGATACTTCTTAAATCTCATCCAGGCAGTCTTAAGAGGCTTTGTCGGACCTTGAGAGAAAGTGAGAATGTCCTGCCTTGACTGATCAGAGCGAGCATCATCATAGAAGTGTCGCATAAACTCACTCTTCAAAGCATCCCATGTAACAAACTTCCCAGGTGGAAGTTGTTTCAGCCAAGAAGCAGCATCTCCAGCGAGAGAGTAGGGGAAGAGTTTGAGAAACAAATAGTCATAATTCAGTCCATCATACTTCATCCCAGTGACTATGTTCTCAAACTCATCTATGTGATCCATCGGCTGCTCATTAGGATAGCCATAGAAGGCATTCTGCCTCAGAAGCGAGTAGTAGATGGTCTTGATTTCAAAATCATTTCTATCAAAATCAGGAGGTACAAGAACTGACCGGTTAGCATGAAACTCATCCGGACGGTTATAGTCAGCCAAAGTCCTCTCATGGACAACCATCTCTCTACCTTGGGCCTGTCCTTGGCCTTGGTTCTACTCCTGGCGTGGTTGCTTAGGAGGATCAGGGATAACATTCCCTTCAGCATCAATCCGTTCTCCAGCAGTATTGTACGGATTGTTTTGTCGGTCCCTCAGGGTACCTTGAGCATCAGGCATTATGATCACACGTTCAACAACCATCCTTGCTCTTTGAACTCTTCTGTTAGGCCTCTCTAGTCTAGCAAGTTCTTCAAGTTGGAGGTTAACGAGATTAGTGTTCGGATTACTTCTGGTATCACGCGTCTGCATAAACCGTCTGTAATCGTCAAGCAACGATCGATGCTACCAGTGCAACGATCGATTCAACTCCAATTGCCTAGTAACGATCGACACAGAAGGTGCAACGATCGATGCTATGCGATTATGAAACCTGCGACAGAGAGAAATAAAGAAAAAATCCGTAACTAAAACAAAAAATAAAAATCCTAGTAAAAACCCTAAGTTCGAATCTATCGAAGACTCCAAAGAGTCCCCGGCAACGGCGCCAAAAACTTGATAGGCTCAGAGTTTTAACCCTATACTAACTGCAAGTGCACAGTAATATCAATGTAGTACTTAGGGATCGAATCCACGAGGACTCTAGGCAACGATAGAATTAGAACATGAAAGATTTAAACTAGGAGAAAGCAAATTGTATTGAGAAACTAAAAAGCAATGCGAGAAAGTAAACAAGTAGCGAATTGTGGTTGTAAGCAATTAACTAAGGGCGCTAAGTCTAGGGAGTTCTCAGGAAGTCAGACAAGCAGACAAATCAATTCAGTCATGATCTAATTAAATACAGTTCTAGAACTCAAAACACATATATAAAATTAACCAACTTTCGTTGTGAGAATTCTCTAAGCCTAATTGAAGAAATCCAAATGTCTTTGTAATTCCTAACAGATTAAACCAACTTTAATGATCAAGTTCGATATGTTCCCAATCTAATTAAACCAAATTTCTTTGCGAGTAATTATATTGCTCAACCTAAATAGTTCAGATTCTAAACCACACTTTCGTGTCAATCTGCAACATAAGATCTAGATTCTAAGTGATCAAGTTAGAACTAGCATCAAACACAATTTAGTTTGAAGAACATCTATTGATATGAATCCTCAACTGAATTAATTATATCTAGCAAGTCATAAAATCCCTATTGAGAATCCCTAAACCTAACTATGAATCTACTCAGACATAGATAATGTAAACATGATCAATGAATTAATAGATATCATAAAAGAGATTAAACAAGTAAAGGGGTTCGAAATCTTCTCCAAAAATAAGGTGTAGTACAGGATCAGATCAGCCCCAAATAACTCTAAAAAATCTCTGCTCTAAAGTATGATAGCGTATCTAAAAACTGAAGTTAAAACCTAATTAAATAGCTAATCTTCTCCATGCTAAACTGAAGTTAAAACCTAATCATCATTCTTCATTAAACCGCCGCGAGTCTGGCCCAACATGCTGTTCATCGATCGATGCTGATGTGCGTCGATCGACACACTCCTCTGTTTCGGACAGTGAGCACAACCTCTCGGGTCAAAACTCCAAAATGCTCCATTTAGCTCCATAATCTCCAAATCCACTCCAAACGTGTGTGTACCTAATAACACCTGTAAAAGACTCTAAAAGAAAACCAAAAGACTTTAAAACATACTTATATCATGGCATAAAACCGGTAAAAACCATGATATATCATCCATCTAAACGATCTTTAAAGCTCCTCATAACTTATCACTAGAAGAATTGGGAGGGGGGGGGGGGCATACACCTTACACTATTGACCTAGGTCCCCATACTTAGTCGAAATTTGTGAAGCTGACTTTGAGTTCGATTCATCGAACTATAAGATCATCATCAAGCTCATGTTTGGAGATAACTGAAATGTTCATACTCGAGCTTGACCTCGCAGATTCGATAACCAGGTTATAGTTAGTCCATGCTCAACTCCAAATACGAAAAGGACAAAACACCGAGCCATGCCTTTTAACCTCGGATACACCAAATCCTGTCGAAATAAAGCTAGGCTCAACGTTTAGTCTGAGCTCTCTAGTATAAATTCGGACTTTTCACCATGAGCTCGAGTTATTTCTCTTTCAAGGAAGTACAACTTGGTTCGATCTCTTGACAGGTCGAACTCGTTTCCCTCAATAACAATTTCTACTTGGTCTCCTCAAATATGCTGAAAGTCAAAACAACTACAACCTTGTCGATTGAACTCACCTTTGCGAACACGAGTCACTTTACGGTAACACCATTCTGAAAAATAGACCTCGTCCCTTACTATCCAACTCCTTTTCACGAACTCATTTACATCTCTAAGTTTATACTTAGTCATTTTGAAACAATAATGTTCATAAGGTCTCGTTGATCAAACCCATCCATGCTCATGCTAAGCGAACTCCCTTCTATCAAACTAAGATTCAGATTATACTTAGTAATTTTCAATGAAAAGAATGGCTAAGCATAACTAAAACGAGTTTGATAAATAAAGAAGGATTAAAACACTCCCGGGTATTAAAAAAAAATGAGAGCAACGATCTCTGCGAATATAAAATGAGAGCAACGATCTGGGCAACAGTTTGCAAAAATATAAAAAAAGAACTTAGAAATTTTTCATGGGGACTGAAGAAGGAGAGGCGCAACGAATTGGTATCAGTCACTCATTTGTTCTTCGCTGGAAGGTCCTTCGCCCCGGAGGTCGCTACACCTTGAGATTTTTTGTCTTGAACTGACTCACTCCTAGCTTCCTTTGCGAGATTTTACCGGAACCCTTTTATCTTAATAGGGCCTGATTGGCAGAGTCAACGAGCATCACCGAGTCTTCGGACACTGCGGGCAAAGCCAGCTTACCGATCGAGAGGTTTGAGATAGCCACATCACTCATCTCCTCCCTATCTACACACTTCTTTTTGGCCAGCCTCAGGACCTACTATGTCTTGTTAAACTCGCCGGTCACGATCTCTGCGATCAGGTCAACGTTCTCATACGGCTCCTGAAGCCGAATCTCCGCACCTGTCTTGATCTTCCTCTTCTTCCATCTACCTTTGACATCCTAAAGGATCTGGTGGTACCTTTCGTTGAGTTCCCTCTTCTCTACCGCGAAGCCACCTTAACCGCAACATCCCTCTCTTCAAAGACTTTGTCCCTCTCCTCCCCATCTTGGGTCTCCTGCTCGTATGCCTTCTCTTCTCTCTCTCTCTCTCTCTCTCTCTCTCTCTCTCTCTCTCTCTCTCTCTCTCTCTCTCTCTCTCTCTCGAGCTGGCTGGAACATCTTGTTCATAGCCACGATAAGCTTATGCTGTAGGTCCTCTTTGGCATTATAAAGATGCATGATACTTGATGAGGACATCAGCTTGACCGACACTGGGCTGGACGAGCAAGACAGACCAGGCTCGACCAAGAGGCTAGCAGACCTGTTTCCAACCATGCGAGACGTACCGAGGAAACGTTCGGGACAACGACATATACATGATGAATTCAACAATGCCATGGAGCAGCTGATCTCGAGGACAAGCCTAGAAGACATCACGACCCAGCTAGGCCAGCTCGATCAAGGACAACCTGTCCTGAACCAGTTGGCCCATAGGATGATCCATACTGAAGCTGGCGGCCCATTTGATCAGACCACGCCCTGGCCCATACTCCGGACGAACGGACCGACCATGATCTTCTGCATCGAGTCAGACGATCCCTTGACTGGTCTGCCTCTGGGATAAAGATCATACTCTTTTTCCCTTGTGAAGTTTTGTCCCAAATGGGTTTTCTTCACAAGGTTTTTAACGAGGTGATCCGAAGCCCGATCGTTAGAGAGACAGGCCGGCCCTTCTTCTATTTCGACCAAGGAGTTTCCTTTTCCGTTCTGAGTTTATTTATTTTGTCTTTTTTCTGATATTTTCGTGGCCCAAGTTGCTGGCCCATTTGTTTCAGTTGTAAGTTGTTTAAAACACTCCTTTCTTTGGTTTAATGAGAATCACACAAGATTAAACTAAGAAAACCCTAAGCACAAGCGATTTCCTTCTCTCCTCAGCGTGGCTGCCCCTTTGGAGGATCGACATCTCTTGGTTTTGCTGGCTGCTCAGATTGCTTTTAGTGTTCTTACTGCTCTCTAGTTCCTAGACCATCACCGATCATCCACTGACCAAGCTGAGAGTGCCTTCGGCCAGCCGCTTCGTCCCATCCGTCCACCTCTCTCTCGGCCATCAATCACCACACCTGCCCATCTCACATCATCTGGTATCAGAGCTTTAAAGCTCCTGACCAGTCTGGTTATCTCTTTCCTTTGCTTAGTTTCACTCTTGTTTGCTTTTTGTTCTTCTTAAAACCGAAAAAGTTAGGTTACTAGGGTTTTGTTCTCAACCGACCAAGTAAACTGAATTTGAATTGCTTGTAGTTGCTGTTTGATTACTGTTGAGTTGTTCTTGCTTCTGTTGTGTTGCTTTACAAACTGAAAAAAAAATTTGCTTAGAATCGATTTTTAGGTTGTTGGTACGAAACCGGCCGCTAGGGTTATCTCTCTCTAGCGATTTGTTCTCCTTTGTTCCGACTTCTTGCTCTCTTCTTCCTATAGTTTCTGTTTCTATTTGTTACCTTGACTCTGTTGCATTACGTTCTATTAGCAAGAGGAAGAAGAATAGAAACCGGCTGTTAGGTTGTTATCGGTTTGGAGCCGGCCACATTTAGTTTTAAGGGCTTTCCCTTTTGCGATTTGAATTGCGGTTTTGTTGCTTGGTTACTGACCTGATTTAAGTGAATTTTCCGTTCGTGTATTGGTTTAGTGTTACTCTCGGTTTATTAGTCAAAAAAAAAAAAAGAATTCGACATTGCCTTATTTCCGAGTTGGTTGCGTTTGTTTCCTTTTCTTTAGTTCTTTCCGTTTCTATTCTGTGGTGCGTTTGATTTGTTTGTTGAGTGTGCATACATAATGGCCAATGAGCAAGTCCATCAAGGCGGCCCAACTGACCTCACTCAGAACCTGGCTGCTATCTAGATGATCGGAGCCCGACTGGACCGTTTGGAGCGTCCCGGCGAGCATCAACCTCGGCCGGAAGATCAGCAACCTCGGCCCGGAGCTTTTCAGCCTCTGCCAGGAGAGCGTCCAGATGGACCAGATGACCCAATCCACGGAACGACCAGCAACGTCGATCAGACCAGCACCATGGACGAGTTGAGCGACCCGTACGCTTCCAGGACGTCCGACTGGAGGACATGGCTGATGATACGGACGAGTTTGAGGACGGACGCCACTTCCCTCGACCACCATACCAGCGTGACCCTATTAACCGAGGACGCATACGAGAACAAGAGGTACAACGTCCCTATCCTAATGATATCAAGCTAAAGCCTCCTACTTTTGCAGGAAAAGTGGACCCGGAGGCATATCTAGACTGGGAGCGGAGGATGGAGCATATATTCGACCATGACGGATATCCTGAAGCCAGGAAGATATCTCTAGCAGTGGCCCAGTTCACAGGACATGCCCTATCATGGTGGGACCGGGACGCTGCAGAACGAAGGCGCCATCGGTACGAACCGATCACTACGTGGACTGACATGAAGTTCCAGTTAAGGCGCATGTATGTTCCTGCTCATTTCCATAGAGATTTGCAGAAACATTTTCGTAAGTTGATGCAGGGAACTAAGACGGTCGAAGAGTATTTCGAAGAGTTCGAGAAATTGCGGAATAGGCTTGAGTTGGACGATTCAGAAGAGACTCTGATGGCCCAGTTCGTGGACGAACTGAACGAGAGAATCGCTAGAAAGGTAGAGATTCAACCTTATCACGATATGCCCGAATTTTTGCACTTGTGTATATAGGTTGAGCATCACAACAAGCGGAAGTCCGCGACCACAACCCAGCCTAGGACCAACACGCCTTGGACTGCGCCAGCTCCACGGCCCGTTGACAAAGGTAAGCCGGTTGAGGTTGAGTCCAGGTTCAAGAAGCCGACCGTTGAGAAGTCTAAGCCCAACCGACCAGACCCAGGTAAGCTCCCTAGCACGTCCCATTCTAGAGATATCACCTATTTTAAGTGTCAGGGTAAAGGACATATGGCTCGAGACTGTCCGAACCGGAGGATCATGATCTTGAACGAAGCCGGTGAGTACGAGTCTCAGGATGAACAGGAAGATGAAGACATGGAGGAACTTGTCACAGGGACGCCCATAGAGTATCCCGACTCTGGAGAGCTATTAGTGATCAGGGGATCTCTTAGTGTGCTAGTTGATCCCGAGACGGTTCAACGCGAGAACATCTTCCACACTCGATGTACTGTGAAGAACAAGGTATGTAGTCTTATTATTGATGGTGGATCTTGTACTAACGTGGCCAGCAGGAACATGGTCGATAAGCTTGGTCTGAAAGTGACTAAGCACCCGCGACCGTACCGACTTCGGTGGCTGAATGATGACACGGAGATCCGGATCACAGATCAAGTAACCGTACCTTTCAGCATTGGGCGATATCACGATCAGGTAGTATGCGACGTGGTTCCTATGCAGGTTGGACACCTATTGCTCGGCCGACCATGGCAGTTCGATAAGGAGTCCTTGCACAACGGACGGACCAATCATTACTCGTTCATGCATGACAAGCGAAAGTAACAGCTCACGCCTCTTACACCGCAGGAAGTGCATGAGATGCAACAGAATCTCGCCAAGGATAAAAAGAACCGTACGACCAATCTTATTATATATTCGCATTCAGTTTCCAGAGCTATTGTTCAGAACACGCAGGAACTACTGATGATCTTTAGGGAGACTTTACACTCGTGTTCAGACGAAGTAGAGTTGCCCCGAGAAATTGTTTCTTTGTTGGACAGGTTCAGGGATGTGTTTCCGGACGAGATTCCAGCCGGCCTACCTCCTATCAGAGGCATTGAGAATCAGATCGATCTCGTGCCTGGAGCGGCCCTACCCAACCGACCAGCGTACTGGATGAATTCGACCGAATCCAAGGAGTTGTAGAAACAAGTGCAGGATCTCATGTCCAAAGGATATATCCGAGAGAGCCTCAACTCGTGCGCCATTCCGGTTTTGTTGGTTCCCAAGAAAGACGGGACTTGGAGGATGTGCGTCGACTGCCGGGCCATCAACAACATCACCATCAAGTACCGACATCCCATACCATGGCTGGACGACATGTTGGACGAGCTACACGGAGCGTCCGTGTTCTCTAAGATCGATCTACGCAGCGGGTACCATCAGGTTCGAATGAAGGAAGGCGACGAGTGGAAGACGGCTTTCAAGACTAAACAAGGCCTTTATGAGTGGCTGGTCATGCCATTCGGCCTTATCAATGCGCCCAGTACGTTCATGCGCCTCATGAACCAGGTCTTAAGGGCCTACATCAGTAAGTTCGTAGTTGTTTATTTCGATGATATATTAATCTAGAGTCGATGTTTTGCTGATCATCTGGTGCACCTTGAGCAAGTAATAGATTCTCTTCGACAGGAGGGTCTTTATGCGAACCTCAAGAAGTGCACCTTCTGCACTGATAAGCTTGTCTTTCTAGGTTTTGTTGTAAGCTCGCAGGGATTACATATTGATCAAGTGAAAGTCAAGGCCATTGAGAATTGGCCAACCCCGACCACGATCGGCCATGTCAGGAGTTTTCATGGCCTGTCGAGTTTCTACCGGCGATTTGTGAAGGACTTTAGCACTGTGGCAGCTCCACTTACAACCGTGATCAAGAAAGACGTCCCGTTCAAATGGGGCCAGTCGCAGGAGACCGCATTCCAGAAGCTCAAGGATTTGCTAACCCATGCTCCTATTTTGGTTTTGCCTAATTTTGATAAGACGTTTGAGATTGAGTGTGATGCTTCAGGTTTAGGAATTGGAGCTGTCCTGACACAAGGAGGACAGTCAGTCGCCTATTTCAGCGAGAAGTTGAGTGGAGCCACGCTCAACTATCCTACCTATGACAAGGAGCTGTACGCGTTGGTTAGATCTCTGGAGACTTGCCAGCATTACTTGCTGGCCAAGGAGTTTGTTATTCACACCGATCACGAGACGCTCAAGCACCTAAGAGGACAGACGAATCTGAAGAGGAGGCACGCCAAGTGGCTTGAGTTCGTGGAGACCTTTCCGTACATCATCAAGTACAAGAAGGGAAAGGAGAACGTAGTTGCTGATTCACTGTCGCGGAGATACACACTGATCAGCACCATGGAGGCCAAAGTCTTGGGGTTTGAACTTATTAAAGAAGATTATGATACTGATCCTGATTTTGGTGAAAATTTTCAGGAATGTAGCAATGGACCGAAGGGAGCTTTCTACTTGCATAACGGATTCCTGTTCAAAGGGAAGCAGCTGTGCATTCCTCAAGGATCGATGAGGGAGCTTCTAATCCGAGAATCCCATGGAGGAGGACTGATGGGACACTTTGGCGTGGACAAGACACTGAGTGTCCTAGTCGAGCACTTCTATTGGCCACATCAGAAACGAGACACGGAGCGTTTCTGCTCCAAGTGCATCACGTGCCTTAAGTCTAAATCCAGGTCACATCCTCACGGTTTTTACTTACCTCTGCCTATACCTAACCGACCATGGGTCGATATTTCTATGGATTTCGTGCTTGGTTTGCCTAAGATCAGGAACAAGGATGCAATCTTCGTCTTGGTCGACCGGTTTTCAACGATGGCTCATTTCATACCGTGTTCTAAGATGAATGATGCGACCCAGACAGCCGACCTCTTCTTCAAAGAAGTGGTCAGATTGCACGGACTGCCCCGGACTGCCCCGGACTATCGTCTCCGACCGTGATCCGACCTTCCTAGGTCACTTTTGGAGGACGTTGTGGAGGAAGCTTGGGACCAAGCTGCTGTTCTCGACCACTTGTCACCCACAGATAGATGGACAGACCGAGGTCGTGAACCGGACTCTCTCAGCCCTTTTAAGGGCCACGGTTGGTAAAAATTTGTCAAATTGGTTGGATTGCATTACTTTTGTTGAATTTGCTTATAATGGTGCCAAACACTCTGCTACTAAGATGTCTCCTTTTGAGGTTGTTTATGGATTTAAGCCAGATACGCCACTTGATCTGAAGCCACTGCCGGCACTGGAGTTCATCAACCTTGATGGAGAGCGCAAGGCCGAGGCCGTCGCCAAGCTGCACCAGGCGGTCAAGGAGAACATCGAGAAGAGGACGGAGCAGTACAAGAAGCAAGCCGACAAGCACAGGAAGGAGGTCGACATTAGGCCAGGCGACTGGGTTTGGGTTCACATGCGACCTGAGCGATTCCGAAACAAAAGGAAATCCAAGCTTGCCCCATGTGGTGATGGACCATTCCGGGTCCTGAAGAAGATCAACGACAACGCCTACCAATTGGAACTCCCAAGTGAGATGAGCATATCGTCGAGTTTTAATGTTGCTGATTTGTCTCCTTATTGTGCAGGTGATACCGTTCTGAGGCCAGAACCTCTTCAAGAGGGTGGGAATGATGAGGACATCAGCTTGACCGACACTGAGTTGGACGAGCAAGACGGACCAGGCTCGACCAAGAGGCTAGCAGACCCGTTTCCAACCATGCGAGACGTACCGAGGACACGTTCGGGACAACGATAGATACAAGATGAATTCAAAAATGCCATGGAGCAGCTGATCTCGAGGACAAGCCTAGAAGACATCACGACCCATCTAGGCCAGCTCGATCAAGGAAAACCTGTCCTGAACCAGTTGGCCCGAACGTGTCCTGAACGGGCCCATAGGATGATCCATACTGAAGCTGGCGGCCCATTTGAACAGACCACGCCCTGGACCATACTCCGGACGAACGGACCGACCATGATCTTCTGCATCGAGTCAGACGATCCCTTGACCGGTCTGCCTCTGGGATAAAGATCATACTCTTTTTCCCTTGTGAAGTTTTGTCCCAAATGGGTTTTCTTCACAAGATTTTTAACGAGGTGATCCAAAGCCCGTTCATTAGAGAGACAGGCCGACCCTTCTTCTATTTCGACCAAGGAGTTTCCTTTTCCGTTCTGAGTTTATTTCTTTTGTCTTTTTTCTGATATTTTCGTGGCCCAAGTTGCTGGCCCATTTGTTTCGGTTGTAAGTTGTTTAAAACACTCCTTTCTTTGGTTTAATGAGAATCACGCAAGATTAAACTAAGAAAACCCTAAGCATAGGCGATTTCCTTCTCTCCTCAGCGTGGCTGCCCCTTTGGAGGATCGACATCTCTTGGTTTTGCTTGCTGCTCAGATTGCTTTTAGTGTTCTTACTGCTCTCTAGTTCCTAGACCATCACCGATCATCCACTGACCAAGCTGAGAATGCCTTCAGCCAGCAGCTTCGTCCCATCCGTCCACCTCTCTCTTGGCCATCAATCACCACGCCTCCCCATCTCACATCAATACTGGCCTCTTGCTCCACATATTTAGACAGCTTCTCATTCAAAGACGCCTCGCAAGCCTTCGCGGCTTGAAGACCAAGGTTGAGCTCCTCGACCCCCATCGAGTGACTACAACAAACTAATAAGAGTTTTTTAATATTATAAATATATATCTAACAAAAAAATAATGAACCTCTAAATGAAAGTTCGTACCTTCCCCTAGGCCGTCATCATTTCGATGTAGTCCTGCTCGTCGCTCATATCTCGAATAGCAGGAAGCTAGAACCGGGAAGGTTTTAAGTGCCTAAGCAGGTTCGCAACACCTTCAGGATCATCGGCGCTAAGGTCCTTCTTGTGTTTAAATCACCGATTCAAGGATACACTCCCCCATCAAACCAAAGGAAGCCTACCTAGCTTCATCTCCCCAACCTGCTTTTTGCAAGGTCGCCTCAGCCTCAGGTTGCTGGCTCTTCGAGGATTGACGTCGAGCTCCGCTTCTGTTTTGGCCGTTAAAGTCCATTGGAGCGGGAACTGACTTGAACTGGGTCAGATTATAGAACAACAATCTCTTTGCCGGTTGGAGCGAGAGGAGTCATTTCCAAAGGAGTTCTGATCAGGCCATCAAGTCAACACCAGCCATAGAGGAAGGAACTAGAACATATGGAGAGAAGAGCATGAAGCTGAGGAGAGCTCAAGAGACATGTGAGCTTTGTTTATCTCAAATGGAGACCAAGACCAAGAATTCCAGTTACACCATCACCTGGAAAACACACTTAACTCACCAAGAGCGCGTCACAAAGAAGAATCATCCCCAAAGCGTTCCACATGAAGAAGATATTTAAGATTCATTTCGGAATACTTCCAGTGGACCTGATAGAGACACACGGCCATTCATTGAAGCATTGCACCTCAACCATGATGAAGCAAGCAACAAACCAACCTGTTATGGATTCTTAACTCATCAAGGAATCTTGGAAAGTTCTTACCATCACAAATGGAGTTAAGATGAAAAAGTTATTCAACTTCTAAGACAGAAGATCCCCAACTTGCCTTATTTGGAAACTCACTCGTTTAATCAATTGCAAACAAGACTTTGGCGACCAGGAGATACATCTAAGCTTTAAGGACACATGTCCAACCATCCACAAGAGTTCCCCAACACTTTACCATACACCAGAAACTATTTGATCAGGAGAATCAAGGATATACTCAACTTACCATATTTGGAGCCTCATGGATTCAAATGTCTACAGACCATTACTGGATACCAGGAGAAGATATAAACCAAAAATACAGTGTTTTAGGATTTCACTTACTCTATCTAGAGGACCTCATATGCACCATACCTCACCAAACTATTCAGATCAACAAGAAGCAACACTTGTCCTTTTGGACCCATTGAGCATTCAAGTCCAACAACTCTTTCCAGATCAAGAGACCCACGGTTTGACTGATTTATTTGGCAATCAGGAAGTTCCAGAGATCCTCACATATCCCTTAAATCCATCCGTGTACAAAAGTATCATCAAATCCCATTCATTCAGCCAAATCCCTACATTATCTCCTAACAGCTAGTTTTTCATTCAAAGTAGTGATTTATTTCTTTTTTAGAAAACTTTTCATTAGATCATTTTACATGTGTTCTATATAAAATCATTCTCATTCTCATTGTAAACCCACACTTTCAATTCCATGTTAATACAAAGAGTATTGTATTTTTTTCAACGAATTTGTCTTTGAATTTGTTCTTGTTCTTTAGGATTTAAGGTGTGAGAAGCACATAGTTTCTACTGAATTTCGTGGGTTAAGTTATTTGTGTGATTGAAATAGATTTCTTCACACAGTGATGGAGAGAGTCAGTTTTATCTATCCATCCCATCCCTTAGCTTGTTACGAGAGCGTTATACAACCAGCAGAATTAAGCTCCATCTTATTCCACATCAATCCATCAATTGGCCAAGTTGAGAGAGTTACACAACCAACAATTTGTTTCATCTCTATCCATTCCAAATCTCACCTTTGGGGCTACATCATCTGGTAGCATATCCAAAAGGTTCCAAATCAGGTGTATTATATCCTTTACCTTTCAGTTATTGCATCAATCTGTAATGTTATCATTTAGATTCATTCATACTGATTAGTATTCATCTGGTTTCATTTGCATTCATAAAAGAAAAAAGAAAAAAAACAAAGTATATCAGTGCATATTGGTTTTCTGTTCTTAGATCACTCTAGTTTTCAAATCGAAACACAAAAAAATAGTTATGTTTTGCATTAGCTCTTTAGTTACGTCTGTGTTGTTTCATCTATTGTATTTTTTAAACCCAAAAACCCAAAAGAACTGCAAAAGTTTTGCTTCTGTTCGAGTTTTATGTTTTTAGTAGTTCATTTTGTTTTAGAAACCCAAAAAAATAAAGGTTGAGAAAGAAAAAGAAGATTTGGTTGATTTGATCTGAGTTTCATTAGTTTTCAGATTGAGAAAAGTGTTCTTACCATTTTTACTCTTTGCAATTTCTAAATTAAAAAGAAGACAAAGGCTCCTTTCCTTAAGTTTTAAACTATACTCATCTGTCTTCCCATATTTAGCAATCTGTGTGCTTATTCTTAAAACAAAAAGAAAAGTTGTGATCTCAACCGTTAATTTTGTTTTGTTTTCGAAATCCTTGCTTATTTTCATCTAATTTTCGTCTGAACGCATTGATACAACTATTTTTTAACTTGAATTCAGGCACTAAGCAATGGAAGGAGAAGACAATTGGGAACAAGAACACAATGCAATTTTATAAGAAGAAAACAGTTATGAAAAAGAACATTGATACTGACTATGAGGAGGATCTAACTGATGGATATCCTAAACCAGAACCACCAGGCCATTACTACCACAACATAAGCTACACCGGTTGGTCTGAAGAAGAAGCATAGGAAGAGTATGATCATGAGGCATACCCAGAAGATAGATTTAATGGAGAGGCAGTCACTAAAGCAGAATCAGAACCATGGGAATATCAAACAGATGAAGAGATTGAATCAAAAGAAGACACAGAACCATGGGAGCAACAAACGGGTGAAGATATTCATTACCAACAAGAAGAAGAAAATGAGGAATCATGGGAGAGTAACACAGCTTCTGAAAGTTATCAAGAACATGAAGAATGGCAAGATGGAGGAGAAAGTTCAGAGTATAATCCCATGGATGAAGATGAACAACAACCAGGCTATGACTCCACATGTGATAATTAAGAAGAGGAGACCAAGGAAGAGTCATACCACATATGTTTTTCAGGACATGATCAAGGAGGAGAAGCATATCTAAGGTGGAAAAGGGTCTTGGAGGATCGGTTTCAATCAAACCAGATTCCAGAAGAGGAGTAGACATCTTATGCTGAAGAAACTCTCACCGAGGATGCTTTTATATATTGGGATAAGGATGCCAACATAAAGCTTGAGTATGATGTACCAGAAATTTCTTGGGAAGAAATGAAGGAGCTATTATACCAAGAGTTCGTGGATGAAGCTGAGAACAATCAGAAGTACTATGTGAAGGTTCATTCCAATCCAGAACTAAGAAGATGAAATTTAGCAAGCAGACCAAGTCCAAGGGCTACACCAAAGAGGATTCACTGTCATAAGCCACATAAGCTAATTCCCAACATCCACAAGGAGAGGACCAAGATTAAGCCTATAACTCAAGAAAAGAAAGTTCAAACATAATCAGTTCATCAATCCGTGAAGCACAAGCAAAGCTCTGAATCATTTTCTAAACCACGAATGAAAAGATAGCAATGTAAGTCTTCTAAGCTTTCATAAGCAGCTAGTACCATTTGTTATAGGTGTCAGAAGAAAGGTTATTATGCTGAAGCTTTCCCAAATAGAACAATAGATACTTCCCATTAACTAGAACAAGAACCAGATTCATCTATTGATAGCCTAGTTCAATCAATTTCTGAAATGTCTATTTCTAGTATAATTCACTTGTCTTTGCCAAAAGTTGTTGATACAAGACACACTAAGGAGTAGAGAGATCAAGAAGTTTACAAACACATTGAGTAGCAATGTTCTGAAGCAGTTACACTCAAAACAGACCGAGAAAAGGATCTTGAACAAACAGCCCTTAAAACATGTGTGATGAACAAGTTTCATCCAACATCATATGACTTAGTTCCTAAAGTCACCAATCTCAAGTTTGAGGTGTTGCCAAACCCACATTTGGTACTCTAGTAAGTGAAACATATGAGCTTGTGAAATATTGGAATAGCATTTTCACTAGTCATAGTTTCAAATACTTTGTTTTAAATTATTCAAGTTCAATATAATACACTTATCCTTTCCCCTAAGTGTTAAGGAAGAACCAGGTACAATAGGAGTGTTCAAAGGCTGGAGAGAAACCACAACTAGTCACAACTTAGCTCTGAAGCAAAAGGACAAACCAGCAAGGCATTGAGCAGAACAAGAAGTTGATTCAAAGAAAGCCACCAAAAAAATACCAGCCAACATAGCTGCAAAGAAACAAGGGAGTGATACTGTCATTCATGCTCAAAGGATATCCACCAGACGTGCCAATCATCATCAAACCGTAGCTATACCAAGGTAAAGTTCAAAACTCCGAAAATAGAATGAAAGCTAACTTGCTTTCTCTTGGTGAAGATTGTACAATTTTGAGGTCGAAACTCCTTCAAGGGGGAGGATATGATGAGGCGATCAAATCAACACCAGCCATGGAGGAAGGAACAATAAAATATGGTGAGAAGATCACGAAGACAAGAAGAGCTTAGGAGACATGTGAGCTTTGTTTAGCTCAAATTGAGACCAAGACCAAGCATTCCAGTTCAATCATCACATGGAGTACACACTCAACTCATCAAGAGCAAATCACAAAGAAGAATCATCCCCAAAATCTTTCCACATGAAGAAGATATTGAAGATTCAATCCGGAAGACTTCCACAAGACCTAATAGAGACACACGGCCATTCATTGAATCATATCACCTCAACAATGATGGACCAAGTAACAAAACAACCTGTTCTGGATTTTTAACTGCTTAAGGAATCAGGGAAAGTTTGTATCATCACAAATGCAATTTAGAAGAAGAAGTTATTCAACTTCTAAGATAGAAGATCCTCATCTTGTCTTATTTTGAAACTCCCTGGTTTAATCAATTTCAAACAAGACTTTGGTGACTAGGAGATACATCTAAGCTTGTAGGACACATATCCAACCATCCAGAACAGTTCCCCAGCACTTTACCTTACACCAGAAACTATTTGATTAGGAGGATCAAGGATGTACTCAACTTACCATATTTGGAGCGTCATGGATTCAAATGTCTACAAAACCATAACTGGACACCAGGAGAGGATATAAACCAAAACAACACTGTTTTGGTATTTCACTTACTCTATCTAGATGACCTCATATGAACCAGACCTCACCAAACTATTCAGATCAACAAGTAGCAACACTTGTCCTTTTGGACCCATATAGCATTCAAGTCCAACAGCTCTTTCCAGATCAAGAGTCCCACGGTTTGAATGATTTATTTTTCAACCAGGAAGTTCCAGAGATCCTCACATATCCCTTAAAGCCATCCAGATACAAAGACATCTTCAAATCCCTTTTATTTAGCCAAAACCCCACAGTATCTTCTAACATCTAGTTTTTTCATTCAAATAAGTGATTTATTTCTTTTTTTTTTGAACAACGGTAGTGATTTATTTGTTTCTTTACTTTTCATTTGATCATTGTAAATGAGTTCTATATAAACTCATTATCATTGTAAACCTACGTTTTCAATCTCAAGTTAATACAAAGGGTAGTGTTTTCTTTCAAAGAATCTGTCTTTGAATATGTTCTTGTTCTTTAGGAGTAAAGGTGTGAGAAGCACTTATTTCTCCTGAATTTCGTTGATTATTTTATTTGTGTTTAAAATAGCTTTCTTCACATACTGATTGAGAGATTCAATCCCATCTATCCATCCCATTCCCTAGCTTGTTCTGAGAGAGTTATACAACCAACATAATCAAGCTCCATCTCATTCCACATCAATCCATCAAATTTTTAAGTTGAGAGAGTTACACAACTAGAAACTTGTCTCCAAATCTATCTATTCCAAGTCTTACTGTTGGGGTATATCAAGTTGCATCCGCTTAGGGATCAACGTCTCTCCAGCTTGCCCGTTTTCACTTTCCCTGCTAGGTCGACATGATCTTTTCCGGCGCCGCAAGAGATCGTTCTCCTTGGCATTTTTTCGTGAACTAGAGTGCTGAATTGCAAAGACAGAACAAAATAAAAGGAGAAGAACACGACTCTTACTTGTTCCAACTGGTTCTACAACGTGAACCGGACCTTCAACCTTAACCCTCGTTTTTCTGGGAACGGAGGAAGTTGTGTCTCTCTACGAATGGTCGGGAGTTACGGGGTCGTCTGGAAGGAGTCGTCCCAAAATCTGATCGTACTCGCTTTGGAGTAAACGTGCCATGATCTGTGCGACTGCTTCTCAAATGATCTATTAGATTATGTGTCTCAAAGTCGAGAGGCAACAAGTCAGGGGTATATGTAAACATAAACAAAAAAGCAAAACATATTAATGCTAAGTGGGTATGATGTGAAGTCAAAAGTATCAAATTATTTACTCCCTATTTCTAACCGACGTTGACTGCCCAATGCATCAGAATAACTGAGAACTCGAAGCTCCCAGAGGAAGCATCATTCACTTTGAAAAAACGCGTTCTCGCCAGATATCGTCCAAGATCTTTCTGTGCTAAGGTGAGAGGTAGTAGGTCCCCATGGCCTTGATGTTGACTTCACATGACATGGAAGCATGATTTGTTCGACGTCGAACTCGACGCCCTCCTCCATTTCCTAAACTTCGTGTCCGAAAACTTGACAAACAAATTTGGGGAATATCTGGGGAAATGAGAGCTGGAGTTTCGCCAACATCCTAAGAATGAGACGGGGGATCGGAAAAAGAGGCCGCACTTGTCGAAGTAAGCTGATATATTTGGAGTGTTATGATCTAGTATGTGGACTTTCATTATAGCATCTCATACCTCACTGAGCGACTCCCCTGTTGCTCACTCCTCCTTCTTTCCCTCTTTCAGGTGAGCCTCCCGAGTAGATGGACGCCTAGCTGGATCGGGTGCTTTGGGGTTTATTGTGTTTTCCAAATTTTTATTTTATATGTATTTTCTTTAGTTACGTTTATGGGACAATGTTGGATTAGTCCATTTATGTTAGTTATTGGAGTTGATTGGAAGTACTTGAGTCGTACGTTAGGGTTGGTGACACGTTTTCTCGAGAGTGGAGGAGAAAGGTGATACATTTTGGTATTAGAGCTGGTTTGCCGTCCCGGTCCAGACCCGACATGCGAGTAGTAGATAGTACATTTTGCATTGCATTCAGTTTTCAAAGATTATTAACGGTTTTCAATGTTTTCTGGGGATCGAGAATTTTTCAAATCAAAATAGCACCCCTTCTGCTCGGTATTAGTCTATTGATTCTCAGCTATTAACTTGAGCTAAAAGTCTAACCAGTTTATTTTTGTGTGCTAAGTGTAGCATTTAAAAATCAATTGTTTGGCAGTAACTTTTTGAAGACCACATTTGTTTGGAGATTTCGTGGTATGTCTGGAGTTATTTGTGCGAGTAGATGTGGAGTTATCTGGTTTATTGTGTGTTATTGGTGCGATTCTTAGACAACTAAGGGAATTTCTTCAAGTGGTAAAGGTGGTCTTCAAGGGAGTTCCAGAAGCTGAGTTGTGGCATTTGGAATTGCCTGTTAGGATCTTGGACATCTGTTTGTTGCAAGCGGAAGTAGAGAAATCAAGTTAAGGAGAATCGAAATACAACGAGAGATTTTTAGGTAAGCACTAAGGAGAATTGCTAAGAAGATGCAAGAGCAAGCAGACGAGAGACAAGTTTAATGCAAATGGAAACTCAAACAATGGCGTTCAGAAAACATCACAGTTTGATGGCAAGGTAGGAACCTGGAGTTTGATGGAAATGGAAACCAAAAGGATTGTGTTCGGAAAACACTAACGAAATGAATGGGTATGAAACCTTCAATTGGAGGTCAGTTTGGCAATTGAGTGAGTGCAGCGGAAGCGTAGTGGGTCATTCCCCACATGCTATGAAGCCATAATGGACATGGCTAGCCTCTTCTTTCATCGTCGTAATTGTGAGAGTCGAAACTCACACTGTCAAAACTTGTAGAGCAAACTTTTATGGAACAGAAACTTCAAAGATAAACACACCAAAATAGTAAACCCGGAGGATATTTTTTTGATAAGAGATCGAAAAGAGATTTTAAAGATCGGAAAAGAGAGTACAAAGAACGGAAAACGGCTAAGAAAACGGACATACGAATATTGCATGTTTGGGCTAAATTCGTATTCCTTCCGATGATTTGATTTAACGGCCAAGAAAATATAAGCCGATGTTTTCGAAGATGGATTGCGGCTAGTTGCGCATCCGTAGAATGGGACATCGACAAATGTTCGATCATACGTTATCCGTTTAGAAAGTTTGGAGAGGCGGAAACCAGCTCGGAAATTACCAAGAGATGCATTCAGCTCGGAACTTCCGAAAATGAGAAAGGAAACATTTGGATACGAGCTGGTTCAGTTCGGAAATTCCAAGCTGGTTCAGCTCGGAAATCCGAGTTGGTTTAGCTCGGTTCCGAGCTGATTCAGCTCGACTGTTGTTTGTTAGGATGTTTCGTTAATCCGTAATCTTTGTCGAGAGATGTGTTTGTCCGATTGATCCGCTGCGTATGAGGTGTGGTCCGTTTTGTATGAAATATCGTCCGTTTCGTATGAAATGTTGTCCGTTGACTCTTTTCGTACGAAAGTCATTCGTACGAAGTTTTCGATACCTCGTATAACTTGTCATTCATACGGAACCTTTGTCTGACCAAAACGGTATATTTGTCCGTGTCCGATTGTCCGATCTTATTTTCGGCTATCGTTTTTGTCGAGGGGTTTTGACCCCAACAGTTAGCCCCCAGCTCGTCAGACTCGAGTGCGATGATGGCGAGGTTATTTTGTATTCGAGGTGAAAACGATTGTCCAAAACGTCGTACTTCGGCCGTAATTGATCTTTCTATGTATAATCAATCCGACACCATGACTAATCATTATCTGTTCTGTCATGATTCGCTCGAGCATGCTTATGACAAAATGATTCAAGTGTAATCATTTCAAGGTTCCATGGCTTGGTGAAATCTATAAGTATCCACTTCTTCACACCTCATTTTTCACTCTTCTCTCCACAGAAAATAACTCAAAGGTAACTTCTCTCTCTAACTTCTTCTTAGCTTTTGTGAGTTTTGCCAAAATTTTCGGCTCCGTTCTTGTGAGTTTAGAAGCTTTGGATCTTTTCCAAGTCTGGATTTTTCGTTTCACGGCGTTTTCGTAAGGATGAGGAATCATGAGCCAAATCGTTGTTACGCTAATTTTTCTTCCGAAGGAGAGTCTTCCGGGGTTTGGCAGTCGACTAGGTCTCGTGCTAGTCAACCTTGTCCCCCCACCGCGGCAGATGCCATGTCTCCGGAACACGGAATGTTTCAGCGCTACGGTTAAAGAAGAGTTCGAGGACACTCACATTAGTCAGGAAGAAGTCTTGAGTTATTGGGATCTTTCTCCGGAGAAGCCGAAGGTGACTCATCCGAGGAAAAAGAAGCAGACTCCGAATCCTGTTGGTTCGACGTTTTCTTCAACAAAGTCGATTGTGAAACTTCGGCGCGATTTCAAAATTACTGAAAACGTGACGATCAAGATACCATCTCCCAGTTACCGAGTCAGTTCTCCGCCGAAGGGGTACTTTTCGGTGTATGAATAATTCTTTACATCATGCTTTCTCTGGTTTCCGATTCATGGGCTCATCGTCCGTTATCTTCGACGCCGTGGATTGGCTCTCACGTAGATTACTCCCCGAAGCTTGAGGCATTTGATCGGCATACTGGTCCGCAGTTTTGAGTGCGAAGTTGATCTTCGGAACTTGTTGCATGTGGTTCCGATAAGGCGCGGCCCCGAGCATTACCTCAGGCCCTATCAGTATCGGACGGTCATCTTGGATTTTGAAAACCATGATCGCCGATGGCGGCACCATTTCTTCTATGTTTTGATCTACGAGGCATCCGTTGAAGATACTTGCATTCCATTGATGATATCGAAATTGGGAAAACTTGGTAGCGGACTCAGTTGTCTTCGGCGTTTATACATATCTCTTGCCGATCTTCTAACAAAAATTTTTTTTTCAGTGAGGGATATTTGCTTGACGTGTCCACCGCCCTTGGTTTCTCTCGTCGGGACACTTCAGGACGAGAATACGGATTGGGGACAGCACTTTACTCTCAAACGCGTTATCCGAGCAAGTCAAATGGACATGATTCGTCGAGCAACGGGGACCGACGGAAACGCGGATAATGATGAGCGTCCTGACGACGTTGTTATTCAAGATGATGGTTCAATCTCCCCATGGCTCGCGGATGGGGTCGAACTTCCCGACTTTGATTTTCACGGTTTTGATGATTGGGTCGGTCAAGATCCTACGCTGGGCGAGGATATTCCCGACGCTTGTACCGATAATGGCGAGGGAATAAACACTCCTCGAGTTCCCCTTCCCGAATCATCGGATCAGTTTATCGCGCCCGAATCTAGTCGAAAACCAAAAAAAGACATGGGAAAGACTTCGAGGTTCCTCAACCTGATTTTGGTCCAGGACGACTTGGCCGCGACAATGGTGGTTTTATGTACACCAATTCTTCCGAAGTCGCCAGTTTTTGTGCGTGCGTTCGTCATCCCGGAGACTTCCCAACTCAGTACAAGAACATGATTTGCGGTGATTCTCTCGTCAGTGCTGGGCAAGACATGTTAAGGGTTAGTTTCTTCCCTTTAGTGTAAGTCAATGTTTGCCTTTTCGGCTATTTCGTTGACTCGTCCGAGTTTGTTTTAGGCGTGGGCTTCGATTAATCGCCATGCTGCCGAGTCCGATGGGAAGCTTCGAAGAATTCAGGATTGCGTTGCGAGGCATTCTGTAGATAGTGCAAGCTTGGTGAATTCTGTTGCCATTTTTAAAGCTTCCATTGAGGGTGGAAAGAGCGAGTTTGAAGCGGCGAGACTCTCCCTTGATATTGAAAGAGATAGGGCTCTTAATGAAGTTAAGGCCTTGAAAACTCAACTGTCGAAAAGGAGATTTTCCGTGAAGCGTCTCTTCGGGATGCAACTGAAAGAGAGAAAAGAGGGATGCTGAAGAAAATCGCGTTTCGATTTTACAAACTCCGAAAGATCTTCACCAAACTGCCTTCGGCGGTAGAGAGGCAAAGTCAGTTTGTCGCGGCGAGGAGCAATCTAGATCTGATCGCCGATTTTAGATCCGGGGGTCCTTCTGTGTTTGAATCCGAAGAAGCGGATCTAGTGTCGAGAGCTCATTTGGGTGAGGAGGACGCCTCCGAATATAACCGGTTGATTACCGAAGCCGAGGGTTGTGTTGATCCATCTTTGTTTCAAGGCGATGTCTCCGGCTCATCTCAAGGAGATGTCTGGTTCTAAGATGCGGATTTGAAACGTGTTTGCTGTTTAATAACTTTCTATCTTTAAGATGGTTGGTCGTCGCTTTGTATGAACTAGTTTATCTTCGAATATTTGAAAAGTTTCATCGCTTTTAGTTCTTTTCCGCATCTTGAAATAAAATGTCTTTAAATATGTCGTGTTTCACTTAGTTTTTTCGAAAGTGCTCGGAAACCGTTTAATGGAATAACGGTATCGATTCGAAAAGACGGTATGATTGATTTGGAAGGTTCGAGCTGATCAGCTTGGGTTCGAGCGGGTTCAGTTCGGAAATCCGAGCTGGTTCAGCTCGGGTTTGAGCTGCTTCAGCTCGGGTTCGGGCCGGTTCAGCTCGGAAATCTGTGCTGGTTTGCCCGAGCTGATTCAGCTCGGGGATTTGCAAGACATGCTCTTCTAATGTCCTGACCGGTGTGCTCAGAAGCGTCCTATCGGATTTCGAAATTGAGTCTGAGGAGTAGCTAGATGTATTCCTCTCGCGGATTTACAAGGTTTTGACCAGCGTGCTCGGAAGCATCTTACTGGGTTTCGACATTGAGTCCGAGAAATAACGAAACTTACTTCTCTTTCGGACTTGTGATGACTAGACCAGTGTGCTCGGAAGCGTCTTACTGGGTTTCGAGTTTGAGAAATAACAAAATGTTTTTTCTCTTGTGGACTTAAAATGATTAGACTAGTGTGCTCGGAAGCGTTTTACTGGTTTCGAGTCCGAGAAATAACAAAACGTTTTTCTCTTGTGGACTTATAATGATTAGACCAGTGTGCTCGAAAGCGTCTTACTGGATTTTACAATGATTAGACCAGTGTGCTCGGAAGCGTCTTAATGGGTTTTTAGGAGGTTTACGGTTGACTTCAGTACTAGTGCGGGGGTCTGTCGTCTTACATTCCCAAGTCGGCCGTGTACTCAATAATGACGTTGTCGAGACCAGTGTTTTATATTTTACTGGGTTTGGATTTTCGATCCCGTTTTTCCATGAAACTCTCGCTTAGCATCTTCCGTCCATCGAAAATAAGCCGGTATCCGCAGGACCACCTTTCAAAGTTACCGAATCAAGATATACTTGGTTAAAACGTCACTTTACCAGTGTGCTAAGCAGCGTCATACTAGATTTTTGGGGTCTATTATCGACTCCAGTACTGGTGCGGCATATTTGAAGACCTATCGACAACCTGTTCTCAGGAATTATTATCGACCTCTGGACTTATGATCCCTTTGCCGATAATAAACATACCTTGGCAGTATTTAAAATTTATATAGCGGGCTTTTATCCGTTTGTTGGATGTATAGAGCCTCAATCCATATAGGGCGTGTTGGCCAATATCCGTAAAGGATGTATGTGTTTGTCTACTGCGGCCGTCAGCAGACAAGATAAGCTATTTTCTAACAATTATGCATGCGACGTAATGGTAGGCGAATTTTGAACTACAAAGTTTATATCCTAATTTGATCTAAGAGAAATAAACTAAATGAAAAGGAGAAAAGGAGTTTATTTTCGTTACCGGATAACTTCAAGAGTATGGTCGGGGAGTTGGTCTTTTGCGGACGCGCCGTGCTTCCAACTAAGATCCGTTGTCCGGAGTTGTATGGAATTTCCGCAGAGAGTATTCAGATCGGAGATTCCACGGAGTGGTTAACTCAGAGTTTCCGCAGAAAGTGGTCAGCTCGGAATTGCCGAGCTGACTTGTTTGATTAGCTCGGACTTTCCTAGCAGATTTGCCGGAAAGTTCCTAGCTGATTTGCTCAGACTTTCCTAGCCGATTTGCTAGGAAGTTCCTAGATGATTTGCTCGGACTTTCCTAGCCGATTTGCTAGGAAGTTCCTAGCTGATTTGCTCGGACTTTCCTAGATGATTTGCTAGAAAGTTCTTAGCTGATTTGCTCGAACTTTCCTAGCTGATTTGCTCGGAAGTTCCGATCTGACTTGTTTAATTAGTTCGGACTTTCCTAGCTGATTTGCTAGAAAGTTCCTAGCTGATTTGCTCATACTTTCCTAGCTGATTTTTTCGGAGGTTCCGAGATGGTTCTTTTGAGTTATCTAAGTAATTTTGTTGGACATGTTTTGAGTTTGAGAATTGTTTTAAAATTTTCCGAATTCTGATGTGGAAGTATAGATATATACGGACCCACTCCCCCCTTTTTTGAGAGGGGGGGGGGCAGCTGAACCGGTCGAAAGACCGGCTGCTTACGTACCCCTTTCGGGGATCAAGCCGTCCCGTAGTTCAAAGTGCTTCATTTTTTTTTGACGTTTCGAAGTCTTTAGTAGTGGAACTTTTTCAGATGCATCGTGTTCCATCATTTTTGTTCATGGTTTCAAGCTCGTATACTTCAAGGCGGATTTCTCTTGTGATCATGTAAGGTCCTTCCCAATCCGATACGGTGTTCTGAAGTGCCGCGTTTTGCCAGACTCTTCTTAGGACGAGGTCCCCCACTGAGAAATGTCGAATATGATCGTTCGTTTGGCGAGGTGGATAGCTTCTCTCCGCTGCATCTGTCCAATGGCCTGATTCGTCGTTCCGGGAGCTGTTAGGGATCCGCTGCTCCTTACTTCCCCATATCATCTTGATCCCAGAAGGGGATGGGAACTTGATGCATATATGATAAGTTGATGGAACGGCTTTCATGGAATTTATCCATGGGATTCCTAGAATCGCTTCGTGGATCATTGGGCGATCTACCACCGAAAACCCGATGACTTTGAAGATTCCCCCAGCGAGTATTGGCAGCCTTATCTTTCCGAAGGTGGCTATGGTGTCTCCGGCAAATCCTGTTAAGGATGACTGGGAAGGTGTCACCTCATTCAAGCTTACCTCCATTCTCTTAAGGGTTTCACAGAAAATTATGTCCACGGAGCTACCGGTGTCGACGAGTATGTTTATTACGCGACGATTCTGGATGGTCAATTCCACGACCAGGGGTTCGTTGGCTTGGCGACTGGTCTTCGAGATCTACACGTCGTCGAATGTTATCATGCGATTTGAGCGATGATTCGGCACGCTTTGTCTGTCATTTTTCCACGGTACGATTGTTCCCCATGGTCGTTGAGGATAAGGATCTGTTGACGGTCTCGATCTTGGGCGATATCGCGGCCTTTCCACGATCATATTTATCCTTTGTCGTCCGTTCGCTTTAGGATCCTCGTCATTCCCCCTTCTTCGCTCGTTATTGCCTGTTGCGGCTTGTCCTTCTTGGTGAGTTCGCACTCCATCCATTCTGTTTGGGTCGCTGCTCTTGCTTGGCCTATTGGAATGGTTTTCGATCTTTCCATTGTCGAAATCCTTCAAACTTATCTTATCTCTTAGCTCCCAAGATACAAGTTTTGCTGCTAGTTTAATGCCCAATCTGCGACAGTCGGCAGTGTTATGACCGTAAGATTGGTGGTGATCGCAGAATGCTTTCTCATCGTAGGCGCTGGGGTTCCTTGTCCATGTGTTCCATGAACTTTTCCGTCGTTCGGCCAGCCTGTCTTCCTGTTCATTCGAGCCGATCTGGTAATTATGCGATCCAACCATTCTCTTGGGCCGCGAGCTACTAGTTGGCTTCGGGATCCGTGTTGGGAATGTCCTGAAATCAACTGTACTTACTCTAAGTGAAAGTTGTATTGTCGAGATGAGACAGTCATATGATACTGGGAAATCACAATGCTTTGCTAGAAGCCACTTATGATCAATGAGTTTAGAACTCATTGCTAGTATCATATGATCTTACAGGGTCACACACCTAAGCAAACTGGATGTCTTGTATGGGGTTTGATCATTAGTGTAATGATCTAGTGAATGTATATTTGATATACATTCAATAACGAGTTTCTGAGGTTGTGTCGATCAACACAACATGTGCATCGATCGACACAGATCGCGGACCAAAATAACGATTTTGGTTTATGACTTAATTAACTTCGGTTTGATCCTTGGTTAATTGGGTCATGATAAAAGTCGATATATATATGATATATGGACGACTTTTACAGCAACGAGACCTAATTTACAGCCACCTCGGTGAAACAAAGAAACCTCTAACAGATCTGATCTCTACAGCACTAGCATCTCGTCCGTTCCAGTTTGTGTGCGTGTGGATACCAGTAGAGGCGCAGCACTTGAGGTGCTAATCAATCTCGAATCCCTGCTCACTTTCCGCTGCTAATCTCCAGGTATTTTCGAGAATCTTATGATTCAACATACATGAACCCTAGATCCTAGGCTTTGGAATTTATACCTAGGGTTGCCTAATGTGATTAGAACTGCTAGAAATTCCTTCAGTGGTATCAGAGCCTTAGGGTTCCAGTTGAATCTGTAGCATGATGATTAGATTGGTTGAATCTGGATCGTTATATATTTGATATATGCATGCTAAATTGAGTTTTGTTCAAGTTAATCTCGTTTTAGGTTTTTTCTTGTTCAAAACGATTCTAGGGTTTATCGCATGGTGTCGATCGATGCCAATCCGGTGTCGATCGACACAGAATGATAACCCGGAAAAAAATTTAGGTTTGCCCTAATTGTGACGATCGACACAAGAGTTGTGTCAGTCGACACAGACCTTGCGAATATATTTAATCGGTTCAATTGGATTGGATCGGTCATCGAGCTTGGTCAAAATTGGTTAAACCGCTTAGAACGGTTTATTACGATTGGTTTGATTTGGTTGGTGTCGACCGACACTAATGTAGTGTTGATCGACACTGACCGGTTATCGAAACCGGGTAAATTGGATTGATCGATTATCGCAAATTGGTTTTGGTAGGATTTTATCGATCGACACTAAAGTAGTGTCGGTCGACACAGGATCCGATAGTTTCGGTTATTGAACCTGAAATCACAGAACCGAACCAAAATTAAACCCAATCTTTAGAATAATTAAAACTTAATAAGATTAGTCGTTTTAAACAGTTCCGTTCCTCAACTAAATATCAAGTAATCCTTGATGTCTTCCCGATCATGTCAACTGTCAAGACTCTTTTCATTGTGCAATAGACTTGCAGTGCAAGATGTCCACAATTACATGAGTAAGGCAGGAAGTAATCGTGTTGATAGGCTTGCAGTGCAAGGCGTCAACAATTACATGACTTAAGAGATTGGTTTACTTGACTGGGCCATAAAAATCGTTTTGGGCCCAGAGACATCGGGTGGATTGGACATGAGATATCAATCCACAACCAAGAGTTATATTGGATATAACTAGCAAAGTTGTTGCTTACCTAGATAGCTGAAATTTGGGCGATGAGCCAAAGCTCACCCAAGTTTTAGTGAAGTATGGGTCTTGGATCATTATATTCATTTGACGAAACATTGTTTGAATATAATGCGAGTTTTCTTAATAGTTAAAATTTCTAAATTCTTGAACATCATAACTAAACCTTTTCCCTTTATTTCATCTCAGCTATGACTAACACTCATCACAACACTTTCTCCCTGCGATCCGTCCTTGAGAAGGACAAGTTAAATGGATTGAATTTTCTCGAATGGTATCGGAACTTGAGAATTGTTCTAAAGCATGAGAAAAGGGACTACGTCCTAGAAAATGTTCTCCCTGAAAAACCGAGGCCAATGCCGCACACGCAGAAAGGAGTGCTTGGGATAAGCATTCTAATGATGTGGTCGATGTGTGTTGTCTCATATTGGCTACCATGAACTCGGACTTGCAGAAGCAATTCGAGAGCGTGGAGTCGCCAATGGAGATGATCACTAGCCTGAAAAGTATGTTTCAGGAGCAGGCACGAACTGAGAGATACCAAACGGTTAAGTCTCTCATTGAATGCAAGATACCAAAGGACGGTCCAGTTAGTCCTCATGTCATTAAGATGATCGGTTATATTGATAACTTGGGAAAACAGGATTGTCCCATTAGCCAAGAGTTGGCTACTGACATCATCCTGCAGTCACTGCCGTCAGGCTATGATCAATTTGTTATGAACTATAATATGAACAACTTGACGAAGACGTTGACTGAACTGCATGGCATGCTCAAAACAGCTGAGCCTAATATCAAGAAGGGCACTCCAAATGTACTTATGGTACAAGGGGGTAAGAAGTTTAAGAAACTTGACAAGGACAAGGGAAAGGGCAAGGCCGTCCAGATTGCGAATCAGGATAAGCCTTTGTCTTCTTCCAAACCCAAGCCCGGCCCATCTGAGACTGATAAGTGCCATTACTGTAATGAGCCTTGGCATTGGAAGAGAAACTGCAACAAATTCTTGGAAGAGAAGAAGAAGAAGAAGACTTTCGAGACTTCATCTTCAGGTATTTATGTTATAGAAGTAAATGTTACTACTTCTGGTTCTACTTCTTGGGTATTGGATACCGGTTGTGGTGCTCATATTTGTACAAATATGCAGGGCCTAAGAAACAGTAGGACTTTGGAGAAAGGACAAGTGGACCTGCGCGTGGGAAATGGAGCAAGAGTTGCTGCATTAGCCATAGGAACATTTCATTTGTCTTTACCTTCTGGCTTGGTTTTAGAACTCAATAATTGCTACTATGTACCTGCTATATGCAGAAATATTATTTCTATTCCTTGTTTGGATTTGGAAGGATATCAGTTTTCAATTAAGAATAAATGTTGTTCTTTTGATCAATGATATATTTTATGGTAGCAGTCCATTAGAGAATGGGCTTTATGTTCTAAACCAAAGCGTGCCAATCTATAACATTAGTACCAAGAGATTCAAGTCAAATGACACGAATCAGACTTTTCTCTGGCATTGTCGTTTGGGCCACATAAATGAGAAACGGATTCAGAAGCTCCATAGTGATGGGCTTTTGGGCTCAGTTGATTATGAATCATGTGAGAAATGCGAATCTTGTTTACTAGGCAAAATGACCAAGGCCCCTTTCAACAAACAAAATGAAAGGGCCAATGACTTATTGAGCCTTATACATACTGATGTGTGCGGCCCAATGAGCATTAGTGCCAGAGGAAATTTTCGGTACTTCATTACCTTTACTGATGACTTCAGCAGGTATGGCTATGTCTATCTAATGAGAAACAAGTCGGAATCTTTTGAAAAGTTCAAAGAGTTCCAAAATGGAGTACAAAATCAACTTGGCAAAAGTATTAAAGCTTTTCGATCAGATCGTGGAGGTGAATACTTAAGCCACGAATTCAGTGATCATCTGAGAGATTGTGGAACTGTTTCACAAATCACTCCTCCTGGAACGCCCCAATGGAATGGAGTGTCCGAGAGGAGGAATCAGACTTTATTAGATATGGTTCGATCAATGATGAGTCACTCATCTCTTCCATTATCCTTCTGGGGATACGCTCTAGAAACGTCTGCGTTTACACTAAATAGGGTTCCATCAAAATCAGTTGCAAAGACACCACATGAGATGTGGACTGGAAATGTTCCAAGCTTGTCTTTCCTGAAGATTTGGGGTTGTGAGGCTTATGTTAAGCGGTTAATCACTGATAAGCTCGAACCCAAATCTGATAAATGCTACTTCGTTGGTTATCCTAAAATAACCAAGGCTTACTACTTTTACAACCAATCCGAGAACAAAGTGTTTGTTGCTCGGAACTGCGTCTTTCTTGAAAGAGAGTTTCTTTCCAAGAAGAACAGTGGGAGTAAAGTACAACTCGAAGAAGTTCGAGAACCACATGAGACCGCTCAACCCGTTGAGGAAGAGCAACAGTTGGATCTACAAAGAGTTGTAGAAACCACGCCTGTGGAGCCTGAAATTCGCAGATCCGAAAGAATCCGTCACGAGCCCGAGAGATATGGATTTCTCATAACTAATTGTCATGATCTATTGATCATTGACAGTGACAAGCCTGCGAATTTTGAAGAAGCGATGATGAGCCCTGACTCCGAAAGGTGGCTGAAAGACGCTGAATCCGAAATGGGATCCATGTCCCAGAACCAAGTGTGGACTTTGGTTGATTTACCCGATGGTGCAAAAGCCATTGAGTGTAAATGGATTTTCAAGAAGAAAATTGATGTGGATGGTACTATTCAGATATACAAAGCTAGGTTGGTGGCAAAAGGTTTCAAGCAAATTCATGGTATTGACTATGAATTGAAGAAACCTATTCCCCAGTTGCTATGCTTAAGTCTATTCGGATTCTCCTAGCAACCGCCGCTCATTATGATTATGAGATCTGGCAGATGGATGTGAAAACAACTTTCCTTAATGGAATTCTGGAAAAGGATGTGTACATGACACAACCTGAAGGTTTCATCGATCCTAATGCTGCTAGGAAGGTATGCAAGCTTCATCGATACATTTATGGATTGAAGCAAGCATCTCGGATTTGGAATCTTCGTTTTGATGAAGCGGTCAAAAAGTTTGATTTCATCAGGAACGAAGAGGAACCGTGTGTTTACAAGAAGACTAGTGGGAGCGCAGTTGCATTTCTCGTATTGTATGTAGATGACATACTTCTTCTCTGAAATGACGTTCCACTGCTTCAGTCTGTTGAGACTTGGCTCGGAAGTTGTTTTTCAATGAAAGACATGGGAGAAGCCGCATACATTCTTGGAATAAGAATCTATAGAGATAGATTGAACAAGCTAATTGGATTGTGTCAAGATACTTATATTGATAAGGTCTTACACAGGTTCAGTATGCATGATTCCAAGAAGGGCTTCATACCAATGTCTTATGGCATTACTCTTAGCAAGAAGCCGTGTCCTTCGACACCTGCTGAGAGAGAGCGCATGGTTAGGATTCCTTATGCTTCTTCTCTAGGATCCATCATGTATGCTATGCTCTGTACTCATCCAGATGTTGCTTGTGCTTTAAGCATGACGAGTAGATACCAATCAGATCCAGATGAAAGTCACTGGACAGCTGTTAAGAACATCCTGAAGTATTTAAGAAATACTAAGGATAAATTCTTGGTTTACGGAGGAAGTGATGAGCTTGTAGTAAGTGGTTACACAGACATAAGTTTTCAGACGGACAAAGACGATTTCCGATCACAATCTGGTTACGTCTTTTGTCTGAATGGCGGTGCAGTTAGTTGGAAGAGTTCCAAGCAGGACACCGTAGCAGATTCCACGACCGAAGCTGAGTACCTCGCCGCTTCTGAAGCGGCAAAGGAGGCTGTTTGGATTAAGAAGTTCATCTCTGAACTTGGTGTGGTTCCTAGTATTTCTGAGCCAGTGGCTTTGTATTGTGACAACAATGGAGCCATTGCGCAGGCGAAGGAACCTAGGTCACACCAGAAGTCCAAACATATAGAGAGGAGGTATCACCTTATCCGTGATATCATAAATAGAGGAGATGTGAAGATCAGCAGAGTCCTGACGGATGAGAACGTTGCTGATCCTTCGACTAAGCCTCTCCCAAGGCCTAAGCATGAGAGTCATACTACTGCTATAGGCATTAGATTTCTTAATATATGATCTTGATTTCAGTGGGAGTTATTTTTGGTTTTTAGTTATGTTATGGTGTTCATGAAAAACATACTATGGTTATGTTATTTTAATGAAATTTGTTTCAGTATTATTTGATTGTGTTATTAAATAATAGTCCCAAAATAATTTATGATATTTTATAGGTCATCAAGTATGTGACTTGATCATGAAACCCTATAAGTAATAAATGACATAAATTATGTTGGTCCCTGGTCGAGGTTGTTAAAGTGGGACATTAACAACCGCGTGAGACTAGTATGTGAGGCGACTGATGACTAAGTTTCATGGAGTCATTTAATAAGAGTATTAAAGTCAATCACATAGATATGTGTTGGAGAACACATGATCGGACATGACCCGTTAATGAGAACTCTACAAGATAGTTATATGAGTGTCATAAGAGTTTCTCATTACGACTATAGAGTATAGTCCTTAGACCTGAGTTCATCATGATTTCTTACATATGGATTGGTCCGTCTTGACTTTGTCAAACGTCAGCCATAACAGGTGACTATAAAGACACTGATTGGGCGCATCATGAAGTGTGAAAGGAATGGATGGAACAAGATGGGATTTGTACCTCCTATATAACAGGAGATAAATATCTCAGGGCCTATCGAAGATTTGATACTGAGAAATGCGTGGCCGCGCTCAAACGAGGTGATTGTCAGTCGTTTGCTTTATCAGTATAAATCGGAGTTCGATAAACATGATCTAGCTTAATAAGGATGACACAGTTCTTGCCTTATGCCAGATCAAGATATAGTGACAAAGGGATTATAGGAATAGATGATTCCAGTACAAGTGGGAGATTGTTGGGAATGTCCTAAAATCAACTGTACTTACTCTAAGTGAAAGTTGTATTGTCGAGATGAGACAGTCATATGATACTGGGCAATCACAATGCTTTGCTAGAAGCCACTTATGATCAATGAGTTTAGAACTCATTGCTAGTATCATATGATCCTACAGGGTCACACACCTAAGCAAACTGGATGTCTTGTATGGGGTTTGATCAGTAGTGTAATGATCTAGTGAATGTATATTTGATATACATTCAATAACGAGTTTCTGAGGTTGTGTCGATCGACACAACATGTGCATCGATCGACACAGATCGCGGACCAGAATAACGATTTTGGTTTATGACTTAATTAACTTCGGTTTGATCCTTGGTTAATTGGGTCGTGATAAAAGTCGATATATATATGACATATGGACGACTTTTACAGCAACGAGACCTAATTTACAGCCACCTCGGTGAAACAGAGAAACCTCTAAGAGATCTGATCTCTACGGCACTAGCATCCCGTCCGTTCCAGTTTATGTGCGTGTGGATACCAGTAGAGGCGCAACACTTGAGGCGCTAATCAATCTCGAATCCCTGCTCACTTTCCGCTGCTAATCTCCAGGTATTTTCGAGATTCTCATGATTCAACATACATGAACCCTAGATCCTAGGCTTTGGAATTTATACCTAGGGTTGCCTAATGTGATTAGAACTGCTAGAAATTCCTTCAATCCATTTCTCGCTACTTGCACTTGCTGGTAGGCGAGTATCCTTGCATGGTTGCTTTTTAGGCTTATGCTTCTCGGACAAGACCTTCATTTCTTCTCCGTCGACGATAAAGTCTATTGCTCTGTGCAAAGCATCCGCCATTGTCTGCGGTCAACTTAACGAGATTTCCCTCCTAAAGTACGACTCGTACCAAAGTGATTTCTTTAGAGCGTCGATGCCCATTTTTTCGCCTAAACCTTCAATTCTGGTGGCGACCTTTTTGAATTGTTCGATGAATTTCCTAAAGCTATGTGTTTCGCCTTGACTCAAGGCCCATAGGTCGACGTCGGAAGTATCTCTGTCCATGAAGATCGAGTATTGTTTCATGAATTCTTCCGATAGCTGTTGAAAATTTCCGATGGAATCACGTTCTATTCTAGAGAACCATTTAAGGGTCGCTCCTTTCAGATGTTCTACGAACAAGAGACAGAAACCAACGTCTTTGTCCATTTGGCTGAGATTTGCCCTTCCCATCGCGATTCGGAAAGCCATCATATGAGATTTCGGATTGGTGGTTCCGTCGTAGATTGGGATTTTGATTTTGCCCGGATTGTAAATCCGAGTTTCAGTGATTCGAGCTTTGAATGGTGTCTTTCGCGTTTCTTCCAAGACACGATCGATTTTAGGCGCGGCGGTCGTTGCCCAGTGAACCTGCGATCGTACAGTTTTGATCTCCGCGGTTGTCTGAGCCAGTGCGTCCCTGAGTTCATCGAGCTCGCTCCGTTTACTGCTTCGTCGTCGTTCTGTTGGTTTGTTTGGTTGAGTTCGCTCGATGTCCTCTTCTTCCGATAGTTCATCGTCGCTTCGTTCTAGGACGTATCGATCCACATCGATTCTTTCTTCATCGTCGTCAGAGTGCGGTTCGGTCCGATTGCTAGGCAGAATCGAGTTTTCGTTTCTTCAGTCTTCTAAATCGTCTGCCGCTACGAACCTTCGACCTCGGCCATAGGAGGAGGATCCGTGGTATTGGGTCTAGTCGCCGGAGGAGTTTGTTTGCCCGCGGTTTGCTCGCGGTGTTGCGACGGGTTCCTTGCGATTCACTAGACGTCGAGAAGTCTAAACGCCTTCGTTCAGATGGGGCGAAGTTCACCGCTCGGGTCGTCCGTGTACGGTTCCCGGTTTTTAGTCTCTCGATCTGCTCCGTGAGAGTACTATTCGCCTTTTCTTGCTCTTATGTCCTTTTTCTCAGCGCGGACACCATCTCTTTCAGCTAGGACAGTGTTGCGTTGATTGTTGCATCCGATGCGGCCGTGTTTGTAACGTTGCCGCTTGCTGAGGTGTTACCCGTAGTAACGTTGTTTGTGTTGTTGCCGATCGGCAGTTGCTGATCTGTCTCGTCTCCGTCTCCAATGGTAACCATATCTTCGGATCCGCTAGTCGATGGTTTTTTAGTGTCAGAAGTTTTTATTCCCCACAGACGGCGCCAAACTGTGAGAGTCGAAACTCGCACTGTCAAAACTTGTAGAGCAAACTTTTAGGGAACATAAACTTCAAAGATAAACACACCGAAATAGTAAAACCGGAGGATATTTTATTGATAAGAGATCGAAAAGAGAGTACAGAGATCAGACAAGAGAGTACAAAGAACGGAAAACGGCTAAGAAAATTGTTAAGTTCTTAAGTCTAGATGCTAGGGTTTTTTGCTATATCTAAATCGTATGACTACCATCTCCTTATATAGCTGCGGAAAGTCGGCTTCGAGGATATTTTCTGCAAGATTTGCGGAAATCTTCATGTTGTTATCTCCTTCCTTTTTCCGTTAAGATTTACATTTTCATCTCGGATTTTCCTCTTTAGCTCGGAGATCTCTTCATCTTTACTTCTTCGAGTTTATCTTCTTTCTTCGGCAATTATCTTTCCGCGGTTTGACCGATTTGCCGAATGGGCCGAGAACGGACGGTCCGAGTCCGTTTGTGTCTAGACTTCTTTATTTGGCCCAAAGTTTCGAATATACGAATATTGCATGTTTGGGCCAAATTCGTATTCCTTCCGATGATTCGGTTTAACGGCCAAGAAAATATAAGCCGATGTTTTTGAAGATGGATTGCGGCTAGTTGCGCATCCGTAGAATGGGATATCCATAAATTTTCGATCATACGCTATCCGTTTAGAAAGTTTGGAGAGGCAAAAACAAGCTCGGAAATTATCAAGATATGCATTCAGCTCGGAACTTCCGAAAATGAGAAAGGAAACATTCGGATCCGAGCTGGTTCAGCTCGGAAATTCCAAGCTGGTTCAGCTCAGAAATCCCAGCTGGTTTTGGCTCGGATCCGAGCTGGTTTAGCTCGGTCCGAACGGATGGAGCTAAACCAGCTCGGATTTTCCGATCTGAAATCAGCTCGGCTGTTTTTTGCTAGGATGTTTCGTTAATCCGTAATCTTTGTCGAGAGATGTGTTTGTCCGATTGATCCGATGCGTATGAGGTGTGGTCCGTTTTGTATGAAATGTCGTCCGTTTCGTATGAAAGGTTGTCCATTGACTCTTTTCGCATGAAAGTCATTCGTACGAAGTTATCGACACCTCGTATAACTTGTCATTCATACGGAACTTTTGTCTGTTTGAAACGGTACATTTGTCCGATCTTGTTTTCGGCTATCGTTTTCGTCGAGGGGTTTTAGACCCCAACAGTAATGACACAATAATGGAAAACCATTGAATATAATCCATTTGGAAGTGGAGGACCCACTGTGGCATGGTAATAGATAATTCAGTTGGAAGTAAAGAATCTCATTCAAGTTTTAAACCACTGGAAGGATGAGTAATGTATCTAAATTTTTGGAGTTAACATATAGACACATGTCGTTCCCTTTGATTATATGGCTAAGCGTCAGTGTCAACCATTCTCAAGGACAAAGGTTGTATTTCGTTCGGCTCAAGCTTGGAATTCGATGTGGTTATTAACTTTTTCTAGGCAATGGACACTAGAAATTTAAACAACTCATCAAGTGTGTAACCAACCCTAATGAAAATGGGCGGTAGTAATTGATATTTGGGAAGGAGGAACGAGACATCACATATTCATCCAGTCAGTTAAGATTTCATGAGGTCAACTACCCCACTCATGATTTGAAGTTGGCATCAAAATTTTTTGCCATGAAAATTTGGAGAGATTACTTATATGGGGGAGAAGGTTCAGATGCCTATAGATCACCAGTTATCAGACATATTGTAGCGTCATCAGAATCAGCCGCATCGACGACTTCAGAATTTGCACCTAGAGTTTACTACAAGTGTGGTCATTAAGGTCACTTCATCAGGGACAACCAGTGGAGGGCGTAGAGATTTCTTCTGCCACCACCCAAACATCAAGTCATTTCTCCACGAGTATTTTCTACATGAGACTACAAGGGAACTGCGCAGGTAGTTGGAACACGTCTTTGGGTGTACTCGTTTTGGTTTTTGAGTATTTTTTCTTTTGTGGAAACCAGTAATAGTTAGTCAACTTATGTGGGATCGGTTTTGGTTAGGGGTGGGGAAGCTTACACCTTATTTGATACTAGAGCTACAGATATCTTCGTAATTCTGAGTTTCGTCGAGAGTTAGACATTTTAAATTGTGTTCAAGCCAAAGATCAAGAATATTCAGACAGCCGACACAGGAAAGTTGGGAGCTACAATCATTCATCGAGAGATAGCAGTCGTACTAAGTAGGACTTGAGTTTTCGGCAACGCAGGTTGATTGAATTGTTGGCATACTACAGTTCAGATATCGGTTATCATTCGAGCATTGAGGTGGCACCGTATGAGGCTCTTATTGTAGGCGGTGTCGTACACCACTATGTTGGTCAAAAGTGAGGGAGTGACAAGTAATAAAACCATCAATGAGGCAGTAGAGCAAGTGAACTTGCACAAGATAGCTAAAGGAATTCCATGATCACCAGAAGAGCTATGCAGATAAGCGCAAGAGTGATTTGGAATTTGAGGTGGGAGACTAAATACACCTAGAATTGAGGATATTTTAAAGAGGAGATAAATCTCGAAAGATGAAGAAGCTTAAGCTGAGGTACATGGGACAATACACTATTTTTGAGCGGACTTAGGCAGTAGCATATTGTATTGGTTTATCAGCAGAGTTAACAGGCTTCCACGACATGTTTCATGTGCCAGTATTGAGGAAGGTTGTTAGAGAGTCAAAGCTTATTTTTGCAGAAGCCGTGAAGCAATCTAAATAAGGATCTGTCAGCGACTATTCAACCAGTGGCAGTTCTAGAGCATCATGAAAAGGAAGTTCAGGGGAAGGTGACTGTGTTGGTCAGAGTCCGTTGGGGGAGAAAAACAAAATTCAGGAAGAAACCTATGAGTCTGATGATCATATAAGATTATATTACCCATAGATTTTTGGAGTTGTAAGCGAGCAGCTGAGTCCGAATCTAAATTCGAAGGCGAGTACTGCCTAATACCCAACCTATATACCTTTTCTTTGTAGCCCAAATTAAGCCCAAATATTTTTTTCTAAATAATAATCGTGTATATGTGTAGCAACATATAAATCTCCTTCTTCTTCAAATCCTAACCTAAATCACAGCCGAAGCCACACCCAAGCTCCTCTGCAGACGTCTCGGAACCACCACGCCACCACTGTCCTTCACCCCCGTGTCTCACCTTTCTCCTCTGCTCGTCGTCCTACTCTCTTTCTTGCTTCCTCGCCTTACGAACTCAAGTCAAGATTCCGCATGTGAAGAGGATCCACTTTCTCCGTCGTTGCTCACCACCACCAACGTCTAGAGCATTTGCGGACCACCGGAGAGCTGCGCCGGTGTACCGGAGATCACCGTTGTGTCAGTCCGAGCTGCATAGCCTCAACCTAGTGTTCTTTACATTTCAAGTTACCTCCTCTCTCCACCTCCAATGATTGTAGCAGCTCCACCACCGTTCAAGTCCGAGAAAGTGAGATCGTGATTTCACTACTTATGACCAAGCCTTGCCCTTTGCAGCCATCACTGCTCCTATCGTTTTGATCTGCCGGTGCCGTCGCTCCATCAAATGGAGTTAACGGCGAAATTTCTCAAAAGCAAAGACAACTGCCAACAACTCCTTCTCTATAGTGGAATAGTTTCTCTGCGCATCATTTAGTGTTCTGCTGGCATAAAAGATAGCATGAAGTTTCTTGTCCTTCTTCTGCCCCAGAACAGCTCTTACCGCAAAATCACTTGCATCGCACATAACCTCAAAAGGTAAATCCCAATATGTTGGTTGTACTATAGGAGCACTCACTAATGCTTGCTTGATCTGTTCAAATGCAGTCTTGCATTCTGCAGTGAACTCTCACATCCTTACACAGCAAAGCAGTTAGTGGTGTAGCAATCTTACCAAAATCTTTGATGAACCTCTTGTAGGACCCAGCATGTCCAAGAAAGCTCCTCACAGACTTCACAGAATCTGGCCCCTGAAGGCTGGTCATAACCTCTATCTTAGCGAGGTCTACTTCGATTCTTGCTTCAGATGCTCTGTGCCCAAGAACAATGCCATCTCTGATCATGAAATGACACTTCTCCCAATTAAGAACCAAGTGCCTTTACTAACATCTATCTAGCACTTTAAACATATTATCTAAGCACTCATGATAAGATGACCCATAAACAGAAAAGTCATCCATGAACACCTCCATAAATTCCTTAATCATATCAGTGAAAATGGACATCATACATCTCTGGAAAGTGGCTAGTTCATTTCAAAGTCCAAAAGGCATTCTGCGGTATGCAAAATTACCATAGGGACAAGTAAAAGTAGTCTTCTCCTAATCCTCTGGATGGATGGAAATCTGAAAGAAGCCAGAGTACCCATCGAGGAAGCAGTAGTAAGGGCGATTAGCTAACCTCTCCAACATCTTATTAATAAAAGGCAAAGGGAAATGATCCTTCTTAGTAGCAGCATTCAGCTTCCTGTAGTCTATACACATCCGGTGTCCAGTCACAATCCTTGTAGGAATCAACTCATTCTTCTCATTCTTCACCACTATGACACCTAATTTGTTAGGCACAACATACACTGGACTGACCCAATCACTGTCAGAGATAGGATAGGTGATCCCAGCATCCAGCAACTTCATAATCTCCTTCTTCATTACCTCCTTCAGATTCGGATTCAGCCTCCTCTGATGCTCAACAGATGACTTAGTCTCATCCTCAAGATGGATCCTATGCATGCACAGCTCTGGAGAGATACCTGAAATGTCATCAAGAGAATAGCCAAGAGCTTTGCGATTCGACAGTAAGGAAGTCTCTGCATTGTTCAAAGCAGCATTAATAATCACTGGATATGTCGAATTAGGTCCAAGAAATGCGTACCTTAGCCTGGATGGAAGTTGCTTCAGCTCAATTTTCAGAGCTTTTTCTTCTACCCAATCTCTCACAACTTGCGTCGATCGATGCACATGTGGTGTCGATCGATGCAAGGGATCGTCCTGCACTTCCAAGTGCATCACTTTCTCCGTAGAATCCATCAGCCTCGCATAGCAGATTGCAGGCTCATCCTTCAGATGCTCCAGTTCCAATACCGAGCTTAGCAGAGCTCTTTCCAGTGGATCCTCAGCGTGTGTCCTATGAAAGAATTCCTCTGCCAAATCACTGAGAGTGTCCACATAGAAGGTCTATCCATCGATGGTTGGTCTCTTCACCAGCTTGTCCATATCAAAACTCATCTCCAGATCACCCACATTCAGAATTTTAGTCCCCTTCTTGCAGTCAATCATCGCACCAGCAGTATCTAGGAATGGTCTACCCAAGATAAGTGGATCCTTTGGTTCTTCTCCATACTGCAGAACCACAAAGTCAGTAGGAATCACATAGTTACCAATCCTGATTGGCACATCTTCCGGTACTCCTTCAGGGATCCTGACAGTCCTGTCAGCTAGGACTAATGATATCCTAGTAGGCATGAAGTCTGTCATCCCAAGCCTCTTAGCAAAAGAGAAAGGCATAAGGTTCACACTAAAACCAAGATCACACAATGATCTCTCAAATCTATCTCTGTAGATAGCACAATCCAACACAAAGCTCCTTGGATCTTTCAACTTCTCAGGGATTCTGCCCTGAATCACAGCACTACACACCACTGAGACCATCATCACACTCTCCTCATCAGTCATGTTACCAGCAAGCATGTCCTTAAGACATCTTCTCATCACAGGAGTAGTCTTTAGAGAATCAATCAAAGGTACTTCAATCAACACCTTGTTCATGATCTCCTTGCATTTGGCTAGCTTCCTCTCGTGCTTAGACTTCGTGGGGTTCTTAGGAAAGGGAACCTTGGGCTTGTATACCCTCTCATCAGCTTTCTTCAGCTTCTCTGCATCTGCTTTCTCTTGATTCGCTTTGTGTCGATCGAAATCAGTAGTGCGTCGATCGACCTAAGTAGTGCGTCGATCGACCTATGTAGTGCGTCGATCGATGCTAGGCGAATGCGTAACGACCTCTGCGTCAAGCTTGGGTTCAGATTCCTCGTTCACGATTTGCGTCGATCGATGCTGAGGTACATCGGCCGATGCATTGCGAAACTCACGAATTACATCTTCCATCTCCTCAATCTCAACGATTTCTTCCAAACTTAGGCCCTTTTTCTGAGCAGGGACGAGCTCTTTACCACTTCTCAACGTGATTGCATTACACTGGTACTTAGGATTAGCATCAGTTCGTCCCGGGAGAGATCCATCTTGCCTCTTAACAGACCCAACAGTCTGTGCAACTTGAACATCCAATTTCTTCACATGAGTGCTTAAGGCATCTATTTTCCCATTCAGATCCAAGTACAAAGCATCTCTCTTTCCATTGAAGTCCAATGTACTCTTCTGCTGTCCTTCCATAAGCTGCTCCAGCAATCCCATCATCTTATCATTCTGCTCATTTTGAGGAGGAGCAGGTTGATATGATGAAGATCCATAGTTCCTAGTGAAGATGGTAGTGTTGTTTCAAGGACTGCTATTACTCTGATAAGGCTTATGATACTGAGGCTTAGGAGTGAAACCAGAAAAGTTTTGATTATCTGTGAAGGTACTCCTCTGACCCATTCCATTGTAGCCACCTCTGCCTTGTTGATTCCCAAATCTGTTCCCCTGAAAACTAGTTCCACCAAAATAGTTCACATCCTCTTCTTCGCAACCTTCTTCAGCTTCAAATACCTCAACATCCTGAGCCAAATGAACATTCTTCTTCCCAAGTAGAAGACAATGAACATAATCAATCTTGTTCTACATATCAACTATCTGTGACCGATCAGCTTTCCCACCAGATTTTTGCCTCTCCATATCATCATTATTGGTACTATTACTGCTTACCAAGTTCTCAATCAGCTCCTTAGCTTGCTCTGGAGATTTAGAGTTGAAGTTCCCATTGCTAGCATCATCTAAAGCCATCTGATACCACAGATCAACTCCTCTGAAGAAGATGCCCAGCAGCCGAACTTCAGAGAAGCCATGATGAGGGCAATCTCTCTGGTACATCTTAAAACTCATCAAGGCTGCTTTCAAGGCCTCTGTAGGTCCCTGTTTGAATGTCAAAATCTCCTGTCTAAGCTGATCAGATCTAGTATCATCATAAAAAAACCTCAGAAACTTCCTCTTAACTGCATCCCAATTAGTCAGAGTCCCAGGTGGAATCTGCTTCAGCCAATTAGCAGCTTCTCCTCCAAGAGAGTGAGGAAAAAGCTTAGATTGCAAGAAGTCATAGCTTACTCCATTATGCTTCATCCCAGTGACTAAAGACTCAAAGTTCTCTATGTGATCCATAGGTTGCTCATGTGAGAGTCCATGAAAGAGGTGATGTCCCACAAGCGTACAGTAAGAAGTCTTCAGCTCGAAGTCATTCCGCGGAAAAGCAAGAGGTACATTCGCTGACCTATTAGCATAGAACTCATCAGGCATGTTGTAATCAGCTAGTGTACTCATAGCATGAGGCTCTAGTGCTCAATGTGGCGCTTCTGGTTGTGGATTTCTTTGTCCACCTGCTCCTCCACCTTGAGCTTCTCCATCAGGCTGAACAATCTGCCTCTGAGGTTCATGAATGACATTACCTTCGGCATCCAATCTCTGTCCACGCTCATTGCAGACATGGTTCTATGCATCTCTCAGAACACCTTCAGCGTCTCGAATTAAGATCACAGCATTTACGTTTTCCATCTTAACTGGTTTCTAAGCTTTTATGTTCGTCCTATCCAACCTTGCAAGTTCCTTAAGTCTGAGATTCACGAGTTCCTTGTCCGGATTACTTATGGTCGTACGATTATGCATACACTGTCAGTAATCGTCAAGCGTTGATCGAAGCACAGGTCCGCGTCGATCGATTCAGTATCGAGAGTGCGTCGATCGATTCAAATAAATAACGATCAATGCACGTGTCTAAATTGCAAACCTGAAACATGTAAAGCAGAAAGAAAAACAGAAATTAGTAACTAAAAACAAAAACGAAAAACCTAGTCTAAATTCTAAACTCAGATCTATCGAAGACTCAAAAGAGTCCCCGGCAACGGCGCCAAAAACTTGATATGCTCAGACTTTAATTCCCTAATTTACACTATAACTGCAGAGGCAAAAATAATATGTAGGGGTCGAACCACAGAGACTCAAGAAATCTTACGATAGATTATAGAATGTCAAGTTAAGCTAGGTGATGCAAATCAGAAATAATAAACTAAAATCAGAAAGTAAAGCAGTAGCAAATCGGTTGCGAGAATCAAATTAAGCACCGTTTTAGAACTCAAACAAAGATGTAAAACTAACCAACTTTCGTTGCGAGAATTCACTAAGTCTAAACCCTAGAAATCCAAATTTCTTTGCAATTCCTAACAGATTAAACTGGCCTTAAGTGCAGGTTTGATTTGTTCACAATTAAATTAAACCAAATTTCTTTGCAGATAATTAAATTGCTCAACCTAAATAGATCAGATTCTAAATCACACTTTCGTGCCAATTTATAAACCTAAGTCTAGATTCTAAGTGATCAGATTAGAAACTAGTATTCAGCACATTTCAGGTTGAAGAACTAATTAAGTTTTGAATCCTTAACTGATTGATTTAATCTAGCAAGTCATGAAATCCCTAATAAGAATCCCTAAACATAACTATGAATCTACTCAGACATGATCAATGAAACAAAAATCATAGTATAAATAAATCACATTAATAAAAAGAGTAGAGAATAAAAGGGGTTCGAAATCTTCTCCAAAAGCAAAAGCAGTACAAGGTTCTGATCAGGCCCAAGCTCTCAAACTCTCTCTAGCTAAAAGTATGAATGTGTAAACTAAACTAAACACCGAAAACCTAATTATAAAGTGCTAATCACGTCTTGGGTCTTTTTTTGTAAATACTGGAACTTCCGGGGCAAAACTGCAAAACTTGAAATCTTTCATTATTGCGCTGGTGCGGGTCTGTGTCGATCGACGCAAGGGAGCATCGATCGACGCTCAGGTCGCTCTGAGATAGTGCATTCTGCTCCTTACGGATTTAGCTCCAAAACTTGCCCAATAAACTCCAATATCTTCCAAAATCCTCCAAACGTGCATAAACATAGTAAACACCTGAAATGACTCGAAAGACACTACAAAAGACTCTAATATACACTTATATCATGACGTAAAACATGTAAAAACCATGATATATATCAGATACTTGTTAGGGAAGCTTATGGAGGTGGTCTCATGGGGCATTTTGGTATGGACAAGACTCTTAAGATAGTAAAAGACCATTGTTTCTGGCCGCACTAGATGAAAGATGTGGAAAGGATTTGCAACAGATGTGTGACTTGCAAACAATCCAAAGCTACATGTTAGCCTAAAGGTATGTACAATACACTTCCTATTCCATAACAACCATGTGTTGATTTTCTATGCACTTTGTGCTTGGCTTACCTAGAACTAGAACTGGAAAGGACTCAATTTTGGTTATTGTGGATAGGCTTAGCAAAATGGCTCATTTCATTCGTAGTCACAAACGATGATGCATTAAACATTTCTAATATGTTCTTAGGGAGATCATTCGTTTTCATAGCATGCCTAGGACCATTGTTTTTGATAGAGACACCAAGTTCTTGAGTTACTTCTGGAAAAAAATATGTCTAAGTTGGGTACTAAACTGTTCTTTTCAACCATTTGCCACCCACAAACTAATGGACAAACGGAAGTTTTCAATAGGACTTTGTCTACTTTGCTTAGTGCGGTCATAAAAAGGAATCTTAAAACTTGGGAAGAATGCTTTCCACATGCGAGTTTGCTTATAATCATGCAATGCATTCAGCTACTAAGTTTTCTCCTTTTGAAATCGTTTATGGCTTTAACTCATTGTCTCCTTTGGATCTAACTCTGCCTTCTTTAAGTAAAAGAACTAACCTTGATGGGAAAAATAAAGTTGAGGTTATGAAACCGATTCATGAGAAGGCAAGGAAAAATATTGAGGAGAAGACTAGGCAATATGCAACGAGTGCCAACAAGAACAAAAGCAAACATACTTTTGAGGTTGGATATCAAGTATGGATCTACTTTAGGAAGGATCAGTTGTCAAAATAAAGAAAATCAAATTTGATGCCAAGGGTGGACGGTCCATTCAAAATCATAATGAAAATTGATAACAACGCCTACCAACTCGATTTGAAAGGTACGTATAAGGTCTCTTCTAGCTTCAATATTTCTGACCTTATTCCTTTTGGCGTAGATGAGCCGTATTCGAAGGCAAATCCTTTTCAAGAGAGAGGAGTTAATGTGATCATTGATCCATCAAGGAAAAAAAGCTTGAAACAGAGCTTGAGTTGAACAAGGGAGAGCTTGAAGCTATGTAGCTGACCATGGACGAGCTGGACGAGCTAGTCAAGGATGAGTAGGACAAGCTGGTCGAGGACGAGCTGACCAAGGTCGAACCAGAGCAGATAGTCGAGTAAGGGGGAAACTTACCAACGATTGATCGGGAACTTGATCCATGGACCAGATCACAAGCTAAGGATGATTTGCGCATCTCAGTTGGACCAATTACGAGATCCAAGCCTACAAAGTTCAGAGAAGCAATGCAAGCACTTTTGGTTCGGACAGAATTCCAAATGGTCCGAACTGAAGAAGACTTGAACCGGCCGGTCTGTTTGTGCATCCAATTTTCTAAGGAAGGTCCAACCATCTAAGCAGCCCATTACCAGTTTAAAATAAGAAGACCACTTTTGCCTCTTTGGTTTTTGTTCCATTTATTTCTTTTGTATTTTCCTAAGTAGGTTGACTCATTTCTTTCATGCAAAACTCTTTCTACTTATACTACATTTTGGAATCAATCAAACAACATTTTTGCCTTTTTAACTTTTGATTATTGTGATATTTTGAGAAAAATCTATTTGTTCTTCTTGAACATTTCGAAGCTTGGTATGTAATATCCAATTTCCACCCTCTAATTTCTGGTATTGTGCGTCATATCAAGCATAATCATAGATGGGAAAATTAGGGGCCAATCCGTAATCATTGTGCGATCCTTCAATCCACATGCTTGGACCTTGTGCTAGTAGCCTTGGTGTCAAGATTATCCAAAGCCATAGATCCTCTAAGTGCAACCTTGGGAATTTCACATCACTTGCTTGAGTTCCTAAAGTGCATTAAGACACTCATCTGTGAAGTCAAACTTCACATCCTTTCATAGAAGTGCAGTAAGTGGTCGAGCTATCTTGCTGAGATCTCTAATAAATCTCATGTGAAAACCAACATGTCCCAGAAAACTCCTTACTGCTTTGACTGAATCTGGTGCATGGAATCATATCTTGACCTCAATCTTAGCACGATCAAACTCAATCCCAGCCTCTCAAACTCTGTTTCCAAGTACAATGTCATCTCTGACGATGAAACGACATTTATCCATGTTCAAAACATGGTGATTTTCTTCAAAAATAGCAAGCACCTTACACAGATTGTCAAGACAAGCATGGTAGGACGGTCCGTAGAGAGAAAATTCGTCCATGAAGACTTCCATGAAATCCTCAATCATGTCCGTTGATATGGACATCATACACCTCTTGAAGGTCGCATGAGCATTACATAATCCAAATAGCATTTTGCGATATGCAAAAGTACCATAGGGACAACTAAAGGTAGTCTTCTTCTGATCATAGGGATGAATGGGAATATGAAAGAAACCAGAATACCAATCGAGGAAGCAATACTATGGGTGGTTCGCTAACCTCTCCAGCATCTGATCAGTGAAGGGAAGGGGAAAATGATCCTTCCTGGTGGCAGCATTCAACTTCATGTAGTCGACGCACATCATATGTCCAGTGATCGCCCGTGTAAGAATCAACTCGTCCCTTTCGTTCTTAACCACTATGACCCTCCTTTCTTAGGAACCACATGAACCAAAATAACCCAATAACTGTCTGAAATCGAAAGATGATCCCACACTACAACAAAATAGCATTTTTGCGACTGTCACTTGCGACTATACTTGTAGTCGTAACATTATGTGACTATTTAGAGACACTATTGTGACCTCTTTGCGACTACTGATATATGTTCATCTATTATTCTCTAGTATACGACTAAAAATGGTTGTCGCGAATTTAGTCGCCGGTTTATGACTGATTAACGACTATTATCGAGACCGGAACCATTAGTCGCAACATAGTCGCTAAATGTGCGACTAAGTTGCGACTAGTATGGAGAATCATTTAGAAGTCGCAAATTAGCCGCAAACCTAGCATCTGCATTGCGACTCCTTCGTCTCGCCGCTAAATAGTCGGATATCAGTCGCATCTTACATGTTTGTGTGCGATATGAATTTGTGACCATTAATGGTAGTATCCAATTATGTCTACATAATCGAAATTCAGCCATATCTCCGTTTTCATTTGTAGAAACAAAAAGAATTTGGAAATCTAGTTACATGGCGGTAAGCTACCATCGGGAATGGGTGTACAGTAGGTTCGATGAAGCCACATTCAATTTCTCGACAGCCTTTAAAACCGGGGTAGCACAATTCATTGAATTTGCCAAAAAGCCATCCTGCAGCAGCTTTGTGATCCTCTTCTTAACAACCTCCTTCAGATTTGGATTCAAACGCCTCTGATGCTCAATGGATGACTTTCTCTTATCTTCAAGGTAAATCCAATGCATGCACAATGTCTGAAGAGATCCCTGAAATGTCATCAAGAGATTAGCCAAGAGCTTTGCGATACTTTCGCAGCTTCCTTAGCAGTAAATGAGCATTAACAATAATAGGATATGTAGAGTTCTCACCGAGATATATGTATTTGAGACCTGCAGGAAGTTGTTTCATCTCAATTTTGGGAGCCTTTTTCTCATTCCTATCGCTGAGTGTCGCAGATTTATGTGAAGTGAAAACCAGATCCTATTGAGCTACCAACTGTATCACATGCTAACTAGCATCCATCTTCATGAAATACCCAGCAGCAATGTCATCCTAATGCTCCATATCATGCATATAACTCATCAATGCCCTCTCCAAAGGGGTTTATTGGATGCATCTCATAAAAGATCTCTGCAACCATGTTGTCAAGTGTGTCCACATAAAAGGTCTGTACATCGATGTAGGTTACCTCATCAGCTTTTCCATGTCAAAATTCATCACTAGATCACCCACCTTCAAACCGATATTGCTCTGCTTCACATTTATAATGGCACCAGCTGTAGCAAAGAAAGGTCTGCCCATCATAAAAGGATATTTAGGCTCATCACTATACTGCAGACCCACAAAATCTATGGGGGTCATGCAGTCACCAATTCATACAGGCACATCTTCCAAAAGGCCCTCTGGAATCATGAAAGATCAATTAACTAGAATCAGAGAGATCCTCGTAGGTGCAAAGTCATTCATCCCCATATTCAAAGCAACTATATAAGGCATAAAATTGACACTTGGTCCCATATCACACAACGATCTCTCGAACCTATCCTTGAAGATAGAGCCATCAAAGACAAAGCTTCATGGGTCTTTGAGGTTCTCTTGAATTCTATAATGCATGACAGCAGTAGAGATCTCATGGATCATCATTACACCTTCCTCTTCACTCATATCAGTTGTGAGCATCTGTTTTAAAACCTCTTGACAATTGGAGTAGTCCTGATAGCATCAACCAAAGGCACCTGAATGGTGAGCTTATTCATCATAGCTCTGCACTTAGCCATATAAAGTTCATACTTCAACTTCCTAAGGTTTCTCGGGAAGGGTATCTTAGGCATGTATGCCTTCTCATCTGCTAGTGGATGATGTTTCAATGAGATTACCTACAGGAAAGAAACGTTTTTGCGATTGGAACTTGCAACTATACTTGTAGTCGTAAAATTTTAAGACTAATTGGAGACACGATTGCCATTTCTTTGGGACTACAAATATATGATCTTCTATTAGGCGCTAATTTACGACCAAAAATAGTTGTTGCCAATTTAGTCGTCTATTTACGACTGATTAACGACTATAGTCAAGTCCGGAAACAATAATCGCAGCGTAGTCGGTAATTTGGCGACTATGTTTTGTCTGATGTGATGGGTCGTTCAGAAGTTGCACATTAGTCACTATGAGAGCGACTAATTTTCTACTCCGTTTATACTAGTAACAAAGTCGGTAATTTGTCGCTATTGTTACGACTAATATGCGACTCCTTATTTGTGTCGCAAAGTAGTCGGGTATGAGCCGTATCATATATTATGTTATTGATTTAGTAATAATAATATAAGATAGTTTGATTTTATTTGATAATAATCTTAATTGAATATCAAAGCTAATTTATACTTGCTATATTTAATGTGTATAATCGCTTTTTCCAACTTCTAATAAAGTAGTTAAAGTTGCAATATTACAAACTAAAATTCAAATCAATTTTAACCCTTACAATAGAAACCAAAAGGTTAGAAATCATTACAATGGTTTTAAGAAATCAAAACTTAAAAATTCATAAGTTCTTAAGTTTTTAGAATAAGAGTGAAGGAGAGTTAATAACGATCGAGAGCCTGGTGCTCGTTTGAGTACCATGTCGGAAGGTGATGAGGATAAGTACACAAAATCAAACAGGGAAATATGTTCGATGTTGTTAATAATTACTATGATCATAAATTTTTCAGTATGATAATCTTAAAAAATTCATACCTATCCATCAACTTGTTCTACTCATCCAAACATAAACGATGATAGTAAATAGAAGAAGGACATTCTTTACCTCTAAGCCATGTATTCCCTACAAACCAATAAAATATATATTCTAATTATTTTGTTATATATTAATATCCTTCTCATATTTTATTGAAAGCATGTCAACATACCATTAGATCTTTTGATCCAGAAAAATTGGATCAAAACACAAATGCTTGTCATGAACTGGTTGAAAACGCTTGGACAACTCCTCAACAATTGGGCCATATGCAACGCATTCTATAGCCCTCTTCCTTTATTTCCAACAACATTATTTGGTAAGGTTTAGGTGATTATAAAACTCTGAGACTTAAATCATGTGAATAACTTACTCGGAATATCTTAGCGTGAGTTGTACTTTTAACAAGGGTACGTGAAAATGAATAGACCTCTGAAAAGTCATCTTTCCATTCAAGCTTTTGAACCCATGTTATAGCACCAACAATATCTACAAGACAAAATTCATTTTAATATAAGTTAACCTAATAGCAAAAACCACAATTTTACAATATCCGAGATAGATTTTTCCTCATAATCTAATAATAACGAACTGTAAACAACACTTACTAATTGAATATTTATCTGAACCATCTCATAATGAACTCTTTGGACTGGTTTAATGCTCAAGAGGTCATCAAAAGTTGGAGAATCGAAGTTTTGAGTGATTTTTGTGTTGTCATTGATAACAATGTCCTTACAAGTTGGGCACACTTTGTCATACTTTGGCATTAACGAAAGTCTAAAATCAGAAAATTAAACAAGCAACCCTCTTTCTGTAAAATAAAAAGGAACTTTCGGGCATTGTTTCCATATGCCACAGCTTGAATCCGACTTTCCTGTTGAATATAAATAAAATAATATGTTTTGAATAACCATAGATTTATAAAAAGATGTACCAAATAAATAATGTTTGGATTTGTGGGTATTATCGATACAAAAAATATGAAAGGGTTATAAAGAAGACATATATTATAGTAATTAATTAGAATAATAATACCTCTTCATCAGATAAAATTAATTCCAAGGGAGCATCATAGTGAGTAAAATTTCACGCTCTCAAAACCTGCGCTATAACAGTCCAGTGACTATTCCTCAAACTAAGATCGGCAATTTTGTGAAATTGTGAGATTTCAGAATCGTATTTTTAAATGGATTCATTTTGTTGATATCTCTTTCAATCTCAGAGAATGAAAGCCAAGACGAAGAAGAAGAAGAAAGTGGAGAGTTTTTTTTGTTTTTGAAATAAAGAATTGGTAAATATTTTAAATTGATACGAATCAATTGCAACTTTCCATTAATGTCCACTTACTCGTTTGGGACATTTCTAGAGTATTACCAAATTCATCGTTTATAAATCAATCTTGACAGTAATGATATACATGTATAGTAGTAACAAAGTCGGTAATTTGCCGCTAGTGTTACGACTAATATGCGACTCGTTATTCGTGTCGCAAAGTATTCGGGTATGAGGTCGTATCATATTGTATGTTTTTGATTTAGTAATAATAATATAAAATAGTTTGGTTATATTTTCTAATAATCTTAACTGAATATCAAAGCTAATCTATACTACTAAATGAGAAGTATAAAATAGAAACTAACTATTTCTTTTGATTTCTTTACAAAGAATGCCATTGGTTTCTTTTTTCGTGTTTATTTCATTAAAAGCACAATAGTTAATTTAAAAAATTGGCGTTTAAAAAAAAGATTAACATATCTCTCAAAAACGTGACTAACAAACTGGACTAAATTGATTTAAAAATATATTAAACAATATTAAAAAAATGGATCAAATATTCCTTATTCTTCTAACAAACCAAACTTGATGATTAAAGGTTCGACCTAGAGATCTTAGATTTTAGATTTTATTCCCTAGAGATGTTGAGACGAAATTTGTTGAAACTGAAATGGAATGGACTCTTGCGAAGAGTTTGAGCCAGTTTTCTTTCTCCCATTGTCGACGACGGAGCTTTCGACGAGTCAGATGACGGAAAAAAATAAGAAGAAGAGAATAAAATTCTGAATCATAAAATAATTATCTTTTGGCATAAGTAGAGAATTGTAGCGCAGCACGATTCTTCTCGTCTAGATCTTTTTTCGGCGTAGTTTTTCTCCCCCGGCTGGTCCATTCCCTTCGCTGAATCAGTCTCTCTCTATCGTTCTAATGTTTACCCGATCGTGTGTTCGTTTATATTTAACGCGATCTGGGTCCGTCATTTCAAGATATGTGTGTATTCTCTGAATTTATGTATGGATGTAAAATGATTTCTTTTCCTTGGGGATCTTAGATCTATATCTGCATGGTCGTGATTCAGTTGGTTCTATAGGTTTGTTTGTTTTTCAGATCGGGTGTTCAGCTGAAGTCAGTACTTAAATCTCTTCTCATGATACCAATGTGATTGGAACTTGCGGTTATGAGATCTGATAGAGTTATTGCAGTCGTCGGAGCATGTTGTATCAAAACAGCTTTGTTTTCAGTGATTGTTTTGTCAATTGATGGACATTGAATCTATGTGGATGCTGCAATTGAATATGAGTTTTAACTGAGGATTTTAATGTGTAATAGACTTTGAAAAAATGGGGCTGTTCTTTGGAAAGTTGTTCAGTAGGAACTTAGCAAAGAAATAGATGCGTAGCCTCATGGTTGGTCTCGATGCTGCTGGTAAGACAACCATCCTCTACAAGATCAAGCTTGGAGAGATCGTCACTACTATTCCAACCATTGGTGAGTTTCTTACTTTTCCTATTCTTAAAATTGATACGTTTTGCATATATCTGATCGGATTGGCCAACATTTTCATGTTATATGATTGAATTGGTGTGGTTCCTGTAGATGGTTCTTATCCAGTCACTACGAGTATAGACTCTTAAGATAGTAAAAGACCATTGTTTCTGGCCGCACTTGATGAAAGATGTGGAAAGGATTTGCAACAGATGTGTGACTTGCAAACAATCCAAAGCTACATGTTAGCCTAAAGGTATGTACAATACACTTCCTATTCCATAACAACCATGTGTTGATTTTCTATGCACTTTGTGCTTGGCTTACCTAGAACTAGAACTGGAAAGGACTCAATTTTGGTTATTGTGGATAGGCTTAGCAAAATGGCTCATTTCATTCGTAGTCACAAACGATGATGCATTAAACATTTCTAATATGTTCTTAGGGAGATCATTCGTTTGCATAGCATGCCTAGGACCATTGTTTTTGATAGAGTCACCAAGTTCTTGAGTTACTTCTGGAAAAAAATATGTCTAAGTTGGGTACTAAACTGTTCTTTTCAACCATTTGCCACCCACAAACTAATGGACAAACGGAAGTTTTCAATAGGACTTTGTCTACTTTGCTTAGTGCGGTCATAAAAAGGAATCTTAAAACTTGGGAAGAATGCTTTCCACATGCGAGTTTGCTTATAATCATGCAATGCATTCAGCTACTAAGTTTTCTCCTTTTGAAATCGTTTATGGCTTTAACTCATTGTCTCCTTTGGATCTAACTCTGCCTTCTTTAAGTAAAAGAACTAACCTTGATGGGAAAAATAAAGTTGAGGTTATGAAACCGATTCATGAGAAGGCAAGGAAAAATATTGAGGAGAAGACTAAGCAATATGCAACGAGTGCCAACAAGAACAAAAGCAAACATACTTTTGAGGTTGGATATCAAGTATGGATCTACTTTAGGAAGGATCAGTTGTCAAAATAAAGAAAATCAAATTTGATGCCAAGGGTGGACGGTCCATTCAAAATCATAAAGAAAATTGATAACAACGCCTACCAACTCGATTTGAAAGGTACGTATAAGGTCTCTTCTAGCTTCAATATTTCTGACTTTATTCCTTTTGGCGTAGATGAGCCGTATTCGAAGGCAAATCCTTTTCAAGAGAGAGGGGTTGATGTGATCATGGATCCATCAAGGAAAAAAAGCTTGAAACAGAGCTTGAGTTGAACAAGGGAGAGCTTGAAGCTATGTAGCTGACCATGGACGAGCTGGACGAGCTAGTCAAGGATGAGTAGGACAAGCTGGTCGAGGACGAGCTGACCAAGGTCGAACCAGAGCAGATAGTCGAGTAAGGGGGAAACTTACCAACGATTGATCGGGAACTTGATCCATGGACCAGATCACAAGCTAAGGATGATTTGCGCATCTCAGTTGGACCAATTACGAGATCCAAGTCTACAAAGTTCAGAGAAGCAATGCAAGCACTTTTGGTTCAGACAGAATTCCAAATGGTCCGAACTGAAGAAGACTTGAACCGGCCGGTCTGTTTGTGCATCCAATTTTCTAAGGAAGGTCCGACCATCTAAGCAGCCCATTACCAGTTTAAAATAAGAAGACCACTTTTGCCTCTTTGGTTTTTGTTCCATTTATTTCTTTTGTATTTTCCTAAGTAGGTTGACTCATTTCTTTCATGCAAAACTCTTTCTACTTATACTACATTTTGGAATCAATCAAACAACATTTTTGCCTTTTTAACTTTTGATTATTGTGATATTTTGAGAAAAATCTATTTGTTCTTCTTGAACATTTCGAAGCTTGGTATGTAATATCCAATTTCCACCCTCTAATTTCTGGTATTGTGCGTCATATCAAGCATAATCATAGATGGGAAAATTAGGGGCCAATCCGTAATCATTGTGCGATCCTTCAATCCACACGCTTGGACCTTGTGCTAGTAGCCTTGGTGTCAAGATTATCTAAAGCCATAGATCCTCTAAGTGCAACCTTGGGAATTTCACATCACTTGCTTGAGTTCCTAAAGTGCATTAAGACACTCATCTGTGAAGTCAAACTTCACATCCTTTCATAGAAGTGCAGTAAGTGGTCGAGCTATCTTGCTGAGATCTCTAATAAATCTCATGTGAAAACCAACATGTCCCAGAAAACTCCTTACTGCTTTGACTGAATCTGGTGCATGGAATCATATCTTGACCTCAATCTTAGTACGATCAAACTCAATCCCGCTATAACAGTCCAGTGACTATTCCTCAAACTAAGATCGGCAATTTTGTGAAATTGTGAGATTTCAGAATCGCATTTTTAAATGGATTCATTTTGTTGATATCTCTTTCAATCTCAGAGAATGAAAGCCAAGACGAAGAAGAAGAAGAAAGTGGAGAGTTTTTTTGTTTTTGAAATAAAGAATTGGTAAATATTTCAAATTGATACGAATCAATTGCAACTTTCCATTAATGTCCACTTACTCGTTTGGGACATTTCTAGAGTATTACCAAATTCATCGTTTATAAATCAATCTTGACAGTAATGATATACATGTATAGTAGTAACAAAGTCGGTAATTTGTCGCTAGTGTTACGACTAATATGCGACTCGTTATTCGTGTCGCAAAGTAGTCGGGTATGAGGTCGTATCATATTGTATGTTTTTGATTTAGTAATAATAATATAAAATAGTTTGGTTATATTTTCTAATAATCTTAACTGAATATCAAAGCTAATCTATACTATTAAATGAGAAGTATAAAATAGAAACTAACTATTTCTTTTGATTTCTTTACAAAGAATGCCATTGGTTTCTTTTTTCGTGTTTATTTCATTAAAATCACAATAGTTAATTTAAAAAATTGGCGTTTAAAAAAAAGATTAACATATCTCTCAAAAAAGTGACTAACAAACTGGACTAAATTGATTTAAAAATATTTTAAACAATATTAAAAAAATGGATCAAATATTCCTTATTCTTTTAACAAACCAAACTTGATGATTAAAGGTTCGACCTAGAGATCTTAGATTTTAGATTTTATTCCCTAGAGATGTTGAGACGAAAATTGTTGAAACTGAAATGGAATGGACTCTTGCGAAGAGTTTGAGCCAGTTTTCTTTCTCCCATTGTCGACGACGGAGCTTTCGACGAGTCAGATGAAGGAAAAAAATAAGAAGAAGAGAATAAAATTCTGAATCATAAAATAATTATCTTTTGGCATAAGTAGAGAATTGTAGCGCAGCACGATTCTTCTCGTCTAGATCTTTTTTCGGCGTAGTTTTTCTCCCCCGGTTGGTCCATTCCCTTCGCTGAATCAGTCTCTCTCTATCGTTCTAATGTTTACCCGATCGTGTGTTCGTTTATATTTAACGCGATCTGGGTCCGTCATTTCAAGATATGTGTGTATTCTCTGAATTTCTGTATGGATGTAAAATGATTTCTTTTCCTTGGGGATCTTAGATCTATATCTGCATGGTCGTGATTCAGTTGGTTCTATAGGTTTGTTTGTTTTTCAGATCGGGTGTTCAGCTGAAGTCAGTACTTAAATCTCTTCTCATGATACCAATGTGATTGGAACTTGCGGTTATGAGATCTGATAGAGTTATTGCAGTCGTCGGAGCATGTTGTATCAAAACAGCTTTGTTTTCAGTGATTGTTTTGTCAATTGATGGACATTGAATCTATGTGGATGCTGCAATTGAATATGAGTTTTAACTGAGGATTTTAATGTGTAATAGACTTTGAAAAAATGGGGCTGTTCTTTGGAAAGTTGTTCAGTAGGAACTTAGCAAAGAAATAGATGCGTAGCCTCATGGTTGGTCTCGATGCTGCTGGTAAGACAACCATCCTCTACAAGATCAAGCTTGGAGAGATCGTCACTACTATTCCAACCATTGGTGAGTTTCTTACTTTTCCTATTCTTAAAATTGATACGTTTTGCACATATCTGATCGGATTGGCCAACGTTTTCATGTTATATGATTGAATTGGTGTGGTTCCTGTAGATTGTGGATAAATAGAGCAAGTATTTGTCTATTTCATATGTGACTGATTTTATATATGACTATGATTAATAGACTGATAATCCCTTTGTACTATGTAATTGATGACAGAGGGCAGTGGTTATAGCCAGAATGATGGAAATTTGGGGACGAAAAATCGTAAGTGATTGAAAATGTTATATACTTCAAACTTTTCATGTTCAATAAAAACCTGCGTTGACATTATACAATAATGATATAACTAACTCATATTATTCTTTCATATTATGTAGGTATTTTCGTCGTGCAGATGATTCGCATATAATACTATCCAAGAATTTGATTCAATATATAAACATAAACAGGTTTGGCTCAAAATCTCAAATTCCCTTGAAAAGAGTATGTCGTCGGCATTGCTCCCTGTCCGGTTCACACTCATCATAACATTCTCTTTAATAAATGCAATGGATCATTGAACACATATCCATTTGATGATACCTCTATTATATAGACGACAATCGCCGTTGATGTAGCAGCATTAGACAAGGTATGCTCGAACATGTAATTTAATTATATCTATTAATATTTTACTAAATATTTATTTGCAGGAAGAAGAGTTGTCTTAAATATACAAAGTTAGATTTTCTGTATTTTGTATTAAAAATTATAAATTGATCTAAACAGATTTAAATAGGTATGTGTTACTTTTGAATGGATCTTAAGTATAAACGGGTATGGTCTTTTCGTTTATATTTAAAAAGTTAGGTAACAAAAACAAAACTAGAACACAAACATATAAATTCAACATTTAGATAAAAATAAGTAAAAAGTAAATACAAAATCTATATAAATATTATTTGTATCATCGAATATGATAACTAAATAGAAAATTTTCAAAAGAGGTCGGGTTTGTCCGTTTAACATCTCTATGTAAACCCTAATAAATTTTTAAAAATAGAACTCAAAAATTAAATATTTTACTAAATTACAAAAAAAAGAATTCTATTAGAAAAAAACAAACAAAACAAAGAAGAACAAGCAAAAACATGAAATCAAACCAATACCCAACCTTCAACGCATATGAAAATCTAGTATTTTCATAAACTAAATGTAAATTTTCAAAATCTTTAATATAATTAATTGCCGATCTCTTGATCATAGCCTCACCTCCAACCATCAGGTCGTTGGAGGATGATAGCTCTACCCAACAGTCACATACAAAAAGACATATACCTATGTTGACGAATTTAGTTACAACCATAGGTGGACACAAGATTTCTTCATTAACTTCGGATAATTATAGATCGACAGACTTATAGAAATTCGAGGTTTCTCCGATGTTTCTCAGCGCCATTCATGTTGCCTTCGCCCGAGCCAAATAGCGTATACCTTGCTCATTTTCACTAGCGTCAACAAGGATTTTTTAAGGACATCACTAGAAAGTTAATCCATTACGATTTTGGTAAGAAAGATGGAAATAGGCAAAGGAGACTTTTTAACAAATAATATTGTAGAATATTTGAGATTAAAAACGTTTTTAATGCAACCGCATAAGTTTATTTATAGAGAGGATCCAACCATTGGGTTTTCCATAAATTTAAATAATATTTATGTTACTGTTATTTATTACCTAATATGCATCTGTTGGTGATCATCTTTGGTTGGAGTAAGTATATGTACATGATGAATCTATTTTGCTAGGTAATAATATATAATGTCGAGTCAATATTTATTTCAGTTCAAGATTTATAAAAAAACATTTTGTTACTTGCATCAATTGTTGAAAAATAAATTAGGTATATGTCCTATCAGTTTAATTATCTCGTATATTTAGAAAATACATGCACTAATTGAAAAGAAGTAATAAGATGGCCAAACAGACCATATCTGCATCTTGATGTTCGTATTGGTCTACAAATAGTCGTTAAATCAGTCATAAAATAGTACCAAAGTAGTCGCAATGTACTCAAGGATGATGCAATGATGTTCATATTAGTCTACCCTACGCTAAAACAATAGTTAGAATATAAAGGGTCAAAAACAATAAATATATAGTTAGTTTTACATTAATTGTTGGAAACATCAAACACTATGAAACAGAGGGAGTATTAAGGATATTCTAAAACCTAAATGGGCTAAATTTCGAAATTATCCATGATGAGTCTGAAGTAAACTAGTGACTTTATGGTTGAAAAAATTATATCGCACATGTTTGAACCCTTGAAACAAAAGTCCCACAAAGCCTTCCAAGTTGTTACCGGAGCACACATGTTGCTATAAAGCTCGTTGATATCTACACTCGCTTCCTTCTCACAGAAAAGAGCAGGAGGCCTTACCGGACATACACACCTATCTCTCCTAGTAATCTTCACACGTATTCAAGTGGCAAGTTCATGGTCGATGACATATCCACGGTTCAACACATATCCGTCTCCATAAAAAACACGTAAAAGCATGGAGTATGTGTATATCCTGTCTCCCATTGGCTATATGCCGATCTCTTGATCATTATCTTTCTTCAACCATCGGGTCGTTGTAGATAAAATAACACATATCTCGGAGGAAAAGAGCTGAGGGGTTTCTGGATTGCATACACCTCCGGACAAAATCTTTTTTACAATGAGGTGGGAAAACAAAGAGATTTAAGTTAATAAACATGTAGTATAAATTGATCGACTTTTAGAAATCTTGACTTTTTCCGACGCTTTGGAGGACCTTGCATGTTGTCTTCGGCCTTATAAAATAGGGTAAACCTTGTTCACCGTCGATGATGTTAATAAGAATTTTCGAAAGAACATTACTTGGAAGGCAATCCATTACAAATTTGGTAATGAAGAGATGAAAATTAGGCATGAAGAATTTTAACAAATAATATATATTTTTTTCAATATTTGAGCATTCTATGCAACCACTAAGATTATGTATAGAGATAATGCAACCTTTGGTTGTATATTTTCGTGCATCTTAGGCAGTAGTAATTATTTATATGTCCTATCACTAAGTCCCAACTAACAGCATTCATCATTATCATGGTGTTAATGGCTAAATTATGTAATTTTCGTTTAGCGTTTTTGGTTTAAAATTTTTTTTGGGTATTTGAGATTTATATATGTTGTTATAGGCTTAAACTATGTTATTTAGTAGTTCAACTTAGTCATCTATATATACAATAATTATACTTAGTCACATATCTATTTTAGAAATAGGGGAAAATCGTAATTTTCATATGGAACGATTCTTACCATTTTCGAAATTTTTTTTTAAAACTGTTTCATATAAATCCCTCGAAAATCTCTCTATTAAAGGATGTTTAACACAAAAATGAAAGGTCGTGACACGATCCTAGACAGGATCAACCCAAAATTGACACTTGAGAGTTGGTAGAAGGATAGGCCTTGCAAACAATCATATTGCTTCAAGAGATGTGTAGCGGATGGTCACACAAAGGTTGCGGAAAAGCCTTTGATTCACCTCTTGATCTCTTCAGAATATTACACACCAAAAGAAATCAAGGATTTTGCTGGATATTACACACCAACAAGATGATCTAGAAATTTCAGAAGGTTTTTGATAAAAAGACTAGATAGTTTTTGAAATGAAGTACAAGGAAAATAAATAGAAAAAGCAACAAGGCTGCATGAGCAACATTAAACACTCATAGGAAATGAAACAAAGACTAAACACTTAAACAAGTTCAAATTCGAAATCTTGGCTCCTCATACACATTAGGCCACGAAAATGGTCTTCAAAATGGGCTGGGCCAGGTTAAAATCAATGAAACGGGTATAAGGAACATAATTCACTTGCCTCATTAAAAACCTTTCTTTGGAAAACCCAGTGGGACAAAACCAAAGAGAAGGGAAAAAGAGTGCAAATGGATCATGTACCCATTCATTGATCTCCTTGGACCTTTACCAAAAGCATAGAGGTTTGATAAACTTCTCCAACCGAGTCCAAGGGCAATGGCTCTCTCCAAATGTGATAAAGTAATCCTCCAATAGTTTCTTTGAGCTTCTTAGCTTTAGACCGGGTCATTGGTCCTTCTGGTACAAGCAATGCGTCTTCAGCTCCAAGTTCCTCATCTACAAGCTCATCCTCTGGTTCTAGCTCATGTTCAAGCTCCATATCCATGATGCTATCCAATATCGCATCATTTCCTTCCAGTTGAAAAGGATTTGACCTCAAATCTGGATCATCTGCAATGAAAGGAATCAAGTCAGTAACATTAAATCTAGAACTCACTTTATACTTACCTTGAAGAGTTGGTAGGCAATTTCATTGCTCTTCTTTGTGTTCTTGAAAGGTCCATCGATTTTAGGCATTAATTTAGACTTCCTTTCTGCCGGAAACCTTTCTTTCCTCAAGTGTACCCATACTTCATCTCCAACCTCAAAGATCATAGGCCGCATGCCTTTGTTTGCTTTCTTAGCATAAAGCTTGGTCTGCTCCTCAATATTCTTCCTAGCCTTCTCATGGACCTGTTTAACAATATCAGCTTTCTTTTTCCCATCTAAGCTAGTTCTTTCACTCAAAGGTAAAGGAATTAGATCCAAAGGAGACATGGGATTGAAACCATAAACAATCTAAAATGGAGAAAACTTAGAGGCATAATGCACAGAATGGTTGTATGCAAATTCAACATGTGGCAAACAATCTTCCCAAGTTTTCAAGTTCTTCTTAACTAATGTACGTAAGAGAGTAGACATTGTTCTATTAACTACTTCAGTTTGTCCATCAGATTGCGGATGACATGTAGTAGAAAACAAGAGCTTATTTCCTAATTTAGACCAAAGCGTTTTCCAGAAATAGCTCAGGAACTTAATGTCTCTATCTGAAACAATGGTCTTAGGCATGCCATGCAAACGAACAATCTCTTTAAAGAACAAGTTTGCTATATGCAATGCATCATCAGTCTTGTTACATGCAATGAAATGTGTCATCTTAGAGAATCTATCGACCACAACAAAGATAAAATCCTTTCAAGTCCTAGTTCTAGGCAATCCAAGCACAAAATCCATAGAAATGTCAATCCAAGGATGCATAGGAATAGGCAAAAGAGTATACAAATCGTGGGGTTGAACTTTTGCTTTAGCATGCTTATATGTAACACATCTTTCACAGATTCTTTCAACATCTCTTCTCATGTGTGGCCAATGGAAATGATCCTGCATAAAATTAAGAGTCTTGGTGACACCAAAATGTCCCATTAATCCACCTCCATGTGCCTCTCTAACAAACAAATCTCTAAGAGAGCAGTTAGGCACACACAAACGATTATCAAAGAAGAGAAATCCATCATATCTATAGTAATGACCAGAAGCAAACTTCTCACAAGCTTTATAAATCTCGTGAAAATCAGAATTATTACTATAGAGATGCTTAACCTGTTCAAAGCCTAATAGCTTAGCATCAAGGGTTGAGAGTAAAACATACCTCCGGGATAATGCATCAGCAACAACATTTTCCTTACCTTGTTTGTATTTGATGACATAAGGAAATGTCTCAATGAACTCCACCCACCTAGCATGTCGTTTGTTAAGCTTCTGTTGCCCTTTCAAGTGCTTAAGGGACTCATGATCAGTGTGTATGAAATACTCCTCAGGCCACAAGTAATGTTGCCATGTTTGCAAAGCTCTGACTATAGCATACAGCTCCTTGTCATACGTTGGGTAGTTCAAAGTGGCGCCTCCAAGCTTCTCACTGAAGAATGTTATAGGCTTCTTATCCTGCATTAAGACAGCTCCAATTCCTATACCAGAAGCATCACACTCAATCTCAAAAGTCTTAAGAAAATCAGGTAAGCATAAAAGAGGTGCGTTGGTGAGCTTCTCTTTCAAAGCTTGGAAAGCCTCTTCTTGAGCCTGTTCCCATTTGAAATTCTTCTTGATTACTTCAGTCAGTGGGGCAGCTATGGTGCTGAAATCTTTCACAAAACGCTTGTAGAAGCCAGCTAGTCCATGAAAACTCCTCACTTCTCCTACTGTCTTTGGACTAGTCCACTCCTTTATAGCTCTAACCTTCTCTTCATCCACTTTGATTCCATCTTCACTTACAACAAAGCCTAGAAACACAAGGTTATCCGTACAAAAAGTGCATTTCTTGAGATTGGCATACAGCTTTTCCTTTCTAAGAACACCCAAAACAGAATTCAAATGCTTAACATGCTCATCTAAGTTCTTGCTACATACTAAGATGTCATCAAAGTAAACAACAACAAAGACTCCTATGAATGCTCTTAGAACGTGATTCATTAATCTCATAAAAGTACCAGGTACATTTGTAAGACCAAATGGCATAACTAACCATTCATAAAGACCATGCTTAGTTTTAAATGCAGCTTTCCATTCATCACTGTTGGTACTGGATTTCCCTCTAGGAAATCCGGCCCATTAACAGACAAGACAAAGGCCCGTAATTACGAGCCCATTCCAGAATCAAAGATAGACGAGAGAGCCAACTCTCTTGTTGGGCCCAAGCGAAGCAAGCGCCTTGGAGAAGCCCAGACGATGCCGAAGCCGGAGACGATCGAGCTCGAGCTCGGCTGAGGATGACGCGGAGATAGAGCAACTTGGTCTTCGTCAGTTCAACTGATCCGCACGAATCTCGGAGATCGTTGCAACGACGAGGCCGAAATATCAGGACGAAGAGATCAGAGTCGAGACTATTTAAAGGAAGAAGTGGCGGCTCATTAAAAAAAACTCCAACCTAGGCTAAGAACACTTCGACTAGATAGCTCGATTCCATACTTTGTACTCTCTTTTCGACTGTGTTTGTTCTATCTCGACGATCAATCTCAATAAAGTCTTTGATTCATAGGAAACTATACCATTTCTATATCCAAAAGTCCAAATCCACGAATACAAATTCTTATTGTGAATCCCGGATCTCACATTTGGCGCCGACTGTGGGGACATTCTATAGCCTTTCCTATCTTAAGAATCAGACTCTAGATCCGATAGATCGAGATGAATCCCGACCAAACTGGCTCTCCCAGCGCCACACCACCGGTTGACCGCCCTCAAACGGTCGACAACGTTCCTCAGAACACTACCGGGGTAAGGAACATGGGTCAGACCGACGGCGTGTTGACGAGCTCCGCCTCAGTCTCCACGACCTCGGCACCAGCCGGCTCCGTCGCTCAAACAATCGCGACAAGCCAGACTCCGACAAACGTTTTGTCAGGAACTAATGATCTGAGCAGAAACTGGGTGTGGATGAGAAACGACTCAATACCCACCCCAGGAGGAGGGTCTGGAGTAACCAGACCCAATTCACCACTACCTTCCGCTCCGCAGAGACAAGGACCAAGCGATCTTGCCGAGATCCGTTCGATGTTAAGCCTGTTGGTAGATCGAACGAGAAACAACGAGGCAAGCGCAAGGGCCCAAGAGGTCGCAAACCGTTCCCTGGCAGCGCAGCTCGAAGAACAAGAGCGGCGCCTGAACGCCCGTCTTGAAGAGCTCGCCAGTCAAAGCCAAGGGGGAAGACCAACGCGAACTCCCATTAGTCCTCCACCGTGTACTCGCTTGGACTTCTCCCAAGTAGTAACTCCTCCGGGAACGTCGGGACATTTCGGTAATACGTCAAATAGCGGCTCCCGCCCTACAATGACCCATATCGCGGTACCGACCCCATTTGGTTCGAGTTCAATGGTCACAGATCCAACCGGATCAAGAAACCGACCATTACCCGGGCCACCACCTTTCCCGAGTAACTCTAACACCCGACCGAGGCAACTAGGAGGTTCTTCCTTTGCCTCGAGCTCGGGACTCCTTAATGGATCAAACTCAGTCCAGTTCCGAACGCCACAGGTCGATCAGACGAGGTCGATCCCAACGATCGATCTCCTCGACCCCATTTTTCCGGAACAAACGTCAGGACAGGCACAAGTCCAGTTCGCACCCGCAGAGGGCGATGAACACGATATGCTTAGACAATACATTGAACAGGCTAAAGCCCAGTTTAACAGTCTGAGCTCGAAAGTTCACATGGCGACGAGCGCGGCTCCTGACATCGATCGAGTGATCGAAGAAACACAACAAACGCCGTTCACAGATTGGATTGCGTTTGCAAGAATCCGAGAGATCAAGAAAACTAAGTTTCCAGAATTCTCTGGGAAATCGGACCCGAAAGCCCACATCAGGGCATTCCGACTAGCGATGGCAAGGGTGTACCTTACCGATGAGGAGAGGGAGCCAGCCTTTTGCAGGCTCTTCGCGGAAAACCTATCAGGTTCTGCCCTAGAATGGTTTTCCGGACTGGAAGAAAGGTCCATTGACAACTTCACCCAGTTCATGACGGCTTTCCTCAAACAATACTCTGTTTTCATCGAGGAAAAGACTACCGAGGCAGCCTTATTTGGCGTCTCTCAAAAACCCGACGAAACACTTCGCTCGTACATCGACCGATTCAAGGAAATAAAATCCAAAATCGCGAACCCACGAGATGAGGTAGCTATAGAAGCGTTAAGGCGAGGACTATGGTTCTCAACCAGATTCCGCGAGGAAATAACAGTCCGCGAACCTCAAACGCTCGATGACGCCCTCCATCGCGCATCGGCCTTTGCTCGCCTCGAGGACGAAACCACGGCCCTCAGGGAAAAACACCGGAAAGAAAGGAACCCATCGGGTCCACAGAATTCAAACTCGAAAAAGGATTCCCGTAAGTCAGGGAACGTCAACGCGGTCGAGAGCCCAAAGAGCTCGAAGAAATTCGAGTTCGACAAGGAAAAATTATGTGATTTCCACAATAAGAGAGGGCACTCGACCGAGGACTGCTATACTCGAGCTAAAGCAGAGGCTCAAAAACAAGAGTCCGAAAGCAAAAAAGACTCCGAGGTCGAGGAGGAAACTCTGTCCGACAAAAAGGAAAACAAACAGACCAAGGAGTCGAGCTCTAAAAAGCACTCTCAAAACAAACGGGAACGGTCAAAGGAGCCGGAATCTCCCGAAACACTCCCTCAAGGGTCGCGGAAGCGAGTCGAGTTCATCCTCGGCGAGCTTAACCTGAGCGGTACTCCGGGAGGTTCGGCACTATCCCCGCCTCCGGCTCCTGCCAAAAGTTTACGCTCAAGAATCAATCTCCCTCGTCTTTGCGGGGGGGGGGGGGGTGTACGGGCTATACCCCCTAAACGAATCGACTTCATCTTCGGTGGCTCCAAGATTTGCCGCGACCCGGTCAATTCGATCAAAGCTCTTCAAAGAAGAGTCGAGACCGACAGAGGGGGAAAGACCCCAATGTTGGATCCATACCACGAGATCATTTTCCACGAGAGCGAGACAAGTAATCTCGACAAACCACACGACGATGCTCTCCTCGTTTGTCTAGTAGTGGGAGATGTCGAACTCGCAAGGATAATGATTGACACAGGAAGTTCGGTAGATGTCCTCTTTTACGACGCGTTCAAAATTATGGACTTCAACGACTCCGAGGTTGTAGAAGAAAAGACGCCACTAGTAGGTTTCGCTGGCGAAACGACATACTCGATGGGCTCTGTCTTCGCCCCAGTAATCGCTGGAGGAGTTCAGAGAATGACAGAGTTCGTCATAGTAGATCGGCCAGCTCCCTATAACGCAATCCTAGGTCGACCATGGATATACGACATGAAAGCGGTACCATCAACCTACCACCAATGCGTAAAGTTCCCGACACCCAAAGGGATCAAAACCATTCACGGAAGTCAAAAGATTTCCCGCCATTGCTACATGAACGGATTCAAACAGATCGAGAAATCCCCTGCGTAGCAATTACAGAAAGAGGACGAGCTCGCCACCATGCAGACCAAAAGGTCGAACGACCCCAGTCAAATAGGACCCCCAAAGGACCTCACGACTCAAGTCTGCATAGACGAGGCTCATCCCGAAAGACTCGTTGGCATAGGAATCGACCTATCAGAGCCAGTCAAGAACGAACTGGTCTCTTTTCTCAAAAAGAACGTCGACTCCTTCGCCTGGTCTTCAGCAGACATGAAAGGGATAAACATCGACGTAACCAGCCACGAGCTGAATGTCGACCCAACCTACAAACCGGTAAGACAGAAACGTCGAAAACTAGGCCCTGAATGGGCCAAAGCCGTCAATGACGAGGTCGATCGGTTATTGAAAATCGGATCGATCAGAGAGGTCAAGTACCCCGACTGGCTCGCAAACCCCGTGGTGGTTAAGAAAAAGAACGGAAAGTGGAGGGTCTGCGTAGACTTCACGGATCTCAACAAAGCATGTCCAAAGGACAGCTTCCCACTCCCGCACATCGACCGACTGGTCGAGGCCACCGCTGGACATCAGCTGCTATCCTTTATGGATGCGTTCTCAGGGTACAATCAAATATTGATGAACCCCGAAGACCAAGAAAAGACCTCGTTCATAACTGATCGAGGCACGTACTGCTACAAAGTCATGCCCTTCGGACTAAAAAATGCAGGAGCAACTTACCAGCGCCTCGTCAACAAGATGTTCTCAGGACTCCTAGGCAAAACCATGGAAGTCTACATCGATGATATGCTGGTAAAATCTTCTAGGTACGAGGATCACATCCCCCAACTAAAAGAATGCTTTACCATTCTCAATAAGTACGGGATGAAACTCAACCCAGCTAAATGTACCTTCAGGGTCACTTCAGGAGAGTTCCTCGGTTACTTAGTAACCGAAAGAGGGATCGAAGCGAACCCTAAACAGATCGCAACGTTCACAGAGATGAAATCTCCCAGAACAACGCGAGAAGTCCAGCGCCTAACCGGCAAAATAGCTGCTCTGAATCGCTTCATCTCGAGGTCGACTGATAAATGTCTACCCTTCTATCACTTGCTCAAAGCAAACAAAAAGTTCCTTTGGGACGAAAAGTGTGAAGAGGCATTCACTCAGCTCAAAACTTACTTAAGCGAACCACCCATACTGGCGAAACCAGTAGAAGGAGAACACCTTTATCTCTACCTAGCTGTCTCGACGGCATCAGTAAGTGGAGTCCTGGTTCGCGAAGAACAAAACGAACAACGGTCGGTGTATTACATCAGTAAGTCCTTGATCGATGCTGAAACCAGATACCCCGCCATGGAAAAACTCGCCTTAGCGCTAGTAACATCGGCTCGGAAACTCCGACCGTATTTTCAATCGCAGTCGATAATAGTGATGACCTCTCAGCCACTGAGAACCATCCTTCGCAGTCCAAGCCAATCAGGTCGATTGGTCAAATGGGCTATTGAACTCAGCGAGTACGACATTGAATACAAAGCTCGAACATGCCTAAAAGCACAAGTGCTGGCAGATTTCATAATCGAGCTCCCTCCGACTATAGAACTCGACCCGACTTCGGCCCAAAGATGGAAACTCTACGTCGATGGAGCTTCCTCAAGACAAGGGTCCGGAGTCGGAGTGAAATTAGTCTCCCCAACGGGTGAAGTATTAGAACAATCGTTTAGATTGGGCTTCGCCGCATCGAATAACGAGGCAGAATACGAAGCGCTGATAGCCGGGCTTAGACTTGCGATAGCAATAGGAGCCCGAGAAGTAAATTCCTTCAGCGATTCCCAACTGGTCACAAGCCAATATCATGGCGACTACGAGGCCAAAGACGAACGAATGGAAGCATACCTACGGGTAGTCCATACATTGGCCGAACAGATCGAATTCTTCGATCTAACACGAATCCCATGAGGTGAAAACACTGCAGCCGATGCGCTAGCCGCGTTAGCATCGACATCAGATCCTAACCTCAAAAGAATCATACCAGTCGAAGGGATAGAAAAACCAAGCATCGACATAGCTCTCAAAGCTCTGTCCTTGAAAGAGGACGGGCCCGCTGTGAAAAACGATGTCAAACGCAAAGAATGTCCCGGAGACACTAATAGCGACATCATCAAGATTGATGATGATCTTGATCCTAGAAACACCATATACGTCGCGAACGTCCCCGACGGACCAATTCAAACCGCATCCACTAGTCAGGGACCTGAGCCTAACAATGACGAAGATTGGAGAACTCCGATCATTCGATACATCACAAACGGCGAAGTTCCCGATGGCAAATGGGAGGCGCGGAAACTTAAAATGCAAAGTGCGAGGTACTGTGTCACACAAGGAGAGCTCTTTAAAAGGAGCCTCTCCGGACCTTACCTTAAATGCCTTGACAAAAAGCAAGCCCTAGCCGTGATTACACAAACACATGACGGATCCTGCGGACGCCATTCCGGAGGACGAGCATTGGCCGTGCGAATCAAAAGGCAAGGCTACTATTGGCCTACAATGGCCACCGAATGCGAATCTTTCTCCAACAAGTGCGATAAATGCCAAAAGCATGCCCCAATTATCCAACAAGCGTCGGAGAAACTCTCCTCTATCTCATCACCGTACCCATTCATGCGGTGGGGAATGGACATCGTTGGACCGCTGGTCCTATCTGGCAAAAAGAAAGCCACACATCTACTGGTGATGACAGACTACTTCACCAAGTGGATTGAAGCAAAGTCATACCAGAAAATTAAGGACGTTCACGTTAAGGAGTTCGTCTGGCGAAACATCGTTTGCAGACATGGACTACCCCACGAGATCGTCACGGATAACGGATCTCAGTTCATATCAAACACGTTCAAAGAGTTCTGCAGAACTTGGAACATAAAGCTGACTTACTCAACGCCACGCTACCCCCAAGGGAACGGGCTAGCAGAAGAAGCTAACAAAGCGATTATGAACGGCCTCAAGAAAAGGCTCAACGAGTGCAAAACAACCTGGAGTGACGAACTCCCAGCCGTACTCTGGGCCTACCGGACTACCCCCCGCAAATCCACTGGCGAGACTCCCTTCTCGCTAGCTTACAGAATCGAGGCGGTAGTACCAGCTGAAATTCTCGTGTCAAGCATTCGCAAAGAAGAATGCCCGCGACAAGAGGAACTTAACAACAAGATGATAACTGACGAGCTCGACCTCGTCGACGAAAGAAGGAACCTCGCATTAGCTCGACTCCAGAATTACCAACAAGCCGCGGCTCGCTACTATGATTCCCGAATCAAAACTCGGAGGTTTCAAGTAGGAGAGCTCGTCTTACGGAAAGTGTTCGACCATAAAAAGGAAGAACACGCTGGAAAATTAGGAGCGAAGTGGGAAGGTCCTTACCAGGTCACCGACATCGTAAAGGACGGGGTCTACCGACTCAAGTCGGTGGAAACCCAGAAGCCCGAACTACGACCCTGGAACATCATCAACCTCAAAAAGTATTTCCACTAGGAGTACATCAACATAATCGAACTACGAAATGGCTTGATCCCCTAAAAGGGTACGTAGGCAGCTCGACTTCGAGAGCAGCCACCCCCCAAACACAAAGCTCTCACCGAGCTCGACAACTTCTGACGAAGTCATACTAACTTATCTTTGTGAAATCAAAATAAGTCTTCTAATCAAACGTCTCTTCCTGTCGCAAAAGTTAGAGCCGTTACGTTTATATGAAATTATCTCCTCCAATACCAAAGTGATATGAAATTATCTCTTCTAAGACAAAGCGATATGAAATTATCCTTCCCAAGTGACCTGAAATGGCCTCTCCCAAAAGACCAAAGTGATATGAAATTATCCCTTCTAAAGCAAACGATATGAAATTTATCCTATTTCGAGCAACCTGAAACGGCCCCCCCTAAAGTCAATTCTCCCGACCTGATACAGCTCGAGAGAACTGGAGGGCCACCCTCTCCCATTAAACGAAAACGTCGAAGTCAAAGCAACCGACCACGCGGAAAGATCTCCGCGCACAACGAGCCTTTGTAAGTTTACTTAATCATTAAACTCGAAGAGACCCGAACTATCGAAAAAAAAAGATCAAACCGTGAAGGTACTAAAACAGTAAAGTCTATGCTGAGGCATGTAAGACTCCAAAAGAAATTCATTAAAAGAAGGACACAATGTCCTCGAACAAAGCCCGCTTGGGCGAATAAATGTTTTTCCATATCAAAAAAAAAAAAAGAGAGCCCCTAGAGGCAACATCATTGTCGCGAGCGCGAAGAAGCCTCGTCTCCATCCTCCGCCTGATCACCGGTAGACGCAATCCCAGTCGGGAGGCTCGATCCATATTGATCAAAGCAGGGAACAACCGGTGGCGGAGCGTGCGCCAAAATGACCGAGTCACTCGACACGGCCGGCAAGTTCAACTTGCCAACACTGAAGTCAGAAACCGCCGCGGCGGTCATCTCTTCCACTGCCGCCCTCTTCTGGTCGGCCAACCTCAGAACTTCCCGAGTCAAGTCAAGCTCACCGGAAGAAAACTCCGCGATGAGTTCGATATTGGCTAGGGTTTCTTGGAGGCGAATCTCAGCGTTGGTCTCGAGCTTCCGCTTTTCGCTCTTCTCCTTGATCCCTGTAAGGATCTCCAAATATTCCCCGCTCATCTTCTTCCTCGCCTCGTGGGACGCGACCTTTATGTCGAAGTCCCTCCCCGCAAGAACTCTCTCCAGGTCGATCCGATCTTGGGCAGCTTGCGCTGTGGAGACTCGACTCGTTTCTTCGGCAGCCAACGCCCGGCCTTCGGCCGCCCGAAGCCTCCGGGATAGGTCCTCCTCGCGATTCTCGAGAACCAATAGCCGGGCTTCGATCCCCTCATACCGAGCCAGTTTCTTCTCGAGCTCCTCCTCCCAAGCAAAAGAATCCTGCAGCTCCGCGGTCAAAATACGAGCCGACCTCTTTGCGGCCTCGAGCTCATCCTCCCGCGATTGCTCACGAAGCTCGCGTTCGGACTGGGCCACAAGTCCGCTCGTAGCCTCCAGAAACTACATAAAGACACAAATTTCAAATATCTTTCTTACCAAAGAAAGGCAAAAACAAGAACTATGGTTGATACCTTTCCAGTGGCTTCGGCCATCCTGGCATACAAATCGCCGAAGGCCGGGTCCCCAGTAACTGGAAGCGGAACCCCTGCAGGTCCAACGCGCCTCGACGAACGGGCCGCGCCCCGGGGCATCCCGACACTCTCGCTCAAACTACTCGAGCTCGTCTCCGTATCGATCCTTCGGCGCTTCGGTACGGGGGAAGGATCCCTGCCCACGTCCTGATCGCCGGGGTAAGGATCGCGCAAAGCCGGCTCCCTGGACGGAACCGAGTCCGCCCTTCGAATAACCGGAGGGGATGAGACCCCCCTGCCTCCGCGGACGCGTCACGGGCCCCGGAGCTCGGGGGGACAACCGTGAAAGGGAGAGGAGAATCACACATGGCAAAAAAGAGCGCATTGCTCAGACTCCCATCCTCCACCCTTTTTGCCAGATCTATGGGGTCTTTTCCGTTTCGGCGACTCCTCGACCTACGAGATAGTTTCTCGTGAGATGGGGTGCTGGCATCCGAACCCACGCCCGAGGAAGGACGACTTGTAGAATAAAAAGGGGAGAAGTCTTTAGACTCTTCCCAAATAATGACGAGCCGAATGTCACGGACAGAAACTCACCTTCTCTTGCCCGCTCAAATATACGAAGCGGAGGTCGCACGGTTCGACCCAGAGAAGTCCCGCGAGGTACAGGAGGAAAGGCTTGCTCCCGAAAGGCCCGGGACCGACCCTGTGGGACCCCTCTTGGATTGACCCTCAAGGCAGCCTGTACACGCTCGGCCGTGAAACTGTCCCAGTTAACGGAACCTCTCCTCAAACGGGCTATTAAGGCCTCCGTGACAGGATTAAGGTCAAGCGATTCAGGGAACTCTGCGATATAGAACGAAGCAGGTCAGAGATCAAACTGACACAAGAAATAATAACCAAAATAGCAGTAAGAAAGCCTCACCAACGTCGGAAGCCCACCGCGAGGGAACGACCGAGCAATCAAACTCTCCGACCGAGTGATGAGTCGTCCTAAAGAAAAAATATTGGTCCCTCCACTCTTCCCTCGGCGGGAGACCGTCCAGGATCCTCCCAAACCGGTGGGAAAGACGGTACGACCCCGGAAAGCGGGAATCTTGCTTCACCGAGCAAACCCGCATTAACTCCTCAGGACCGAATTCAACCCCTTCCTACGCAGCCCTAACTCCGAGTCCGATAACGTACCGAACGAAATTCGGCGTCATCTGGTAGAAAGCCATCTGGAGTTGGGCCAGCACCAAGTAGACAAGGCGAGGAATGGGAAAGAAAAGCCCACATTTTTCGAAATACGTATAGGAGGCACAGCAGTAGCCTTCTATGACCGTTTCGGGGGATACCGCCGAAGAAGGGATGACGATTTCGACCTCCGTCGGAATCCGGCAGAGCACCCTCAATTGCTTGATACGGTCCACGGTTAACGAAGACGGCGGGTGCGGTCCAAACGACCCCGCCGCCGCACTCGTACTCGCTCCCGCAGGATCCCTAGAAGCCATGAGGAAAAAGGGAAAGTTTCTGAAAGAAAAACTTTTTCTCTAACAAAGGAAGTAGGGAGAAAAAGTTCGAACAAGTTAAGAGTAGGAAAGCAAAGGACTTCCTTCAAACAACGCGAATGATTATTTATATCAAAGATTGAGCGCAGTATCGCCCGTACGACTCCTTACTCGCATTAATTGCTGATAGGACCGAGATGACTTGGACCCCTCGCTTCCCTCTCGCCAAGCCGTTGATCTGAGATCAACGGCTACAAAGCATGCAGTAATTAGGTCACATCATCAAAAGAGAAAGCCCGAAAAGACTCTTCGCGACCTTCGAGCCTGAGCCGTCGATTACCAACCGAATTTACGGTGGGAGATGAAATTCTCAAACGAATACACGCAACGACTGCAGACGCGCTGAAAAGCAGTTCAGTCCGTTCCACGCGCTCATTCCTAACCATCGGATTAAAATAAGATCCACGGATGGGGTGAAAATAATCATTAAGATTTGTCACATCCGAGGCACGCGCCTCTTCCCAAGAACGTCCACCGCCCATTAACCTCGACTTCTCGAATTCAATGGGCTGGGGGGCTATTGTTGGTACTTGATTTCCCTCTAGGAAATCCGGCCCATTAACAGACAAGACAAAGGCCCGTAATTACGAGCCCATTCCAGAATCAAAGATAGACGAGAGAGCCAACTCTCTTGTTGGGCCCAAGCGAAGCAAGCGCCTTGGAGAAGCCCAGACGATGCCGAAGCCGGAGACGATCGAGCTCGAGCTCGGCTGAGGATGACGCGGAGATAGAGCAACTCGGTCTTCGTCAGTTCAACTGATCCGCACGAATCTCGGAGATCGTTGCAACGACGAGGCCGAAATATCAGGACGAAGAGATCAGAGTCGAGACTATTTAAAGGAAGAAGTGGCGGCTCATTAAAAAAAACTCCAACCTAGGCTAAGAACACTTCGACTAGATAGCTCGATTCCATACTTTGTACTCTCTTTTCGACTGTGTTTGTTCTATCTCGACGATCAATCTCAATAAAGTATTTGATTCATAGGAAACTATACCATTTCTATATCCAAAAGTCCAAATCCACGAATACAAATTCTTAGTGTGAATCCCGGATCTCACAATCACCCTCTTTCAACCTAATCTGATGATATCCACTCTTAAGATCAATCTTAGAAAAGATGCTAGAACTATGTAAAGGATTATGTGTGTTCATGGGTGTAATTCACAGGTTACAACCTAGCACATAATCAACTAGGATCTAGGTGATTTGCAGATGAATCATAAACAGATCAGATTCATTACCTTGTGATTGCAGCGGATTGATCAAAGGAATGAAGAGATCTGCAAGAGCTGATAGAAACCGGCTCCTCCTAGGTATCCACACTCTTACTAGCTATTGGATCAGGCTGCTAGACCAAGCTGGAATTGGCAGAGAGAGAGAGGACGGCTAAGGCTCAAAATCGCAGGAGATAATCTGTTTCGCCCTAGGCGCCTGTCCTCTTCCTTATATGGGCCCAAGTTATTAAACTAATGGCCTATTAGGATTTTGGGCCCAAGACACAAATCAGACAAAAGCCTGTATTTTGTCTGGCCCAATACTCTGTACAAATACAGTAAATGCCTTGCATCTTACCGTATTAATTCCTTGTTAACTTTCCCGTTAGCTATGGTGTGTGACCCTTAGGGATCATACAATACTGGTAATAAGTCCTAAACTTATAGATCATGAGCGGGCTCTAGCAAGTCATCATGATCACCCAGTATTTATGACTTATGTCTGATCTCGACACTTATCATACTTTCTAGAGATAGTACGGTAGATTTCAGGACATTCCCAACACTATGCAATTCATCAATCATATCATCTAATCAAGGTATATAGGATGTCGATACTTCACCGTGATATTGTTGATTGCTCTACAATCAACACACATATGCGAACTACCATCTTTCTTTGGCACAAGCAGAACCGGGACATCACAAGGACTCATGCTCTCTCATATGTGGCCCTTCTCCATAAGCTCAGTCATTTGTCTTTGAAGTTCTTTGGTCTCCACTGGATTAGTCCTATAAGCTGGTCGGTTTGGAAGTGAAGCTCCTGGCACAAAATCAATTTGATGTTCTATGCCTCTTATAGGTGGTAAACCATCCGGATTGTCCTCTTGAAATACATCCTCATAATCCTGCAAAAGAGAGATCATCTCACTCGGCAGCACTGGTGCAAAGTCAGTTAAGCTCAAGAGAGCGTCTCTATAAAAAAACATAAGCATAGGCTGTTTAGAACACAAAGCTTTCTTAACCTCACCAGCCCTTACAAAGAAGTTGGATTGCTTAGCCTTTTGTTCTGTCTTTTGTTTGAGATGCATCTAATCTTTATAAACCTCTTGAGGCGTCATGGAACCAATGTGGTTTTCCTGCCATTAAACACAAATGAATGTTTGTTAGTAAAGCCATCATGAATTACCTTGCGGTCTGATTGCCATGGTCTGCCAAGAACTATGTGTCCAGCCTTCATTGGTAATACATCACATAGGATCTCATCCTCATACTTCCCAATGGCTAGAGGGACAAGCACTTGACTGTTAATGTTCATTTCACCACTATCATTGAGCCACTGAAGCTTGTATGGCTTTGGATGCTTCTTCACTCTCAGTCCAAGCTTTTGAACCATGTAATCACTGGCCACATTGGTGCAGCATCCTCCATCTATAATGAGACTGCAAACTTTGACCTGAACAATGCATCTGGTGTGAAATAGGTTCTCTCTTTGCTCTTGATCCTATGTTTAGTTTTGCAAGCTCAATGATCTTCTAGCTACTAACAATTCTCCTGCAGCCGCTTTATGTTCATAATCCTCATTATCCTCTGAACTTGGAAATGATTCTGGTTTCTCATCATCAGACTCTATCTCGCCATTCTCAAGGAGAATCATTACTCTTTTATTGGAGCATTCACTTGCATAGTGTCCTATTCCATGACACTTGAAACACTTAACATCACGAGCTTTTGTTGTGGAAGCTTCTGCCTTGCCCTTGCCTTTGTCTTGAACTGAAATGAACGGCTTAGACTCCACTTTTGGTGCTGTGGTTTTTTTAACTTCACGTGGATAGCTGGGTTTATTTGTAGCAGTTCCTGTTCCATAGCTAGGCCGTGAAGTTCTTCTTTTAAGCTGCTGCTCAATCAAGATAGCTTTGTGAAGCATCTCTTCTAGTTCCACATAATGCTGCATCTCCAATTTATCTTGGATTTCTCTGTTTAGTCCTCCCAAGAACCTTGACATAGTGGCCTATGCATCTTCTGAAACATTAGCCCTGATCAGAAGAGTCTCCAACTCTTGATAATACTCTTCTACACTACGGCTGCCTTGGGTGAGTCTCATGAGCCTTTGATGTAACTCTCTGTGATAATGACTTGGGACAAACCTCTTCCTCATTATAGTCTTCATCTCATGCCATGACTCAACTGAAGGATCTTGGGCCAATTCTAACAGTTTCAGAATTGCATCAAGTTCCTGAAGCCTAGGATCTGGGTTTGAGTAATTGAATCCTTACCGATGGATCTCGTGTCTACCTGGAGATTTGCAGCGGAATTGGGTCAGATAAACGAGATCTCCAGCGCCTCAGATGCTGCGCCTCTACTGCAGTCCACACGCACACAAGCTGGAATCCGCCGGGATGCTAGTGCCGGGAATCGGATCTTCTGGGATTCTCTGTGTTTCTAGAGGTGGCTGCGTTTTTTCTGTCAAGAAAAATCTCTGCGACCGCTACTTCTAGGTCGTATACATAAGCCTATATATATATAGACCTCGACATAAACCGAAACATCAGTTTCGGTATCGGCCTTGTGTCGATCGACACACCCAATGGTGTCGATCGACACACCTCTTGTATCGATCGACGCACCCAATGGTGTCTATCGACACACCTCTTAAAACTCGATATCAATGTGTATCCAATACACATTGATCGGACCATATGCCAATGATCAATCCCATACAAAGTGTATCCAGCTTGCTTAGGTGTGTGACCCTGTAGGTTCACATAATACTAGCAATGAGTTACAACTCATTTGTCATAAGCGGCTTCTAGCAAAACATTATGACCACTTAGTATCACATGAATTGTCCGATCTCGACAATACAACTATCATGCAGAGTAAGTACAATATGATTTCAGGACATAATCCCAACAATCTCCCACTTGTACTGGAATCATCTATTCCCATAATCCCTTTATCGCTATATCTCGATATGGCATAAGGCAAGAAACTGTGTCATCCTTATTATAGCCAACATCATGTTCATCGAACTCTTGATCTATACTGATAAAAAAAACGACTGACAATCACCTCGTTTGAGCACGGCCATGCTTTTTTTCAGTATCAAATCTTCGATGGGCCCTGAGATATTTATCTCCTGTTATATAGGAGGGACAAATCCCTTCTTAATCCATCCCTGTTTCTACACACACTTCATGATACGCCTAAGCAATGCCGTTATAGCCGCCAGTTACGGAACGACGTTTGACAAGGTCAAAGCGCACCAATTCACATGCTAGAAAGCATGATGAACTCAGGTCTAAGGACTATACTCTATAGTCGTAATGAGAACCTTTTATGACACTGATATAACTATCCTGTAGAGTTCTCATTAGCGGGTCATATCCGATCATATGTTCACCAACATATATCTATGTGATTGACGTTGATACTCATATCAATGACTCTATGAAACTTAGTCATACGTCACCTCACATGCTGGTCTTAACGGTTGTTAGTGTCCCACTTTAACAACCTACGACCAGGGACAAACATAATTTTATGTCATCTATCACTTATAGGGTTTCCTGATCAAGTCCTCAACTTGATGACCTATAAAATGAACATAAAATACTTTGGGAATATTATTTAATTATCCAATAATCAAATAATGCTGATGTCAGTTTTTCATAAACATGACCATAGCATGTCTATGTGAACATCATAACTAACATAACTCCCACTAGAATCAAGACCACGTCTTCAGATATCTAGTACCTACAGCAACAGTACAAAACTCGTGCTTAGGTTGTGAGAGAGGCTGCGGTGTTCTTGCTTGGAACCATTCCAACAAACCACACCGCTATTCATTAATAAGCACTATTCTACGGTCCCCTGCTTGGAGCCCTTCCAACAGATAGCACCGCTATACAGACAAAGATACATAACCAGGTGGGAACCGGGAATCATCTTTATCCGTCTAACTACTCATAACAGATTCGTCACTTTCTCAGTTGAACAAGAACCTATCCTTAGTGTTCCTCAAACATTTGGGGATATTTCTTACAACTGTCCAGTGACTTTTACCAGAACATATTGGTATCTTCTCGTCATGCTTTCTGCGTAAGCTGCATCTAGACGAGCGCAAAGTGTGGCATTCATGATGGATTCTATTGCAGAAGCATAAGGAATCACACTCATAGATACTAGCTCAGCCAGTGTCCAAGACACTTCTTCTTGCTAAGATTATTGCCACAAGACCTTTGGTGTGAAGCCATTCTTGGAATCATGCATATTGGAACTGTCCAATACCTTATCAACATAAGGATTCTGACACGATCCAATTAGCCTACCCCAATCTATTTCAATAGATCCTTATTTCAAGAACTCACGCGGCTTCTCCCATGTCTATTGTTGAAATTGACTTCCGACCCAAGTCCTGATAAGACTTAAGCGACGGAACGTCGTTTATGAGATTAGGTATGTTATGCACATACTGTGTGAGAAATGCAACTACGCTCCCACTAGTCTACTTGTAAACGCACGGTTCCTATTCGTTCCTGATCAAGTCAAAACTTTTGACCGTTTTAACAGAACGTAGATTCCAAATCCAAGATGTGTGCTTCAATCCAGAAATAGATCGGTGAAGCTAACATGCATACCTAGCAAATTTTCGGAGTTGGGGCTCACCATCGCTCCTTTGAATTTCGCAGGCTCGTCACTTTTCAATGATCAACTGATCACGGCAATTGGTTACGAGAAATCACTCTCGGGTTAGTGACGGATCCATTCGGATCTGCGAAATTCAGGCTCCACAGGTGTAGGTCCTACAGCACTTTGTAGATCCCATCGCTGCTCTCCCTCAACAGGTTGAGCAGCCTCCTGTGTTTCTCGAATTGCTTCGAACTGTACTTCTACTCCCACTGTTCTTCTTAGAAAGAGACTTTCTTTCTAGAAAAACAGAGTTCCGAACAACAAAACTTTGTTCTTGGATTGGTTGCAAAAGTCATAAGCCTTGGTTTCCATAGGACAACCAGCGAAGCAGCCCTTATCAGATTTGGGTTCAAGCTTGTTAGTTGACAACTGCTTTACATAAACCTTGCAATCCCAATTAATCAGGAAAACATACTTGGAAAACTCCCAGTCCACATCCAATGTGGTGTCTTTCAACTGATTCTGATAGAAAACTATTTGGCGTAAATACAGACATTTCTAGAGCGTATTACAAAAAGGATAATGGAAGATTCATGTGACTCATCATTAATCGGAGCATATCCAATAAGGTCCGATTCTTTCTCTCAGAAACACCATTTAGGTTTTCCAGGAGAAATGAGCTGTGAGACGACTTCACACTCACTTAGATGATCACTCAATTCTTGACTCAAGTATTCTCCTCCGTGATCTAATCGAGGATCTTTAATACTTCTGTCATATCGGTTCTATACTTCATTTTGGAACTCCTTTGACCATTTCAAAGGATTCCGACTCGTGTCTCATCAAATGAACACAGCCATACTTACGGAAGTCATCAATAAAGGTAATGAAGTACTAAAGTTTTCCTCTGGCACTAATGCTCACCGGGCCACATACATCAGTATGAGCAAGGCCCAATAAGCCTCTGGCCCTTTTCTTTAGCTCTGCTAAAGAAGCCTTAGTCATTTGGCCCAGTAAGCAGAATTCATATCTCATATGATTTATAATCAAATGAGCCCAAAGGTCCATAACTATGGATCTTCTGAAATCGCTTCACTCCATGTGGTTTAAACGACTATGCTAAGGAAAAATCGAGTTCGAGTCTTCAGACTTAAATCGTTTGGTATTTATGTTATTTACAGGCGTACATTGGTTTAAGATATAAAACCCATTTCAAAAAAGGGGTGCTACTATAGAATATTTCATCAAGATCAAAAGAGCAAAACTTGTCTTTTATCAAAATGAAAAATATCCAAATTCTTATAGGAAAATGAAAGACATCTCTGCTTAAAGCAGGTACATAGCAGCAATTACTTAATTCAAAAACCAAGCTTGAAAGGCTCCTACAAGTGGAGGATCTCTACGGCCAATGCAGCAACCATTGCTCCATTCCAGGCGCGCAGTTCCACTTGTCCTTTCTTCAACATTCTAGTGTTGCTTAGGCCCTGCATATTTCCAAAATATCAGTACCACAACTTGTATCCAATACATACGTAGAACTTGAAGTAATAACACAATACCTGAAGAATAAGTACCGTACATCTCCTTCATCTCTTGTGAATCTTCTAAGAATTTAATGCAATCTCTCTTCCAATGCCCAAACTCATCACAGTAGCAGCACTTACCAACATCAGATGGGCCGGACTTGGGCTTATAAGATGACACAAGCTTATCCTGATTCCAAATCTGGACGGCCCTGCCTCTACCCTTGTCAACACAAGATTTCTCAAACCTTTTACCCTTTATGATGTTTTGCTCAGCTGTCTTGAGCATGCCAGGCAGCTCAGTCAACGTCTTCGTCAAGTCATTCTTGATATAGCTTTTCCTAAACTTATCATAACTTGACGGCAGTGACTGCAGAATTATCTCAGTAGCCAACTCTAGGCTAACAGGACAATCCAGTTTCCCCAGGTTATCAATGTAACCCATCATTTTAATGACATGAGGACTCACTGGAGCATTCTCTGGTAGCTTGCACCCAATGAGAGACATAACCATCTGATATCTCTCAACTCGTGCTTGATCCTGAAACTTCAGTTTCAGGCTGGTGATCATCTCTATTGGCGACTCCATGTTCTCGTATTGACTCTTTAAGTCCGAGTTCATGGTAGCCAACATCAGACCACACACATCTACCACATCAATATAATGCTTATTCCAAGCATCATATACTGCATGTGAGGCATTGGTCCCAAGCCTTTCGGGGAGAGCTTTCTCAAGGACATAGTCCTTACTCTCTTGCTTGAGAATAAATCTCAAGTTCCGATACCAATCCAGGAAATTTGATCCATTTAACTTGTCCTTCTCAAGAACGGATCGCAACGAGAAAGTAGTTTTAGACATAGGCTGAAAACTAAGAAAAGAAAAGTTTTAGTTATGAAGTTCAGGAAATGAGAAATCTTATCTAATAAGAAAACTCGCATTATATTCAAACAATGTTTCCTCTATGAATATAATGATCCAAGACCCATACTTCACCAAAATCTGAGTGGACGACTCGCCATCACCCAAACTTCAGTTATGTAGGTAAGCAAATCATTGCTAATTGTACCCAGTACAACTCTTGGTCGCAGATAAGACAATCCATGTCTCATCCACTCTGATGTCTCGGCCCAGAACTTCTGATAGCCCAGTCAAGTAAACCAATCTCTTCAGTCTTGTGATCATTGACAGTCGCACTGCAAGTCTATCAATGATCACCTGCCTTACTCATGTAATTGTAGATACCAAGGACTCCAAGACTATCCAACAACGAAATGAGTCTTGACAGTAGACAAGATTGGGTAAGACATCAAGGTCACTTGATATTTAGTTGAGGAAACGGAACTCTAAAAGGTTAGTAAATCAATCTCTTAGGTCATGTAATTGTTGATGTCAAGCACTGCAAGTCCATCAACACAATTACCTGCCTTACTCATGTAATTGTGGACACCAAGCTCTTGGCAAGAGTATCACAACAACGAAATGAGTCTTGACAGTTGACCATATTGAAAACTAAGCTTTGATCTAATACACATCCAATGTGTATCCAATGGATTTAGAACATGATTAACTTCTAATTATAATTGAGTTTTAATTGTTCTAATAATTGTTCTTATTCAATCAAACTGATCTTATCTAATCAAATCGGTTTATACTAATTGAGATAACCAGTCCAATCCAATTGAACCAATTCATCTAATTTAAACCGATCTGATCTACCTTAACCAAGCATGATAACCAGTTCAATCCAATTGAACCGATCAACCAATCGCAATGCCTGTGTTGACCGACACTTATCCTGTAACCGTGCGAGATAACCGGTTCAATCCAATTGAACCGATCTATCCTTTCGCACAGTCTGTGTCGATCGATGCACCCAGTGTGTCGATCGACACAGTGCGATCTATAAGATCGATACCCAAATTTTAATAAGCGTATTCGCGGTGCATCCACCGACACAAACATAGTGTCGATCGACACTGTGCGAAAACCCTAAAATTTTATGATCGTTCTCGCGGTGTGTCGATCGACACTGTGCGAAAACATAGGTTTTTCGTTTTCGATAAGAAACAAAATCCGAGATTATTTTCATCAAAACGAAAACTAGCAAGCATTAGCCTCTTCAAATAAATCATTATTCAAATTACATGCTTCATATTCAATGATTAAAACCCTAAGGCTCTGATACCACTGAAGGATCTTGGGCCAATTTTAACAGTTTCAGAATTGCATCAAGTTCCTGAAGCCTAGGATCTGGGTTTGAGTAATTGAATCCTTACCGATGGATCTCGTGTCTACCTGGAGATTTGCATCGGAATTGGGTCAGATAAACGAGATCTCCAGCGCCTCAGATGCTGCGCCTCTACTGCAGTCCACACGCACACAAGCTGGAATCCGCCGGGATGCTAGTGCCGGGAATCGGATCTTCTGGGATTCTTTGTGTTTCTAGAGGTGGCTGCATTTTTTCTGTCAAGAAAAATCTCTGCGACCGCTACTTATAGGTCGTATACATAAGCCTATATATATAGACCTCGACATAAACCGAAACATCAGTTTCGGTATCGGTCTTGTGTCGATCTACACACCCAATGGTGTCGATCGACACACCTCTTGTATCGATCGATGCACCCAATGGTGTCTATCGACACACCTCTTAAAACTCGATATCAATGTGTATTGGATACACATTGATCGGACCATATGCCAATGATCAATCCCATACAAAGTGTATCCAGCTTTCTTAGGTGTGTGACCCTGTAGGTTCACATAATACTAGCAATGAGTTACAACTCATTTGTCATAAGCGGCTTCTAGCAAAACATTATGACCGCTTAGTATCACATGAATTGTCCGATCTCGACAATACAACTATCATGCAGAGTAAGTACAATATGATTTCAGGACATAATCCCAACATCAACAGGATACTATCCATTCCTTCTCCTAGAGATAACAAGCTGATCCCACCAACTGAGAGCATAGTCATAGAATTCTGTTGCAGCAACTTTCACACGGTTGACCTCAGTGTAGTGCTGATAATCAAACACTAGCTCTATCTTCTTTTCCCACGCTAGGTAAGCATCTGGATCACTCTTTCCATGGAATGGTGGAATTTTAAGATTAAGTCCTCTAAAGTTGTCTGGTGGTGGAGCTCAATCATGTCTACCACGTCTGCTTGTCCTTTCACTCCTATGAGAGGAACCACAACTATGTCCATAGTAAGCATATGTAGCTTCATCTCTAACTGATCCTTGTGGCTCACGGTTCCTTCTTCCATCTCCTCCTGGTTCTCTCCTAGGCTGTGAACCATTGTGTTTTGAAGCAGGTTGTTGTACCTCTTGACGCAAGGCATCAATTCTGGTTTCTAACAGCCTTTCCATTGTGGCTGCAAAAGCTTGTACCAACAGCTTGTGGTCCTGATTGTTGCTGGTCTCTTCTCCATGGTCTGACATTGTTCCTGTAATGAATAAACAAAACAGAACCAATAACAAGTTCTAAATAGAAATGAAAGCTTTCTAAATGCAGTGCATAACAGATTCAATCAATAATGATCAGAACTATGCAAAACAGAATATGATTGGACAAGTTGATGAAATGACAGAATGATTTTCGTCACAAAAATTGCAGAACCAAACTTAACACACTAAATGATGATATAACATGTTATGATTAGAGAAACAGAGTGATGTGAGATGGAGTGGCGTGGTGGTTAGACAGCCGAGAGGCGATGAGAGGGACGTGAGCGGACGCGGATCGATGGGACGAGGAAGCTGGCCGAAGGCACTCTCTTCCTGGTCAGTGGATGGTTAGATGGTGATGAGGACTTAAACACGAGCAAGAACACTTAGGAAAACACGAACAAGCAATCTCTAACAACAAGGGATCTCACGGCCAAGGAACCACGTAAGGAGGTGAAGATCGGCGCAACTAACTAGGGTTCATTTTTGCTAAAACTTACTTGGTCTTATTAGCAACGAAAAGAATGACTTAAACAGCCAATAGTCTAAGTTACAAGTGGGCCAAAAAGGGCCTGGTCGAAATCATTAAAAAAGAAAGCAAGGAAGAAGGTTGGACGGGCCAGATTCTCCTTCTCTTGAAGCGGGCCTTGGTTTACCTCATTAAAAACCTTAGTGGGAAAACCCAATTGGGACAAAACCACACTTAAGGGAAAAAGAGTATAAACCAATGCCCAAGGAGATGTTGCACGTACTCCTGGTCGCCAAACATAAGTCCGAAGCCCACCAAGTCCGTGAGCTTCCAAATAAGGCAGGTCCAGCAACCTTCGGGTTTCATCTTGCATATCTTCTTTGTCCGAGCTGGTATTGGTGTGATTATAACTCTCATGCATTCCCTGATTAATCAAGAATCCAGAACAAGTTCCTTTACTCCTTGATCCATCCTGGTTCGTTCTGAGCACTCCAAAATGTGCAAGTCGGTCTTTATCGGGTTCCCTAAAAATCACCTATCTTGAAACGAGCATAACTCCTTAATAGAATATGGTCTTGATGTGATTCCACTTCGTACAGATTCCTTGGTGAATCAGGTTTCCAGAACAGGTTGATGTGCAGCTTGATTCCTCTTGGTCCATTCGAAATCCTCTCTTGAACTCACCTATATCCGGGGACAGGGCTAACTGGACAGCTTCTAGACATCCTCCAAGATGATCTCGAACCCAAGCTGATTCTTTCTGACCAAACTCTTCCAAATAGAATACTTTATGGTGAATATCAAGCCTGGCATGATTGGCTTCCATAAACTCTCCTATGGACATCTTCCAGGACACGGTTAGGGCTCTGGGAGGTCGGTCATCGACCATCTCCAAATGGGATCGTTCCAATTGGGCTCTGGAACGATCATCCCTCCTGAAACATGCTGTTAGCTCTTGAATCCTTGATACCACGTCATTGGGTCTGGCATAACATGCATTAGCCTTCTGAACCTCCTCAGGAACATTCCGCGGGGTCGGGAACAACTCGGTCAGCCTCGTGGTCGAGGCCGGTATGTACCGCTCGTCCAGGCTGGGTTTGGGCGATCTGATGACCTCATCATACCCTCTCTCTTGAAGAGGGTTCGACCTCGAATCTGCATAACCTTCACCAATAGAAAGAAAGTTAGCCTTCATGCGGTTTCGTGAATTCATGGCCTTACCTCGAGGAATTGGTGGCCGGCTGGTGCAAGGACTTTCTAGGCGGGTTCCGTTGGGTTGAGAACTCTGTATCACGCCTTGGTCTTGGCCTGGGTTCCATGGGAAACTCTATGGGTCGTGATCTCCATTGGATTTAGTGGAATCACTCTTTGGGTCGGCCAGTTCCTTCAGTTTCTCGGCCTCGCCTCCGGTCTGTTGGTTCGTGCGGTCCATCAGACTCTTGTTCATTCCTGCGCCCTGTTCAACACCTTTGACCAATTCCAAGTGCACTAAAACAGTTTTTGGTTCTTTATAAACAGATAGAAAAGAAATGGGTTGGGATACTTGAACCTTGGTCGAGGCGGTCAAGGGTTGTGGTCGAGAGATGGGTGAGCGTGGCACTTCTTTCCGGTTCGCCTCTTTGGTCCCTGCAATAATATGGACACCTTTGGCAAGAGACAAGTGCGTTAGGTGTTCTTTTGGACAGTACAAACGTGCTGAACATGTACTCCTACCAACTAGTTGTGGTCTCAAATCACGTTATGATTTCTTATTTTCTTTTAAGTTCAGTAGATCCTTTAGTACAGTTGTGGAATCAGTAGAAGTAAATTGTTTTAAAGAAAGACTTACCTGACTAACACTCTCAGTATGGTTTGGGTTTTGATCTTCATTAGCCTTAGTCGGATCACTTTCTGGATCGACCGGTTCCTTTAGTTTCTCGGCCTCGCCTCCGGTCCGTTGGTCCGTGCGGTCCCTTGAACTCTCTATCATTCCTGCGTCCTTCTCAACACTTTTGGGCAATCCCAAGTGCATTAAAACAGTTTTTGATTCATTACAACAATATGGAAAAGATTTGAGTTGGGACACATTAACCTTTGATCGAGGCGGTTCTGAAATTGGGACTTTGGTCGAGGCGGTCGAAAGGTGTGGACGGCCCTGGTTCCTTGGTCTTAGTATGACATATTGCTCATATACTAGCCCTTTCAGCTCCCTCCACGTTCTTGCTGGTTCCTTGAGTTGTCTCCGTATCTTCTCCTCGAGCTGCCACCAAGCATAGGCATCTCCGGTCAGGGTTTGGATCGCATACGAGGCATGTTCGTTCTTTGGGATATTGTAATTCCAAAAGTAATCTTCTAGGTCTTCTTCCCACTATAAGTAGTCTTCAGTACCTGAGAAAGATATTAGTTGTGAGTCTAAGACACAAATAATTATTTTGAAATTTATTGGGTTTTGAATGTCTTAGTCTGGAGGATTGATGGCGCCGATATTGGTCAGGTGGCTCGGGATCCATTTTGTTCGCAGCATGGTCGTATCCACAATGGTACGGGTTGTGACCATGGTCTGGTCGTCCTTGTTTCACTCGACCTGGTCGAGAGTGGTCGGGTGGACGCTCCAGACAGTCGAGTCGAGCACCTATCGTCTGGATCGCAGCCAGGAGCTGATTGAGGTCAGTTGGGCCGCCTTGCTGGACTTGTTCGTCGGCCATTATCTCTGCACACTCAACAAACAAGTCAAACGTACCAAAGAAGATAAATGGAAAGAACTAAAAAGGAAAAACGCAACCAATTCGGAAAAGGAAACAAGGTGTGGTCGAGACAAAAAAAAAAGGAAAGCAATACAATGGCGAGTTTCTTTTTTTTTTCTACTAACCAACAAATGGAAAACAATCTAAACCGTAAGAAATTCAGAGTTTATAAAAGAATTAAACCACAGCAACTCAAGTAAACCGCAATCACACAACTCGCAAGATAAGGAAACCCTAGCTATATGCAATCCGTTCGTAATCAACCTAGCAGCCGATTCTAAAGCCCTTGTGAATGTATGCAGTGTAAGCAAAACAACAGGAACTCCAGAGAATACAAACTAAGATGAAGACGAATCAACCAACAAATAAACCGCTAGAGAGAGAGAAGCCTTAAACCCTAACCGCCGGTCCTTAGCTATCAACCTAACAATCGGCCTTAAGCCACTATTCCTTTGAGTTTTGGTTTATCAGCAGTACACAACAAGAACAGGGAGATAGCTCAACAGTAATCAGCAAACAATTGATCCAGGTTCAAGTATTTGGCCGGTTGAGAACAAGAGACTAACAACCTAGATTTTTTTTTTGATTTTCGGTTTTAAAAGAAACAAAAGCAAAACAGAATTGAAACAAAGCAAAGGAAACGAAATAACCGAGCTGGTCAGGAGCTTTAGAGCTCTGATACTAGATGATGTGAGATGGGGTGGCGTGGTGGTTAGACAGCCGAGAGGCGATGAGCGGGACGTGAGCGGACGCGGATCGATGGGACGAGGAAGCTTGCCGAAGGCACTCTCTTCCTGGTCAGTGGATGGTTCGATGGTGATGAGGACTTAAACACGAGCAAGAACACTTAGGAAAACACGAACACGCAAGCTCTAACAACAAGGGATCTCATGGCCAAGGGGCACCCACGCAAGGAGGTGAAGATCGGCACAACCAACTAAGGTTCCTTTTTGCTAAAACTTACTTGGTCTTATTAGCAACGAAAAGAATGACTTAAATAGCTAATAGTCTAAGTTACAAGTGGGCCAAAAAGGGCCTGGTCGAAATCATTAAAAAAGAAAGTAAGGAAGAAGGTTGGACGGGCCAGATTCTCCTTCTCTTGAAGTGGGCCTTGGTTTACCTCATTAAAAACCTTAGTGGGAAAACCCAATTGGGACAAAACCACACTTAAGGGAAAAAGAGTATAAACCAATGCCCAAGGAGATTTTGCACGTACTCCTGGTCGCCAAACATAAGTCTGAAGCCCACCAAGTCCGTGAGCTTCCAAATAAGGCAGGTCCAGCAACCTTCGGGTTTCATCTTGCATATCTTATTTTTCCGAGCTGGTATTTGTGTGATTCCAACTCTCATGCATTTCCTGATTAATCAAGAATCCAGAACAAGTTCCTTTACTCCTTGATCCATCCTGGTTCGTTCTGAGCACTCCAAAATGTGCAAGTCAGTCTTTATTGGGTTCCCTGAAAACCACCTGTCTTGAAACGAGCATAAATCCTTCATAGAATATGGTCTTGATGTGATTCCACTTCGTACAGATTCCTTGGTGAATCAGGTTTCCAGAACAGGTTGAGATGCAGCTTGATTCCTCTTGGTCCATTCGCAATCCTCTCTTGAATGCACCTATATCCGCGGACAGGGCTAGATGGACAGCTTCTAGACATCCTCCAAGATGATCTCGAACCCAAGCTGATTCTTTCTGACCAAACTCTTCCAAATAGAATACTTTATGGTGAATATCAAGCCTGGCATGATTGGCTTCCATCAACTCTTTTACTCCAGATCCTCCCTACCGAGTAATCTCCAACTGGCATTTCTTATTTGAATCTCTTATTCGAGGTTCTCAGTTTCATTGCTAATTTTTGTAGCTACACTATCGACCCTCTCAATTCTTTCTCTGAAACTCTCCGTGAAATGATGCCTCAAAAGTGAAAGATAGGAGGAGCTCGTAAGATAGTAACCACTCCAAACGTCACTCAGAGAGCGGTTGGTCCAAACCCAGTGGTCTGAGGAAAACACCGAGCCCGCTGCCAAAATAATACACCTTCACCACGCATCCCGTTGTTTCTCCGACTCAGACCACTCAACGTCCAGAAAAAAATCCAGTTATCCCCCAAACTTCATCGTCAGTACCCAATGTACATGACTATCCACCGCCAAGACAACTATTCCAGAACTCGACTACTAATCAAGCTGAAGTCGAAGCATCACTGGTGTCAGAAGAAGTCCATAACAACCAGAATCCTGTTGAGAACGCCCCACCTTCGTGAGTTTATCAGTCTCACGCTCAGAGTCATCCATCTTTTGAAGGTCACAACTTCCTCGACGAAACTCTTCATGTTTTGCCGGATCTCAAGGAGGACACACTGTGGGCTCTGAACGCTCTGCTTCGGGTGTCAGACAGGGAAAGAAACATTTACTACCGTACTCTCTCCCGCACCGATGCCAAACATAACTTGGTTTGCTTAGCTATCAACCTAACAATCGGCCTTAAGCCACTATTCCTTTGAGTTTTGGTTTATCAGCAGTACACAACAAGAACAGGGAGATAGCTCAACAGTAATCAGCAAACAATTGATTCAGGTTCAAGTATTTGGCCGGTTGAGAACAAGAGACTAACAACCTAGATTTTTTTTTTGATTTTCGGTTTTAAAAGAAACAAACGCAAAACAGAATTGAAACTAAGCAAAGGAAACGAAATAACCGAGCTGGTCAGGAGCTTTAGAGCTCTGATACCAGATGATGTGAGATGGGGTGGCGTGGTGGTTAGACAGCCGAGAGGCGATGAGCGGGACGTGAGCGGACGCGGATCGATGGGACGAGGAAGCTGGCCGAAGGCACTCTCTTCCTGGTCAGTGGATGGTTCGATGGTGATGAGGACTTAAACACGAGCAAGAACACTTAGGAAAACACGAACAAGCAAGCTCTAACAACAAGGGATCTCATGGCCAAGGGGCAACCACGCAAGGAGGTGAAGATCGGCACAACCAACTAGGGTTCTTTTTTGCTAAAACTTACTTGGTCTTATTAGCAACGAAAAGAATGACTTAAATAGCCAATAGTCTAAGTTACAAGTGGGCCAAAAAGGGCCGGGTCGAAATCATTAAAAAAGAAAGTAAGGAAGAAGGTTGGACGGGCCAGATTCTCCTTCTCTTGAAGTGGGCCTTGGTTTACCTCATTAAAAACCTTAGTGGGAAAATCCAATTGGGACAAAACCACACTTAAGGGAAAAAGAGTATAAAACAATGCCCAAGGAGATGTTGCACGTACTCCTGGTCGCCAAACATAAGTCTGAAGCCCACCAAGTCCGTGAGCTTCCAAATAAGGCAGGTCCAGCAACCTTCGGGTTTCATCTTGCATATCTTCTTTTTCCGAGCTGGTATTTGTGTGATTCCAACTCTCATGCATTCCCTGATTAATCAAGAATCCAGAACAAGTTCCTTTACTCCTTGATCCATCCTGGTTCGTTCTGAGCACTCCAAAATGTGCAAGTCAGTCTTTATCGGGTTCCCTGAAAACCACCTGTCTTGAAACGAGCATAAATCCTTCATAGAATATGGTCTTGATGTGATTCCACTTCGTGCAGATTCCATGGTGAATCAGGTTTCCAGAACAGGTTGAGGTGTAGCTTGATTCCTCTTGGTCCATTCTCAATCCTCTCTTGAATGCACCTACATCCTCCAAGATGATCTCGAACCCAAGCTGATTCTTTCTTACCAAACTTTTCCAAATAGAATACTTTATGGTGAATATCAAGCCTGGCATGATTGGCTTCCATCAACTCTTTTACTCCAGATCCTCCCTACCGAGTAATCTCCAACTGGCATTTCTTATTTGAATCTCTTATTCGAGGTTCTCAGTTTCATTGCTAATTTTTGTAGCTACACTATCGACCCTCTCAATTCTTTCTCTGAAACTCTCCGTGAAATGATGCCTCAAAAGTGAAAGATAGGAGGAGCTCGTAAGATAGTAACCACTCCAAACGTCACTCAGAGAGCGGTTGGTCCAAACCCAGTGGTCTGAGGAAAACACCGAGCCCGCTGCCAAAATAATACACCTTCACCACGCATCCCGTTGTTTCTCCGACTCAGACCACTCAACGTCCAGAAAAAAATCCAGTTATCCCCCAAACTTCATCGTCAGTACCCAATGTACATGACTATCCACCGCCAAGACAACTATTCCAGAACTCGACTACTAATCAAGCTGAAGTCGAAGCATCACTGGTGTCAGAAGAAGTCCATAACAACCAGAATCCTGTTGAGAACGCCCCACCTTCGTGAGTTTATCAGTCTCACGCTCAGAGTCATCCATCTTTTGAAGGTCACAACTTCCTCGACGAAACTCTTCATGTTTTGCCGGATCTCAAGGAGGACACACTGTGGGCTCTGAACGCTCTGCTTCGGGTGTCAGACAGGGAAAGAAACATTTACTACCGTACTCTCTCCCGCACCGATGCCAAACATAACTTGGTTTGCTTAGCTATCAACCTAACAATCGGCCTTAAGCCACTATTCCTTTGAGTTTTGGTTTATCAGCAGTACACAACAAGAACAGGGAGATAGCTCAACAGTAATCAGCAAACAATTGATTCAGGTTCAAGTATTTGGCCGGTTGAGAACAAGAGACTAACAACCTAGATTTTTTTTTTGATTTTCGGTTTTAAAAGAAACAAACGCAAAACAGAATTGAAACTAAGCAAAGGAAACGAAATAACCGAGCTGGTCAGGAGCTTTAGAGCTCTGATACCAGATGATGTGAGATGGGGTGGCGTGGTGGTTAGACAGCCGAGAGGCGATGAGCGGGACGTGAGCGGACGCGGATCGATGGGACGAGGAAGCTGGCCGAAGGCACTCTCTTCCTGGTCAGTGGATGGTTCGATGGTGATGAGGACTTAAACACGAGCAAGAACACTTAGGAAAACACGAACAAGCAAGCTCTAACAACAAGGGATCTCATGGCCAAGGGGCAACCACGCAAGGAGGTGAAGATCGGCACAACCAACTAGGGTTCTTTTTTGCTAAAACTTACTTGGTCTTATTAGCAACGAAAAGAATGACTTAAATAGCCAATAGTCTAAGTTACAAGTGGGCCAAAAAGGGCCGGGTCGAAATCATTAAAAAAGAAAGTAAGGAAGAAGGTTGGACGGGCCAGATTCTCCTTCTCTTGAAGTGGGCCTTGGTTTACCTCATTAAAAACCTTAGTGGGAAAATCCAATTGGGACAAAACCACACTTAAGGGAAAAAGAGTATAAAACAATGCCCAAGGAGATGTTGCACGTACTCCTGGTCGCCAAACATAAGTCTGAAGCCCACCAAGTCCGTGAGCTTCCAAATAAGGCAGGTCCAGCAACCTTCGGGTTTCATCTTGCATATCTTCTTTTTCCGAGCTGGTATTTGTGTGATTCCAACTCTCATGCATTCCCTGATTAATCAAGAATCCAGAACAAGTTCCTTTACTCCTTGATCCATCCTGGTTCGTTCTGAGCACTCCAAAATGTGCAAGTCAGTCTTTATCGGGTTCCCTGAAAACCACCTGTCTTGAAACGAGCATAACTCCTTCATAGAATATGGTCTTGATGTGATTCCACTTCGTGCAGATTCCATGGTGAATCAGGTTTCCAGAACAGGTTGAGGTGTAGCTTGATTCCTCTTGGTCCATTCTCAATCCTCTCTTGAATGCACCTACATCCTCCAAGATGATCTCGAACCCAAGCTGATTCTTTCTTACCAAACTTTTCCAAATAGAATACTTTATGGTGAATATCAAGCCTGGCATGATTGGCTTCCATCAACTCTTTTACTCCAGATCCTCCCTACCGAGTAATCTCCAACTGGCATTTCTTATTGGAATATCTTATTCGAGGTTCTCAGTTTCATTGCTAATTTTTGCAGCTACACTATCGACCCTCTCAATTCTTTCTCTGAAACTCTCCGTGAAATGATGCCTCAAAAGTGAAAGATAGGAGGAGCTCGTAAGATAGTAACCACTCCAAACGTCACTCAGAGAGCGGTTGGTCCAAACCCAGTGGTCTGAGAAAAACACCGAGCCCACTGCCAAAATAATACACCTTCACCACGCATCCCGTTGTTTCTCCGACTCAGACCACTCAACGTCCAGAAAAAAATCCAGTTATCCCCCAAACTTCATCGTCAGTACCCAATGTATATGACTATCCACCGCCAAGACAACTATTCCAGAACTCGACTACTAATCAAGCTGAATTCGAAGCATCACTGGTGTCAGAAGAAGTCCATAACAACCAGAATCCTGTTGAGAACGCCCCACCTTCGTGAGTTTATCAGTCTCAGGCTCAGAGTCATCCATCTTTTGAAGGTCACAACTTCCTCGACGAAACTCTTCATGTTTTGCCGGACCTCAAGGAGGACACACTGCGGGCTCTGAACGCTCTGTTTCGGGTGTCAGACAGGGAAAGAAACATTTACTACCGTACTCTCTCCCGCACCGATGCCAAACATAACTTGGTATGGCTATTGTCATAAACTGTTTCTTCAGCTGTTGATATTCTCTATATGGGTTTTTTGTTCTTGTCTTATGCCTTTCGAAATGGTGTGTTTTTAAACGTCTAGTTTGTTTACGAATCGGATTGTTGGTTTGCTTATGAGTTATGATGATCTGATGAGTTCGAGTCTCTGATGGTTAGCATGGTAATCATGTACATATTTCAGGTTTATTCGTGACAGAGGATCGAAATTGGTTCGGAAAATTACAAAAAAAAATTACAACAAATTCGATAAACCAAACTATAGCTGGTCATGTGTGCCTCGTGATAAAGTAGAAGATATTTCTCCGAGTTCGTTTTACAGTTTTCTCTCATATATCTTTCATATATACCTTGCATGTGTTGTTTTCACTAATGTTATGCTTATTCTATCTATATCCTAGAAAACCCACCATTAGGATCCCTTGATAACAAAGACAGTTCAACAGTATTTCGAGGATATCAGTTAACAACGGTTAAAAGACATTGTTAGCACTGCGAGGATTAAACGACATCAACCTAAGTGGATCGGCGAGACTCTTTGTAAAAAGATGACCGACTATTGGGAACCTGAAGAAGCAAAGGATAAAAGTCTATGCCAGTTGTCGTTTGTTTGGCCGTGTAGGACTCGGTCGTCACGTCCATTTCTCAGGGCCCAAGTCGTACCTAGAAATCAGGCTTGAAATGGAAAGTAACATTTATTATATATTTGTTGTTTATGTTTGTTACAGCATTGCAACTAGTAATTTCTGTAATAATCCTTGTTTGAGGTATAACACTGCAGGAAGAGGAATATGGATGACCGGTTAATATTGGTGAGGTATTCATCAGGACACATACAAAGGCAGGCGGTACGTATGTTGATCGGAAGGAAGAGAAAATCGCTGCAACTTTCCGAAAGATCATAGCTGAGAAGTTGTTAGATATCGATAGACAGACTTCAGAAGTTTTGGACGGTGCTGCTTCGAGACATCGGGAACTCTCACTATATGAATATGAGCACATCTTCCTTGAGGTAAAGTAATATTTTCACAATTCACATTTATAAAGTTATGTCACGCGAGGAGGTGAAGATCGGTGCAACCAACTAGGGTTCCTTTTTGCTAAAACTTACTTGGTCTTATTAGCAATTAAAAGAATGACTTAAATAGCCAATAGTCTAAGTTACAAGTGGGCCAAAAAGGGCCTGGTCGAAATCATTAAAAAGAAAGTAAGGAAGAAGGTTGGACGGGCCAGATTCTCCTTCTCTTGAAGCGGGCCTTGGTTTACCTCATTAAATACCTTAGTGGGAAAATCCATTTGGGACAAAACCACACTTAAGGGAAAAAGAGTATAAACAAATGCCCAAGGAGATGTTGCACGTACTCCTGGTCGCCAAACATAAGTCTGAAGCCCACCAAGTCCGTGAGCTTCCAAATAAGGCAGGTCCAGCAACCTTCGGGTTTCATCTTGCATATCTTCTTTTTCCGAGCTGGTATTTGTGTGATTCCAACTCTCATGCATTCCCTGATTAATCAAGAATCCAGAACAAGTTCCTTTACTCCTTGATCCATCCTGGTTCGTTCTGAGCACTCCAAAATGTGCAAGTCAGTCTTTATCGGGTTCCCTGAAAACCACCTGTCTTGAAACGAGCATAACTCCTTCATAGAATATGGTCTTGATGTGATTCCACTTCGTGCAGATTCCATGGTGAATCAGGTTTCCAGAACAGGTTGAGGTGTAGCTTGATTCCTCTTGGTCCATTCTCAATCCTCTCTTGAATGCACCTACATCCTCCAAGATGATCTCGAACCCAAGCTGATTCTTTCTTACCAAACTTTTCCAAATAGAATACTTTATGGTGAATATCAAGCCTGGCATGATTGGCTTCCATCAACTCTTTTACTCCAGATCCTCCCTACCGAGTAATCTCCAACTGGCATTTCTTATTTGAATATCTTATTCGAGGTTCTCAGTTTCATTGCTAATTTTTGCAGCTACACTATCGACCCTCTCAATTCTTTCTCTGAAACTCTCCGTGAAATGATGCCTCAAAAGTGAAAGATAGGAGGAGCTCGTAAGATAGTAACCACTCCAAACGTCACTCAGAGAGCGGTTGGTCCAAACCCAGTGGTCTGAGAAAAACACCGAGCCCACTGCCAAAATAATACACCTTCACCACGCATCCCGTTGTTTCTCCGACTCAGACCACTCAACGTCCAGAAAAAAATCCAGTTTTCCCCCAAACTTCATCGTCAGTACCCAATGTACATGACTATCCACCGCCAAGACAACTATTCCAGAACTCGACTACTAATCAAGCTGAAGTCGAAGCATCATTGGTGTCAGAAGAAGTCCATAACAACCAGAATCCTGTTGAGAACGCCCCAGCTTCGTGAGTTTATCAGTCTCAGGCTCAGAGTCATCCATCTTTTGAAGGTCACAACTTCCTCGACGAAACTCTTCATGTTTTGCCGGACCTCAAGGAGGACACACTGCGGGCTCTGAACGCTCTGTTTCGGGTGTCAGACAGGGAAAGAAACATTTACTACCGTACTCTCTCCCGCACCGATGCCAAACATAACTTGGTATGGCTATTGTCATAAACTGTTTCTTCAGCTGTTGATATTCTCTATATGGGTTTTTTGTTCTTGTCTTATGCCTTTCGAAATGGTGTGTTTTTAAACGTCTAGTTTGTTTACGAATCGGATTGTTGGTTTGATTATGAGTTATGATGATCTGATGAGTTCGAGTCTCTGATGGTTAGCATGGTAATCATGTACATATTTCAGGTTTATTCGTGACAGAGGATCGAAATTGGTTCGGAAAATTACCAAAAAAATTACAACAAATTCGATAAACCAAACTATAGCTGGTCATGTGTGCCTCGTGATAAAGTAGAAGATATTTCTCCGAGTTCGTTTTACAGTTTTCTCTCATATATCTTTCATATATACCTTGCATGTGTTGTTTTCACTAATGTTATGCTTATTCTATCTATATCCTAGAAAACCCACCATTAGGATCCCTTGATAACAAAGACAGTTCAACAGTATTTCGAGGATATCAGTCAACAACGGTTAAAAGACATTGTTAGCACTGCGAGGATTAAACGACATCAACCTAAGTGGATCGGCGAGACTCTCTGTAAAAAGATGACCGACTATTGGGAACCTGAAGAAGCAAAGGATAAAAGTCTATGCCAGTTGTCGTTTGTCTGGCCGTGTAGGACTCGGTCGTCACGTCCATTTCTCAGGGCCCAAGTCGTACCTAGAAATCAGGCTTGAAATGGAAAGTAACATTTATTATATATTTGTTGTTTATGTTTGTTACAGCATTGCAACTAGTAATTTCTGTAATAATCCTTGTTTGAGGTATAACACTGCAGGAAGAGGAATATGGATGACCGGTTAATATTGGTGAGGTATTCATCAGGACACATACAAAGGCAGGCGGTACGTATGTTGATCGGAAGGAAGAGAAAATCGCTGCAACTTTCCGAAAGATCATAGCTGAGAAGTTGTTAGATATCGATAGACAGACTTCAGAAGTTTTGGACGGTGCTGCTTCGAGACATCGGGAACTCTCACTATATGAATATGAGCACATCTTCCTTGAGGTAAAGTAATATTTTCACAATTCACATTTATAAAGTTATGTCACGCGAGGAGGTGAAGATCGGTGCAACCAACTAGGGTTCCTTTTTGCTAAAACTTACTTGGTCTTATTAGCAATGAAAATAATGACTTAAATAGCCAATAGTCTAAGTTACAAGTGGGCCAAAAAGGGCCTGGTCGAAATCATTAAAAAGAAAGTAAGGAAGAAGGTTGGACGGGCCAGATTCTCCTTCTCTTGAAGCGGGCCTTGGTTTACCTCATTAAATACCTTAGTGGGAAAATCCATTTGGGACAAAACCACACTTAAGGGAAAAAGAGTATAAACAAATGCCCAAGGAGATGTTGCACGTACTCCTGGTCGCCAAACATAAGTCTGAAGCCCACCAAGTCCGTGAGCTTCCAAATAAGGCAGGTCCAGCAACCTTCGGGTTTTATCTTGCATATCTTCTTTTTCCGAGCTGGTATTTGTGTGATTCCAACTCTCATGCATTCCCTGATTAATCAAAAATCCAGAACAAGTTCCTTTACTCCTTGATCCATCCTGGTTCGTTCTGAGCACTCCAAAATGTGCAAGTCAGTCTTTATCGGGTTCCCTGAAAACCACCTCTCTTGAAACGAGCATAACTCCTTCATAGAATATGGTCTTGATGTGATTCCACTTCGTGCAGATTCCTTGGTGAATCAGGTTTCCAGAACAGGTTGAGGTGCAGCTTGATTCCTCTTGGTCCATTCGCAATCCTCTCTTGAATGCACTTATATCCGGGGACAGGGCTAACTGGATAGCTTCTAGACATCCTCCAAGATGATCTCGAACCCAAGATGATTCTTTCTGACCAAACTCTTCTAAATAGAATACTTTATGGTGAATATCAAGCCTGGCATGACTGGCTTCCATCAACTCTCCTATGGACATCTTCCAGGACACGGTTAGGGTTCTGGGAGGTCGGTCATCGACCATCTCCAAATGGGATCGTTCCAATTGGGCTCTGGAACGATCATCCCTCCTGAAACATGCTGTTAGCTCTTGAATCCTTGATACCATGTCATTGGGTCTGGCATTAGATGCATTAGCCTTCTGAACCTCCTCAGGAACGTTCTGCGGGGTCGGGAACAACTCGGTCAGCCTCGTGGTCGAGGCCGGTATGTACCGCTCGTCCAGGCTGGGTTTGGGCGATCTGATGACCTCATCATACCCTCTCTCTTGAAGAGGGTTCGACCTCGAATCTGCATAACCTGCACCAATAGAAAGCAAGTTAGCCTTCATGCGCTTTCGTGAATTCATGGCCTTACCTCGAGGAATTGGTGGCCGGCTGGTGCAAGGACTTTCTAGGCGGGTTCCGTTGGGTTGAGAACTCTGTATCACGCCTTGGTCTTGGCCTGAGTTCCATGGGAAACTATATGGGTCGTGATCTCCATTGGATTTAGTGGAATCACTCTTTGGGTCGGCCAGTTCCTTCAGTTTCTCGGCCTCGCCTCCGGTCTGTTGGTTCGTGCAGTCCATCAGACTCTTGTTCATTCATGCGCCCTGTTCAACACCTTTGACCAATTCCAAGTGCACTAAAACAGTTTTTGGTTCTTTATAATCAGATAGAAAAGAAATGGGTTGGGATACTTGAACCTTGGTTGAGGCGGTCGAGGGTTGTGGTCGAGAGATGGGTGAGCGTGGCACTTCTTTCCGGTTCGCCTCTTTGGTCCCTGCAATAATATGGACACCTTTGGCAAGAGACAAGTGCGTTAGGTGTTCTTTTGGACAGTACAAACGTGCTGAACATGTACTCCTACCAACTAGTTGTGGTCTCAAATCACGTTATGATTTCTTATTTTCTTTTAAGTTCAGTAGATCCTTTAGTACAGTTGTGGAATCAGTAGAAGTAAATTGTTTTAAAGAAAGACTTACCTGACTAACACTCTCAGTATGGTTTGGGTTGTGATCTTCATTAGCCTTAGTCGGATCACTTTCTGGATCGACCGGTTCCTTTAGTTTCTCGGCCTCGCCTCCGGTCCGTTGGTCCGTGCGGTCCCTTGAACTCTCTATCATTCCTGCGTCCTTCTCAACACTTTTGGGCAACCCCAAGTGCATTAAAACAGTTTTTGATTCATTACAACCAGATGGAAAAGATTTGAGTTGGGACACATTAACCTTTGATCGAGGCGGTTCTGAAATTGGGACTTTGATCGAGGCGGTCGAAAGGTGTGGACGGCCCTGGTTCCTTGGTCTTAGTATGACATATTGCTCATATACTAGCCCTTTCAGCTCCCTCCACGTTCTTGCTGGTTCCTTGAGTTGTCTCCGTATCTTCTCCTCGAGCTTCCACCAAGCATAGGCATCTCCGGTCAGGGTTTGGATCGCATACGAGGCCTGTTCGTTCTTTGGGATATTGTAATTCCAAAAGTAATCTTCTAGGTCTTCTTCCCACTATAAGTAGTCTTCAGTACCTGAGAAAGATATTAGTTGTGAGTCTAAGACACAAAAATTATTTTGAAATTTATTGGGTTTTGAATGTCTTAGTCTGGAGGATTGATGGCGCCGATATTGGTCAGGTGGCTCGGGATCCATTTTGTTCGCAGCATGGTCGTATCCACAATGGTACGGGTTGTGACCATGGTCTGGTCGTCCTTGTTTCACTCGACCTGGTCGAGAGTGGTCGGGTGGTCGCTCCAGACAGTCGAGTCGAGCACCTATCGTCTGGATCGCAGACAGAAGCTGATTGAGGTCAGTTGGGCCGCCTTGCTGGACTTGTTCGTCGGCCATTATCTCTGCACACTCAACAAACAAGTCAAACGTACCAAAGAAGAGAAATGGAAAGAACTAAAAAGGAAAAACGCAACCAATTCGGAAAAGGAAACAAGGTGTGGTCGAGACAAAAAAAAAGGAAAGCAATACAATGGCGAGTTTCTTTTTTTTTCTACTAAGCAACAAATGGAAAACAATCTAAACCGTAAGAAATTCAGAGTTTATAAAATAATTAAACCACAGCAACTCAAGTAAACCGCAATCACACAACTCGCAAGATAAGGAAACCCTAGCTATATGCAATCCGTTCGTAATCAACCTAGCAGCCGATTCTAAAGCCCTTGTGAATGTATGCAGTGTAAGCAAAACAACAGGAACTCCAGAGAATACAAACTAAGATGAAGACGAATCAACCAACAAATAAACCGCTAGAGAGAGAGAAGCCTTAAACCCTAACCGCCGGTCCTTAGCTATCAACCTAACAATCGGCCTTAAGCCACTATTCCTTTGAGTTTTGGTTTATCAGCAGTACACAACAAGAACAGGGAGATAGCTCAACAGTAATCAGCAAACAATTGATCCAGGTTCAAGTATTTGGCCGGTTGAGAACAAGAGACTAACAACCTAGATTTTTTTTTTGATTTTCGGTTTTAAAAGAAACAAAAGCAAAACAGAATTGAAACTAAGCAAAGGAAATGAAATAACCGAGCTGGTCAGGAGCTTTAGAGCTCTGATACCAGATGATGTGAGATGGGGTGGTGTGGTGGTTAGACAGCCGAGAGGCGATGAGCGGGACGTGAGCGGACGCGGATCGATGGGACGAGGAAGCTGGCCGAAGGCACTCTCTTCCTGGTCAGTGGATGGTTCGATGGTGATGAGGACTTAAACACGAGCAAGAACACTTAGGAAAACACGAACAAGCAAGCTCTAACAACAAGGGATCTCATGGCCAAGGGGCAACCACGCAAGGAGGTGAAGATCGGCACAACCAACTAGGGTTCCTTTTTGCTAAAACTTACTTGGTCTTATTAGCAACGAAAAGAATGACTTAAATAGCCAATAGTCTAAGTTACAAGTGGGCCAAAAAGGGCCTGGTCGAAATCATTAAAAAAGAAAGTAAGGAAGAAGGTTGGACGGGCCAGACTCTCCTTCTCTTGAAGTGGGCCTTGGTTTACCTCATTAAAAACCTTAGTGGGAAAATCCAATTGGGACAAAACCACACTTAAGGTAAAAAGAGTATAAACCAATGCCCAAGGAGATGTTGCACGTACTCCTGGTCGCCAAACATAAGTCTGAAGCCCACCAAGTCCGTGAGCTTCCAAATAAGGCAGGTCCAGCAATCTTCGGGTTTCATCTTGCATATCTTCTTTTTCCGAGCTGGTATTTGTGTGATTCCAACTCTCATGCATTTCCTGATTAATCAAGAATCCAGAACAAGTTCCTTTACTCCTTGATCCATCCTGGTTCGTTCTGAGCACTCCAAAATGTGTAAGTCAGTCTTTATCGGGTTCCCTGAAAACCACCTGTCTTGAAACGAGCATAACTCCTTCATAGAATATGGTCTTGATGTGATTCTACTTCGTGCAGATTCCTTGGTGAATCAGGTTTCCAGAACAGGTTGAGGTGCAGCTTGATTCCTCTTGGTCCATTCGCAATCCTCTCTTGAATGCACCTATATCCGCAGACAGGGCTAGCTGGACAGCTTCTAGACATCCTCCAAGATGATCTCGAACCCAAGCTGATTCTTTTTGACCAAACTCTTCCAAATAGAATACTTTATGGTGAATATCAAGCCTGGCATGATTGGCTTCCATCAACTCTTTTACTCCAGATCCTCCCTACCGAGTAATCTCCAACTGGCATTTCTTATTTCAATCTGTTATTCGAGGTTCTCAGTTTCATTGCTAATTTTTGCAGCTACACTATCGACCCCCTCAATTCTTTCTCTGAAACTCTCCGTGAAATGATGCCTCAAAAGTGAAAGATAGGAGGAGCTCGTAAGATAGTAACCACTCCAAACGTCACTCAGAGAGCGGTTGGTCCAAACCCAGTGGTCTGAGAAAAACACCGAGCCCACTGCCAAAATTATACACCTTCACCACGCATCCCGTTGTTTCTCCGACTCAGACCACTCAACGTCCAGAAAAAAATCCAGTTATCCCCCAAACTTCATCGTCAGTACCCAATGTACATGACTATCCACCACCAAGACAACTATTCCAGAACTCGACTACTAATCAAGCTGAAGTCGAAGCATCACTGGTGTCAGAAGAAGTCCATAACAACCAGAATCCTGTTGAGAACGCCCCACCTTCGTCTTTTGAAGGTCACAACTTCCTCGACGAAACTCTTCATGTTTTGCCGGACCTCAAGGAGGACACACTGCGGGCTCTGAACGCTCTGCTTCGGGTGTCAGACAGGGAAAGAAACATTTACTACCGTACTCTCTCCCGCACCGATGCCAAACATAACTTGGTATGGCTATTGTCATAAACTGTTTCTTCAGCTGTTGATATTCTCTATATGGGTTTTTTGTTCTTGTCTTATGCCTTTCGAAATGGTGTGTTTTTAAACGTCTAGTTTGTTTACGAATCGGATTGTTGGTTTGCTTATGAGTTATGATGATCTGATGAGTTCGAGTCTCTGATGGTTAGCATGTTAATCATGTACATATTTCAGGTTTATTCGTGACAGAGGATCGAAATTGGTTCGGAAAATTACAAAAAAAATTACAACAAATTCGATAAACCAAACTATAGCTGGTCATGTGTGCCTCGTGATAAAGTAGAAAGATATTTCTCCGAGTTCGTTTTACAGTTTTCTCTCATATATCTTTCATATATACCTTGCATGTGTTGTTTTCACTAATGTTATGCTTATTCTATCTATATCCTAGAAAACCCACCATTAGGATCCCTTGATAACAAAGACAGTTCAACAGTATTTCGAGGATATCAGTCAACAACGGTTAAAAGACATTGTTAGCACTGCGAGGATTAAACGACATCAACCTAAGTGGATCGGCGAGACTCTCTGTAAAAAGATGACCGACTATTGGGAACCTGAAGAAGCAAAGGATAAAAGTCTATGCCAGTTGTCGTTTGTCTGGCCGTGTAGGACTCGGTCGTCACGTCCATTTCTCAGGGCCCAAGTCGTACCTAGAAATCAGGCTTGAAATGGAAAGTAACATTTATTATATATTTGTTGTTTATGTTTGTTACAGCATTGCAACTAGTAATTTCTGTAATAATCCTTGTTTGAGGTATAACACTGCAGGAAGAGGAATATGGATGACCGGTTAATATTGGTGAGGTATTCATCAGGACACATACAAAGGCAGGCGGTACGTATGTTGATCGGAAGGAAGAGAAAATCGCTGCAACTTTCCGAAAGATCATAGCTGAGAAGTTTTTAGATATCGATAGAGAGACTTCATAAGTTTTGGACGGTGCTGCTTCGAGACATCGGGAACTCTCACTATATGAATATGAGCACATCTTCCTTGAGGTAAAGTAATATTTTCACAATTCACATTTATAAAGTTATGTCACGCAAGGAGGTGAAGATCGGCGCAACCAACTAGGGTTCCTTTTTGCTAAAACTTACTTGGTCTTATTAGCAACGAAAAGAATGACTTAAATAGCCAATAGTCTAAGTTACAAGTGGGCCAAAAAGGGCCTGGTCGAAATCATTAAAAAGAAAGTAAGGAAGAAGGTTGGACGGGCCAGATTCTCCTTCTCTTGAAGCGGGCCTTGGTTTACCTCATTAAAAACCTTAGTGGGAAAACCCAATTGGGACAAAACCACACTTAAGGGAAAACGAGTATAAACCAATGCCCAAGGAGATGTTGCACGTACTCATGGTCGCCAAACATAAGTCTGAAGCCCACCAAGTCCGTGAGCTTCCAAATAAGGCAGGTCCAGCAACCTTCGGGTTTCATCTTGCATATCTTCTTTTTCCGAGCTGGTATTTGTGTGATTCCAACTCTCATGCATTACCTGATTAATAAAGAATCCAGAACAAGTTCCTTTACTCCTTGATCCATCCTGGTTCGTTCTGAGCACTCCAAAATGTGCAAGTCAGTCTTTATCGGGTTCCCTGAAAACCACCTGTTTTGAAACGAGCATAACTCCTTCATAGAATATGGTCTTGATGTGATTCCACTTCGTGCAGATTCCTTGGTGAATCAGGTTTCCATAACAGGTTGATGTGCAGCTTGATTCCTCTTGGTCCATTCGCAATCCTCTCTTGAATGCACCCATATCCGGGGACAGGGCTAACTGGATAGCTTCTAGACATCCTCCAAGATGATCTCGAACCCAAGATGATTTTTTCTGACCAAACTCTTCCAAATAGAATACTTTATGGTGAATATCAAGCCTGGCATGATTGGCTTTCATCAACTCTCCTATCGACATCTTCCAGGACACGGTTAGGGCTCTGGGAGGTTGGTCGTCGACCATCTCCAAATGGGATCGTTCCAATTGGGCTCTGGAATGATCATCCCTCCTGAAACATGCTGTTAGCTCTTGAATCCTTGATACCACGTCATTGGGTCTGGCATAACATGCATTAGCCTTCTGAACCTCCTCAGGAACGTTCCGCGGGGTCGGGATCAACTCGGTCAGCCTCGTGGTCGAGGCTGGTATGTACCGCTCGTCCAGGTTGGGTTTGGGTGATCTGATGACCTCATCATACCCTCTCTCTTGAAGAGGGTTCGACATCGAATCTGCATAACCTGCACCAATAGAAAGCAAGTTAGTCTTCATGCGGTTTCGTGAATTTATGGCCTTACCTCGAGGAATTGGTGGCCGGCTGGTGCAAGGACTTTCTAGGCGGGTTCCGTTGGGTTGAGAACTCTGTATCACGCCTTGGTCTTGGCCTGGGTTCCATGGGAAACTTAATGGGTCGTGATCTCCATTGGATTTAGTGGAATCACTCTTTGGGTCGGCCAGTTCCTTCAGTTTCTCGGCCTCGCCTCCGGTCTGTTGGTTCGTGCAGTCCATCAGACTCTTGTTCATTCCAGCGCCCTGTTAAACACCTTTGACCAATTCCAAGTGCACTAAAACAGTGTTTGGTTCTTTATAATCAGATAGAAAAGAAATGGGTTGGGATACTTGAACCTTGGTCGAGGCGGTCGAGGGTTGTGGTCGAGAGATGGGTGAGCGTGGCACTTCTTTCCGGTTCGCATCTTTGGTCCCTGCAATAATATGGACACCTTTGGTAAGAGACAAGTGCGTTAGGTATTCTTTTGGACAGTACAAACGTGCTGAACATGTACTCCTACCAACTAGTTGTGGTCTCAAATCACGTTATGATTTCTTATTTTCTTTTAAGTTCAGTAGATCCTTTAGTACAGTTGTGGAATCAGTAGAAGTAAATTGTTTTAAAGAAAGACTTACCTGACTAACACTCTCAGTATGGTTTGGGTTGTGATCTTCATTAGCCTTAGTCGGATCACTTTCTGGATCGACCGGTTCCTTTAGTTTCTCGTCCTCGCCTCCGGTCCGTTGGTCCGTGCGGTCCCTTGAACTCTCTATCATTCCTGCGTCCTTCTCAACACTTTTGGGCAATCCCAAGTGCATTAAAACAGTTTTTGATTCATTACAACCAGATGGAAAAGATTTGAGTTGGGACACATTAACCTTTGATCGAGGCGGTTCTGAAATTGGGACTTTGATCGAGGCGGTCGAAAGGTGTGGACGGCCCTGGTTCCTTGGTCTTAGTATGACATATTGCTCATATACTAGCCCTTTCAGCTCCCTCCACGTTCTTGCTGGTTCCTTGAGTTGTCTCCGTATCTTCTCCTCGAGCTTCCATCAAGCATAGGCATCTCCGGTCAGGGTTTGGATCGCATACGAGGCCTGTTCGTTCTTTGGGATATTGTAATTCCAAAAGTAATCTCCTAGGTCTTCTTCCCACTATAAGTAGTCTTCAGTACCTGAGAAAGATATTAGTTGTGAGTCTAAGACACAAAAATTATTTTGAAATTTATTGGGTTTTGAATGTCTTAGTCTGGAGGATTGATGGCGCTGATATTGGTCAGGTGGATCGGGATCCATTTTGTTCGCAGCATGGTCGTATCCACAATGGTACGGGTTGTGACCATGGTCTGGTCTTCCTTGTTTCACTCGACTTGGTCGAGAGTGGTCGGGTGGTCGCTCCAGACAGTCGAGTCGAGCACCTATCGTCTGGATCGCAGCCAGGAGCTGATTGAGGTCAGTTGGGCCGCCTTGCTGGACTTGTTCGTCGGCCATTATCTCTGCACACTCAACCAACAAGTCAGACGTACCAAAGAAGAGAAATGGAAAGAACTAAAAAGGAAAAACGCAACCAATTCGGAAAAGGAAACAAGGTGTGGTCGAGACAAAAAAAAAAAAGGAAAGCAATACAATGGCGAGTTTCTTTTTTTTTCTACTAAACAACAAATGGAAAACAATCTAAACCGTAAGAAATTCAGAGTTTATAAAAGAATTAAACCACAGCAACTCAAGTAAACGGCAATCACACAACTCGCAAGATAAGGAAACCCTAGCTATATGCAATCCGTTCGTAATCAACCTAGCAGCCGATTCTAAAGCCCTTGTGAATGTATGCAGTGTAAGCAAAACAACAGGAACTCCAGAGAATACAAACTAAGATGAAGACGAATCAACCAACAAATAAACCGCTAGAGAGAGAGAAGCCTTAAACCCTAACCGCCGGTCCTTAGCTATCAACCTAACAATCGGCCTTAAGCCACTATTCCTTTGAGTTTTGGTTTATCAGCAGTACACAACAAGAACAGGGAGATAGCTCAACAGTAATCAGCAAACAATTGATCCAGGTTCAAGTATTTGGCCGGTTGAGAACAAGAGACTAACAACCTAGATTTTTTTTTTGATTTTCGGTTTTAAAAGAAACAAAAGCAAAACAGAATTGAAACTAAGCAAAGGAAACGAAATAACCGAGCTGGTCAGGAGCTTTAGAGCTCTGATACTAGATGATGTGAGATGGGGTGGCGTGGTGGTTAGACAGCCGAGAGGCGATGAGCGGGACGTGAGCGGACGCGGATCGATGGGACGAGGAAGCTTGCCGAAGGCACTCTCTTCCTGGTCAGTGGATGGTTCGATGGTGATGAGGACTTAAACACGAGCAAGAACACTTAGGAAAACACGAACACGCAAGCTCTAACAACAAGGGATCTCATGGCCAAGGGGCAACCACGCAAGGAGGTGAAGATCGGCACAACCAACTAAGGTTCCTTTTTGCTAAAACTTACTTGGTCTTATTAGCAACGAAAAGAATGACTTAAATAGCTAATAGTCTAAGTTACAAGTGGGCCAAAAAGGGCCTGGTCGAAATCATTAAAAAAGAAAGTAAGGAAGAAGGTTGGACGGGCCAGATTCTCCTTCTCTTGAAGTGGGCCTTGGTTTACCTCATTAAAAACCTTAGTGGGAAAACCCAATTGGGACAAAACCACACTTAAGGGAAAAAGAGTATAAACCAATGCCCAAGGAGATTTTGCACGTACTCCTGGTCGCCAAACATAAGTCTGAAGCCCACCAAGTCCGTGAGCTTCCAAATAAGGCAGGTCCAGCAACCTTCGGGTTTCATCTTGCATATCTTATTTTTCCGAGCTGGTATTTGTGTGATTCCAACTCTCATGCATTTCCTGATTAATTAAGAATCCAGAACAAGTTCCTTTACTCCTTGATCCATCCTGGTTCGTTCTGAGCACTCCAAAATGTACAAGTCAGTCTTTATTGGGTTCCCTGAAAACCACCTGTCTTGAAACGAGCATAAATCCTTCATAGAATATGGTCTTGATGTGATTCCACTTCGTACAGATTCCTTGGTGAATCAGGTTTCCAGAACAGGTTGAGGTGCAGCTTGATTCCTCTTGGTCCATTCGCAATCCTCTCTTGAATGCACCTATATCCGCGGACAGGGCTAGATGGACAGCTTCTAGATATCCTCCAAGATGATCTCGAACCCAAGCTGATTCTTTCTGACCAAACTCTTCCAAATAGAATACTTTATGGTGAATATCAAGCCTGGCATGATTGGCTTCCATCAACTCTTTTACTCCAGATCCTCCCTACCGAGTAATCTCCAACTGGCATTTCTTATTTGAATCTCTTATTCGAGGTTCTCAGTTTCATTGCTAATTTTTGTAGCTACACTATCGACCCTCTCAATTCTTTCTCTGAAACTCTCCGTGAAATGATGCCTCAAAAGTGAAAGATAGGAGGAGCTCGTAAGATAGTAACCACTCCAAACGTCACTCAGAGAGCGGTTGGTCCAAACCCAGTGGTCTGAGGAAAACACCGAGCCCGCTGCCAAAATAATACACCTTCACCACGCATCCCGTTGTTTCTCCGACTCAGACCACTCAACGTCCAGAAAAAATCCAGTTATCCCCCAAACTTCAACGTCAGTACCCAATGTACATGACTATCCACCGCCAAGACAACTATTCCAGAACTCGACTACTAATCAAGCTGAAGTCGAAGCATCACTGGTGTCAGAAGAAGTCCATAACAACCAGAATCCTGTTGAGAACGCCCCACCTTCGTGAGTTTATCAGTCTCACGCTCAGAGTCATCCATCTTTTGAAGGTCACAACTTCCTCGACGAAACTCTTCATGTTTTGCCGGATCTCAAGGAGGACACACTGTGGGCTCTGAACGCTCTGCTTCGGGTGTCAGACAGGGAAAGAAACATTTACTACCGTACTCTCTCCCGCACCGATGCCAAACATAACTTGGTATGGCTATTGTCATAAACTGTTTCTTCAGCTGTTGATATTCTCTATATGGGTTTTTTGTTCTTGTCTTATGCCTTTCGAAATGGTGTGTTTTTAAACGTCTAGTTTGTTTACGAATCGGATTGTTGGTTTGCTTATGAGTTATGATGATCTGATGAGTTCGAGTCTCTGATGGTTAGCATGTTAATCATGTACATATTTCAGGTTTATTCGTGACAGAGGATCGAAATTGGTTCGGAAAATTACAAAAAAAATTACAACAAATTCGATAAACCAAACTATAGCTGGTCATGTGTGCCTCGTGATAAAGTAGAAATATATTTCTCCGGGTTCGTTTTACAATTTTCTCTCATATATCTTTCATATATACCTTGCATGTGTTGTTTTCACTAATGTTATGCTTATTCTATCTATATCCTAGAAAACCCACCATTAGGATCCCTTGATAACAAAGACAGTTCAACAGTATTTCGAGGATATCAGTCAACAACGGTTAAAAGACATTGTTAGCACTGCGAGGATTAAACGACATCAACCTAAGTGGATCGGCGAGACTCTCTGTAAAAAGATGACCGGCTATTGGGAACCTGAAGAGGCAAAGGATAAAAGTCTATGCCAGTTGTCGTTTGTCTGGCCGTGTAGGACTCGGTCGTCACGTCCATTTCTCAGGGCCAAAGTCGTACCTAGAAATCAGGCTTGAAATGGAAAGTAACATTTATTATATATTTGTTGTTTATGTTTGTTACAGCATTGCAACTAGTAATTTCTGTAATAATCCTTGTTTGAGGTATAACACTGCAGGAAGAGGAATATGGATGACCGGTTAATATTGGTGAGGTATTCATCAGGACACATACAAAGGCAGGCGGTACGTATGTTGATCTGAAGGAAGAGAAAATCGGTGCAACTTTCCGAAAGATCATAGCTGAGAAGTTGTTAGATATCGATAGAGAGACTTCAGAAGTTTTGGACGGTGCTGCTTCGAGACTTCGGGAACTCTCACTATATCAATATGAGCACATCTTCCTTGAGGTAAAGTAATATTTTCACAATTCACATTTATAAAGTTATGTCACGCAAGGAGGTGAAGATCGTCGCAACCAACTAGGGTTCCTTTTTGCTAAAACTTACTTGGTCTTATTAGCAACGAAAATAATGACTTAAATAGCCAATAGTCTAAGTTACAAGTGGGCCAAAAAAGGCCTGGTCGAAATCATTAAAAAGAAGGTAAGAAAGAAGGTTGGACGGGCCAGATTCTCCTTCTCTTGAAGCAGGCCTTGGTTTACCTCATTAAAAACCTTAGTGGGAAAACCCAATTGGGACAAAACCACACTTAAGGGAAAACGAGTATAAACCAATGCCCAAGGAGATTTTGCACGTACTCCTGGTCGCCAAACATAAGTCTGAAGCCCACCAAGTCCGTGAGCTTCCAAATAAGGCAGGTCCAGCAACCTTCGGGTTTCATCTTGCATATCTTATTTTTCCGAGCTGGTATTTGTGTGATTCCAACTCTCATGCATTTCCTGATTAATCAAGAATCCAGAACAAGTTCCTTTACTCCTTGATCCATCCTGGTTCGTTCTGAGCACTCCAAAATGTGCAAGTCAGTCTTTATTGGGTTCCCTGAAAACCACCTGTCTTGAAACGAGCATAAATCCTTCATAGAATATGGTCTTGATGTGATTCCACTTCGTACAGATTCCTTGGTGAATCAGGTTTCCAGAACAGGTTGAGGTGCAGCTTGATTCCTCTTGGTCCATTCGCAATCCTCTCTTGAATGCACCTATATCCGCGGACAGGGCTAGATGGACAGCTTCTAGACATCCTCCAAGATGATCTCGAACCCAAGCTGATTCCTTCTGACCAAACTCTTCCAAATAGAATACTTTATGGTGAATATCAAGCCTGGCATGATTGGCTTCCATCAACTCTTTTACTCCAGATCCTCCCTACCGAGTAATCTCCAACTGGCATTTCTTATTTGAATCTCTTATTCGAGGTTCTCAGTTTCATTGCTAATTTTTGTAGCTACACTATCGACCCTCTCAATTCTTTCTCTGAAACTCTCCGTGAAATGATGCCTCAAAAGTGAAAGATAGGAGGAGCTCGTAAGATAGTAACCACTCCAAACGTCACTCAGAGAGTGATATACCATGGAATTTAGGGATTTTAACCATGGTATATGTGTCATTTATCGAGTCTTTTACTATGTTTTAGAGTCTTTTCAGGTATTTATTAGGTACAAGCACATTTGGAGCATATTTGGTGATTATAGCATTTTCTGGAGCTAATTGGAGTATTTGGCCGAGAGATCAAGTTCACTGTTGATATTTCCGAGCTGCATCGATCGTCACACTTATGGCAACGATCGTTGCACCAGCGAGATGGGCCAAACGACGGTTTAATAAAGAATGAAGAAATTGCAGTTTTGCCCAGAAGTTTCTGATATTTACAAAGAAGCTCCAATTCGTGTTTTAGGTTATAAATAGAGTTTTTAAGCCATTGTTTAGGCGACGCTTTCATTAAGTCTTATTTTATTTTCAGAGAGCCTTAGGGGCTGATTTTGCTCTCGAAAGAGAGAGGATTTCGAACCCCTGTTGATTATTCTGTTTTATGATATTTGGTTTTCTATTCAAGATGTTTTCTGTTTCGATGATTATGTCTGAGTAGATTACCTGTTAGGTTGAAGGATTCTCATTAGGGATTTCAGAGAATTACAGTTCTAATTAGTTAATAAGGATTTATATCTGCTAGTTCTTTATCTAAGTTGTTCTTAATGCTAAATCTGAAGTAGCTAATCAGAGTTATGATGTTAGGTTGATTAATTCAGCGGAAGTTGGTTAATTTAACTAGAAAGAACTTAGATAAGCAATTAAACTATTCGCAAACGGAAGTTTGGTTCAGGTTAATTGTGAACATATCAAACTTGGAATTAATGCTAGTTTAATCTGTTAGTTCTCGCAAACGAAAGTTTGGTTTGCTGCACTTAGACTTAGAGAATTATCGCAAAGGAATTTGGTTAATTCTATATCAGTGTTTGAGTTCTAGAATAGTTATTGATTGGATCCTGATTGATTGATTGCTTGCGTTCCTGATTTCCTGAGAACTCCTGATACCTAACGCTTTGCCCTCTTGCTTACAAACTCACTTGATTCGCTTTGATATTTCGTTTACTGCTTCCACATCTGCTTCGCTTAATTTAATCCGAATTACTAATAATCTATTGTGTGACTGAGAGTCCTCGTGGGATTCGATACCTTATATACTACGATTGCATTAACTGTGCACTTGCAGTAGAATAGGGAAAACTATACACCTATCAAGTTTTTGGCGCCGTTGCCGGGGACTCTTTGAGTTCACCGATAGATTTAGTACTAGGATTTAGACTAAGCATTCTTTTTAATTTTCTTGTTTACTCACGTTTTTGATTTTTGGGATTGCAGGGATTCGCACTGCATCGATCGTTGCTCTCCTTGCAACGATCGACACTAGGCGATAATAAGCGATGCTAAGATCTGAGACGTTCGGTAGGTTCCGCGCCATGGAACCTTTGATTTTGATTCAAGGCGAAAACGGCGTTTTACGAGACCAAGAGGGTCACATATGCAACGCAAAAGGTCAGAAGATAGATGGGGAAGGAAACCCCATCTTACCAGATTACCATGTATTGGTTGGGCAAGTAGCTGAAATGCAGAGTAAGATAGATGACATCCACGACATCTTACTTAGGGAGAGACAGTTCCGAGCAGAGGCAAACACTGATAAGTTTGCGGAGGTACGCTGCATGGCTGGAGCCGACTCTTATAGACATACCTTGGAACATCAGCATAGGCAGAGTTCTAAGCACGCTCTAGGATCAGGAGACCGTAATTATACTTCCAATCTGGCATCTCCTACACAAAGGAGCAAACTGGAGATGATGTTAGAGAAAACAATTGAAAGGCAACAGCAGAACTCAACTTCTTTCAGCTCGAAGCTAGAGAACCTGTACACTAATTTGAATGAGAAATTTGAATCCTTGAGCACTCGTGTAAAGCAGCTGGACACACAGATGGATCAAATTCCAAGTTCTACCCCAACAAAGGATTCTCATGAAGCTCCTGACAACAACATCCTCACTCAGGATCATGCACAAATGGATCATGGATCATGTCTAGCAGTTAAAGCTGTGGGATTTGTGGAAGACAGAGAGGGATTTGATGTTGAATTACCAGAGCTCGAAAGCTTCGATGCACCTGACTCAGCAGAGATTGACATGGATCTTTTGACTTGGATAGCCCAGATTGAAGCAGGACCAAGCCAAGAAGAGAAATTTGAGTCTGAGACGGCTGGAATGGACCAAGAAACAGATAAACCCGAGACTACAGTTGAAACCCGAGTTGAGATGACAGCATCGATCGTTGCATCACACGCATCGATCGTTGCATCACACGCATCGATCGTTGCATCCCGAAAGGAACCAGTTTCACCCAAATCTCGAGAACCTGCTAAAGAAGGAGCCTACAAACCTCCGTTGCCATTCCCAAAAACTCCCGTTAAAACTAAAAATATGGCTCAGCGCACAATGGTGGTTGACAAGAAGATGGTGGTTCCACAAGAGCCCATTCTAGCATCTTCAAGGCCTAAAACTACTCATAAGCAGAAAGCTCCGAACATCAAATCTTTGCCAAAGGTAAAGCATAAAACCTCTAAGTTTAAGCCTCCTGACTCCACTGTTTTGAATAAAGGAAAGAGCGTTAAAACACCCAAATGTCAATCTCACCCTACATTCCTCCCGACGTTCCTTGGACGACATCATGCTGCTACCGCTTACACACCACCATGGATGATAAGGCATTCACAGAGACATTCAAAGTCTCTGTTGAAACCTCCATGAGTCTGACCCCTTTCCAAAAGTCAAGCTAATGACTTAAAAACAAGCGCTGAGTGGGAGGCAACCCACTGTTAGGTTTAACTATTTTTCTTTTTCATTTTTAGTGTTTTTCTTAGGATTTCACGTTTTTATTTGTTTTTACTAAGTTTTTCAGATACAGAACCAAGTCTGGAGAGGAGTAACGATCGTTGCTCACATGTGCAACGGTCGTTGCAATTGGTCTTAATCGAAAATTATGGTACATGACGCTAAACCGGAATCGATTAGATTCAACCAGCAACGATCGTTGCTGCTTTGAGCAACGATCGACACTCAACGAAAAATCGCCAAGCAACGGTCGATGCACTTAGTGCAACGATCGATGCATGAGCGACAGAGGTAAAAACCCGACAGAACTAAAACATCCATTAATAATCTTTCTTTCTTTTTACCAATCCTTCGCTTGACACTACTGGGGACAGTGTGTTTTAAGTGTGGGGGAGGTGCTACTGACTTATATCTTTCTGTTTTCTTAAGAGTCAGTCTGTTTTTCAAAATTTTTGTTTTATTGAGTCAAAACTGTTTAAGTAAGAAACTATGATTTTCTGAGGAGATTTACAAGACTTGCAGGAACTTAAGTAACCATTGGGATGAAGTTGCAGGATCTATCTCTGACTATTAGAAAACCCAGACACAGATCAACCTACTAGGAACACCCATATCGCTTCAGGTATCAGAGGATCCTTTACTGACTTCACCTTAATACTGACTTAGATTTCTCACCTAAGGGCTTGGTATACTTTATGTCGGATTCCCTGTTAGTTCTGACACAGCCTGTAAACCTGTCCTATTTAGTCCCCTTCTCCCCTTTTATAAAGTAAAAAAAAAAAAAAAAAAAAAGATAATAAACTGAGGATGAGTTAGTAACTCCGAAGTGGTCATGAGAATGGTAGCAAACACTATTTTCTCTCATGTGATCCATGGAATGTGTCCAAAGTACACCCCATAACGGGAAGAACACTGATAAAAAAAATAAAATGATACCCAGTGGGGAAAAATCAGTTGTTAAAGAAGGGAAAGAGAAGAAAGGGACTAGAGAAAGATAGTATGGTGGTCTAGAGCTGATTAGGTAAGAATCCATGTGCCTTTAGATCGATACTCCTTAGGTGAGACCGCACTTAAATACTTGCAGAAGTCAGTAGGGAGAATTTGAATGCTTGAATGTGATTGTGGAGTTTACCTAGGACAGTTGCTAAGTGTGGGGGAAGTACATGTTGGTCTTGATATCCTGTGATTGATTCTTTCAGTGGTTTACTAAGGGGAATCTGAGTATTGTAGCTTCTAAGATGAAATGAGTTTCTGAAGAGTTTTCAAACCTCTTGACTACATTTAGTTCTTTGTCTTGCTTGAGGGCAAGCAAGAGCTAAGTGTGGGGGAGTTGATATACCATGGAATTTAGGGATTTTAACCATGGTATATGTGTCATTTATCGAGTCTTTTACTATGTTTTAGAGTCTTTTCAGGTATTTATTAGGTACAAGCACATTTGGAGCATATTTGGTGATTATAGCATTTTCTGGAGCTAATTGGAGTATTTGGCCGAGAGATCAAGTTCACTGTTGATATTTCCGAGCTGCATCGATCGTCACACTTATGGCAACGATCGTTGCACCAGCGAGATGGGCCAAACGACGGTTTAATAAAGAATGAAGAAATTGCAGTTTTGCCCAGAAGTTTCTGATATTTACAAAGAAGCTCCAATTCGTGTTTTAGGTTATAAATAGAGTTTTTAAGCCATTGTTTAGGCGACGCTTTCATTAAGTCTTATTTTATTTTCAGAGAGCCTTAGGGGCTGATTTTGCTCTCGAAAGAGAGAGGATTTCGAACCCCTGTTGATTATTCTGTTTTATGATATTTGGTTTTCTATTCAAGATGTTTTCTGTTTCGATGATTATGTCTGAGTAGATTACCTGTTAGGTTGAAGGATTCTCATTAGGGATTTCAGAGAATTACAGTTCTAATTAGTTAATAAGGATTTATATCTGCTAGTTCTTTATCTAAGTTGTTCTTAATGCTAAATCTGAAGTAGCTAATCAGAGTTATGATGTTAGGTTGATTAATTCAGCGGAAGTTGGTTAATTTAACTAGAAAGAACTTAGATAAGCAATTAAACTATTCGCAAACGGAAGTTTGGTTCAGGTTAATTGTGAACATATCAAACTTGGAATTAATGCTAGTTTAATCTGTTAGTTCTCGCAAACGAAAGTTTGGTTTGCTGCACTTAGACTTAGAGAATTATCGCAAAGGAATTTGGTTAATTCTATATCAGTGTTTGAGTTCTAGAATAGTTATTGATTGGATCCTGATTGATTGATTGCTTGCGTTCCTGATTTCCTGAGAACTCCTGATACCTAACGCTTTGCCCTCTTGCTTACAAACTCACTTGATTCGCTTTGATATTTCGTTTACTGCTTCCACATCTGCTTCGCTTAATTTAATCCGAATTACTAATAATCTATTGTGTGACTGAGAGTCCTCGTGGGATTCGATACCTTATATACTACGATTGCATTAACTGTGCACTTGCAGTAGAATAGGGAAAACTATACACCTATCAGAGAGCGGTTGGTCCAAACCCAGTGGTCTGAGGAAAACACCGAGCCCGCTGCCAAAATAATACACCTTCACCACGCATCCCGTTGTTTCTCCGACTCAGACCACTCAACGTCCAGAAAAAAATCCAGTTATCCCCCAAACTTCATCGTCAGTACCCAATGTACATGACTATCCACCGCCAAGACAACTATTCCAGAACTCGACTACTAATCAAGCTGAAGTCGAAGCATCACTGGTGTCAGAAGAAGTCCATAACAACCAGAATCCTGTTGAGAACGCCCCACCTTCGTGAGTTTATCAGTCTCACGCTCAGAGTCATCCATCTTTTGAAGGTCACAACTTCCTCGACGAAACTCTTCATGTTTTGCCGGATCTCAAGGAGGACACACTGTGGGCTCTGAACGCTCTGCTTCGGGTGTCAGACAGGGAAAGAAACATTTACTACCGTACTCTCTCCCGCACCGATGCCAAACATAACTTGGTATGGCTATTGTCATAAACTGTTTCTTCAGCTGTTGATATTCTCTATATGGGTTTTTTGTTCTTGTCTTATGCCTTTCGAAATGGTGTGTTTTTAAACGTCTAGTTTGTTTACGAATCGGATTGTTGGTTTGCTTATGAGTTATGATGATCTGATGAGTTCGAGTCTCTGATGGTTAGCATGTTAATCATGTACATATTTCAGGTTTATTCGTGACAGAGGATCGAAATTGGTTCGGAAAATTACAAAAAAAATTACAACAAATTCGATAAACCAAACTATAGCTGGTCATGTGTGCCTCGTGATAAAGTAGAAATATATTTCTCCGGGTTCGTTTTACAATTTTCTCTCATATATCTTTCATATATACCTTGCATGTGTTGTTTTCACTAATGTTATGCTTATTCTATCTATATCCTAGAAAACCCACCATTAGGATCCCTTGATAACAAAGACAGTTCAACAGTATTTCGAGGATATCAGTCAACAACGGTTAAAAGACATTGTTAGCACTGCGAGGATTAAACGACATCAACCTAAGTGGATCGGCGAGACTCTCTGTAAAAAGATGACCGACTATTGGGAACCTGAAGAGGCAAAGGATAAAAGTCTATGCCAGTTGTCGTTTGTCTGGCCAAGTAGGACTCGGTCGTCACGTCCATTTCTCAGGGCCAAAGTCGTACCTAGAAATCAGGCTTGAAATGGAAAGTAACATTTATTATATATTTGTTGTTTATGTTTGTTACAGCATTGCAACTAGTAATTTCTGTAATAATCCTTGTTTGAGGTATAACACTGCAGGAAGAGGAATATGGATGACCGGTTAATATTGGTGAGGTATTCATCAGGACACATACAAAGGCAGGCGGTACGTATGTTGATCTGAAGGAAGAGAAAATCGGTGCAACTTTCCGAAAGATCATAGCTGAGAAGTTGTTAGATATCGATAGAGAGACTTCAGAAGTTTTGGACGGTGCTGCTTCGAGACTTCGGGAACTCTCACTATATCAATATGAGCACATCTTCCTTGAGGTAAAGTAATATTTTCACAATTCACATTTATAAAGTTATGTCACGCAAGGAGGTGAAGATCGTCGCAACCAACTAGGGTTCCTTTTTGCTAAAACTTACTTGGTCTTATTAGCAACGAAAATAATGACTTAAATTGCCAATAGTCTAAGTTACAAGTGGGCCAAAAAAGGCCTGGTCGAAATCATTAAAAAGAAGGTAAGAAAGAAGGTTGGACGGGCCAGATTCTCCTTCTCTTGAAGCAGGCCTTGGTTTACCTCATTAAAAACCTTAGTGGGAAAACCCAATTGGGACAAAACCATACTTAAGGGAAAAAGAGTATAAACCAATGCCCAAGGATATGTTGCACGTACTCTTGGTCGCCAAACATAAGTCTGAAGCCCACCAAGTCCGTGAGCTTCCAAATAAGGCAGGTCCAGCAACCTTCGGATTTCATCTTGCATATCTTCTTTTTCCGAGCTGGTATTTGTGTGATTCCAACTCTCATGCATTCCCTGATTAATCAAGAATCCAGAACAAGTTCCTTTACTCCTTGATCCATCCTGGTTCGTTCTGAGCACTCCAAAATGTGCAAGTCAGTCTTAATCGGGTTCCCTGAAAACCACATGTCTTGAAACGAGCATAACTCCTTCATAGAATATGGTCTTGATGTGATTCCACTTCGTGCAGATTCCTTGGTGAATCAGGTTTCCAGAACAGGTTGAGGTGCAGCTTGATTCCTCTTGGTCCCTTCGCAATCCTCTCTTGAATGCACCTATATCCGGGGACAGGGCTAACTGGATAGCTTCTAGACATCCTCCAAGATGATCTCGAACCCAAGATGATTCTTTCTGACCAAACTCCTCCAAATAGAATACTTTATGGTGAATATCAAGTCTGGCATGATTGGCTTCCATCAACTCTCCTATGGACATCTTCTAGGACACGGTTAGGGCTCTGGGAGGTCGGTCATCGACCATCTCCAAATGGGATCGTTCCAATTGGGCTCTGGAACGATCATCCCTCCTGAAACATGCTGTTAGCTCTTGAATCCTTGATACCACGTCATTTGGTCTGGCATAACATGCATTAGCCTTCTGAACCTCCTCAGGAACGTTCCGCGGGCTCGGGAACAACTCGGTCAGCCTCGTGGTCGAGGCCGGTATGTATCGCTCGTCCAGGCTGGGTTTGGGCGATCTGATGACCTCATCATACCCTCTCTCTTGAAGAGGGTTCGACCTCGAATCTGCATAACCTACACCAATAGAAAGCAAGTTAGCCTTCATGCGGTTTCGTGAATTCATGGCCTTACCTCGAGGAATTGGTGGCCGGCTGGTGCGAGGACTTTCTAGGCGGGTTCCGTTGGGTTGAGAACTCTGTATCACACCTTGGTCTTGGCCTGGGTTCCATGGGAAACTCTATGGGTCGTGATCTCCATTGGATTTAGTGGAATCACTCTTTGGGTCGGCCAGTTCCTTCAGTTTCTCGGCCTCGCCTCCGGTCTGTTGGTTCGTGCAGTCCATCAGACTCTTGTTCATTCCTGCGCCCTGTTCGACACATTTGACCAATTCCAAGTGCACTAAAACAGTTTTTGGTTCTTTATAATCAGATAGAAAAGAAATGGGTTGTGATACTTGAACCTTGGTCGAGGCGGTCGAGGGTTGTGGTCGAGAGATGGGTGAGCGTGGCACTTCTTTCCGGTTCGCCTCTTTGGTCCCTGCAATAATATGGACACCTTTGGCAAGAGACAAGTGCGTTAGGTGTTCTTTTGTACAGTACAAACGTGCTGAACATGTACTCCTACCAACTAGTTGTGGTCTCAAATCACGTTATGATTTCTTATTTTCTTTTAAGTTCAGTAGATCCTTTAGTACAGTTGTGGAATCAGTAGAAGTAAATTGTTTTAAAGAAAGACTTACCTGACTAACACTCTCAGTATGGTTTGGGTTGTGATCTTCATTAGCCTTAGTCGGATCACTTTCTGGATCGACCGGTTTCTTTAGTTTCTCGGCCTCGCCTCCGGTCCGTTGGTCCGTGCGGTCCCTTGAACTCTCTATCATTCATGCGTCCTTCTCAACACTTTTGGGAAATCCCAAGTGCATTAAAACAGTTTTTGATTCATTATAACCAGATGGAAAAGATTTGAGTTGGGACACATTAACCTTTGATCGAGGCGGTTCTGAAATTGGGACTTTGGTCGAGGCGGTCGAAAGGTGTGGACGGCCCTGGTTCCTTGGTCTTAGTATGACATATTGCTCATATACTATCCCTTTCAGCTCCCTCCACGTTCTTGCTGGTTCCTTGAGTTGTCTCCGTATCTTCTCCTCGAGTCGCCACCAAGCATAGGCATCTCCGGTCAGGGTTTGGATCGCATACGAGGCCTGTTCGTTCTTTGGAATATTGTAATTCCAAAAGTAATCTTCTAGGTCTTCTTTCCACTATAAGTAGTCTTCAGTACCTGAGAAAGATATTAGTTGTGAGTCTAAGACACAAAAATTATTTTGAAATTTATTGGGTTTTGAATGTCTTAGTCTGGAGGATTGATGGCGCCGATATTGGTCAGGTGGCTCGGGATCCATTTTGTTCGCAGCATGGTCGTATCCACAATGGTACGGGTTGTGACCATGGTCTGGTCGTCCTTGTTTCACTCGACCTGGTCGAGAGTGGTCGGGTGGTCGCTCCAGACAGTCGAGTCGAGCACCTATCGTCTGGATCGCAGCCAGGAGCTGATTGAGGTCAGTTGGGCCGCCTTGCTGGACTTGTTCGTCGGCCATTATCGCTGCACACTCAACAAACAAGTCAAACGTACCAAAGAAGAGAAATGGAAAGAACTAAAAAGGAAAAACGCAACCAATTCGGAAAAGGAAACAAGGTGTGGTCGAGACAAAAAAAAAGGAAATCAATACAATGGCGAGTTTCTTTTTTTTTCTACTAAGCAACAAATGGAAAACAATCTAAACCGTAAGAAATTCAGAGTTTATAAAAGAATTAAACCACAGCATCTCAAGTAAACCGCAATCACACAACTCGCAAGATAAGGAAACCCTAGCTATATGCAATCCGTTCGTAATCAACCTAGCAGCCGATTCTAAAGCCCTTGTGAATGTATGCAGTGTAAGCAAAACAACAGGAACTCCAGAGAATACAAACTAAGATGAAGACGAATCAACCAACAAATAAACCGCTAGAGAGAGAGAAGCCTTAAACCCTAACCGCCGGTCCTTAGCTATCAACCTAACAATCGGCCTTAAGCCACTATTCCTGTGAGTTTTGGTTTATCAGCAGTACACAACAAGAACAGGGAGATAGCTCAACAGTAATCAGCAAACAATTGATTCAGGTTCAAGTATTTGGCCGGTTGAGAACAAGAGACTAACAACCTAGATTTGTTTTTTGATTTTCGGTTTTAAAAGAAACAAAAGCAAAACAGAATTGAAACTAAGCAAAGGAAACGAAATAACCGAGCTGGTCAGGAGCTTTAGAGCTCTGATACCAGATGATGTGAGATGGGGTGGCGTGGTGGTTAGACAGCCGAGAGGCGATGAGCGGGACGTGAGCGGACGCGTATCGATGGGACGAGGAAGCTGGCCGAAGGCACTCTCTTCCTGGTCACTGGATGGTTCGATGGTGATGAGGACTTAAACACAAGCAAGAACACTTAGGAAAACACGAACAAGCAAGCTCTAACAACAATGGATCTCATGGCCAAGGGGCAACCACGCAAGGAGGTGAAGATCGTCGCAACCAACTAGGATTCCTTTTTGCTAAAACTTACTTGGTCTTATTAGCAACGAAAAGAATGACTTAAATAGCCAATAGTCTAAGTTACAAGTGGGCCAAAAAGGGCCTGGTCGAAATCATTAAAAAGAAAGTAAGGAAGAAGGTTGGACGGGCCAGATTCTCCTTCTCTTGAAGCAGGCCTTGGTTTACCTCATTAAAAACCTTAGTGGGAAAACCCAATTGGGACAAAATCATACTTAAGGGATAAGAGTATAAACCAATGCCCAAGGAGATGTTGCACGTACTCCTGGTCGCCAAACATAAGTCTGAAGCCCACCAAGTCCGTGAGCTTCCAAATAAGGCAGGTCCAGCAACCTTCGGGTTTCATCTTGCATATCTTCTTTTTCCGAGCTGGTATTTGTGTGATTCCAACTCTCATGCATTCCCTGATTAATAAAGAATCCAGAACAAGTTCCTTTACTCCTTGATCCATCCTGGTTCGTTCTGAGCACTCCAAAATGTGCAAGTCAGTCTTTATCGGGTTCCCAGTAAACCACCTGTCTTGAAACGAGAATAACTCCTTCATAGAATATGGTATTGATGTGATTCCACTTCGTGCAGATTCCTTGTTGAATCAGGTTTCCAGAACAGGTTGAGGTGCAGCTTGATTCCTCTTGGTCCATTCGCAATCCTCTCTTGAATGCACCTATATCCGCAGACAGGGCTAGCTGGACAGCTTCTAGACATCCTCCAAGATGATCTCGAACCCAAGTTGATTCTTTCTGACCAAACTCTTCCAAATAGAATACTTTATGGTGAATATCAAGCCTGGCATTATTAGCTTCCGTCAACTCTTTTACTCCAGATCCTCCCTACCGAGTAATCTCCAACTGGCATTTCTTATTCGAGGTTCTCAGTTTCATTGCTAATTTTTGCAGCTACACTATCGACCCTCTCAATTCTTTCTCTGAAACTCTCCGTGAAATCATGCCTCAAAAGTGAAAGATAGGAGGAGCTCGTAAGATAGTAACCACTCCAAACGTCACTCAGAGAGCGGTTGGTCCAAACCCAGTGGTCTGAGAAAAACACCGAGCCCACTGCCAAAATAATACACCTTCACCACGCATCCCGTTCTTTCTCCGACTCAGACCACTCAAAGTCCAGAAAAAAATCCAGTTATCCCCCAAACTTCATCGTCAGTACCCAATGTACATGACTATCCACCGCCAAGACAACTATTCCAGAACTCGACTACTAATCAAGATGAAGTCGAAGCATCACTGGTGTCAGAAGAAGTCCATAACAACCAGAATCCTGTTGAGAACGCCCCACCTTCGTGAGTTTATCAGTCTCAGGCTCAGAGTCATCCATCTTTTTGTTGGATCTCCTAGGATCTAGGGTTTGTTATATTGAAATTACCAACCTCGTTCTTACCTCAGATCTGGCAGCGGAATGGAATGGTGAACGAGATCTAGCGAATCAAGTGCTTCGCCTCTACCAAGCACAGACTCACACAACCTGGAACGCCGGGATGCTAGTGCCGGATTTAGGGAATGAGTTTTTGATGTCTCTGCTTTTCTCTCTGAGAATTCCAGTGACGGCTAGGGTTCAGGTCGACCATATAAACCTTTATATATCGACCTGGAATTGACATGACCAAACCCGTCGGAGAATCCCGACTCGTTTATGTCAAAACCCGATATGCATCGATCGACACACTTACTGTGTCGATCGACACACCTTCTCGAAAAGCCTGCATCGATCGACACACTCATGTATCGATCGACACATACATCATAAAACTCTATGTCAATGTGTATCCAATACACATCAACATGATCATTATCAAATGATCATTCCCATATGTTAGCTTCCAGATTGCTTAGGTGTGTGACCCTATAGGATCATATAATACTGGCAGTAAGTCTACAACTTACAGATTACAAGAGGCTTCTAGCAAAGCATTACAATCACCAGTATTATACAAACGATTGATCTCGATACACAACTATTATCAGGAGTGAGTACAAGTGTGATTTCAGGACACAATCCCAACAATCTCCCACTTGTACTGGAATCATCAATTCCTACAATCCTTTTGTCTCTATATCTCGATTTGGCATAAGACAAGATTAGTGTCATTCTTATTAAGCCAATATCATGTTTATCGAACTCCTGATCTATGCTGAACAAAACAAACAACTGAACTACAGTTCGTTTGAGTGCGGCCACACATTTTCCCAGCATAAAATCTTCGATAGGCCCTGAGATATTTATCTCCCGTTATTCAGGAGGGACAAATCCCATCTTGTTCCATCCCTATTTCAACGCACACTTCATGATGCACCTGAGCAGTGCCTTTATAGCCGCCAGTTACGGATCGACGTTTGACAAGGTCAAGGTCCACCAATTCATATGCAAGAAAGCATGATGAACTCAGGTCTAAGGACTATACTCAATAGTCGTAATGAGAACCTCTCATGACACAGATATAACTATCCTGGAGACTTCTCATTAGCGGGTCACGTCCGATCATATGTTCACCAACATATATCTATGTGACTGACTGTGATACTCATATCATTGACTCCATGAAACTTAGTCAACAATCACCTCACAAGCTAGTCTCTCGCGGTTGTTATTGTCCCACTTAACAACCTCGACTAGGGACACATCATAATTTATGTCATTTGTTACTTATAGGGTTTCATGATCAAGTCCTCAACTTGATGACCTATAATATGACATAAACTTATCTTGGGACGATTATTTAATTATCCAATAATCAAATAATGTTGATGTCAGTTTTTCATAAACATGACCATATCATATCTATCTGAACATCATAACTAAACTAACTCCCACTAGAATCAAGACCAAATCTTCAGATATCTAGTACCTACAGCAACAGTATACAACTTGTGCTTAGGTTGTGAGAGATACTGCGGTGTTCTTGCTTGGAACCATTCCAACAAACCACACCGCTATTCTTTAATAAGCACTATTCTACGGTCCTCTGCTTGGAAACCTTTCCAACAGACAGCACCGCTACACAGACACAAGACATCACCAGGTGAGAACCGGGAATCATCTTTGTCCGTCTAACTACTTATAACTGATTCGTCTATTTCTCAGTTGTACAAGAGCCTATCCTTAGTGTTTCTCAAACATTTGGGGATATTCCTTACAACTGTCCAATGACTTTTTACCGGAACATATTGGTATCTTCTCGTCATGCTATATGCGTAAGCTGCATCTATACGAGCGCACAACATGGCATCTATGATGGATTCTATTGCTTAAGCAAAAGGAATCACTTCATCTTGCTAAGATTATTGCCATAAGACCTTTGGTGTGAAGCCATTCTTGGAATCATGCACATTGGAACTGTCCAGTACCTTATCACCATAAGGATTCTGACACGATCCAATTGGTCTTTGCAATCCATTTCAATGGATCCATATTCCAAGAGCTTACACGGCTTCTCCCATGTCTCTCGTTGAATGTGACTTCTGACCCAAATCTTGACAAGACTTTGGCGTCGGAACGTCATTTATGAGATTAAGTATATTCTAAACATACAGTTTTGAGAATTGCAACTACGCTCCCACTAGTTTACTTGTAAACTCACGGTTTCTATTCGTTCCTGATCGAGTCAAATACTTTGACCGTTTTAACAGAACATAGATTCCAACTCCAAGATGTTTGCTTCAATCGGTGAAGCTAACATGCATATCTAGCCAATTTTCGGAGTTGGGGCTCACCTTCGCTTCTTTGAATTTCGCATGCTCGTCACTTTTCAATGATCAACAGATCACGTCAATCGGTCACGAGGAATCACCCTCGACTTAATGACGGATCCTTTAGGATCAGCGAATTTCAGGCTCCACAGGTGTAGATCCTACAGCACTCTGTAGATCTAACCGCTGCTCTCCCTCAACAGGTTGAACAGCCTCCTGTGTTTCTCGAATTTCTTCGAGCTGTACTTTTACTCCCACTGTTCTTCTTGGAAAAACAGAGTTCCGAACAACAAAAACTTTGTTCTCAGATTGGTTGCAAAAGTACTAAGCCTCGGTTTCCTTAGGACAACCAGCGAAGCAGCACTTATCAGGTTTGGGTTCAAGTTAGTTTGTTGACAACTGCCTTACACAAACCTTGCAATCCCAATTAATCAGAAAAACATATTTGGAAATCACCCTGTCCACATCCAATGTGGTGTTTTTCACTGATTCTGATAGAAAACTTATTTAGCGTAAACATGTTCATTTTAGAGCGTATTTTAAAAGAATAATGGAAGATTCATGTGACTCATCATTAATCGGAGCATATCCAATAAGGTCCGATTCATTCTCTCAGAAACACCATTCAGGTTTTCTAGGAAAAGAGATGTGATATGGCTTCACACTCACTTAGATGATCACCCAATTGTTGACTCAAGTATTCTCTTCCTCGATTCAATCGAGAGATTCTAATACTTCTGTCACATTGTTTCTATACTTCATTTTGGAACTCCTCAAAGTATTCCATCTAGTGTCTCATCAAAAGATCACAGCCATACTTACTGATGCCATCAATAAGTCAATGAAGTACAGAAGATTTCCTTTGGCATTAATGCTCATCGGGCCGCATACATCAGTATGTTTAAGGCCCAACAAGCCTCTGGCCCGTTTCCTTAGCTCTGCTAAGGAAGCCTTAGTCATTTGGCCCAGCAAGCAGAATTCATGTCTCAATCGATTTACAATCAAATGAACCTGAAGCCCATAACTCTTGAAACTTCTGAATCCGCTGCGCTCTATTTGGTCAATTTGACTATGCTAAGGAAAAATCGAGTTCAAGTCATCAGACTTGAATCATTTGATATTTATGTTATGTTTAAGCGTATGTTGGTTTAAGATACAAAACCCTTTCAAAAGGGGTGCTACTATATGATATTTCATTAAGATCAAAAGAGCAAAACTTGTCTTTTATCAGAATGAAAAACATTCAAATTCTTACAAGAAAATGAAAGACATCTCTGCATAAAGCAGGTACATAGTAGCAATTACTTAATTCAAAAACCAAGCTTGAAAGGCTCCTACAAGTGCAGAATCTCTACGGCTTATGCAGCAACCATTGCTCCATACTAGGCACGCAGTTCCACTTGTCCTTTCTTCAACGTTCTACTGTTGCTTAGGCCCTGCATATTTCCAAAATATCAGTACCACAACCAGTATCCAATACTTACGTAGAACTTGAAATAATAACACAATACCTGAAAAAGAAGTACCGTACATCTTCTTCATCTCTTGTGAATCTTCCAAGAATTTAATGCAATCTCTCTTCCAATGCCCATACTCATTACAGTAGAAGCACTTTCTAACAGCAGATGGGCCGGACTTGGGCTTATAAGATGACACAAGCTTATCCTGATTCCAAATCTGGACGGCCCTGCCTCTACCCTTGCCAACACAAAATTTCTCAAATCTTTTACCCTTTATGATGTCTTGCTCTACTGTTTTGAGCATGCCATGCAGCTCAGTCAACGTCTTCGCCAAGCCTTTCTTGATATAGTTCTTAATGAACTTATCATAGCTTGACGGCAGTGACTGCAGAATGATGTCAGTTGCCAACTCTAAGCTGACAGGACAATCCAGTTTCCCCAGGTTATCAACGTAACCCATCATTTTAATGACATGAGGACTCACTGGAACATCCTCTGGTAGTCTGCACCTAGTGAGAGACTTCACCAACTGGAATCTCTCAACTCGTGCCAGATCCTGAAACTTCAGTTTCAGGCTGGTGATCATCTCTATTGGCGACTCCATGTTCTCGTATTGAATCTTCAAGTCCGAGTTCATGGTAGCCAACATCAGACCACGCACATCTACCACATCAATATAATGCTTGTTCCAAGCATCATAACTGCATTCGAGCGATTGGCCCCAAGCCTTTCTGGAAGAGCTTTCTCAAGGACATAGTCCTTACTCTCCTGCTTGAAGATTAATCTCAAATTGCGATACCAATCCAGGAAATTTGACCCATTTAACTTGTCCTTCTCAAGGACGGGTCGTAACGAGAAGGTAGTTTTAGACATAGGCTGGAAAATTTAATCAAAGAAAATTTTAGTTATGATTTCAGGAAATGAGGAATCTTATCCAATAAGAAAACTCGCATTATATTCAAACAATGTTTCCTCAATGAATATAATAATCCAAGATCCATACATCACTAAAATCCGAGTGGACGACTCGTCTTCACCCAGAGTTTAGCAATCTATGTAAGCAAATCATTGCTAATTGTACTCAGTACAACTCTTGGTCGTAGATAAGACAATCCATGTCTCATCCACTCTGACGTCTCTAGGCCCAGAACTTCTGATAGTCCCGTCAAGTAAAAACCAATCTCTTCTGTCTTGTGATCACTGACAGTTGCACTGCAAGTCTGTCAATGACCATCTGCCTTACTCATGTTGCAGTGGATACCAAGGACTCCAAGAGTATCCAACAAACGACACGAGTCTTGACAGTAGACAAGATTGGGCAAGACATCAAGATCACTTGATATTTAGTTGAGGAAATGGAACTTTAAAAGATTAGTAATTCAATCTCTTAGGTCATGCAATAGTTGATGTCAAGCACTGCAAGACCATCAACACTACTACCTGCCTTACTCATGTAATTGTGGACACCAAGCTCTTGGCAAGACTATCCAACAACGAAACGAGTCTTGACAGTTGACCATTTGAATAACTATGCTTCGATTTAACACACATTCAATGTGTAACACTTAACCTGTGTCGATCGATACAGTAGAGAATCAGGGAATTATAATCGAATTAAACCGACATAACCATGCGAGACAACCGGCTCAATCCAATTGAACCAATCTATCCTTTCGCACAGCCTGCGTCGATCGATGCACCCGGTGTGACGTTCGACACAGTGTGATTTCTAGATCGAAACCCAATGATTTAATAGGCGAATTCGCGATGCATCGATCGACACATCCAGTGCATCGATCGATGCTGTGCGAAAACCCTAAAATTATTTTACGCGAGTTTTCGCTCTGTGTCGATCGATGCATGCTTTGCAACGATCGACACGCTGCGACAAACCCTAAAATGTTTGCGAGTTTTCGCTATGTGTCGATCGATGCACGCTTTGCAAAGATCGACACGCTGCGACAAACTCTAAGAGTTTACGTGTTTTCGCTCTGCATCGATCGATGCATCCTTGCAACGATCGATACACTGCGAAAAACACAGATATCGAATTTTCAACAGAAGATTTTAATCCGAGATTAACATGTTAAAACTCGATTTCAGCAGGCAATCAACAATTCAACAAACCCAGTTTTCGAATTAATTGCATCAGATTCAATAGCTAAACCCTAACAACGCTCTGATACCACTGTTGGATCTCCTAGGATCTAGGGTTTGTTATATTGAAATTACCAACCTCGTTCTTACCTCAGATCTGGCAGCGGAATGGAATGGTGAACGAGATCTAGAGAATCAAGTGCTTCGCCTCTACCAAGCACACACTCACACAACCTGGAACGCCGGGATGCTAGTGCCGGATTCAGGAAATGAGTTTTTGATGTCTCTGCTTTTCTCTCTGAGAATTCCAGTGACGGCTAGGGTTCAGGTCGACCATATAAACCTTTATATATCGACCTGGAATTGACATGACCAAACCCGTCGGAGAAGCCCGACTCGTTTATGTCAAAACCCGATATGCATCGATCGACACACTTACTGTGTCGATCGACACACCTTCTCGAAAAGCCTGCATCGATCGACACACTCATGTATCGATCGACACATACATCATAAAACTCTATGTCAATGTGTATCTAATACACATCAACGTGATCATTATCAAATGATCATTCCCATATGTTAGCTTCCAGATTGCTAAGGTGTGTGACCCTATAGGATCATATAATACTGGCAGTAAGTCTACAACTTACAGATTACAAGAGGCTTCTAGCAAAGCATTACAATCACTAGTATTATACAAACGATTGATCTCGATACACAACTATTATCAGGAGTGAGTACAAGTGTGATTTTAAGACACAATCCCAACACTTTTGAAGGTCACAACTTCCTCGACGAAACTCTTCATGTTTTGCCGGACCTCAAGGAGGACACACTGCGGGCTCTGAACGCTCTGCTTCGGTGTCAGACAGGGAAAGAAACATTTACTACCGTACTCTCTCCCGCACCGATGCCATACATAACTTGGTATGGCTATTGTCATAAACTGTTTCTTCAGCTGTTGATATTCTCTATATGGGTTTTTTGTTCTTGTCTTATGCCTTTCGAAATGGTGTGTTTTTAAACGTCTAGTTTGTTCACGAATCGGATTGTTGGTTTGCTTATGAGTTATGATGATCTGATGAGTTCGAGTCTCTGATGGTTAGCATGTTAATCATGTACATATTTCAGGTTTATTCGTGACAGAGGATCGAAATTGGTTCGGGAAATTACAAAAAAAATTACAACAAATTCGAAAGATAAAGTAGAAAGATATTTCTCCGAGTTCGTTTTACAGTTTTCTCTCATATATCTTTCATATATACCTTGCATGTGTTGTTTTCACTAATGTTATGCTTATTCTATCTATATCCTAGAAAACCCACCATTAGGATCCCTTGATAACAAAGACAGTTCAACAGTATTTCGAGGATATCAGTCAACAACGGTTAAAAGACATTGTTAGCACTGCGAGGATTAAATGACATCAACCTAAGTGGATCGGCGAGACTCTCTGTAAAAAGATGACCGACTATTGGGAACCTGAAGAAGCAAAGGATAAAAGTCTATGCCAGTTGTCGTTTGTCTGGCCGTGTAGGACTCGGTCGTCACGTCCATTTCCCAGGGCCCAAGTCGTACCTAGAAATCAGACTTGAAATGGAAAGTAACATTTATTATATATTTGCTGTTTATGTTTGTTACAGCATTGCAACTAGTAATTTCTGTAATAATCCTTGTTTGAGGTATAACACTGCAGGAAGAGGAATATGGATGACCGGTTAATATTGGTGAGGTATTCATCAGGACACATACAAAGGCAGGCGGTACGTATGTTGATCGGAAGGAAGAGAAAATCGCTGCAACTTTCCGAAAGATCATAGCTGAGAAGTTGTTAGATATCGATAGAGAGACTTCAGAAGTTTTGGACGGTGCTGCTTCGAGACATCGGGAACTCTCACTATATGAATATGAGCACATCTTCCTTGAGGTAAAGTAATATTTTCACAATTCACATTTATAAAGTTATGTCATGTTCTTTATTTAATTGTGTTTCGCGGACTGTCTCTAATTATAACAGGCCACTGGGACGGATAGACGAGGAAATCCTTATGGAGTTGGAAGCCTCAAATAGTCTTTTTTGAGGGGGCAAGCGCAAGCAGACGGAAGACTATTCAGGATTTGTGGTCATGCAAGAGAAATTGAAGGAAGCTCAACGTAAAATCGAAGAGCAGGCTGCCTGTGAAGCATATCACTCCCGAGTTGCGAATGAGCAGAAGGAAAAGATCGAGTTCTTTTCCTTTGTAGAAAAGTATCTACGGGAAAATGATCCGTATTTTCTTGACTTCCTTCAGACTCATAGGCCAGCAGCCAACACAGACGGTCATCCCCCAACAGGTACAACTTAACTCCATCTGCTGCATAGCTTACTTGTCTCTCTGCCTACCGAACTTCTTTTTTGGCGTATGAATTCGAAACTCCTTAGTATTGGAGTTTGCATGTGTAGATAATTGTTTGTGTATATATGCAACACAAAACTATTAAAGTTATCAATGTTTTCTTGAAGCAAATCTTGTATCATTCAAACTGAAGTATCACCAATTACCAAATCGTTAATTTGACAAATGGAATAATACCAAATTCTTATTTTCATGCAAACGTAACAGTCGTCAATTAATGGTATCTGGATTTCCCGCGTAGTCTCTGCTTAGTCGTTAGATTAGTCGTTAAGCAGTCGTAAAGTGTCACTGAAGAGTCGCCAAAACCTCACCATAGTCTACGACTAAATCCTGACTACACTAGTTAGTCAAATAACAATCGCCACATAGTGGCAAAATCATTACCATAATTGTATATGGATGTTTAGATTAGTCGCAGGATAGTAGTTAAAATTTTCGTGACTCAGTCGCTACATAGTGGCTCATATTTACGACTACTTTCTGACTATACAAAACAGTCACATATTAATTGCCCAGTCGTCACCTCGTTTAACGACTATTTGATGGCAACATTTCTCCGACATCTGGACTCCCTCTATAGTCGCACAAATGTCGCTGTAGTAGTCGCAAATTAGTCCTTATATTTTTCGACAACGCTACGTCTATTTTACGATTACCTATGTTGGTCGTATAAATAGTCGTAACTTACCGACTAATAATACGACTATACGATTTAGCGACTATGGATTTACGACTACCATACTTAGTCGTCATATAGTCGTAAAACAGCGATTAACGACTATTCTGTGATTAAAAGTGCAGTCGTAAAAACGTTGTTTTCTTGTAGTGTTAGAGCCCCCGACTGAACTTGATTGAGGATGAAGTGATAGTCTAAAGCAACGTGTTTCATGCGGTAGTGGAAGACTGGATTTGCACATAAGTAAGTTTCCCCCACATTATCACAATAGATAATCGGGGCAGCAGGTAGTTTGATACCAAGTTATTCTAAAAGCGAGCATACCCACTTTAGTTCAAAGGCTGTATTTGCTACTGAGTTGTACTCTGCCTCGGTTGAAGATCTTGCAACACTTTTCTGATTCTTAGAATACCAAGAGATTGGGTGCTTGCCAAGATAAACCACATACCCGTTCTTAGAGACAAAGCTATCGGTGTCTCCAGCTCAGTCGGCATCTGAATAGACGTGGAGAGAGATAGCACTGCCGTGGCTGAGATGTATGCCATGATCAGTTGTACCAACCAAGTATCGCAGTACTCGTTTCACAGCATTCCAGTGATCTGAGGTCAGCCCATGCATAAATTGCGATAATCGGTTTACCGCGAACGATAGATAATGTCTTGTAAAGGCAATATATTGTAAGCTGCCTACCACCGTTCTATATCATGTTGGATTCGTGAGACGTGTACCGGAGCGTAGTGAAAGCTTCAGAGATGTCACCATTGGTGACATAACTGGCTTATCTCCAAGCATATTTGTTCTTTACGGAAGGTCAATCATGTATTTGCGTTGACATATATGTAATCCTGAAGCTCCACGTCTTGCCCCAATGCTGAGAAGTAGTGGAAAGCTTCCTGATCCTTGACTAACCATTGTCAATATCTGCCATTGTTTGAGTAATGATCTGACCATCATTTCCTGTGATAAGAATGACATCTACATAGACCAGAATGTAAACAACCGAGCTTCCCGATCTCAAAACAAATAGTGACATTTCCGAGATAGAGTTTACGAAACCAATATTAAGTAGAAACGTCTTCAATTCAGTGTACCATGCTATCGTAGCCTGTTTGAGGCTGTAAATTGATTTCCGCAGACGACAGACATGGTTGGGTTTATCTGCATCAACGAACCCCAGCAGTGGAGACATATAGACCTCCTCCATTAAGGTTCCTCGGAGAAACGCATTATTCGCATCTAATTGACAATATGGCCAGTCGCAATCCAGACCAAGAACTACCCGAATTGTAGTAGACTTGACAACAGGACTAAAGGTCTCCACATAGTCTAGTCCTTGGCATTGGTTGTATCCCTTTGCAACAAGACGCGCCATGTAACGACTGACTGAGCCAGGAGGATTGTATTTCGTGGTAAAAATTCACCTGCAACCAACAATAGTAACAGATGATGGTGGGGTGGCACGAGATCCCAAATATGATTCCCAATTTGTTAATCCATCTTAGATATACAAGCTTTCTTCCAACGTTCATCTTTTAAGGCTTAAAAGAGCAGTCTTTGGTTCAGAATTGCTCGTTGCAGCAACTGTATAAAGATACGTCTTATTTGGTTTGGAGATTCCATCTTTGGCACGAGTCGACATGGAACGATTATTTGAAGGGTTATCAGAGGCACTGTTGTGGTGGTGGGAGTGGAGAGACAAACAAATAAGATGGGTTCGATGGGGAGGATTGTTCTGGTGTTTGTGTGGTTGTTTGTGTTTGGGCCGAGTTTTGTAATGAGAGTAAAGGTGATTGGGCTTGTTTATTTTGGCCTGGTGGTGGACGAGGGTTAGAGGGTGAAGTTGATTGAGGGGGCTGGTATGGGCAGGCGGGGAAGAACAGAGCACGGGGTTTCTGGCAGCAAAGTTGGAAGAGACGAGTGAAGAGGCCACGATGCGTGATCACCAGAATCCAATTCCAAAACTTGTAGAGTGCTTCTCTGAGATTGAAGAAAGGGAATGGATCCCCAACAAAACGAACATGTCTGGAAACATAAATCCGGCATGTTGGCACAACCAAAGATACACAGCTTGTCAGAATTAGACACACTCAATTGATCTGTCATCGAATTTGTGCTGATTTTAAGGTCTTAGCCACATATAGTAGGCACAACCAAAGATACACAGCTTGTCGTAGTTGGGCGCTTTCCCGAACAGATTTTCGACAGGAGATAACGTAGATATGACTGGTGTGGGCAATATGTTTATGAGATACACAGCGACAACAAAATGAAAGGGGCCATAATTTCTTAGGTACCGATGATTTCAACATAAGAGCAAGCCCTATTTCAATGACATGACGATGTTTCCTCTCTGAGATTCCATTTTATTCGGGAGTATGTGGCGGCGAGGTGCAATGAGAGATTCCATTGTTCGACAGAAACTCTATTAGTGCCACAAACTCCCCACCATTATCAGTGTAGAATGTACCAATTCGAGTCTGCAATTTGTTTTCCACTAGACTTTTGAAAGCAATGAAGGTATTCTTAACTTGAGATTTTTTTTTGAGAGGAAACATCCAAGTATATCTAGTGAAGTTGTCTATTATCACAAGATAATAATTGAAGTTATCATACGAGTGAATAAGAGAAGACCAAAGGTCATAATATAGTTATTCAAGTGGTCTGGTAGAAACGATTGTTGATTAAGAAAAAGAGAATTTGTGACTCTTATTGATCAAACAATCGGTACAAGACATTTGTTTTGAAGAAGAACTTGAAACAAGCACTACAAGAAAACATTGTTTTTACGACTGCACTTTTAATCGCAGAATAGTCGTTAATCGGGGTTTTAAGACAAACATACGACTAAATATGATAGTCGTCAATCCATAGTCGCTAAATCTCATAGTCGTATTATTAGTCGACGTGTTACAACTATTTATACGACCAACATAGGTAATCATAAAATAGACGTAGCGTCGTCGGAAGATATAGAGACTAATCTGCGACTACGGCAGCGACAATTGTGCGACTATAGAGGGAGTCCAGATACGGTTGGAGAAATGTTATCATCAAATCGTCATTAAATTAGGTGACCACTCGGCGATTAATTTGTGACTGTTTTGTTTAGTCAGAAAGTAGTCGTAAATATGTGCCACTATGTAGTGACTGGGTCACGACCATTTTAACTACTATCCCGCGACTAATCTGAACATCCATATACAATTATGGTAATGATCTCGCCACTATGTAGCGACTGTTATGTGACTGAATCGTATAGTCACGAATTAGTTCGAGACTATGGTGACGTTTTAGCGACTGTTTAATGAATAATTTGCCGATTATACGACTAAATGGAGAATCCAAATATGATGATGGTAAACATCTTCCTATTATTTGTCGACTGTTATACGACTATGCAGCGTCTAAACGAAACATCCAGATTCGATTATGGTACTGCATGGCCGACTACTATATGACTGTCTAATATAGTCACAACTTAGTCGTAAGAAATGGTGGGTACTTGGCGACGGTGTAATGACATCATAACGATTATTAAGCGACTATTTGGAAAATCCAGATTCGCTTATGGTAAATATTTAGCGACTATTTTGTGTGTGTAGTGCGAATAATTGACGACCGTTTAGTGGCTTTTTCGTAAAATTAAGAATTTGGATTAATTTCAATTCTGATTTGGTAATCGGTGATACCATAGTTTGAATGGTAAAACAAACGTAACAACCACTTGCATCAAAAATAACATTGGTAACATGTAGACACAAAAGACCTACATGCGCAAACTCCAGCATTTAGGAGGTGCCAGATCATATACCAATAAATAGACAAGTGCAAGAGACAGTGATAAAGTAACCTACGAATTAGATGGTGTTGTTGTCTTACTTTGAGCTTCCGCCAGTTCATCTTGGTGGGCGACTGCACTTTTAATCATGTATGGGCTGCTTGTGCTTGCGCATTAAAAGATTAGTTGACAGGCTTTCGACTCCATTAGGTTTTTACTCGTCCATCATTCTCAGTGGCCTGTGACAATTACAGGCAGTAAGAGAAAAACAATTAAAGAAAGATCGTGAGATGACTTTATAAACATGGATTGTGAAAACAGCGCCTTTACCTGAGGAAAGATGTTGTTATATTCAATTGTTGATATCTCATGAGGTCGCAGTTCTTTTCAGTGCTTCTGCAGTCCTTTGTAATGTTAACCATGTCTTTCATTAGTCATTGTTAGATCTCCTCAAAAAATGTTACAGAACAAAGTTATGTGAGGTTTGGGAATGCCTAAAATGATACAAAAACTATCTTGTAAGCGCTCAGACACTCGAACTTAGCAGAACACATTAATGAGTTAAGCAGAGATTGGTGTCTCAATTGCGTGCTAACTATAAGATTAACATCCTAACCATCGGACTCTAACTCCTCAAACACTCATTAAAAAAATAACCAACTTACCCGGACTGTGGAATATAGGTGTCGTTTACAACCTGTAACCAAAATTAATTGTAAGCAAATAATCAGATTCAAAGCCTGTCCCGTTTCAAAAGCAAAGCAGAAGGAAACTCCATGATATAGCTATTTGTACCCGTAGGCCTCGATTCACGGAGAGTTTCGTGATTTAAATATTTAAGGAATAATTTTAGAGAGTCGATAGGGTTTCGGCCAGAGTTTTCTATGAAATGGAAAGCTTAGAATAAGAGATCCGAAGAAGAGATATCAGTTTGAGATGGGTGGGCGTAGAAGAGGATTCGTGTAGAGATTAGAGAGATGATTCGTGGAGAGATTAGAGAGATGATTCGAAGGAGATTTCTGAAAAGGCGAAGTTCAAAAGTATATCAGGGTTTGATGTATTTGATGATTTCTCGGCACTATGTCGAAAATTCTTGGGTATAGACGGGTAATTGAAATTTTTCGGACGTTAAAATTGGGTTTGGTTTCCCGGATTAATTTGGTAAATATTTTGAATTTTTGCCCACTTGTAGGCGTAACGTGGTCGTAATATTTTCCTTTCTTATTGACTCTGTTTTAAAAATTTAACTAATATATTTTACTTTATTAAAATCAGAACAAGTTTGCTCATAATATAAAGAACGATTGCAGACAGGTTTTACGAAAGAAAATTTGTGTTTTAAATTCTTTGAAATATTTTTGCAATTTTGGTAACACTCAAATTAAAAATAGTACACACCAAAATTTAAGAAATAGCTTTCGGACTAGAATGTTAAAGCACAGACGAATCCTTAGATTTTTAGGGTTTAGGGTTTCTTTTGGAATGAACAAAACCTTATTCCTAAATAGGAACCGTAAAACCTCATTATGAGGTTTTATTGTAGGGCATCTCCAACCCACCCGCAAAACCTTAAATTATTAGGTTTTGAATAGTGAAACCTCAAATTTGAAGTTTAGGAAACATACAAATTACACTTAACATTAAAACTAAAACTATTCAACAAACGTATTTTTTGATAGTCTAAAATATAATCAATCTATGCATTTCGAAGTTGTAAATGTGCTTTTATTTTTTATCTTAAGATTTATAAATATATATATATATATATATATATATATAGGATATAAGTTGAAAAAAAATTAAATGGTCAAAACTAATGAAATATTTAATTACACATCACTACATTGCAAAAGAAAAGATGAAACCGCAAATTCGACATTTTGAAGTTTCTTTTGGAGTGAGCCAAATCTCAAAAATGAGGTTTGAGGTTTTTTTGGAGATGCTAAAACCTAAAATTTGAGGTTTCGTATTTTCTTTTACATCGAATGACCTTAATCAAACATATATAGCGAGATGAAGTGGTCGAGAATTTAAATTATGATTTTTGTGAATTTTTCTAGATATATGTGATTTTTTTGGTTATATACGAACTTATCATATTAAGAAAATTTAATAATATCGATTTAGAGGAACATTGAATATTTTTCTTGTCTCTCGTTTAATGTGTAATCAATAAGCACAAGCCTACCAAAAGAAACGTTCAAAACAAGATTGGAGAACAAAAGACAAAAACCAGTGCACGGTTCTATGTTTCTAAGGCTACACCAAAGTAAACGACAAACCAGTATACGATTCAAGGGTTCAGAGGCTACACCAGAACAAAAGACAAAACTATTGTACGGTTTGTATAATTTTTAACCATGATATAAGCAGGATATTTAACCATGATTAATTGATTTGATTGGGTGCGCAAAGATACACACTCCACGTAAACATCCCAGAGATACAAAAGACGATCTTTTATATATAGAAAGAGTACTTCAGAGATGTTCTTCAAAAAAAGAGTACTACATAGCCGAGAAATTAAAAACAAAAAAAGAGTACGAGAAAAGAAATTAAACATTTGAATTCATGTAGAAGAACTTCAGACACCGTTTGTACATAAAGCAGTCGGGGCAGTCGATTTACTTATCGAGAACATGGCATGATCTATCGGTCTTTCTGTTCTCCATCGATTGCCTATAAACCTGCTTCTTCCGGACAGTGATTCCATGCAGTGTCTTCCTCAAGTTCTTCTAAACTCGGGACACCAAATCCTCCTCATCTTCCTGCCAGTTCTTCAAGGCAAGTTCCTCAAAGAGACCCATTAGAGGATTGTCGTAGAGGAAGCGCATAACACCATACATGTAAGCAGTTTCCAAAATCAAATCGTCGCCCTCCCCAATCGCGTCAAGTTTTAAATACACCATTATGTTGTCCTCATCATTGTCTTTGAAGTAACATATAATACCTCGAACGGAGAATGCGGCGTAGTTATCATGCTCTAAGCATTTTTCCCGAATGCTGAAGCGCATAGAGAAGCCTCTTCACTAGCGGTGAGAGACAGAGAGAATGAAGGGCTTCAGGACTGTTGGAGGCTTCTTTCATTAGTTTGCAGATTGCTCTAAGGTTACAGTAATCAACAGAGGAAGCTTTGCCGAGTTTCTGGACGATCTTGGTGAGGACTTCGATCGGGAGTTGTTGCAGAGAGACAATTGATCTCTTGTTGTCCATGCTTTTTGTGTTTGATGGTTATGGGTTCTTCTCTCTGTTTTTCGTCGGTTTTTCAGAATCTCAACTTCGCTCTGTGCTTGATGGTTATGGGGTCATCGAGTATAAAAGAAAGGATTTTTAGGGTTGCGTCTTAGGGAGGTTCGAGAAATCTAAACGTCAAATCGGTTTATATGAGAGACAAATACAGAGAACCGGAAGAAAGAGACGCCCAAATTTGAGGTTTCATTTTTCTTTTACATTCTAGTCCTTGTAATTATATATTTTGTTAGTTTAGTCCTAGAATAAATTTATATCTTATAAAAAAGTCTGATTTCAACATTTGTTATTTTGTAATCTTCAATTAAAAAATAAAAGACTCATTTCACTTTTTATTTTATAAACTGAGTTTTTATTATTATTATTATATATAATTTAATATTTTAGTGTAATATTTAATTTATTATTTTGTAATATTTTTATGTACGTTTTATAGTTATTTAAAAGTTATGTGATACAGTTTAATTATTATTAATAGTAAAGTCTTTAATGCAAATTTGAGTTTATCTTTTAGAGACAAACCCCTTAAAACCTCAAATTTGATGTCGCTGGAAGCAGTGCTGTTGTCCCTATCTAAATCACATTCATAATTTAGTGTATGTTACTTGAATACATTAACGTTTTATTATGCTTTCGGTTTTAATATGCTTATTATTGAACCATGTTAATTATGCTTTCATGTTTAATATTTTAATTTAATAACGGTAATGGATAGCCATATTTTAGTAATTAGTGATTGATATATAGTAAGAGTTTTTCGGTGACATTTAATAATTATTGCATTTTTGAAAAGAGAAAAAATTAATAGCCTTAGATAAACAAGAGTGAAATCTTGGACTTATTTTTGGTTTTCTAATTGTATATTAAGAATTTTTTTGTTACAATTAAAACGCCTCTTCTTCCACCAATGAATGTGCTCGGCGTGACTGGAAGGTCATGTCGCTTTAAATCAGGATTGGTTCGATAACCGATTTTTCTTCCCCTGAGTAAATATATAGCCCTCTTTTCATCATTCTTCCTCATCCTCACTTCTTTCCTCTCCTTCGCTTCTAAGTTCTAACAGAGCCTCGCTTCATCTTCTACCTTTTATCTTAAGTTCTTCCTTAAATATGCTGACATGTTCTTTTGTTTTCTTTTGTTCGGTTCTGTGTCGACCTCCGAAGTCATGCATGAACAACACCGGAACCAGTATTCTCCTATAGATAAAGTCACCTACGAGTCTTGCAAGGTCAAACGACCAAATGGTCTTTCGCCGTAAATCACAAGGCTGCGAGATGATTGTTTGCGATCGATTTCTTTGGGTTACTCTATCTTAAGGAGAACATTGGTTCAGGTGTTGACTTCATAGCAGTTCATATCTCATTGATGGCCTTGATGATAGAAGACAACTCAATCGTCAGTCGAGATAGCATTTCGATTTCTGGCGAAAAGAAACCGATATCATAATTCAAGCTTCGGCTTTGGAGGAACTTGTCCTTTAAGAAATTAGTTTAGGTCTAATTATTTTTCTTAGTTCGACTTGTAATATCAATATTTGAGATATTCCATTCATTTCCTATATTATCATTCATATTTGATTTTCTTCTTGTAATTTTTTGTAATTTATTGTGGAATATTGTGGTACCGATAAATTGGGAGTAATATTAATCTAATTAATAATATTTCTAGTGAAAAAATATTAATCTAATATGATCCGCCAAAACAAGAAACATTATCGTGCATAAACCAAGTTATTTAGGTAAATTATCATAAACCGAAAGGCATTAAGATTCACATGTATAGAACTAACGTACCTAGAACAAATGGTTCGTCTTTACCGTACGTTCTTGCTGAAAGAACGACTACAACGCCAACATTACTCTTCCGAGTGCCTCTGCCAATCATATGGTCGTACCAGTTACATTTAAATAGTGTGATTCTCAAATTCACAATTCCCTCATACTCGAGCTGTATGATATCAGTTATAATCCCGTGGAAATCAGCCTCATCAGATGCATTAGCATAATTCTCTCTTTTAACACGAACACCATACTTGCATGTCTTCCGTCCCACGCCGTGATTCTCGGTATGAAACAAATATCCTCTTGTATAATAGATGGGCCAGATTTTAGCCTTATGCACGAGTCCATGCACTATCTCTAGCACCCAATCAGGAAATTTATGTGTCTTTTTCCAATAAGTAACCTGCAGTACATAGATAGAAAATATCAAATATAGAGTTTGGCAAAGATAAATTCAAATAAATATATAGGTAAGAAAGAATGTTATACATACATAAGTTTCCACCCAGCTTCGATATTCTTCGGGTCTTATTGCGGAGACCTCTTCTTCAGAGAGTTCTGGATATTTATGAACAGATAATCTTCGAACATACTTTAATTTGAACCAAAACTTATATGAGAAATCATAGTATAGTTGAATATATTAAACCGAAAGATAAGACATGCCAATATATATATATACCTCTCTAGTGGCTCAAAATATCCACAGTTTCGCAGAACATAAACGTGTGCGCGTGTATAGTCTTCCTCTGAAAGCAAGATTTCTTGCATTCTTCCACTTGGACGACCAATTTGAGTAAATATATCAGGAACATCAACATGATATACGGGGATTTCACCTTCACTAAATCTGGTTAACTTGACCAAATTAATTGGTTTAGAAAAATTTATAACTAACATACTACCATGTGTGTCTTACAAATGGCAAAGTGAACATGTGATAGCGCATTTACCTTGATTTTTTTTAAATATATTCGCAGCAAAGTAATGCTTTGAGAAATAAGCTATCTTCTCATTAATATACGATTCAACAATCGATCTTGCCGCATATCTTTTGTTCTTTGCTTTTCTTTTCAACCTTTTGAAGAACCTTTCAAAAGGGTACATCCACCTATATTGCACTAGACCTCCTAATTCAGCTTCGTAGGGGAGATGTATAGGTAAATGCTCCATCACATCGAAAAATGATGGTGGAAATATCTTTTCGAAGTTGCATATGATTAAAACTATGTTTTCTTTGAGAATTCGGAGACGACTTTTTTGTAAAGTTCTCGAGCATAAGTTACGGGAAAAACTTCCAACTCCTACAATATATATTTTTTGAAACTGTTGGTAAATATGAAATACTATACTCATATTTAATTATCAAATATTAAGTAAAATAATATAGAAAAACCTGCTAACGCAAGGTGGACGTTCCGGTCTAAGAGTTCTGCAAAGATAAATGGAAGTAGCCGCTCCATAAAAATGTGGCAGTCATGACTCTTCATCACTGAAAACTTATTGTTATACATATTAGCACAAGTGGCTAAGTCGGCCGCATAGCCATCTGGGAATTATACAGCATGTTTCACACAATATAATAATTTTTTTTTGGCATTGTTTGTCAATCTGTACGTGGGGAAAGAAGCTTTACCCTCACCATCAATATGTAGGTGTGGCCAATAACAGAATCGTTCTACAACAATTCTTGACATGATGGGGTCTTTGGATTTACCATTCACACTAAAAAGAGTATTCAAGACGTTGTCAACAAAATTCTTCTATACATTCATCAAATCAAGATTATGTCGGAGAGTGAGGTCCCTCCAGTACGGAAGCCCCCAGAATATGCTTTCCTTGTGCCAGTTGTGAAACTTCCTATAGCCAGGCTCCTTATTTTCTTAACCGTTTCCACCGACGTCCTTTGTTTTCAGTGGATTTACACCTTGCAATCGCTCTCTATAAACCTGCTCACCACTCAATACCTCATGTGGATGCTCTTTCGAGGCGTCTTTTCCCTTCAAGAAGTCTTTTTTATTCTTCCTCAATGGATGACTAAATGGAAGAAATCTTCTGTGACAATCAAACCAACACGTCTTCCTTCCCTTAGGCAGATAAAAAGATTTTGTATCTTCCATGGAAATAGGACAAGACAATCCACCATAGTTCGTCCATCCTTATAACATCCCATATGCCGAGAAGTCGCTTATCGTCCACAGCAGCACTGCTTTTAGTTTAAAATTTTCATTCAATGACACATTGTATGCATCGACTCCAGAAGACCACAATTCTTTTAACTCCTCAATAAGAGGTTGGAGGAAGATATCGAGACTAGCGCGCGGATCATTTGGCCCAGAATTCAGAATTGTTAGAAATAAGTATTCTGTATACATGCGCATATCAGGGGGTAAATTATATGGAGTCAAGATCACGGGCCACAACGAATGATTAGGAGACATGCCAAATGGATTGAACTCAACTGTACATAATCCATGATAAACGTTGGGTTCTTGGGAAAACAGAGGATGTTGAGCTTGAAATGATTTCCACTCCACCGCATCAGACGGATGACACATTTCTCCCTCCTTTGTTTGATGCTCCGCATGCCATCTGATTGCCGCAGCAGTCTTCTCGCTTTGATACATTCTCTTAAGTCTGTCAACAATTGGTAGATACCACATACGACTGTAGGATACTCTGGTTCTACTTTGTCTCTCGTTCGGCTTCCATCTTGGTTTAGCACAAAACCGACACTCTTCTTCCTTTTCGTCTTCTTTCCAGAAGATTATACAATTGTTCATGAAAACATCAATTGTACGATAGGGGAGGCCTAAATTGCGCATCAGTTTCATTGTCTCGTAGTGTGAACTTGTTGCCTGGTTTCCTTCTGGTAAATACTTTGTCATCACTTCACATATCGAATCCACTAGCCTTTCAGTCATATTATGTTCTGCCTTGTTATGCCAGACCCGAGCAGCCAAGGATAACTGGGAGTTACCTTCACGATAACCATCATATAAAGGATTGTTGGCTCCTTCTAACAGGTCATAAAAGTTTTTTGAATGATTACGTACAGGTTCTTCACTATCAGTCGCGTAACCACGAAATGAATCATTCACCATATTCACATACCTATCTTCTACATTATTATGACCATTCGGATCAACATAACTCGTTCATATATCCAAACCGATTTCTTCTCCATGCTTATACCAAACACAACAATCAGGCATAAACCTGTAACTAAACATATGACTCCAAATTCCTAGTTCCGTGGTTTCCGGTTTTTCGTTCTTGCAGAATCGACAAGGGCAGAGAAACTTACCACCATTGCTCAGAGCTAAAGGCTGGTTTTTGGCATGTTCTGTAAACTGTGTCACCCCCGTTGTGAAGCCTGTTGTGAAATTGTATGTGGCATCATCAAACCTATTATACATCCACTCCCGATGGTTGCTATAATTTGTAGCCTCCCGCCATGTAACTAGATTTCCAAATTCTTTTTGTTTCCATATAGGCATACTCTTTGTGGCCACTCCAATTAATTGTCATAAATGCATGAGCATGAAACCGGTACACCTACCACAAACAAGTGAAATATAACCAAACTCTCATGTTATTATTACTAAATCAAAAAAATACTATATTAAACATGAAAAGAGTATGCTTATATGGGTCATTCTCATTTAATAATTATTACAATATATACCAACTTTGATAATCCGTTAAGACTATTAGCATTTATAAAAAATTATCTCATATTATTATTACTAAATCCAAAAATAGTATATGATACGACTCATACCCGACTACTTTGCGACATGAATAGTGAGTTGAATATTAGTTGTATCAATAGCGACAAATAAACGACTTGGTTACTACTATACCCAAAGTAGTGAATTAGTCGCCCATGTACTGACCAATTCGCGATTGTTCTTCGACTCTTAACCAGATGAAAAAATAGTCGCCATATCATTGACTAGCCTGCGACTATTGTTTCCGGTCTCGACAATGGTCGTATATAAGCGACTAATACACGTCAATATATTCGTTGTCGCAAAATAGTAGCAATATTGTCCCCTAATAGTGGCCAAATGTTACGCCTACAACTACAGTCGCAAGGTCCAGTCGCAAAAACGTTGTTTTCTTGTAGTGAGGAACGGAAATATCTGGAGATAACAATGTCCAAAATGGAAAAAGACATATGACCAAGCCGATAGTGCCATGAATGCCGAGTTGCTTTTGAAGTTAGAGCCACAAACAGAGATTTTCCATCTGATGTTGTTAGCGGCCACTCATAGAGTTCATCTCTAGTTGCAGCACAGTAATGGGACCCCCGTGCTCAAATCCTTCACTTGGAAGGAAGCCGAGAAGAATTCCACAGAAACATGATTAGCATTACAAAGACGATAAACCAAAATCGAGTTCTTATGGATATTAGGCATGGAATGAACTTTATGTAATGCTAAGTCTCGAGTATTAGTGGATAGAGAAATAGAACCAGTGTGTGAGATGGGGACGGTGGAACCATCTGCAATGACAACATTATCTGCTCCATGGTATGGCTGATAGAGAGACAAGTTGTGAAGATCTGAGTTTATGTGGTGGGTGGCTCCCTTGTCAAGCACCCAGTTTTTTGAATGATATGGTGAAGCAACTGCTAGGTTAGCTCTTAGATTCCATGGTGTGAACGGACTTTTCTGCTGGTGGTAATTTGGTGACATCTGAAACATGTGTATTTGAGAGCACCTTTTGGCACTATGGTGTTGTGTTCCACAGATCTGACATCGACCGAGATAAGGTCTAGGACCTCACGAATCTGCCCGAGCAACCTCCTGAGAATGTTGTCAATTCGGTTGAAAAGAGTGCCATTGCTGTTGCTGATTGTTGTTGTGCTTTTTCTTATTCTGATGTCGGTATTTTTATTGTTTCTTTGTTGAACAACATTGGCAGTGACTGGTGTATACGGAACGATGTTGTCATTCGCGACAAGAATTTTAGCTTCATGGTTGAGTAACTTATCGTGCAAGTCCGTGATCGACGGTGGTGCATCTCTGCTTTCAACCTGATCAATAACAGACTTGTAGTCTTCTGGAAGCCTTTCTAGAATCAGATCAATTTGATCCTCAAGATCCACCGGTTTGCCAAAGATGGCGATTTGGTCAAATCCAGTGATGATACCTTGAAGATAAACATGTGTTAGTCTTGTTCTCCTTCTTCCAATGTTTCAGTTGTGTCTTCAATTGTTTAATATGCCCACGAATAGGTTTGTAACACACTGAAGACAGTGTTTCCCAGACTTCACGTGATGTGGTTGCACGCAAGACCAATGGTTGCAGAAAAGAAGAAATCACACCAATTAGTGCACTGAAAATGAGTCTATCTTGGCGATGCCACAACGTGAATATTTGGGTTCACCAAAATCATATCACCAGTGGTGAGACTGATGGCAGGAGAAGTGGTTGACCCATCGAGATGGCCTGCGAAGCCATAGCCATCAAGAAGGGAATGCACCTGGAGGCTCCACATAATATAATTGGTGGAGACAAGCTTGGAAACATTTGACATATTTTTGGTGAGGAGTGTTTGGTTATTGACTGGGATTGTGTCGGTGACGTGTTGTTGGTAGAGGTGATCATGGCGAGATGAAATTTTAGAGAAAGAGAAAAGAATTTTTTGAGATTTAGAGATGATGAGGACATCAATCCATCATCAGCCAAGCATACAAGAGGATAGCTCACCAAGCCGGTATATGCCCTTGGAGAGAATCATCTTGATCGTACCATAGACATAGGTGCACGTCTTGGATCATATCTACCTAACTCACCAAGGAATCATTACAAAGTGGAAATTGTTCAATATATTTTCACATGAGGAAGTTACAAAATAGAAGACTTCCAAGGAACCCATCGGAGACCAACTTCCACTTATTGGAGAGTTCAGAATGGACCAGAATGAATCAAGCAACAAAAGTAACTTTTTATGAAATCTTGACTCATCAGGGAATCCAAGATAATTAGAATCAATCCAAACCAGCTCGGATGAAGAAGTTACTCAAGTTCTAACCCAATGGTTTATGGACTTGCCTCATTTGGAAGCTCACGGACTTGATGCACTTCAAACTTATATTTGGAGACTGGGAGGACATTGCAACATCTCTTTGGGCCAAGTTTTATACTTTTTTCCCTTAGTGTGGTTTTATCCCAAATGGGTTTTCACACTAAGGTTTTTAACGAAGTAATTCGAAGCCGAACCCATTAGAAGAGAAGCATGGCCCATCCGACCAACAAGCCATACACGGCCTATTAGTCTTTTGTCTTCTATTTTATTTCCTGTAAGACCTTAAGGCCCTTGTCTTTTATTATGTCCATGTCTAAACCTAGGCTATAAAGCCCCTTGTATCTTTTAGTTTTAGGTCAAGTTTTATTAAAGAAAAACCCTTGAGTTTGAGTTGCCTTTGATGGAAGCCGATTTTCTATGCTTGAGCGGATTCCCCTTGCAGTCAGACCACCTTTTTTACGTGTCCTTATCCCTGGTTCGAGTTACAACCATTCATCAGCATCCGCAGAGAGCGACTTCAGTCCAGCTTCTCGTGTATCACCCCTATCTCGGCCTCGGTCCAAGGAGAGAGCGACTTCATTCCAGCTCCTTGTTCCAATCCAAAAATGGTTCATGTGAGCTCCCCTTGGAGCTTACATGATCTGGTATCAGAGCTTAGGCTTTTGAAACCATCCGGTCAACTCTATCCATATTCTCTACTTGCTTTTTCGATTTTCTTTTGGTGTTCTATCTTTCGAAAATTCAAAAACAATTGTGTTTCATCTGTTATCTTGCTTGTTAATGCATATTCATTCATAAAATAAAAAAAAAACGAGTTTCTAAGTTGTTGAATAGAAAACGGTTGCATATCTACTGCATTAGGGTTTTGCGAGATTGAAGTGTTTCTTTGATTCCTGCCGACTGCTTGTGGTTCATTTCAGTTTCTGATTTCTGTTATAGACTGCATCTAGGTTGTTAGATATTTTTTTTTTTGCATTTATGTCAAAATACAAAAACAAAAACTAAAGAGAGTTGATAGGTTGAAAGATTGAAAACCGGCCGCATACAACATCATCGATAAGGTTTGCTTGCATTCGCTAGTGCTGGTTGCTTGTGGACCGAGTTACTTGTTCGAGTTTCCTGTTGGTTCTTATTATAAATTTCTGTAGGTTGTTTAATTCATTCATCTAGGTGCATAAAATCAAAAAAATTGTTAGTCTAAGCATTCTAGGTTGGCGGCATTTCTCTCTATCTAGGGTTTGATTTGCCATTCGGTTCCATTGTTGCTTGATACTTATGGTTCATCGCATGTTTGTTTCTGAGTTAGAACTGCACCTGTAGCTATTTTATCATCTTAGTATCCTGTGTGCATAATTTTGTTTTTTTAAAGGAGATTAGAACTTGTTAGGTTGTTAAAACCGGTTGCACCCTAATTTGTACCGATCGCTTGAATTCATAGTCAGTTTGCGTGATTGCTTTGATCGTTTGCTGAGTCCCATTGGGTGAATTTTTTATCATTTAATTTCGTTCATCTTTCTGCATATTGTTGCATCATAAGAGTTAAGGACCGAGCTGGACTAGGATTAGTTATTGTCGCGAACCATTGCTTCATCGGTCAGGTTTTGTGTTTGCGTGAACCGACTGGATAGATTGAGTGATTTCTGCGTTTTTTTTTCCTATTACTGCATCCATATCATACCATTGTAGATTCTGAATTAGTTTCATCTAGGTTAGTCTTTAAGTCAAAAAAAAAAAATTGAAACCGGTTAGCTTTAGTTACATTTTTTTTTTTTTTTTTGTGAATTGCTTATTTGCCTTTTTTGTTCTCCTTATTTGTTTCTAGTTCCTATGGCACTTGATTTCGTGTCTAGTGTAGTTGTTACAGGATTAGGTACCATGGAAACTGAAGAAGAAGACGTGGCTGAAGATAAAGTTAGTTTTGGTGGTGGAATAATTCAAGTGCAATACAAGTCTAAACCGAAGGATCATTTCCATGTTGAAGAGAAGACTATGAGCCGCATAACCTCTCTTTTCAGGTCTTGAACATGACCCAGAGGTATATCTAAGATGCGAGAGACGAGTAGAATATTATTTTGGTATTACAACGTCTTGAAGGAGAAGAGATTATCTCATTCCATCAATGCACTTGTTGGAGAAGCTTATATGGTGGATACAAGAAGAAGCTCGCAACTACTACCATAATCCGATCACTACTTGGGGATTTTAAAAGCAGCATATGTACAAGGAGTTTGTATAGAAGTCCCACAACAGTAGCTACATTCCCAAGAGGCTTATGATGAGATCATATTCACAAGTTTGGATGCCTATACCAAAGGAGAAGATTGCTTTGGGTCAACAACCCACCAAGAGCCAATCTAATGAGCAAGGAACATTCCCTCTGAAGGAAACACATCGTAAAGATAGAGGAGAAAAAGTGGATGACACGCCAGATTACAATATTTTCCAAGAGGACGAAGAAGACGTTCACGCCTTGGCCAACCTAAGGTGATTTCTGAATTTAAAAATGCTGAAACCAAGGTAGATAACTCACGAATAAATGATATTGTCCAAGCTAAGACTTGTTTAGATGTTTATGAATCCATGACTGTGATAACACACTTGATTCTTGCCAAGAGTATTAGGGATGAAACAAGTACAAGAGACAACATCAAGGACCATCAAGCACATTCAAAGGAAAAAGATTAGTTGTTGGACGTTTATGGGCTAGTGAGCCACACTGATTTTAACACGGACGCAGCCAAATAGCAGATCGCCTCCCCATTTGTTGAGGACGTCCATATAATCTTATATCTTACACCATACGTCTTTAAACCTTTTAACACAGAAATGATGCACATTCTCTTATCATTTGGAATTCATGTAGGTGCAAAATCTACTATGGTGTATATAACACAAGGATCGTTGAAGAAAAGACAAAAGTTAAGACAAGGCCAAGAGTTTAAGGAACATCAAGCCACGACCAGCACCATCCGAACCAAGGCTGATCCATAGACCGGAGGCAAGGCTGAGATCAAAGAGGATCCGCACGACCCAAACCAGACTAAGAGTGTTAATCAGGCAAGCCTTTCCTTAATACAATTTACCTCTATTGATTCGAAAGCCGTACTAAAGGACCTAATGAATTTAAAAGAGAATGAGGAATCAAAACATGTTTTAAGACCACAACTAGATCTTGATAGGAGTACATGTTTAGCATGTTCTTCATGTCCTAAAGAACACCTAATGCACTTGTCTCTTGCCAAAGGTGTCCATATTATTGCAGGAATCAAAGAGACGAATCGAAAAGAAGTACCACCCAACCTTGGATGCTAAAAGACCCAAGCCAGAGCAAAGGAGTGATATTAAATCACCTACTCAAAGGAGAAACACCTGATAGCCCTTACGTCAACAAGCCCCAAATTCATCAAGGTAAGGCCATGGACTCACAAAACTGCATGAAAGCTAATTTGCTTTCTCTTGGTGTAGGCTATACAGTTTTGAAGTCGAAACATTTTCAAGAGGGAGATTATGAAAAGTACATCCATCATCATCCAAGCATACAAGAGTATTTATCACCAAGCCGGTATATGTCCTTCGAGAGAAGCAGCTTGATCGTACCATAGACATAAGTGCACGTTTTGGATCAAATCTACCTAACCAGGAGGAGTTAAGCTACAATCAACATGTATCAGAAACCTAACTCACCAAGGAATCATCACAAAGTGGAAGTGCTTCAATATATTTTCACATGAGTAAGTTATGTAAGTTACAAAAAATAAGACTTCCAAGGAACCCGCTGGAGACCAACTTCCACTTATTGGAGAGCTCGGAATGGACCAGAATGATTCAAGCAACAAAGGAACTTGTTATGAAATCTTTACTCATCAGGGAATCCAGGATAGTGGGAATCAAGCCAATACCAGCTCGGATAAAGAAGTTACTCAAGTTATTACACAATGGTTTATGGACTTGCCTCATTTGGAAGCTCATGGACTTGATTCACTTCAAACTTATATTTGGAGACCAATAGGGAATTGCAACATCTCTATGGGCCAAGGTTTATACTGTTTTTTCCTTAGTGTGGTTTTATCCCAAATGGGATTTCGCACTAAGGTTTTTAACGAGGTAATCCGAGGCACAACCCATTTGCAAAGAAGCATATGGCCCATCCTACCAACAAGCCATACACGGCCAAATATAATTTTGTCTTTTATTTTATTTCATGTAAGGCCTTAAGGCCCCTATTATTTATTATGTTCATGTCGAAACCTATACTATAAAGCCTTTTGTGTCTTTTAGTTTTAGGTCAAGTTTTATGAAAGAAAAACCCTTATAATATGAACTGTCTTTGATGGCCGCCGGTTTTCTGAGCATGACTGGATTCCCCTTGTACTCAGACCACCTTTGTTACTTGTCTTTATCCCTGGTTCGAGTCACAACCCATTTATCAGCATCAGTAGGGAGCGAATTCAGTCCAGCTGCTCGTGTATCAAAAGAGCGAATTCAGTCTAGCTCCTTATTCCAAACCAAAAATGGTTCATGTGAGCTCTCCTGAAGCTTAAATCAAGAGAGATCTGCTGCTCTGATACAATATAAAAGTATGAAGTTGTATATTGAATTTATTTGGAATGAGTACAAGAGGTCATATATATACAAAAGAGTAGAGCTATAGGGTATTAGACGAAAGTTAATGAGACAATATACACTTGACATAAGTAGGAGCATAATCATTGGTATGATTGAACCAAAACATTGATATGATTGATCCTTAATAGCGCGCATTTGCAATTAATTCACAGAGTTAACTTAATTAATCATTTAGGTCTTCATTTGTCAGCATTTGTGTGCCGACACACTAGCTCCTATTGAGTAATAAAAAATGACGTTTGATGTGAAAAGAAAATTAATCAGAGAGACGATTGTCACTTAATAAAGAAACCAAACCTTGAAGCATATATTACACTTTAGAAACATACATAACATAAGTGATAGATTTATTTGACTATAAGAAACGGTCACTACTTCACATCATGTTGATCTCTTCAGGTTTCATTTCATTAGGAAGTTTAAAGTCGAATTTGAGCAGAAGGTTTGCGAAAGGAACCTCGAGCATCGCCGCACCAAGACGCATTCCAGGGCACATTCTCCGGCCTGACCCGAACGGTATAAACTCATAGTTTGTGCCTTTGAAGTCAACGTCCTTCTCAAGAAACTTCTTGGGCCTGAACTCGTCCGGATTCGGCCCCCACTCCTTCTTGTCGCAGGACACGGCTCATACGTTGACGTTAACCGTGGTCCCCGCAGGAATGTCGTAACCGGCGATCTTGGTGTCTTGAATACAAGCACGAGGGATAAGGAGAGGAATCACTGGTTCGATCCTTAAGGTTTCTTTAACTAAGGCTATGAAGTAAGGAAGGTTCTTGACGTCGTCTTCAGTAATTAACGTTAAACCTCTCTCTCTTGCATACTCTCTCACTTCTGCTTGAGCTTTCTTCATCACTTGAGGGTACTTCATCAAATATGTCATTCCCCACACAACCGCCGCAGCCGCCATGTCAGTCCCCGCAACCACTATATTCTTTTGAAAGACAAATCAAAAAAGAAAAGTGAAACACAAGCAAATGACTGATTGTAGCACAAGCAACAAGTCACATAGATATATAACAGAAAAAAAAATGTTTTAGACATACCAAGACCACGCCTTTGACATTCTCTAAAGTGAACTTGGAGGCGAAAGGTTGATCTTTGTAGATCTCCATCAAGAGATCGACCATTCTCTCTGTCTCCTCTCATCAATAATCTCTTGTATATAATTGTCTTGTCTCTCGAAACACTCCATCATATAAGCCGTGAGGCCTGTCCAATCATCGAGAAATCCAAAAAAGGGGAAAAAGTCGGTGAAAAAAATCTTCCCCAAAACGCTCTGAATTCCATAGAGAATCTTGATGAATCTCTTCATCTCTTCCCCATCTTCATTGTACTTCTTCCCGAACGCTTGCCTACACACAACCGAGTTCGTGAAGGTCAACATAAGCTCGCTTATATCGACCGGTTCAGATCTCTCCGCAGCCTTTTCGATCTTAACCATCATCGTCCTAGCCTCCTCATCCCGCACGTGCTTAAAGGTCGCCACACATGTTGGTGAGAACAAGTGGTTCATTGCCATCTTCCTCATCTCTCGGTAATAGGTTGTGTAGTGGTTCATTGCCATGTCACTTCGGTCGTAGGTTATAAACTGGTGACCACGGTGCTGAGGCCGGTTTGCAAATTTGACATCTTGGGTCTTGAGAAGCCCTTTGGTTAGCTCAGCCGAAGATATCACTACCATTGTTTTGTTTCCTATCTTATATGACAATTGGACCGTATTTTTGGCCCATCCATGGAAAAAACGTTGTGGGTTAATCTGGCTAAGCTGGAGGAGGTTTCCGATCACGGGAAGTGTAATGGCCCTAGCCTAGCCCATTTTAAAATTTTCTAAAAAGAAGAAGGAAAGCCCAAATCTTAGCCCACCATCATTTTTTGTAAACTCTAGGGTTCCATTCCTCTTCTCCTATTTAAAGAGCCTCCACCCTTTGAGAAAAGCAGAAGAAGAGATTCTCGGCGAAGCCCTGCTCCCGTCCCGTCGCAGCCACAGCCTCTAGAAGTCAGATCTGGTGCTACTCTATCATCTAGAGATTAAAGCAATCAGGTAAGCCGTTTTTCAGATCTAATTTTCTTCAACCCGAACACTAAAAGCCTCGTATCTTTCTGACCGTAAGGAATCCAGAAAATCCGAGACCACCATCGCGTTCCTCTCGACGAGACGAAGCCGTAGCCACCGAACATACCTCTGTAGGAGCTCCGAGGCGCCCGCACGCACAAGTAGAAGGCCTGAGCGTGGATATGACGCGCCGCCAGAAGCCGCCGTCCACCTCTGTCCGCCGCCTTTTTCAGCCGTCCGCCGCCTACCGGAGCCGCCGCCCATTTCCGGAGGTACGCCATCACCGGTCGCCAGAGCCCCCACCGAGTCAACTCGGCCGGCGATCGAGCCGATTCGGTTGATCGGGTCGGGTCGGCATTGACCGGGTTTGACCGTTGACCGTTGACCGGTCCGTTTTAGTTCGGTTTAATCCAGTTTGGTTCAATTTTCCAATTTCAATTTCAATTCCGGTTTAGGTCGGTTTAGCTGGTTTGGGCTGGTTATTTTCAATTGATCTTTACTAGCTCATCCTAAGCCCGATTTGAGCGAAACGAAAGCCTAATTCACTTCTTTTCCGTCCTCTTTCCATATCTGATGTCCGTTTGCGCTATTTGGATTTACAATTTACGATTTTCCTCTTCTTTTGCCAAGGTGAGGACCGGTTGTGATCTCCCTTACTCTATTTCAATTCCGGACAATAGTCCTTTGTTAATACTATCTTTTCTAGGTAGTGTAGGAATAGTAATGGGCACGATGTGATTGATTGAAAGAACGTAGAAATGCTAGGTTATCGCTTAAACCGAAAATGTTGCTTGTGCTTGCTGGATATGTGTGAAGTAAAACTGTGGTAGGGCCCCCGAAATGATGTTGAGTGGAAGGACGCGTATAACAAGGCTGGGTACGCGTCCTTCGTATCGTCGCGCGGGGGTTTGGGCGAGCTCCCCACCATTTGTTGAGCTTCGGGCTGATGATGAGCTTCGGGCTGTTTTTGTGTGAGCTTCGGGTTGTTTTGTGTGAGCTTCGGGCTGTATGTGTCCAGGAGTGTGAGGGATTTGGGGCCTGGTAAGCACGACTGGACTTAGAATTGTGTGGTGAAGCCTTCAGGCGTGTTTGCAAGGTGATATTAGCTTAGGACTTGTGATTTGTAATTGTGTGGCGTAAGTCGGGATCGCGGGTTCCTTAAATCCGCCCTCGCTGGGTAATTGTGTTTGAAACAATTTCTTAGTCCTCTTTCCCTTTCCCTGCCCCCATTTTTCTTGCAGGTCCGGATGCATGATTAATCGGTCGTGTGACGTTATTGGTGGATTTGAATACGAAGGAAACGCCTGGGAGCCTGGGACATGTTGGAAGGGCGGGCCAATCGGACCGAATGCGGTTCGACGGGTGCTTAAACGCCGCGTCTCCGGTTTGCTGGATCAGTTTTCAGGAGCATCATACCTCCAAGTGATGTTCCGTAACTTGTTGTGGATTCCTTGCAGCAAGATCTATCCCGACATATATAGATCGTCCTCAAACTCCTTCAGACGCAAACGAAATAAGTCCTACTATGTCCTTACCCGAAACTGGAATTATAGTATTTCTGCAAAACTGTTTTAAAACAGTTTTGACCACTCTTATTCAAACGACTATAACTCGCGAACCATACCTCCAAACGTATCAAGACCGGTGTCTATGGAAATATGAGAGACAGAGATTTCCAATGATACCAGGATCGTAATCTGGGTCATCCGGAGCAGTCGTCAATCTGTAATTAAAATTGGCATATCAGAATTCGTACCAGTCTCACGAAAACGGCGATAACTTTCCGAACATACCTCTTATGAGCTCCAACTCGGCGGCTCTAGAAATCTAAGATCCAGGGCTTTCCAGTGATATAAGGTACGTCTCTTGGTTCCTTATATTGCCCTGTAAAATCTACTTTGAAGTCAGACCAACGATTCAAGGATTAGATTTTCGGTTTCAGAAAAGATGATCTTGCTCAATATTCAAGGACGGATTGTGAGCAGAATATACCTCTTAATTGAGATCGAAAAGATTCAACAAAAACTAGAGAGTGATAGCTTTCTAAAGGTATAAGAATCGCTATCTAGATCCTCCATAGGCGCCGAGAAACTAGCCTCCAATATGGTAACTCGAAACTGATTTTAGGAGAGCTCAAAATGAGGATTTTGGTCTGAAAAGTTAGAGATGAGCTTCTGGAGAAACATGGACGTGTTAAGGAGATGTGGAAGAAGTCTTTAGGCAATAATGAAGAGGCAAATAGCTGGAGGAAACTGAATAAAGGAATCATCTTTTTCTTTTGGCTTATGATTTTAAAAAATGGTGGGGTTGGTTTTGTTTCATCTTTTTCTTTAGTTTTAATCATCACAATGAATGGTATTATTGCAGGGAATTGTGGATGGAGTCATGACAATTCTCCCCCACTTAGAAATAATTCGTCCTCGAATTAAATGGTTGGAGCCCGTCCCACTAGGCTTGGAAAAGAGCCGGATGATCCGCTTTCATCCGCTCTTCTGATTCCCAAGTTACTTCCTTAATACCATCTCTTTTCCAACATACTTGTACTCTCAATGCTTTTCTACCTTTCTCATGAGCTTGCTTACTGTCCAAAATTTGTACTGGTTTTGTTGGAATCGACAAGTTTTTATCCAAATCCTCTGGCCGTCCCGAAATGATCAACTCTGGTTCACGGACGACTTTTCGCGGAACCGAGATATGGAAGACATTATGAAAGTTTGACATCTCCGGAGGTAAGTCTAATCTGTAAGCGACTGCTCCGATCCTCTCGGTGATAATATATGGTCCCATGTATCGCAGCTTAAGCTTCTTTAACTTCCTCCACTTATCTGCTCCTCGAAATGTCCTCATTTTTAAGTATACTTCGTCACCCACTGCAAACTCCAAATCTTTTCTCTTTTTATCTGCATACCCTTTTTGACAGTCATGGGCTACTTTAAGCCTATCTCGGAGCAACTCTACCTGAGCTACTATTTCTTGGACGAGTTCCATGTCCATGTCGCGTTGCTCCCCCACTTCGGTCCAACACAAAGGTGTGCGACAAGGCCTCCCATATAATGCCTCATATGGCGACATACCAATGCCTCAGCCAAAGGCAAATAACGTACCCAAGCACCTTCCCAATCAAGCATACATGCTCTCAACATATCTTCTAACGTCTGAATTGTCTGTTCCGATTGACCATCTGTTTGCGGATGATAAGCGGTACTCATATGTACTTTGGTTCCTAACGATTTCTGAAAGGCCTGCCAGAATTCTGATGAAAACCTCGGATCTCTATCGGAAACAATATTCACTGGAACACCATGAAATTTGACGATCTCGTCTGATACTTCTCGACTAATTTGCCAACTTTATCCGACATCTTAATGGGTAAGAAATGAGCTGATTTCGTTAGTCGATTCACAATCACCCAAATAGCATCATTGTTGCCCTCAGACCTTGGTAGCCCACTAACAAAATCCATTGTGATCATATCTCATTTCCATTGTGGAATTGTTAAGCTTTGTAATAACCCACACGGTAATCTCCGCTCTGCTTTCACCAACTGACATACATGGCACTCCGATACCCACTTAGCAACATCTCTCTTCATTACGTTCCAATGGTAATATCTCTTCAAACCTTGATACATTTTGTTATTGCCAGGATGTATCAAAAATCGAGACTAGTGGGCGTGCTGCAAAATCTCTGCCTTTAACTCCTTATTGTCTGGCACACAAACCCGATTCTTAAACAAAACTGTTCCGTTAGCCATCACGTCATAACCAAGCAAATCATTTTCCAGTGTTTCTTCAAAGTTGCATCTTCTTTTTGTGCCTCTCTGATTTTCCATAGTAGGTATGCTTGGTTCAATGCTTCTATGCCAACCGCATCCTCATGAACTGTGGTGGCACACAAACTCAAACATGCAAGCGTTGCTGAGAGTTCCTCCATTCCTTTAGCCATAGACATAGTATCATTTCTTCTGATTAGAGCATCTGCTACTTGGTTAGCTATTCCCGGGTGATATATGATATCCAAATCATAATCAGCCATCATCTCCGTTCATATTCGTTGTCTTAGACTCAAATCAATATGAGTGAACACACACTTATCCAAGTGTTTTTGAAAGACGTTGAGTATCATCTTCATAAATGATGTTGGTGCATTAGTCAGTCTAAACAGTATTACTACAAACTTGTAGTGTCTAGACCGCGCCCAAAAAGCTATTTTTTTGTGTCCTCTTCAGCTAACCAAATTTGATGGGATTCTGAGGTTAAGTCAACTTATGAAAACCATGATCCAACTGAAGGATTATGGTGTTTTTCAAGGTTTAATTCTCGTATTACAACCTAACATATAATCTTAACAGATCTAGGTTCTTGCAAAACGAATCATAAAACCAAACCTGTAACATTACCTATTGATTGCACAGCGGATTGATGGTAATGACAAGATCAGTCTAGAACAGATGAATCACCTATTCCTCCTTGAGTATCCACACTCTTACAAGCAAGGGATGGCTGCTAGACCAAAGAGATGGATCAGATCAGAAAGAGAGAGTTAGAGAGAGAGAGAGAGACTCGCGGCCACAGAGGAGAAAATCGCAAGGATGCTTAATCCCTTAGGGTTTTCGAATCCTTAACCTCTCATTAATGGGCCCAAGTCATTAGACTAATGGCTCATTAATCTTTTGGGCCCAAGACACAAATCAGACAAAAGCCTGCATTTTGTCTGGCCTAATTCTCTGATCCAATACAGTAAATGCCACTGCATCTTACCGTATTTATTCCATTTAACTTTCCCGTTAGCTATGGTGTGTGACCCTTCGGGATCATACAATACTGGTAATAAGTCCTAAACTTATAGATCAAGAGCGGACTCTAGCAAGTCATCATGATCACCCAGTATTTATGACTTATGTCTGATCTCGACATTTATCATACTTTCTAGAGATAGTACGGTAGATTTCAGGACATTCCCAACAATCTCCCACTTGTACTGGAATCCTACACAGGACATTCCCAACAATCTCCCGATTGTACTAGAATCCTACATTCCCTAGTCCTTTTGTCTTAATATCTCGATCTGGCATAAGGCAAGATGCGTGTCATCCTTATATAGCCAGACCATGTTTATCGGACCAGATTTGATACTGACAATGCAAACGACTTGGGCAAGTCCGTTTGGGAATGGCCATTCTCTTACCAGCTATCAAATCTCCGATTGGCCTAGAGATATTACCTCCGTTAAACGGCAGGGACAAATCCCATCTTGTTCCATCACTATGAACTACACAATTCATAATACACCCAACCAAGGTCCGTATAGCTCCCAGTTACGAAACAGCGTTAGACAATGATCAAAGCGTATTACTCCATCTGCAGCCACATGCATGCGAACTCAGGTCTAAGGACTATACTCTATAGTCATATATGAGAACCTTTCATGACACAGATATTAATATCTTGTAGAGTTCTCATCAGCGGGCCATGTCCGGTCATATGTTCCCCTACATATACCTATGTGTCGACTTTGATGCCGCGCATCTATGACCCCTCGAAACTTGGTCATAAGTCTCAACACAATCTAGTCTCAACAGGTTGTTGGTGTTCCAATTTCAACAACCTTCGACTATGGACACTATGATTTATGTCATTTCGTTAAATATGGGGTTTCAGGATCAAGTCTACTCATGTACTTCGATGACCCATATATAATGACATGAATCATTTTGGAACGATTATTTTATATCACAGTTAAAAATAATCCAGAAATAAAATTTCATTAACATTTAAAATGTTTACATGAACCAATCAAAATAACTAAAACAAAAGCCCTCACAACTCCCACTCAAAAAGAGATTACATTTGAATATCTCTAATTCCTACAGCAGCAGTATGCAACTCGTGCTTAGGTCTCGGGAGTGGCTTTGTCAACGGGTCAGCCACGTTCTCATCAGTGGGAACTCTGCTGACCATCACTTCACCTCTATTCACTATATCACGAATCAGGTGATACCTTCTCATAATGTGTTTGGATTTCTGATGATGTCTCGGTTCCTTGGCTTGAGCAATTGCACCATTGTTGTAACAATACAGTGCTAGAGGCTCAGTGGCATTTGGGAATACACCGAGTTCAATCAAGAAGTTCCTTATCCAAACTCCTTCCTTCGCAGCTTCCGAAGCAGCGATGTATTCAGCTTCAGTTGTGGAATCTGCCACGGTGCTCTGCTTGGAACTCTTCCAACTTACTGCACCGCCATTCAGACAGAAGATGTAACCAGACTGTGACCGGAAATCATCTTTATCTGTCTGAAAACTTGCATCCGTGAATCCACTGATTTCAAGCACTTCACTTCCTCCGTAAACCAAGAACTTATCCTTACTATTCCTCAAATACTTCAGGATATTCTTTACGGCAATCCAGTGACTCTCACCTGGATTAGACTGGTACCTACTCGTCATGCTTAGTGCATAAGCAACATCAGGACGAGTACAGATCATGGCATACATGATAGATCCTATAGCCGAAGAATAAGGAATCCTACTCATGCGCTTAAGCTCATCAGGTGTTTTAGGACACTGATCCTTGCTTAGTGTAGCACCATGTATCATTGGCGTGAACCCCTTCTTGGATTTATCCATTCCGAATCGATGCAGGACTTTATCTATATAAGCATCTTGACAAAGTCCAATCAGCTTTTTAGATCTGTCTCTAAAGATTCGGATTCCAAGAACATACGCGGCTTCACCCATGTCCTTCATGGAAAAACAACTTCCCAGCCAGTCTTTAACAGACTTCAGCATTGGAATATCATTTCCAAGAAGCAATATGTCATCGACATATAGGATAAGAAACGCCACTTTGCTCCCACTAGTTTTCTTATACACACATTGTTCCTCTTGGTTTCTGATGAAGTCAAAGTTCTTTATTGCTTCATCAAAATGAAGATTCCAACTCCTCGATGCTTGCTTTAATCCATAAATGGATTTGTGAAGCTTGCATACTTTCCCAGCATTCTTAGGATCAATGTAACCGTCAGGTTGTGTCATATACACATCCTCCTCCAAGATTCCATTCAGGAAGGCGGTTTTCACATCCATCTGCCAAATCTCATAATCATAATAAGCGGCAGTCGCTAGGAGAATCCGAATTGATTTCATCATTGCCACTGGTGAATAGGTTTCATCATAGTCTATACCATGAATTTGCTTGAAACCTTTTGCCACCAACCTGGCCTTGTAAATCTGGACATTTCCATCCATGTCAATCTTCTTCTTGAAGATCCATTTACACTCGATGGCTTTTGCACCAGCAGGTAAATCAACCAGTGAAAACACTCGGTTAGTAGACATGGAGTCCATCTCGGATTCAGTGGCTTCACGCCACTTTAAGGAGTCAGGGCCCATCATGGCTTCTTCAAAGTTCGAGGGTTCATCACCGTCAATGATCAAAAGATCATGGCAATTAGTCACGAGGAATCCCTGATATCTATCGGGTTCGTGACGGATCCTTCCGGATCTTCGAACTTCAGGTACTGTAGGTTCAGGTTCTATTACAACTTCATGTAATTCATCCTGCCGTTCTTCCTCATTAGGTTGAACAGGTTCCTGTCCTTCTTGAATTTCATCAAGTTGTACCTTACTCCCACTATCTTTTCTAGAGAGAAACTCCCTTTCAAGAAAAGTACAATCCCGAGCAACAAAGATTTTGTTCTCGGATCGCAGATAGAAGTAATAAGCCTTGGTATCCCTAGGATAACCAATGAAGTAGCATTTGTCAGATTTTGGTGTAAGCTTGTCTGAGATTAATCTTTTGACATAGGCTTCACAACCCCAAATTCTGAGAAAAGACATTGCTGGAGTTTTTCCAGTCCATATCTCATATGGTGTCTTTGCTACTGCCTTTGATGGCACTCTGTTCAGTGTGAACGTTGTGGTGAGCAAAGCATATCCCCAAAGGGATATAGGAAGGTCTGTGTGACTCATCATGGATCGGACCATATCTAACAATGTCCGATTCCTTCTCTCAGACACACCATTCCACTGAGGTGTTCCAGGAGGTGTGAGTTGGGAGATAATCCCACACTCACTCAGATGATCACGAAATTCCTGGCTCAAGTATTCTCCTCCTCGGTCCGACCGAAGAGCCTTAATACTTTTACCAAGCTGGTTCTGTACTTCATTCTGGAATTCTTTAAACTTTTCAAAGGTTTCCGACTTATGTTTCATCAAGTAGACATATCCATATCTACTGAAATCATCAGTGAATGTAATGAAGTACTGAAAGTTTCCTCTAGCACTTGTGGACATTGGGCCACACACTGTTGGAATTGTGTCCAGTAATCTCGGTACTGTCTCTAGAAAGTAAGAGTATGTCGAGATCAGACATAAGTCATATAATACTGGGGATCATGATGGATTGCTAGAGTCCGCTCATGATCTATAAGTCTTGGACTTATTGCCTTTATTATATGATCCCATATGGGTCACACGCCTAAGCTAACAGGAAAATGTGTTGGAACGGCTTAGCAGAAGTACGACAAAAGTGCCAGGCATTTGTCGTATTAAGAGAGAAAGATTAATGGGTCTGATTAAATCCATGGGATTTAATCAGATTGGTGTTTTTGGCCCATAAGCCCAAAAGGGAAAGAGAAGGCTTTTAATGATCAAAAGCCAAATCTCTTTCTCCCTAACCCGAACCCTAGCCGCGAATCCTCTCTCCCTGCGCCTCTCTCCTCGTGGTCTAGCAGCCATTCCTGTGATCGCGTGTGTGAACCTTTGGAGGATTCATCCCTCGGTGCATCTATCTGATCTCTGACCTGTTCTATTCCTTCCGCTGCAACAAACAGGTAAAAGGTGAGATCATGTAATGTTTCTATTCAAGAGAACCTAGATCTGTATGTTTAGGTTGATATGAATCTGTGAATTACATCAGGATCAACCAAACGATTTCCTACAGTGGTATCAGAGCCATTGGTTCTTAGGATTTCTTGTTTTAGATTCATGTTTAGGTTGTTTATTCTGTTTAGAAGTGTTTTGAATCCATTACTGATAAGAAAAACACTTAAGAAACTGAATTGAATCCTGAACAAACGTATGAATCGCAAAACCGAGCTATATGACTCGGTTGTTTTGCGATCGGCCGAGAAGGAATCGATCGGCTTGGCCGGTTGGTTATCACGGCCGAGAGGAATGGCCGGTTGGGTCGGATCGTCGGATCGATCGCGTCCCGGTCGTGGCTCGTCCCGATCGTTAGACGGATCGCGTCCCGATCATGGATCGTCCCGTTCCGCCTCTCTCATGTCCCGATGCTTGCTTGACGTGCGAGAAAGATCGACCACGATCGCTTGGCGATCGCGTCCGTGATCTCGTCCGGCTCGTCCCGATCGTCGCGTCCCGGCCAAGCATCGACCCGTCCCGAACGTCCCGATGGATCGTCCCGACCGTAGCTGAACATCGCCTCGATCTCGGATCGGTTGGCTCGCGGCTGAGCGGCTGGACGATGGTTTCTTGGGAAGGAAGCTAGGTCACGACCAACTCGGTTTGGTTCGTGACCAAATCGGTTCGGTTCAAGGCTCGGTTCAAAACTTAATTAAAATCCTCGTTCTGGTTTAATAAACAGATTTTAATAATTTTATTAAATCTGGTTAAACCGGGATAAGAAATCCAATGTCGAAAGAAATATTGGATTTAGTGCCTAAACCAGGAATTTCTAATTTGATTTGGTTGGACCAAATAAATTGAGAAATTCCGGTTTAGTAAATAACCGGTTGACAATTGTGGTCATCGTAGTAATTAAAACTTGGTTAGACCAGTTTTAATGAACCAGACCGGTTATGTCAATTAATTGGACAATTGGGTCATGTCTTGGACATGGACCAATTCTTGGGCCTCGGGCCAAGAAGTTAAAACAATTGGGCCAGTTATTTGAGTCTTTCTTCAGATTAAATTTAAAATCTATTTTATAAAATTATAAAGTCGTTTTTAAATTAAAGTTTCCGAAATTTTGAAATTAGAAAGTTTCTTAAAATAGAAGTTTCTGAATTTGCGGGTTTTGGATTTTAAGAAATTTCTAAAGTTAGAAAGTTTCCGTTTTTAGAAAGTTTCCAATTTTAGAAAGTTTCCAAAAATAGTAGGTTTCCAAAAATGGAAAGTTTCCCGAAATAGTAATCTTCTATTTTGGGAATGATTTTTTAAATAAACCTACGAACCTCAAATAATATCAAGCGTTGGATGTCTTGTCCAGGCTATGTCAGCTGTCGAAGCCCATTCAATTGCATTCATGGCCTTACAGTGTGAGGGTGTCTGCTTTTGCGTGGGTAAGACGGTTTGTGATTCATAAATGTCATTGGGAGTCCCAGACATTAATGATTACATGACTGTATAGTCCGGTTTTCTTGACTAGGCCATCGGGAGTCCCGGGCCTTGAGACATCAGAGTGGATTGGGCCTCGGGCCCAGATTCACAACCAAGAGTTATATCACGGATATAATTAGCCGATATAGGGCTTACCGATATAAGCTAAGGTTTGGTGACGGCCAGTGGCCCACTTTAATCTTAGTTATATGTGGATCTTGGAATCATTATATTCTATTGAGGGTAACTGATGTTATTGAATATAATGCGTGATTAATCATATTAAATTTTAATATGAGATTAGTCATTTTGAACATAATAACTAATAACCTTTTTATTTATATATTTCAGATATGACTACTACAAGCACACAAAACACATTCTCGATCCGGTCTGTTCTCGAGAAGGAGAAGCTGACTGGAACGAACTTCCTGACGTGGTCAAGGAACTTGAGGCTGGTCCTCAAGCACGAGAAGAAGGATTATGTCCTTCGAGATCCCCTCCCCGAGAGGCCTCTTGCCAATGCTGCCAGGACTCTGCACAATGCTTGGGAAAAGCATTCGTCAGATGAAAATGATGTCTATTGCCTGATGTTGGTGACAATGACTCCTGAGCTGCAAAAACAGTTCGAAAGTGTATTGTCTCCCATCGAGATAATGGCAAGCCTGAAATCGCTTTTTCAGGAGCAGGCTAGGACTGAGAGGTTCCAGACAGTTAAGAACCTCTTGGACTGTAAGTTGGCTGCGAATGCGGCAGTGAGTCCTCATGTCTTGAAGATGATGGGTTATCTCGATCATCTTCAGAAACTCGACTGCCCAATCAGCCAGGAACTTGCCTGCGACATCATTCTGCAGTCTTTACCTGCAAGCTATGATCAGTTCATTCTGAACTTTAACATGCATGGCTTGAGTAAGACACTACCTGAGCTTCACGGAATGCTCAAGACTGCAGAGCCCAACTTGAGGAAAACCGCCAAGGACCCCAATGTGCTTATGGTGCAAAAGGGCAAGGGGTTTAAGAAATCCTCTGCTAAGGATAAGGGAGCGGCCAAGGCTGTCCAAGTCGCGGACAAGGACACGCCAAAGCCCAAGCCCAAGTCCAAGGCTGGGCCAACTGACATGTGCAGGTTCTGCAAAGAACTGGGGCATTGGAGAAGAGATTGTAAGAAATTCCAAGAAGGTCTAAAGGAATTGAAGAAGAAGACTTTCGAGACTTCTTCATCAGGTATTTTTGTTATAGAAGTTAATACAACTACTTCTGATAATACCTCATGGGTCATGGATACTGGTTGTGGGCCTCATATTTGTACTAATATGCAGGCACTCAGCAACAGTAGAAGGCTGAAGCAAGGACAAGTGGAGCTACGAGTTGGGAATGGAGCGAAAGTTTCAGCACTAGCTGTAGGCACATACTTGTTGTCTTTACCTTCGGGATTGATTTTAGAACTGAATAATTGTTATTTTGTACCTGCTATAAGCAGAAATATTATTTCAATTTCTTTGTTGGATTTGGAAGGTTATGATTTTTCAGTTAAGAATAAATTATGTTCCTTCAATCGCAACAATTTGTTCTATGGTTCTGCCCCTCTTACGAATGGGCTTTACATACTCGATCAATCCGCGCCAATTTATAACATTAATACAAAACGGTTTAAACCTAATGAGGAAAACCGAACTTTTCTATGGCATTGTCGTTTAGGGCACATCAGCGAGAAACGCATCAAGAGGCTCCATTCGAATGGACTTCTTGGCTCATTTGACTTTGAGTCATGTGAGAAATGCGAATCATGCATGATGGGCAAAATGACACGGGCCCCCTTTAATAAACCTAACGAGAGGGCCAGTGACTTATTGGGCCTGATACACACTGATGTGTGTGGCCCAATGTCCACAAATGCAAGAGGAAACTATCAGTACTTCATTACCTTCACTGATGATTTCAGTAGGTATGGATATGTTTATTTGATGAAACATAAGTCTGAATCTTTTGAGAAGTTCAGAGAATTCCAAAATGAAGTACAGAACCAACTTGGCAAAAGCATTAAGGCTCTTCGGTCCGACCGAGGAGGAGAATACTTAAGCCAGGAATTCAGTGATCATCTGAGAGAGTGTGGGATCGTATCCCAACTCACTCCTCCTGGAACACCTCAATGGAATGGTGTGTCTGAGAGGAGAAATCGGACCTTATTGGATATGGTTCGATCTATGATGAGTCACACAGACCTTCCAATATCCCTTTGGGGATATGCTCTGCTAACAGCAGTGTTCACTCTAAACAGAGCGCCATCAAAAGCAGTAGCAAAGACACCATATGAATTATGGACTGGAGAAGCTCCAGTGCTGTCTTATCTAACAATTTGGGGTTGTGAAGCCTATGTTAAGAGATTAATCTCAGATAAGCTTACACCAAAATCTGATAAATGCTACTTCATTGGTTATCCACGGGAAACCAAGGCTTATTACTTCTATCTACGTTCCGAGAACAAGATCTTTGTTGCCCGGGATTGTAACTTTCTTGAGAGGGAGTTTCTCTCTAAGAAAGACAGTGGGAGTAAGGTACTGCTTGAAGAAATTCAAGATGAACAGGATACTGCTCAACCTAATGAGGAAGAGCAGCAGGAGGACCTACAAGAAATTGTAGAGCCTGAACCTGTAGTACCTGAAGTTCGAAGATCCGGGAGGATCCGTCACGAACCCGAGAGATATCAAGGATTCCTCGTGACCGACTGTCATGATCTTTTGATCATTGATGGTGATGAACCATCGAACTTCAATCAAGCCATGATGGGCCCAGATTCCTCTAAGTGGCGCAAGGCCACTGATTCCGAAATGGACTCCATGTCGGTCAACCAAGTGTTTTCGTTGGTTGACTTACCCGCTGGTGTAAAAGCCATCGAGTGCAAATGGATCTTCAAGAAGAAGATTGACGTGGATGGAAATGTCCAGATTTATAAAGCCAGGTTGGTGGCAAAAGGTTTCAGACAAGTTCACGGTGTGGACTACGATGAAACCTATTCACCAGTGGCTATGATGAAATCTATTCGGATTCTACTAGCAACTGCAGTTTTTCATGATTATGAAATTTGGCAGATGGACGTGAAAACCGCCTTCCTGAATGGTATTCTGGAAGAGGATGTGTATATGACACAACCTGATGGTTACATAGATCCAAAGAATGCTGGAAAGGTATGCAAGCTTCATAAATCCATTTATGGATTGAAGCAAGCATCGAGGAGCTGGAATCTTCGTTTTGATGAAGCGATCAAGCAATTTGACTTCATCAGAAACGAAGAAGAACAATGTGTGTATAAGAAATCTAGTGGGAGCAAGATTGTATTTCTTATTCTGTATGTCGATGACATACTGCTTCTCGGAAACGACGTTCCAATGCTGAAGTCTGTAAAGGACTGGCTTGGAAGTTGTTTTTCCATGAAAGACATGGGTGAAGCCGCATACGTTCTTGGAATTAGGATCTATCGGGATAGACCTAAGAGGCTGATAGGCTTGTGTCAAGACTCATACATTGACAAAGTCCTACAAAGATTCAGCATGAAAGATTCCAAGAAGGGCTTCACGCCAATGGTGCATGGCACAACGCTAAGCAAGAATCAGAGCCCTACGTCGGCTGCTGAGCTTGAGCGCATGAAGAATATTCCTTATGCATCTGCAATAGGATCTGTCATGTATGCCATGATCTGTACTCGTCCTGATGTTGCTTATGCATTGAGCATGACGAGTAGATACCAGTCAAATCCAGGTGAAAACCATTTGATTGCCGTAAAGAATATCTTGAAGTATCTAAGACATACTAAGGATAAGTTCTTGGTGTACGGTGGAAGTGATGTGCTTAAAGTCAGTGGATTCACGGACGCAAGTTTCCAGACAGACACAGATGATTTCCGGTCACAGTCCGGTTATGTCTTTTGTCTGAATGGCGGTGCAGTAAGTTGGAGAAGCTCCAAGCAGGACACCGTTGCTGATTCCACTACAGAAGCTGAATATATCGCCGCCTCGGAAGCAGCGAAGGAAGCTGTTTGGATACGAAAGTTCATTATGGAACTAGGTGTGATACCAGATGCGGCTGAGCCTCTGGCACTGTTTTGTGACAACAATGGCGCTATAGCTCAGGCAAAGGAACCAAGATCACACCAGAAATCCAAGCATGTTCAAAGAAGATATCACTTGATACGTGACATCGTTAATAGAAAGGAAGTCAAGATCAGCCGAGTTCCGACAGATGATAATGTCGCTGATCCGTTGACAAAGCCACTCCCAAGGCCTAAGCTCGAGTTCCTGACTGAAGCTGTAGGCATTAGAAACATTGAAATGTAATCTAAATTTGAGTGGGAGTTTTGTGAGCTTTATTTTAGTTATTTGATATGTTCTTGTAAAACATTATTTTATGTTTTAATGAAATTATTATTTCAAGATTATTTTAACTGTGATGAAATAATCGTTCCAAAATGATATGAAGCATTTTATAGGTCATCGAAGTAAGTGACTTGATCTTGAGTCATCAAAGTCATTTAGCTTGATCATGAGGCCCTATATTTGATAAATGTTTTATATCATCCTGTCCCTAGTCGAAGGTTGTTGAAACTGGAACACCAACAACCATGTGAGACTGGATTGGTACGTGACTTATGACAAAGTCTCAGTGTGTCATAGATGCGCGGCATCAAAGTCAGTACATAGGTGTATGTTGGGAACATACGACCGGACAAGACCCGCTTATAAGAACTCTTCAGGATATTTATATCTGTGTCATAAGAGATTCTTACTACGACTATAGAGTATAGTCCTTAGACCTGAGTTCACATGCATGTGACTGCACATGGACTGATGTACTTTGATCATTGTCTAACGCTATCGTTCTGTGATAGCTATAAGGACCTTGTTTGGGTACATCATGAAATGAGTAGTTTACAGTGATGGAACAAGATGGGATTTGTCCCTCCAATATAAATGGAGTGAATATCTCTAGGCCAATCGGAGATTTGAATACTGGAAAATGCATGGCCATGCTCAAACGGACTTTCCCGAGTCGTTTGGATTGTCAGTATCAAATCAGAGTCCGATGAACAAGATTAGGCTTTATAAGGATGACACTAATCTTGCCTTATGACTAATCGAGATATTGAGACAAAAGGATTATGAATACTGAGATTCCAGTACAAGTGGGAGATTGTTGGAATTGTGTCCAGTAATCTCGGTACTGTCTCTAGAAAGTAAGAGTATGTCGAGATCAGACATAAGTCATATAATACTGGGGATCATGATGGCTTGCTAGAGTCCGCTCATGATCTATAAGTCTTGGACTTATTGCCTTTATTATATGATCCCATATGGGTCACACGCCTAAGCTAACAGGAAAATGTGTTGGAACGGCTTAGCAGAAGTACGACAAAAGTGCCAGGCATTTGTCGTATTAAGAGAGAAAGATTAATGGGTCTGATTAAATCCATGGGATTTAATCAGATTGGTGTTTTGGGCCCATAAGCCCAAAAGGGAAAGAGAAGGCTTTTAATGATCAAAAGCCAAATCTCTTTCTCCCTAACCCGAACCCTAGCCGCGAATCCTCTCTCCCTGCGCCTCTCTCCTCGTGGTCTAGCAGCCATTCCTGTGATCGCGTGTGTGAACCTTTGGAGGATTCATCCCTCGGTGCATCTATCTGATCTCTGACCTGTTCTATTCCTTCCGCTGCAACAAACAGGTAAAAGGTGAGATCATGTAATGTTTCTATTCAAGAGAACCTAGATCTGTATGTTTAGGTTGATATGAATCTGTGAATTACATCAGGATCAACCAAACGATTTCCTACACACACGTCAGTATGTATCATGCCCAATAGTTCACTGGCCCTTTCTGTGGGTTTATTGAAAGGGGCCCGTGTCATTTTGCCCATTAGGCAAGATTCACATTGCTCACAAGACTCAAAGTCAAATGAGCCCAAGAGTCCATTTGAATGGAGCCTCTTGACGCGTTTCTCACTAATGTGCCCCAAACGACAATGCCAGAGAAACGCTTCATTTTCTTCGTTAGATTTGAACCGTTTTGTATTTATGTTATATACTGGAGCAGATTGATCCAGCATGTACAGCCCATTTATAAGAGGGGCACAGCCATAGAACATATCATTGAGATTAAAGGAACACAATTTATTCTTAATAGAAAAATCAAATCCTTGCAAATCCAACAATGAAACTGAAATGATATTTCTGCTTATAGCAGGTACAAAATAACAATTCTCAAGTTCTAAAATCAATCCAGAAGGTAAAGACAACAAGTAAGTGCCAACGGCCAGTGCTGGAACCTTCGCTCCATTGCCAACCCGCAACTCTACTTGCCCTTGCTTCAACCTTCTACTGTTGCTGAGCGCCTGCATATTAGTACAAATATGAGCCCCACATCCAGTATCTAATACCCAAGTGGTATTATCAGAAGTAGTAGTATTTACTTCAATAACAAAAATACCTGAAGATTTAGTCTCCAAGGACTTCTTCTTCTTCAGACTTTCCTGGTATTTCTTACAGTCCCTGCGGTAATGCCCTGCCTCTTTACAAAAGTGACAGATGTCAGAAGGCCCAACTTTGGACACGGGCTTGGGCTTGGCGTTTTCATTGCCAACTACTTTGCCCTTTCCCTTGTCTGCAGCGGATTTCTTGAAACCCTTGCCCTTCTGCACCATGAGTACAGACGACTCCTTGGTTTTCTTCAGATTCGGTTCTGCAGTCTTCAGCATACCATGTAGCTCAGGCAAAGTCTTTATCAACCCATGCATATTATAGTTCAAAATGAACTGGTCATATGCAGGAGTAAGAGACTGCAGAACGATATCACAAGCAAGCTCTTGGCTTATAGGACAGTCGAGCCTAGTCAAATGATCGAGATAACCCATCATTTTCAGAACATGTGGGCTCACTGCTGCATCCTTAGCCATTTTACAGTCCAAGAGATTCTTAACAGTTTGGAATCTCTCTGTACGAGCCTGCTCCTGAAACAACGCTTTCAGATTTGCCATCAGCTCCATGGGACAAGTCAGGCCTTCCCACTGCATCTGCAGTTCGGGAGCCATTGTCGCCAACATCAGGCAAATCACGTCATTAGCATCTGAAGAATGCGTATCCCAAGCATTCTTCACAGCTTGTGCGGCATTATTCGCAGGTCTAGGAGAGAGAGCTCTTTCAAGGACATAAGCCTTCTTCTCCTGCCTGAGCACAAGTCTCAGATTCCTGGACCAGTTCAGGAAGTTTGATCCGTTCAGTTTGTCCTTCTCAAGGGCAGACCGGATCGAGAAAGTGTTTTGTGTTGTTGTGCTTGACATAGCTGAAATATGAGACAATAGAGATTTTAGTTATTAAGTTCATTAAAAGAGCAATCTTAACAACTTATAAGAAAACTCGCATTGCATTCAAAATTTCTTTGTTTAACCTCATAAGAATGCAATGATTCCGAGACCCATGTTCAGCTAAATCCAAAGTGGGCCACTGGCCGTCACCCGGAATTAGCTTTACTTGGTAAGCATACACACAGCTAGTTATATCTCATATAACTCTCGGTTGTGAATTGGACCCGAGGCCCAAATTCACCAGATGTCTCAAGGCCCGAGACTCCCGATGGCCCAGTCAAGGAAACCAATCTCTTACAGTCAAATAATCACTAAAGTCTGGGACTCCCAATGAAATTAGTGACTATATACTACTTTACTTACGCGAAAACAGATACCTCACACTGTAAGCCATATATGTAATCGAATAAGCGTTAAGTAGCTGACAAGATTGGAAAGACATCAAACTTGATATTGTTTTTGAGGATTTTAAGTTTTATTTCCAAAAATAGAAGATTACTATTTTGGGAAACTTACTTATTTTAGAAACTTTCTAAATTTAGTAACATACTAAAAATAGAAATTTCTAATTTAATATTTTATAAATATTTTGGGTTGGGTCACAAATTATAGGCCCAATTCTTGGTCCAAGACCATAGAATTCCAGTTGGCCCAATAATTTGATATAACCGATCCGGTTTATTAATTCTGGTCCAAGACCAAATTAACTATCAAAACCATCGGTTATTTACTAAACCAGACCAACTCTAAATTATTTGGTCCAACCAAATCAAACTTAGACCAGCCTTCGGTTTAGGTTAAAATTCAATTTTTGAATTTCAATCCGGTTTAATCAGAAATTAAATAATACCATGTATTAAATAATTTCCAGCAAACCGCGATTCGGGTTAACGGCTTAAACCATACATTAATTAAATAATTAATGAACATACATTAAATCACGCTAACCTTAACAAACGAGATCTTTATAATATCTTATGATTCAAATTCGATTAAGATCACATTAACTAGAAACATAGCGAACCTAATGTTTCATAATTATCAAACAAGCAAAGTCAATAATTAATTTGAGCACAGTCAAACGATCGTGATAACAACAATAGACAAACACGAATTGACCTTTTCCAATAACAATCACTTATACGAAGCTTAACAAAACGATGGCTAGGGTTTTTAAAGTCAACATCCAAGATGCGATTAACAAGCGATTATTACAAAGCTTATGATCACTACAAGAAAACTGGGTATTGATAGCACATGAGGATAGCACGATTTCATTAAGTGCTATTATAAAAGATATGCTGGACTGGGGTACTCTATTACAACATTATATCAATGCTGTCCCGTAATTTCACTTTAGCGGGAAGTAAAAAATGAGATTTGGAGCTTATTTTTGCTATGTATTTGGTTTCCCTCTCAAACACTTAGCAAAATATTAAAGTTGCCTTACTTTTTTTCCTCTACTGGTTTTCATATATTCTTGTTTTTTTAAACGACACTCAGCTCTTTAAGGAACAAAAATCTCAAGAACTTAGACAACCTCTGCATACTCCATCGTCGATTCAATGATAGGAAATTCTCTTCTACCTCCCGACAGCCTCTCTCCCTCATCTCTCTCTCTATCTCTTTCTGATTATGAGCATATCTTCTCGAGATTCACCTCTAATCCCTCTCCTCCCCAGATTCGCCTGCTCCAATCTATTAAGGTTTTGGACGAAGAAGAAGAGCAAGTGTATCTCGACTCTCCTCGTTTCGATTGAGCAAATGGGTAATTTATTGTTCCTCTTTTCTTATTGTTTCAATTCTCTGTTCAAATCTAGATTGTTTAATGGTCTCACAAGCCCTCTCCCAAGATGACAATGACCGGGTACTTTCTCTTATGCCATTCCCTAACCCTAATTTCGTCTAATAGATAGAAAATGTGGATTTTCAGTACAATCGAAGATGATATAATAGTACAGCCGTATTGATTTTTGTTATGTCTATTGCTTATTTTTCTCGTGCTTGGTTATTGGCTACTTTTGTACAACCTCTCACCATCTTCCTGTTATTTTTTTTCAATTGGTTTGTTAGATGTTGTGCTTTATCTTTGTGAGAAAGAGCATGTAGAAGGTGGTATGATATTCCAGCTGCTGGAGGATTTGACGGAGATGTCGACTATGAAAAACTGTAAAGATGTCTTTGGTTATATTGAAAGCAAACAAGATATATTGGGCAAGGTTTGTTTTAAGATGAAATCAAAATTTTCCTCTTTGTAGTAGTTGTATGAGTATCTTGTCTTTCGACTTTGGATGTTACATTATTGCAGCAAGAGCTTTTTGCACGTGGAAAACTTGTTATGTTGAGGACTTGAAACGGTACTTCTTTTTTCTTTCCATTTGTCATTTAGAGAACAATATTGATTTCTGTTATTATCTAGTATCTACATGACAATATTTTGTGATTATTAAACATCAGTTCATGTTGTTGCTCTAGTCAAACCTACTGGTAATTGAAGGTGATAGACGTTTCATTTGAGAAGGTTATGAGTGGGATGTTGGTCACTTTCGTGGGGCTCGTAGACCTGTAGTTGATTGCTTTCGGAACACTTCTTTTGGGCTACTGATGACAAGGTACAACTAATCATAAACTATGGAAGATAAATATACTTATTTACAACCTGTAGAGTTAGGTACCATGATCATACAAGTCTCTTCTGTTGGTTCTTATAACAGTGGATAATTTTGACTATACATCTACTCTATACTCTATAGGAAGCTCCTTCAGACCCTTTGATAAATGTTGACAAGGAAAACACAGATATACTGATGTACTGCACTTGAGGTATACATTGCGATGTATATTCAACAGTTTTAAGGTAGTACTGTGGCTTCTACTCCAATTAACATCTCCTCCGAAAAAGGCTTTCCCAAATAACTTTCTTGTGGTGTGCTTGTTCAGTACCCTGGAACTAAAGGTGTAGTGTTGGACTATGGTGAGTTTGTGAAGAATGCTCATGCCAATGGTGTTAAAGCTGTGATGTTGGGTTTGACAATGTTGAAACCTCCTGGAGAATTTGGTGCTGATAGCATAGTTGGCTCGGCGTAAAGGTTCTGGTGTACCGATGGGTTATGGTGACCCTGATTAGCTTAGCAAATAACCTGAATGGGACTACCCGGATTCACTCACGAAGTCACGAGCCTTTCAAAACTGATAAATATGTGAGTGGTTGTTCTGTCTCTTGTCTTCTTCTCTGTTCTCTTCAGTATTCTTTAACGCTATTGCTTGGAACAACATAAGGATATAGACGTGAGGTGTTTGTAGATGTTGCGGGTCTGTAAAATTTAATAATCGATCTTTCATGTTTCTATTTTCGTAGAAACTTAAAAGGTTGTCTTTTTTACTTACCATTCTTTTGATTTCAGGTGAAGTGGACATAAGCATTTCGTTTGGACAGCTGAGAATATTTTCATGGAGAAAGATTCAGTTGGGTACAAATGAGTCCAGAGAGAAGAACATTCTTGGACAAGGAGGCTTTGGGAAAGTTTACAAAGGTGTGCTTTTGGATGGCACCAAAGTTGCTGTGAAAAGATTTGACTGATTTCAAACATCCAGGAGGAGAAGAAGCTCTCCAGAGAGAAGTTGAGATGATAAGTGTAGATGTTCATAGGAATCTTCTTCGCCTTATAGGCTTCTGCACAACACGAACTGAACGCCTTTTGGTGTATCCGTTCTTGCAGAATCTAACTTTTCATATCGCCTAAGAGGTAAGAACGTTGCAAACTTTACTTTGTTGGTTTAAACTTTTTGTATGATAATATGCAGATATTAAACGAGGCGAGCTAGTTCTTGATTGGTTCAGGAGGAAAATTTTTGCTCTAGGTGCAGCTCAAGGACTTGAATATCATCATGAACATTGCAACCCAAAGATCATATATCGAGACGTAAAGGCTGTGAATACTAGATGAAGATTTTGAAGCAGTGGTTGGTGATTTTGGTTTAGCCAAGTTGGTAGATGTTAGATGGAAGTGAGTTAATATGTTTGTTTGATCAATACCATGTTTTAGTTATATACATTTGGTTGATTAGTTTTCAGTTGTTTCAGACCCTTGTAATTGGTGATGGTGTTAAAACATACAAAATCATGATTTTGATTTTAGGGTATATTTAGGGGTTAGGGGTTGAAATATTATTTGTTTGTAATTCTTGAAATATTATAAGTTTAATTTTAATAACATAATCTTTAAAAAAAAATCAAATCATATAAAAATAAATGTCTCATAAATGTATGAATATAGTGTCTAAACCGTATATTTATAACCCTAAACCTTATATTCCATTAAAAGTTTTAATATAGTGTATTGGAATATAGGGTTTAGGGTTTATGATATTGGAATGTCTTAAACCCTAAACCTATAATAAAATATCTTAAACCCTAAATCTTAAACATATATTCTAATATAGGGTCTATGGTTTAGGGTTTAGGGTTTAAGGTATTGGAATATTTTGTTTATAATTACAAACATAATCCATTTTGAACTATAAACATTAACTCTAAATCCTAACTCCTAATCCATTTGTAAATCAAAAACTTAATTATCAAATCCTAAATTATGAACTATAACCATTAAATTTTATTCTCAAATATATTATGAATCCTAAGTCTTCCATCTCAAATTCAAAAACCCCTAATCATATAAAAATATATCAAGTATAAAATATTTAACCTCATACCTAAATTTAAACCATAAACTTATACCCTAAACATGCATAAATCATAATTTTACACTTAAATTTCAAACTCTTAAAATATAACATTTACTTAGCTTTTTTCAAATAATTTTTACTTAACTACTAAATACAATTTGGCCAAATTTAGACTAAAAAATCATTATAGAGCCATTTTTTAAAGAAAATTTTAGGTAAATACACTAAACTCTAAACTAATACCCTAAATTCCAAATTTATACTATGCCCTAAACCCTAAAGCCACAAAATATTTCATTAATAATGTAAATAAAATATTTTATAAAAAAAATTTAAAAGAGAAAAAAAACAAATAAATTTTCAATTTTTTCATTGAGCGCTAATTTAAAATATTTTGACTTAGGTAGAAAATTTCACCAATTCCCTCCCCTCTCTTTCTCCTTCACGAAGACACTCATTATCAGAAAAAAGGAAACACGATTCGTTCCTCTCTTCTGTCTTCTCTCGTCTCTGGTTTCTTTAACGGCGACCATGATTTTCTTCTATTACCACAGTCCTTCTCCTTCACTGGTACTTCTCCTTCACCGCGTCATCGGGTCAAAGAGAAATCGTGGTCTTATGCCATGTATTTCAATCAAGCAAGGTTAGTGTGCTTGAGTCTCTATGGTTCTCGCAAAAAAATTGAAGCTTTTATACTTGATTTGATTCTTTTTCGTTTGTGTTATTGTGCAAGTGAAGTTAGGGTTTTGTCTCTCTATCTACATCTCATCGGGCGGTTCTGTATCAAAGTTAGGGTTTTTGGATTCTGTATTGATGGGATTTGATGATCTTCGTCTCGTTAATATTGATCAAATTGACTCAAATCAAATCGATTGATTCTCGTTTTTGTTTTCTTCAGGCAAAAACTCACACATGAACAAAGGAGCTCACAGATACAACAACCTCGCTGCTGCTCTCGAAGACACGATCACTCCACCTGTGAAAGTCGAACACACACAGCTCTTAATCGGCGGAAAATTCATTGATTCAGCCTCAGGTCGGAGATTTTTCGAAATTGCTCACTAGTGTATATCGAGTCATAATTCTTACATTTACATTGAATGATGATGATGATATAATTACTGTCTTTACAGGAAAAACTTTCCCCACTTTGGATCCAAGAACTGGAGAAGTGATAGCTCAGGTGGCTGAGGGTGATGTAGAAGACGTGAACCGTGCGGTTTTAGCTGCACGCAAGGCCTTTGAGGAGGGACCATGGTCCATGGCCTCAAATGACAGCTTATGAACAATCTGCCAAGATTGAAGTGCCTATGCTTGCTAGTGTTCCGGTACTATGCTAGTGAGTGAAACCAAAGACAAAATCATTAATGTATATTGTATGATTTTCTTGATTTCTTTACGGATTTGTATGTTTGTTATATTGGATGATTTTCTCAGGTTGGGCAGACAAGATTCATGATATGACGGTTCCAGGAGTTGGTTCACACCATGTGCAAACACTCCACGAGCCCATAGTGGTTAACTAGTGGCTTTTGAGAAAATAATACATGTCCTTTTGAGGCAAAGTTCAGAGCTTTGAATGTGATTTGTGGGTTACTCTATCTTGCTCAATGGTTTCATTATGGTTTATGAGACTTCCCTTGCTGTGTATAGACAACAATCGGATATAGCTAGACTTGAAGCTAAAGTTGAGAGGCTTGATGCGCAACTCCAACACAAGGACAGGGAAATTGCAACAATTATCAGAACAGTGAGTCTCATCAAGTTTCAGTTGATATGACTTTTCTGCTTAGACTTTTGATTGATTGTGGGTTCACTCGTTGGACAGGAAGAAAAAAACACAGCAGCTTTGAAGTCCCACATTGAAAAGCTACACCAGGAGAGAATCAAGATCAGGAATGGAGATTATGAATTTACTACAGGTCCTTTGCTAGCTTCCGATCCTTAATTACGAGTATTGGACATTCCACTTGACTGATAATCTGATGTTCTTATATAGAAAGAAGGGAGGCAGCGTGGGACCTAAAATGGCAAGAAGACTGATACTGACTTCTACAAGCGATGGCATTTTCTTACTTTGTTTCAGTTATTGTGGTGAATCAAGACAATGCCAATGGTGAAGATGATGTAAAAGCTGTAGTGGGCAAGCGAAGGCATCCATGGATGGTGGGGAGTGGAATGGAGATGTGGTTGCTAGAGTTTCTGAGATTTTTTGTTAAGAGGTGTTTAAGAATGGTGGAAGAGAAAAAGACTCAATTCATGGAGAATTCACAACTGTGGGATCAGACTTGGCGTATCGGTTGGTATTTAACAGACTTGTGTATTGTTTGTTATTAACACTTGGTTATTAATAAAATATTTTTTTTCTAAACTTATCTTGAATATTTTTGTATATAAACCCAATTGATACAAAATATAAATAATCATAATCGAATATGGCTTGGCTCGGCTATAAAATATTTTAATACGGCTCACAATAATACAACAAATTAAAAAAGTTATTACAAAATATAAGATAACGAAAAAATGGTGCTACATTTAAATATATCAAAGCGAAAAATTAGAGCTACTATAAAATGTAAAATGGCACTAATAGGTTGTTGTTATAAACAATATAATAGCTATGAATTTCGCGCTATAATAGATCGTGATATAATAGCAGGAGAAATTTGCGCTATAGTAGGAGCGAGGTCTAAGATAGCTCCTCATGTCATGGCTAACATTAAAACGCTGTAATAGGCATATTATAGCGTTTCCACTGTGCTAACAATGTGCATTTTTCTTGTAGTGGATTACGACTTTAAACAATCATTATGATCCAAATTACAAGAATCTAATGAACCTATGCTCTGATACCACTGAAGGATTATGGTGTTTTTCAAGGTTTAATTCTCGTATTACAACCTAACATATAATCTTAACAGATCTAGGTTCTTGCAAAACGAATCATAAAACCAAACCTGTAACATTACCTATTGATTGCACAGCGGATTGATGGTAATGACAAGATCAGTCTAGAACAGATGAATCACCTATTCCTCCTTGAGTATCCACACTCTTACAAGCAAGGGATGGCTGCTAGACCAAAGAGATGGATCAGATCAGAAAGAGAGAGTTAGAGAGAGAGAGAGACTCGCGGCCACAGAGGAGAAAATCGCAAGGATGCTTAATCCCTTAGGGTTTTCGAATCCTTAACCTCTCATTAATGGGCCCAAGTCATTAGACTAATGGCTCATTAATCTTTTGGGCCCAAGACACAAATCAGACAAAAGCCTGCATTTTGTCTGGCCCAATTCTCTGATCCAATACAGTAAATGCCACTGCATCTTACCGTATTTATTCCATTTAACTTTCCCGTTAGCTATGGTGTGTGACCCTTCGGGATCATACAATACTGGTAATAAGTCCTAAACTTATAGATCAAGAGCGGACTCTAGCAAGTCATCATGATCACCCAGTATTTATGACTTATGTCTGATCTCGACATTTATCATACTTTCTAGAGATAGTACGGTAGATTTCAGGACATTCCCAACACCAACAACTCGTTAATAGACGGTTATGAATCCTTCTTCAAAATGATCACTTTGTTTAACCTTTGGTAGTCGATGCGAAACTTGAAACTTATGTCCTTCTTCTTGACAACCAACATTAATGCTATCGACAACGAGCTACTAGGTCTAATAGACCCTTTGATACTAAAATCCTCTGTTTGTTTTTTTTTTCACTAGAGATTTTAATAATCCTAACTTAGTGGTAAATGCATCTCTTTGGATTGGTTTAAATATGAGTACATATTCTACTGCCGCTGTGATAAGGTGATTCTATTAAGACAAACTAATGTTAAAATATCATACAAGAAACACAATTTCATAAACTTACTTGCTCAAGTGCGGTACTGCCGGTGTGGTTTTACTTTCATAAAAACCCCTTTCCCAAAAAAAAAATTTAAAATACTTAAGGTGACCCTCCAAATTGGAATCGGAGTGGCCTTTAACCTAGGCTCTGATACGACTTGTAACGCTCGTCCCGCTTACTTGGCGGAGACGGCAAGTCACCTAAAAATATAACATTGTTTTATATGTAAAAAAATATATTTTTGAATTATATATAAAATACAAAATACAAATAAAATGTACAAATCCCAGTAAAATCAGCATCCGGACAAATACCACCTTGAGCCGCTAGTCTGCAACTGATTATCTCCTGAAAAGGTTTAAGTAAAGGGGGGTGAGCAACAAGTTACTCAGTGTTGATGTTATCTAAGGAACCTGAATACTCGAAAAACAATAGGTACTTATACACACTAAACCAAAAAATAGATCATACTTCACTCAAATTAATTATTCTTAACATTTCACAACACAATCACTTATCATACTTTACACATTTCACCACATAATCACTTATTCATACTTTACACATTTCACCACATAATCACTTATTCATACTTTACACTTTCCACATTATTAACTTAACATTTCACTTTTTTACTTAACTTTTTACTTATTTACTTAATTTTTCATATTCTTTACTGACGGCGGAGCCAACCCCTTTCACGCGTTTTGGGTATGGAACCTCCCCGTCATCGGCCCTTTACGGCCTATTGGACTGCAACGGGCTAACATACGCAATCGTCCGCAGTCCAATAAAACAAGCTCTGAAACGGGCTAACAGATGCGATAGTCCGCAGAGCTAACATCACAGCATGGACTACAATGGGCTTACATACGCGGTCGTCCGTAGTCCAACAAACAAAGTTCTGCAACGGGCTAACGTACGCGATCGTCCGCAGAACTATCATTAACTTTTACCATACTTTACCATTATTAACTTTTACCATACTTTACCATCATTAACTTTTTCATACTTTACTATCATTAACTTTTATCATAGTTTAATATCATTAACTTTTACCATAATTTTTTTACTTAGCATCATACATACAACCAACCAATTTCTAATTCAAGACTTAGCATGCATAAACACATATTGGTAAACTAGTATTGAATTACTTAGATACCACCCGCACCTTAGCGTTTTCGGGTCGACGGAAAAATAACGGTTGAAGCGGTTGGAAAGTAGCGTTTCGAGCGGTTGCGGTTGGAATACTAGTTTTGGTGACTGGAAGTTATGGTTTACACTACTGGAGTTTTTCGGTTGAAGAAATCGCGTTTAAAATCTGCGATTGACAAAAATAGTGTTTCGGGCGGTTTAACAAATAATGGTTTTCGCTCAACTTGTAGATCAGTTTTCAGGAGCATCATACCTCCAAATGATGATCCGTAACTTGTTGTGGATTCCTTGCAGCAAGATCTATCCCGACATATATAGATCGCAACCGAAATAAGTCCTACTATGTCCTTACCCGAAACTGGAATTATAGTATTTCTGCAAAAATGTTTTAAAACAGTTTCGACCACTCTTATTCAAACGACTATAACTCGCGAACCATACCTCCAAACGTAGCAAGACCGGTGTCTATGGAAAGATGAGACACAGAGATTTCCAATGATACCAGGATCGTAATTTGGGTCGTCAGGAGCAGTCGTCAATCTGTAATTAATGTTGGCGCATCAGAATTCGTACCAGTCTCACGAAAACGGCGATAACATTTTGCACATACCTCTTATGAGCTCCAACTCAGCGGCTCTAGAAAGCTAAGATCCAGGGCTTTCCAGTGATATAAAGTATGTCTCCTGGTTCCTTATATTGCCCTGTAAAATCTACTTTGAAGTCAGACCAACGATTCAAGGATTAGATTTTCGGTTTGAGAAAAGATGATCTTGCTCAATATTCAAGGACGGATTGTGAGCAGAATATACCTCGGAATTGAGATCGAAAAGATGCAACAAAAACTAGAGAGTGATAGCTTTCCAAAAGTATAAGAATCGCTATCTAGATCCTCCATAGGCGCCGAGAAATTAGCCTCCAATATGGTAACTCGAAACTGATTTTAAGAGAACTCAAAATGAGGATTTTGATCTAAAAAGTTAGAGATGAGTTTCTGGAGAAACATGGACGTGTTAAGGAGATGTGGAAGAAGTCTTTAGGCAATAATGAAGAGGCAAATAGCTGGAGGAAACTGAATAATGGAATCATCTTTTTCTTTTAGCTTATGATTTAAAATTGGTGGGGTTGGTTTTGTTTCATCTTTTTGTTTAGCTTTAATCATCACAATGAATGTTATTATTGCAGGGAATTGTGGATGGGGTCATGACAGTCCCTCCCTCTAATGTCGTATAATTTCATGCACTGACGCCTATTTTTGTCAATATCTATTTGTAGTTTACACAAATCTCTATTTCGCTTCGTTCATTGAGTGGTCTAAACGAACCATGGACCTATACACAGCACAGTGCCGACCCCAGGATAAATGTTATGTTGCCTAAAGCAAAATCAATAAGAAATTATTTTATTTCTGCAAAACTGAGCCTTTAAACCGGGAAGAATAAGGTAAGAGAACGAGTTTTCACCACTACACTAGAGAATAATATATATTTGGCGTCTAAAACTCTTAGTTGTTGGACAGTTAAGAACCGGCTATACATATAGAGAATAATACACATTGGCACATATATATAGCCGGAACTCTAAACATACTCTATTTTAGAAATCCTTAAGTAAAACAAAATCTACCGAATGTTCTATGAAATAATTTAAGATGATGCCATAGAGAGCCAAATTTTATTTTCTAGTCTTATCACAAACTGAGCTTCAATCAAAATAAATGATGCGACTGACTTTTTTATAAATACGAGAATAATTTTAAATACCCTCAACTACCATACATTAAGATATTTTGGAGCCTCATGTTGTGGGGTTACTTTCCGTCCAGGTCCATTTTAAAAAGCTGATCATGATACTAATAAGGCCTACCAAGTTTCAGACCATCTAGAAAAGTCAACATATTGTTTCTCAAACCATCAATTAAGAACCAAAAATGTAAACAAGTGTTGAGATTACAAGAACATGTTTGTTAATCTACTAAAATAAAGATGAATAACTCTCTCAACGTTGATTGACATGTCAGCACATGAGAAATTTGACTATTCAAGTTCTGTGTCGATCTGTTTCGTAGCTTTTCCTTTTCACTAAGTTCACTTCCTTTAACGATTTAGTCATCTTCTGATTTTTTTAGTTGCAGTTACACATCGATATTTTTAAGAAAAGTTATACATAAATATTTTAGGTCATGGACATGCTTGATCATCGCCTATCTTCGAATTTCTTCTTGTAGAAGAATTACGCCGGTTTAATCGAGCTTTGTACTCCGTCAATGTCGATCTCTCACTCTCAATCACTCACGCTCGCGACACGAAAGAGATAAAGAAGAAAGGTACGAAATCGAAAGAACACACGAGATTATAGAGTTCCCCAAAACTTTGGGTACATCTCTCTTCAGGAATTATCCTGGAATTCACTAGGACTTTTGGTGTTTACAGGTACAGAAGATCTCTCAACGTTCTACAATGGCGAACTTGAGATACAGAGCAAAACAAAGAAGATGAAGACTGTTTTGACTTTTTCGGTCAACTCCTTGTTAGCTCGTCGAATCCGTTATAACGGATTCTCGTCTTGGGCTTCAACAGATTCCTAGCCCATAATGAATCTCTTGTACGTCAGCTCGACTGGGCTTCAAAGAAGCTGGCCCACTAATATGAAACCACTCCGACAAACTCCACCTTAGTTCATATTTGTCTCGAGCAAACCCTAGTGTCCTTCTTTCTCTCCGACAACCCCCGAGAGATTCGGTCTCATCCCTTATGATCATCTTCTGATCGGAATCCAGCTAAAAACAACCGATTAGCTTGAGACCTGTCTTCCTTGAGCTCCGATTTGACCTCAGTGCTCTCTTTCTTCGCAGCTAACCTTCGCGAAGATACATCGTCCCTTTAGCTCCTTATCCGACGATTCAACTTGCCTTCTAGGTCCGAAGGCGGCCTTGCCGTCTCCTGGAGCCGGAGACGACGTCGATGTCCTTATCAGGCATCGATTACCCTCAGTTTTGCCAGACAACCATCAAACTTTTCGCCGGGCAAAACCTTCGTGAGCATATCCGCTGGGTTAACTGAGGTATGTATTTTGATTACCTTGATGTCACCATCTGTGATAGTATCCCTGATGAAGTGATACTTCACAGCCACATGTTTTGTTCTTCCATGATGCATGTGATTCTTAGCCAAGTAGATCGCACTTTGTGGATCACAATAAATCACCACAGCATCTTGTTTAAATCCGAGTTCCTCACAGATCCCTTTTAACCACAATGCTTCCCTTGCTGATTCTGATAATGAAACATACTATGCTTCAGTTGTAGACAAGGCGACAACCTTCTGGAGGGTCGACTTCCAGCTGACCGTATTTCCTCCCACCGTGAAGACATAACCTGTGATTGATCTCCGTCGATCCAGGTCTGAGGCATAGTCGGAGTCATAGTATCCGACTACCTTGAACTCATTTCCTCTTCTGAAAGTTAAGTTTAAGTCCAATGCTCCCTTTACATACCTCATTATCCACTTAACTGCTTGCCAGTGATCCTGACCAGGTTTGCTCATGTATCTGCAGACGAGCCCAACTGCATAGGCGAGGTCGGGTCTGGAGCCAACCATGGCGTACATCAAACTCCCCACAGCACTGGAGTAAGGTATGTCTTCCATTTCCAGAGCTTGATCCACCTGTTCCTTTTCTGTCAAACTGCGCAATTGAAAATGAGAACCTAGTGGTGTGTGAACTGTCTTGCAATCCCACATGTCAAAGGTTTTCAGTACTTTTGCTAGGTACTCATTTTGTGATAGCTTTAGAGTTCCATCCTGTTGATTCCTGTAGATATCCATGCCTGAGATCTTTCTTGCAGCCCCTAGATCTTTCATTTCGAATTCTGTCTTCAGCAGGTTCTTTAACTCTGTTATGATCTTCATACTTTTAGATGCAACAAGCATGTCGTCGACATATAGCAGTAGGTAGATCATATTACTCATGTATGTCCCCTTTAAGTAGACACAAGGGTCATACTCACTGCGCTTGAATCTCTGCTTGATCATAAATGTATGGAACTTATAGTTCCATTCCCTTGGAGATTGTTTCAATCCGTACAGGGATTTCCTAAGCAAGCAAACCTGATCTTCCTTTCCTTTCTGAATATACCCTTCTGGCTGGTTCATGTAGATTCTCTCCTTTAGGACACCATGTAAAAACGCAGTCTTTACATCTAGTTGCTCTAGTTCCATGTTCTCATGGACCACTATTGAAAGTAGTAGTCTGATTGATACGTGTTTCACAACTGGTGCAAACACTTCATTATAATCAATTCCTTCTGTCTGAGCAAATCCTTTAGCTACTAGTCTCGCTTTATATCTAGGAGCTTCCACACCAGGAATACCAGTCTTTAACTTGTATATCCACTTACACCCTATCACCTTTTGCCTCTCTGGTTTCTTTGTCAAGATCCAGGTCTCATTTTTCTTGAGAGACTCCATCTCCTCATCACTTGCCTTGTTCCACAAGACCCTTTCCTTGCTTCTCTGTGCTTCTTTGTAAGTTCTTGGCTCATCGAAACTCATCAATTCAGCACTAGATAGTGCATAGGGTACAAAGTCAGTGTCCTCAAATCTTGCAGGTAGTTTCTTCTTCCTTATGGAACGATCTCTCACTAGGAGATAGTCTTTAGGGTTCTTTCTTCTTGCTAACTTAGCCCCTTTTGTTTTAGGCTCCACCTCTGTCTCAGCATCTGATCCTGAATCACTGTTTGTTTCTGATTCAGATTGTGTTCCTGGTACAGTATCGATGTTAGATTCAACTCCCAGTTCATTGTCATCCTCTTCTTCTGAAGATTCTGAATCAATTCCTGCTTCTGTTTCTGAGTTGACTCCACCTTCTTTTGGAGTGCTAGTTTCAGAGGTTCCTAAACCCATGATGTCTTCCAAATTGCTTCTGAAAGATACTCTTCGAGTATTACTCTTTCCTTTCTGACTTGACTTGTCAACGTCCTGTTCCAGGTCCTTGAACATTACTTCTTCCTGGAAGACAACATCCTTGCTAACGACAACCTTTTGTTCCTCCAACAGCCAGACTCGGTATCCTTTGGTTCCTTGTCCATATCCGATGAAGATTCCCTTAGTTGCTCTAGGGCTGATCTTGTCTCTTATTGTGTGGACATAGGCAATGCACCCAAAGCTCCTTAGGTGTTTATATTCAGGGTTAGATCCTGTCCATCTCTGTTCTGGTACTTCAAAACCGATAGATGCAGATGGAGATTTGTTGATTATGTATACTGCCGTTGAAGCTGCCTCTGCCCAGAAATGTTCCCCTAACCCTGATTCAGCTAGCATACTCCTGACCTTATCCATGATAGTGCGATTCATCCTTTCTGACACTCCGTTCTGTTGTGGTGTGTAGGGACATGTTCTATGTCTCTTAACTCCGGATTCAGTGCAATGTTTATCAAATCTAGCATTGCAGAACTCTAATCCATTGTCAGTTCTCAGACACTTTAATCTTTTCCCAGTCTGATTTTCAACTAATGATTTCCAATCAACAAAGTTCTGAAAAGCCTCGTCCTTGCTCTTTAGGAAATATATCCAAACTTTCTTTGAAAAGTCATCAGTGAAAGTTAGGAAGTATCTTGACCCTGATAAGCTTGGTGTGACGTTTGGTGATCCCCAAAGATCTGAGTGCACATAGTCTAGAATCCTTCTTGAGTTGTGCTTGGCCTTTGGAAAGCTCTGCTTGTGAGATTTTCCAAGAGTGCATGCTTCGCAGAATCCTGAATCTTTCACTTCATCCAGTTTTATGTATCCCTTTCTGCCCAACGTTTCCATGGATCTTTGATTCATATGAGCTAGTCTTCTGTGCCAGATTGTGCTCATGTCCTTTGTTTCTTTAGCTGAATTAACCTGTGCCTGTCTTACTGTTCCTTGAAGATAGTAGAGACCTTGTTGGTACTTCCCTGTTAGAACTAGCTTTTCGTCTTTGTAGAACCTGACCATATGATCTTCTCCCTGGTATCTGCAACCCGATTGTTCTAACTGGCCATATGAGATGAGATTTCTCCCCATCTCTGGTATGTACCTCACTTTACTTAGAGTTATCACCGAGCCATCTTCATTGTCTATGGTGACAGTCCCTATCCCTTTAACTGTGCAGTGAGTGTTGTTGCCCATTAACACTTTGTTTCCTTCAAATTCCACAAAATCTGACAACAATTCTTTTCTTGGAGTGATATGAAACGTGCACCCTGAGTCCAGCACCCACTGATCTTTTGATGCCACTAAGCTTGCAGTTAGAGCCACTGTGTCTGGTAGAGTTGAGACCACATTTACTGATCTTTGACCTTTGTCCTGTTGTCCTTTGCTCTTTCTCTGTGGGCAATCTCTCTTCTAGTGGTTCTCATCCCCACAAGTCCAACATGCTTTAGACTTGGGATCCTTGGATTTTGATCTGTGTTTGTTGTTTCCTCTGCCATTGTTCCCTTTACCTTTGTCTGTCCTTTTAGCTGATCTACCTTTGTTCTCAACATATAATCCTTCTGAGGTGTTCTTTCCTTTGTTAAGAAGTCCCTTCTGCCTTAGCTCTGCTTCTTTGGCAAAGGCAGAGGTTACGACTTCATTAACTGTCAACGTTTCTTTCCCTGTTCCATACTTCAGAGTATGCACCAGTGGCTCGTATGATGAAGGGAGACTTGTAAGCAGTTGTATGGCCTGGTCCTCATCGCTTACAGTGATCTTTAGGCTGGCTAGGTCCGCCACTAGCTTCAAGAACATGTCTAGGTTCTCTTCAATGGTCTTTTGTTCCTCCATTTTAAAGCTTGCAAACATCTGCTTCAAATAGATGCGGTTTGGCAGGGACTTGGTCTGATAATCTGCTTCAAGAGCCTTCCACATTCCCAGTGCTGTCTTTTCATGCATAATCTTTCTCAAGATTAGATCCGAGAGACAAGTACTTAGTAGATTTCTTACTCGCAAGTCCTTATCAGCCCACTTCGGATCAGCCTTTTCTTCTTCTTTAACATCCTTTTCCGCATCACCTTCCACCTTGGTTGTATTAGCTCCCTGTAATACTGATCCCAATCCTTGTATTTCCAATTGCCCCAGCAGTCTAAACTTCCACATTCCAAAGTCTCCCTTCCCATCGAAGACAGTCATCACGAACTTTCCCTGCGTAGGCTCCATGATTCTTTTCTTTCTGACTACCTGTTCTTACTACCTGCAGATAGAAGAAAACACTAGAAAGATAACCGTGAATCACCAACTTTCAGCAAAAGATCGAGATAAGAGTCCTTCTTGTTAGTAAGAACTTTTAAGAATGCAAATTTACGCTACACAATTGTTAACACTCCCTTTCTTGTTTCAGGTTTGAAACGACTCCAATATGATGCTGGTATTGAATGCTTTGGCGTGACCTTCGCCAACGACTTGAGTTCTTCAACCTTCTGACTTTGTAAGTAACCCTTAGCGCCTAGTTACCGATTCTTCGTGAACCTTGACAATCGCTCCTAACCTTGGAGCTCTGATACCATTTGTAGAAGAATTATGCCGGTTTAATCGAGCTTTGTACTCCGTCAATGTCGATCTCTCACTCTCAATCACTCACGCTCGCGACACGAAAGAGATAAAGAAGAAAGGTACGAAATCGAAAGAACACACGAGATTATAGAGTTCCCCAAAACTTTGGGTACATCTCTCTTCAGGAATTATCCTGGAATTCACTAGGACTTTTGGTGTTTACAGGTACAGAAGATCTCTCAACGTTCTACAATGGCGAACTTGAGATACAGAGCAAAACAAAGAAGATGAAGACTGTTTTGACTTTTTCGGTCAACTCCTTGTTAGCTCGTCGAATCCGTTATAACGGATTCTCGTATTGGGCTTCAACAGATTCCTAGCCCATAATGAATCTCCTGTACGTCAGTTCGACTGGGCTTCAAAGAAGCTGGCCCACTAATATGAAACCACTCCGACACTTCTCATAAAGTTGGACTCAAGTAATACCATTAGACGCAGCAGTGGTAACCAGATTCCCCTTCACATGATCCTCATCTTAATCATAGATAGTTGCATAGCTAATTCCTTTGGTCTAATCCTATTGAATAATTCATTGTTTGGTCCCATATTTTTTATTTTGTTGTCTTCTTTGTGTTTGCAAATCTTGTCCCAAAACTGTTTTGCCAATAAGCAGGCATCCGTCATTGATTACGTTGGCTCCAGGAGATGACTATATTAGTGTCGACATCACGTTTTTGGAGATTGGACTCTGAAGTCAAGATTATTATTCTATGTGGTAATTTACTCCATTTTCTATTTAAAAAGACATTATTTTGAACGAACTAAGGATGTTAATCTGGATAATTAACTTCATTGGCAAAGAAAGAAAAAAAAAAACGAGTAGAGAAATATGGTTTCTCCCCTTTATCTCTAAAAAGAGCGTTCGCCCTAAGAGTTGTTGTCATCGTCTGTTGGTGAAGAACTATGTACTTGTTAACTATGAACTTCGGTAATGATTAAATCTTGTATTAGAGTACTTTCTTAAAGAGTATTTCCACTCTATTCTAAACCTTAGATTACACGAAATCTCTTTGTAAAATAAAAAAAATCAAAGTCTCTCTTTTGTTCTAGACTAAGATACAAAAGATACAAATAGAATATTATGCGCTTATATGTGTTTATTCAAAAAAAATTGATGACCTTTTGAAGCACTGAATCTCTCTCTTATCTCTCTTTCTTATTTCTTTTCTTGTTGTTGCTTACTTTTGCTTATGAATTATTAGCAAATGTCAACAACTCTTTATATAAAAAGCAAAGAGTTGCAATTGTTAACCATCAACCATTGCAATCATTGATACCAAAATTTACAATGGTTTATCACCAAAGTTTGTAATGGTTCACAACCAAAGGTGTTCATCACCAAATGTTGCAATGGTTCATCACAAAATATTGCAATGTTTCATCACCAAGAGTTGCAATGGTTCATTTAATAAATTGCAACTCTTCATTAATATCTCCAATCATATACTTAAATCTTTAACACTTCTCTCCCATTTAAGTGTAATCGTAGATTCCCTAAATATTTAACATATATATCAAACTCATGCATAAATGAAAATGTCATAACGATTGAATTTTCATCTCAGTGATATTACACATTACAAATGTCCGAGAATCAGGATGTTCTATGGATTGAATCCTCATGGATTCTTATACTATTCTAAGCGTTTATACTTGACACTATTATAAGCCATGTGTCCCTATCAATTCATGAATGCTTACAAAGTCAAAGTCCGAACTTCTTGAAGCGGCAACACTTTTAATCACACATCTGCAAATTGTATTTTTCCAAAAGCTATTACGAAGAAAACTTCAACCTCTTCGTTTATTGTAAGTCCAAGAACATACCTTGGGATGATATAAACATGTGATTCAATCTTTAATTGTAGGCTTTCCACATTGAATTCAGCCTCTAACGTTGTATTAGAGGGGAATTGAGTATCCCACAATTAATGATTTATATAGACTTTAAACTCATTCATTACCGACTTAACTACCAAGTCCCTAGCTAACACTGTCGTCAAATGATCTGATAGATTTTGTTGAAACCGAACATATTATATGGTAATCACCCCATGAGTGATCAGCTCATGTACAAAACTATGTCTAACGCCTAGGTGCCACGACTTACCATTATACACTTGGATATAGGCCTTAGAAGGTAGTTTGACTATCACAATGGATAGATATTGGTGATACTGGTTTCGGCTACTATGGAATCTCGTATACTAGGTTCCTTAGCCACACTACTTCCTTACCGACATATGCTAATGCTTTTGATTCCATAATCGAACTCGTAATGCAAGTTTGCTTCTTAGAAGCCCACGAAATGGCACATCCTCCAAGAAAAAACACCCATCCACTTGTATAATAATGATCTTCTACGTTGCTAACCAAATTGCATCTGAATACCCTTCTAAAACCGTAGGAAATCCGACATAAGACAAACCATAATTTATGGTTCCTTTCAAATACTTGAGCACCCGCCTTAAGGCTTGCCAATGTTGAATAATAGGATTGCTAGTATATCTAGTCAACCTACCTACATCATAAGCTATATCGGGCCTCTTGCTCGTCATGGCATACATTAAGCAGCCAATCACTTGTGAATACTCGAGTTGTGATACTGCTTGTCATGTATTAGACATAAGCTTCAAACTCACATCTATGGGAGTGCTCATTGGAGAATAATTCTCACAATTAAACTTCTTAAACACTTTCTCAATGTAATGAGATTATGTCAAATATATTCTTTTACTTTCACGCTTGATTCTAATTCCAAGAATCACATCCGCCTCCCCATGTCTTTCATTGAAAAAAATTGATAATAAAATTGCTTTTGTAAGCTCTACTTCTTTAAGGTCAATGTCAAAGATCAACATGTCATCAACATATAAGAAAATGATTACTCCGTTACCACTCATTAAATTTTATGTTTAAACATTTGTCCGACTGGTTTTGATTAACTCCACTTGATAAGAAAACCTCATCAAACCTTTGATGCCACTGCTTAGGTGCTTGCTTTAGACAATACAATGACTTTATTAACTTACACGTCTTATTAATCATTACCAGGCATAATAAAATGCTTGGGTTGTTTCATATACACGTCTTCTTACAAAACACCATTCAAGAACATTATCTGACATCCATTTGGTGAATCAAAAAGTTATTAATAGCTGCCAAAGCAATTAATATACTTGTAGAAGAGATCATAGCAACTAGAGATTATGTATCAAAATAATCAATACCTTCCCTTTGTTTAAAGCTTTGAATAACCAATCGAGCTTTCAAAATTTCAATTGTTCCTTCATCTTTCATATTCTTTATGAATGCAGCCTAAAGGTTTGCAACCGGATGGAAGATCCGATAAGAACCAAGTATTATTTTCCATGATGGAGTCCATCTCATCATTTACTTCTTCTTTCCAAAAAGCAACGTCTTCAGACTTCATAACCTCACCATATGTACTAGGATCATTATCAATATGATAGCAGTGCGATTAATGGAAACTCATCTCATCCCTAGATCCCTCAACCAAATACATTTGAAAATCAGGACCAAATGATTTTTCGATCCTCTCTCGCTTGCTCCTGCGGAGCATTTATGACATGTTGAGAGGCATGGATGTTTCGTCTCCTTTCTTAGTTCCACTTGAACTTGGAATCATATCCTTTGGTATAGGTATACGTGAAAAACGGTTTTCATAAAATATTGCATCTCTTGACTCAATTATGTTTTGAACCGATATAGAATCATTAGGTTCTATGACATAAACCTATAAGCCTTAGAATTCTCAGCATATCCAATAAAGATGCAATTAATACATCTTTCACCCAGGGTTTTAATCTTGGGTTGGGGAAGACTAACGACACCCTTACATCTCCAAACTCGAAGATAATTCAAGTTTGGTTTCTTTTTGTACCAAAGTTTATAAGGGGTAATTTTGTTCCTATTGTTAGGAATTCAATTTAGTAAATAGCAATTTGTTAACATTGCTCACTCAATCCCAATTAGTATAACATGCAATTAACCATTTTCTTTAGAATTCTATTTTTCCTCTCTGACACACCATTTTGTTGTGGTGTATATGGAGCCGTAGTTTCATCTATAATGCCTACTGATTGGAAATATGCAGTATCATAATACTCTCCACCTCTACCGGTGTGTAACTTCTTAATCAAGTCATTTTGTTGTAACTCAACATCAATTTTATAAACCTTAAACTGATCTAAGGTCTCATCTTTAGCATGTTATAAATATACATAACGAAAACAAATATACTCAGCTATGAAAATGATAAAATATTTCTTATTTCCTAAAGTTGGTATAGAATGCAAATCACATAGATCACTATGTATAAGCCTAAGCACTAAAAAATTTCTTTCAACGATTTTAAATGGTTGTTTAACTATCTTTGTCAACATGCAAGTACTACACTTCTCTATATTTATGTCTATTGTAGGAATCCATCCTTCTTTATACATATCAATCCGCTTATAATGTACATGACTTAATCTAGTACGTCATAGTGAAGTATTATTTTTTCTACAACTTGCCATATAAACATATTTGATAACTTTATTAATATTAAGCATAAATATGCCATTAAATAAATATCCAAATCCAACAAACACATCATGCTTTGGTAAGATATACTTATCAGATCCATACACTTGTTTAAAACAACATTTATTTAAAACACTACTAGAGATTAAGTTTTTTCTAATTTCAGGTACATGAAGTACATCCTTAAGATCAAGATTTTTTCAGAACTAAATTCTAACACCGCTTTTCCACGACCTAGGATAGGGACGATTGACTAATTGCTGATATGAAATATGGACCCATCTTGAACTTTCTCATATTTTATGAACCAGCCACGAGCCTTGCAAACATGTGTTTTTGCACTGAATCAATCCACCATATCATCATTCTGCACATAAAATGTCTCAAAAATTTTTGATACATAATTCACATTAAAATATGAATAAAAAACAGACATATAACCTTGATGAGTGGATGGACCTGGGTCCTTAGAACCTTATCCTAAGCAGTTTTGTGCCGCTCTAATTTTATCCTTCCATGCCTGACAATTACGTTTTAAGTGACTAAGCTTATTACAATTCAAACAAACGCTTTGGAGCCTTTTGTTAGATCCATCGTTATGTTGTTATTGAAGGAGCGCTTCCTCCCTTTATTTTTTTACAACTCATATCGTCATCATTCATATAAATGGAAGAAGTATCAGCCTCTACATTTTTTGGTTTTTCTCCCTCTTGTGCCCTTAGATATTCCTCTATGCGCAAATGGTTGTCAAGTTGCACAAGAGACAACTCTTCCTTTTTGTGTTTCAACATGTGTTTTAAAATTTTCAAATAAGGTGGTAACTTGTAGATAATACTAGATACCGAGATGCATTCATCCATCATCATGTTGTGATGGGAAAGTTGCCCTAGGATACGAAGCAATTCATTGTATTGCTCCATAACCGGCCTAGAATCGGAAATCTTGTAATTATTAAAATTACTCACAAGGAACTTCTTACTAGAAGCATCCTAGTCCATGTACTTTTATTCTAGTGCATCCCACAACTCTTTTGCGGATTTGACATTCTGATAAACATCAAAGAGTGGATATGACATACCATTAATAATATGGCATCGGCATATGTAATAGTTGCTTTCTTGTCTCCTTCAAAAACTCGTATGCTTAGAATATACACTACATTGAGTGTTGTGAGGAGAAAATTCATCTTTTTGCCATCTTCAAAAATATAATCCATCAATTTTTTTAACTTTCCAAACTTCGGTGTCATCTCTCGTACCAATACACTAGCCATTGTTCACAAGAAAATACTCTTTAAGATTGTTGGTGAAGAAAGGAGTCGTTGTGAACTATGAACTTGTATAATGATTGAATCGCGCACGAGAGCACTTTCCTTAAAGTGTATTTTGACACTATTCTAAACTTTGGGTTACACGAAATCCCATTGTAGGATAAGACAACCAAAGTCTTCCTCTTCTAGGCTAAGATACATGTGATACAAATAGGATTTTTTTGTGCTTATATATGTTTCTTCAAAGATATTTGATGATCTTTTGAAGCAATGAATCTCTCTTTTTATCTCTCTTTCTTATTTCTTTTCTGGTTGTTGCTTTCTTTTGCTTATGAGTTTTGGTTATGAATTATTAGCAAATGCCAACAACTCTTTATATAGAAAGCAAAGAGTTTCAAGTGTTACCCATCAACCATTGCAACCACTGATATAAATTGTAACGCCCCCTGACCAACGAGCTGACCGGCTGAATCCGTGCAAGTAAAACGAGAAAGTTTTGTCACATACAAAAGTCAGAGAAAGTCCGGTTTGAGACAAAAGGCTCGAACTGATCCGTCCTCGACTCTGTTTTCCTCGAGTCTCAATACAAGTCTTTTCAACCCGTACTGCTTCCACGAGTTGTGTTCGGTACGGACTAAACCGTATATCAGGGAGCAATTCTGTTTTTAGTCTTTTAAATCTATTAATCTTTTATTTAAATATTTAAACTAATATAAGGGTTTTATAAGATCTCTTTAAGGCGCGTAAAAAACTGAAACCGAAAATAGTCAAAACGTTTTCGAAAAACAACCGTAGCTAAATGCAACCTGAATCTACTTCGAGGGGCCTACGCGTCCCCTAGCTACTCCAAACCTGAAAAGAAGAAAAAGAGTTGGATATGAGCAATCTAAGATCACCCAGTGAGCTTACTCCTAACTACAAAGGCTAAAAACCCCGCTCGAAAAAACCCAAAATAACAAGCAATAACGTTCAACGAATAAAAATTGCCGATCACATACTACCACAACGTAATGGGCCCCATACAACACATATCATCAATAAAGGAAATCAAGAATATTGTGGTACATACCCTCGTTTAGGCTCGATCTATACTAATCGCATAACTAACGCAGTCTCATCACCATGAGCCCCTAATGCGTACTTGGTAAACTCCCTTAGGAACACTTAGCTACCCTTTTATGATAATTAAAACCTTCCACGACTCCTAGACGTAAAAACGAAGTCCTACGACTAGAACACCGCTCTATGTCCATCGATACGGGGTGACTCGGACTACCCCAAGATAGCCAAAGTTTCCATGCAGCCAGGTCCTAGGACATGACACCGCTACTCTGGGACACACACCTACCGGCGTCACCCACGTAGGTTAACGCCTAGCAAGACCCACTACCCAAAGATACGTGAACTGACCAGGATCTCCCGATGATCCAATCGGGAAGGAAGCCAAGGAACGCCACTCCAGACTCGCGGGATCTAATGCACCCTAAGAAATCTTAACCACAATAGCAAACTCTATGACACGCAAGAAAAACTCTGAGACTCAACGACTCAACACAAGACTGATAAGGTCAAACAACCAATAATCACTCAACCAAAATACCCGAAAGCTATCCTGCAAGTCCTAACCACAACATCACCACTAAACTCAACATCTGTAACTCAAACCGACCTATCCGGCCCCATCCAGAATGTGGTTATAACCTATCCGGCCCCGCACCGGAATAGGTATCAATCAACACAACCTACCTGGCCCAACACTGGAATAGATAAAATAACAATCAACACAAACATAAATCCACAAATCAAACATTCAACAAATAATCAACATGAAATAAATTAAAACATAAATTCATTCAATCATTCATTTAATTATTAGTTTAGGGTTACCTCTCAGTTTCAATTCAATTCCCAATAATTAACTAATTCTAGTTTAACTCTGCCAACTTGGAGTTAGTAAACTTACAAATCTCATATCCCATTTTAATTAATAAAATTTATTTATTTAATTCTTAGTTTTAATTTTAATTTAATTTATTTAACCGCTTGATTGGAGTTCGTAAACTAACTAATCCCCTAACCGGTTTAACCCCATTTCTTTAAGCCATTAATTTCCTAGTTTTTTTAATTCTAATTCCCGTTATTTATCTGAAAGATTGAAGTTAGTAATCTTACTAAGTTCCTAGCCCTAATTTTAATTATTTAGTTCTTAAATTCTTTAATCTCGTTTAGTTCTTTCTATTTACCCTAGCCCGGTTTATTTATTATTTTAAAGTTTATTTATTTAATACTCATTAATTATTTAACTCTTAATTCCTTAAAATATATTCAGTTATAAAATATATATATATATATATATATATATATATATATATATATATATATAATCCTATTCATGCCATTCTCTATGAAATGCATCAATCAGTGAATGAACAATCATACAGTAATCAATTCTATCTACACAAATAATCAACATGCCATTTACTGAAATTAAACGTGTCATGCATCTTATAATTCTAACCAGTTTCATTAAGTACAATTATTTATTCAACTTATCCGCATACTACCATATTTAATTTACGGGTACAAAGTCCTACGATTATATGGTTTATTAATTATGGGGTCTATATGCAGACTTGATCTACCCTAGTGCACACACAATCAAAACATAACCAACTCACAATGATTTATGGATGAAAGATGCGACCAGAGAACGGCTGAATAGAATTTAGAGACCCTGAACATTAAACCCGACGAACCCCGACAACTCCAAATTGTTGGGCTGAACTTTAAACAAGAGTTGACCGGCTGGCCCGAGAGTTGAGCGTTGGCCATATAGTTGACCATTACTGGCCGATTATCCGACGTTGACTGGGACTGTCGGTGTTGACTCTGGCTTTGACCGGTTTGACCGTGTTGACTCCAGAGGTTTTCTCCGGCGAACCTCCAGCGACTGGAGGAGGATACCGGCGAGAGGATGGCGAGGCTTATTGATGAGGACATCAACCTGACCGACCCTGAGTTGGACAAGACGGACGGACCGGGCTCGACCATGAGGCTGGTCGACCAGTTTCCGACCATGCGAGACGTACCAAGGACACGTTCTGGACAGAGGCAAGTGATAACTAGGATTTTGCAATCCTTTGAGGTACCGATTCCTCAAGCTTATCGTAGTAGCTTTGAGGTATCGAACCTATTCTGGGATGGATAAAACCAACAAGCAAATACTAATCCTTCAGAGTCAAATCAAACAATTTGGGTTTTTAATTTCTAACAATCCTAACAAAGCAAATCAGACCAAAGTAAACAAGAAGCTAATAAACAAACGATTCAATCAATGGGAAAAATAAGGCTCAAGGGTAAGGGTCAACGGATAGGTGACTCGGGATGATCAAGGAATCCTAATTCAAACTTCTAAAAGCTAATCTCCTAGCAAGGAACACACCAAGTAAATCAGTTTAATCTCTTAATACCAATTCTTCCCTTAATCTTAACTCAAGAACAAATTATCATTTGTGAATTAAAATCAAACGAGCATTCAAACAGGTTCCAATTAGCAAACAATCACTCTAGACATACATTTTCATGTGCTAGAATATGAAAGTCCTAACAAAGCTAAATACTAGAATTTCATCGAACATGTTGTGAACAAGAAATTCTAAACATCCTAATCAATGTGATCAAGATTAATTAGGCATTAAGCACACTTTGCTAGATGAGATTTTAGACAATTAACTACTAGAATCCTATTGATCACCCCTAATCAGCCTAATCCTACCCAACCCACAAGCCTATGGAGAACTACTCACAAATCATAACTAGATCAACAAAACTCATAGGCATAGAGTTGATCATGGAGATTGGTGAGGGATTGAAAGATTTTGTAGAAGGAATAATGAAGAAAATACTAGATTAATCTCAAGAATCCAATTTGTTCTTACAAAAGAGTTTAGAACATCAAAAACAGCTTAAGAAACAAAATGAAATAGGTTTTTGGCTTAAATAGTCATTAGGGTGCGAGCCAGGTCAACCCGGAACAAACCGGGTGTTGACCCGGATCCAAGTGAACATCTGGGGATGATATCGGTTGGTTGGGTCGATATGCCAACCGATACCAAGTCTCGGATTTAATCTGGATGGGAGCGTATCGGTCCACCTGACCGATATGTGACCCGATATGAAGTCCCGAAAATTAATCCGAGAGTCCATATCGGTTGGGTGGACCGATACTCGGGCCGATATGGTTCTCCGGGACTTTGACGAGGGGTTGTATCGGCCCGCCTGGCCGATATGGTCCTTCGCTGGCTCTTCCTTGGTCTTCTGAGCTCAAGACTCCACTTCCAAGCTCACCAATGCTCCTAGACACCTCCATTCACCTGCAAAACACAAGAAACACTCCAAATGCAAGCCTAGAATGCCTACTCCTAGTCCTACACAACTCTAGACTCTAGATGTGACAATGACTCGACAAAATGGTATGAATGATGGAGAAAAGAAGTCAAAACAAGAACTATATACAAGCCTAAATGCATGAAAATGTATGAATATCAATTCCCCCAAACTTGAATCTTGCTTGTCCACAAGCAAGCATAAGTCAATCACAACAGGTTGGGGAAAAGGTTTGAAAGCGGGAGCTCATATCCAAAGACAAAATCGAGATCAACAAGTTCCAATCCGAGTCAACGTCACCAAGATGCAATCAAGTTAAGCTTACTCCAAAAATTTAGCCATGCTCATCAAGACAAAACTCTTAGCTCAATTCTCAACCTAGACAAGCATTCCTATCAACTAGCTCTTTAACATTCATTAGGTTTTCAAGCGGATCATACTCAATACAAGGTGACCAAACTCATTTGGCAAAAGGGACAAGGTTTTTGAGATTAAAGTGATCTCAATCAAAAGAGGGGTTCATTCCAAAAGCATGAAGGTTCTCTCATAAAGAAGTGAATGAGCTATAGTAAAATGCTAAGAGTTAGAGGCAATTGGTGCATACTAGGTTGATTTCCATCTACCCATGCCCCAATTACTTCTTCTCCTAATCTAGCCCACCTAAATGGATACTACCCTTGATCAAGGCTATTGTTTCCTCATCCCCTTTTCTTAATCAGACACTTTTCAAAGAAACACCCCAAGGATCAATAAAAACTCTTCAAAACAGTGGCAAATCTTTTCTTTTTACTAAGCTCAAAGTTTCTTTAGCAATGGTCTCTTTTCTTACTTAAAGGTGAGCCTTTGGCTTCTTTTCATTTCAAAACATGAGACACTTTTCTTTTCTTTAAACACATAAGAGCTTTTCTTCTTTTAAAACACTTTGCCAATAAGGATAAGATCCCAACCAAAATCCCTTTTCATTCTTCCTTTTCTTTACTCTCTCTCTCCCCTTTCCCAACTCATCCCCCAAACTTTGATCCTAGCCAATTGCAAAGCCAAAGATGTTGAGCTTGCATCTATATGGAAATTTCTCCTAGTCGCCTCATACTCAACACTTTTTACCTAGCTCATTCAAGAAAATAGGCCTACCTCTCAACAAGAGTGTTTATGGTTTGAAAGAAGGGTGGTGAAAGGTGTGGAGTCTATTCAAGCAAGCGAGAGTGGTAAAAGGGACAAGAATGCTTGAATATTTTCAGAGTATCCATGAATTTAGCACGCAAGCATGAGTAAGATAATTAGATGTCATCATTAAGGTTCTCACTTAGGTAGAGCTAGTGTCAATTCAAAGCCTATGTCAGTTTCAAATCAAGTTTCAAAGCAAGCAATCCTAGCATGGTTCGTCTTAACTTTCTAGCCTTTCTTGAATTGCAATCTTAGGACAATCAACTAGCTCAACCAACTAGCATAAAGAACAAGTCATCACTCAATCAATCTTACAAGGAAATTCAATCATTGCTCCCTATGCATGAGTCCTATATGATGCAACTAGACTCAATCCTATTATTCTATTGCAACTACATGTTTTTTTCTTTTTGAAATTTTTGAAATTTTTCAATTTTTTTTTTGGATTTTCTATGCCTTAGATGAATGCATGAGACTCAAGTGTTAAAATCGAAAATAAGAGACAAAACAAACCAAATTAGCAACTGGTCTCTCCCCCAAACTTAAATCACACGGTCCCTTGTGTGATCTAGGCGAGGAAGAAAGACCGAAAACACACAAAAAGCAAACAAAGAAAGAAAGAGAACTATGTACAAAGGTGGAGTGTAACCTGGCTAGTAGTGGAGGTACGGAGGTGATGAGTCCCTCATGGAGTAAGTCGGGTTGGAGGAGGAGCAGGAAGGTGTCCTCATGGCTCTTCTCTTCTTCCTTCTGTCCTCGCGAGTAGAGTGGCGGTGAGGATCCTCATAGTAGGAGTCATGGGCCATGCGTGCAGATCCTGATGTCTCGTGTCCAGCAACCGAGTACCTGCCCTGCTCCAACTCAGCCTGCTCAACCAGATCATCGGCCTCAGCTATCACCTCCTCAGTAGCTGCCTGAATCTCCTCATCTACGCCAGCCTGAGCCTCTCGGGATGTGGAGGCCTGTCCCGCAGCGCTACTCTTGTCCTTCTTCCCCACAATCATCTTAAGAACCTTGGTCACTTTCTTCAAGAAGGAAGCCATCTTCTTAATGTTCCTACCGTGCCATTTGCCCTGCCTCTGGAGGTCCCGGTTCTGGTCCCTCAGTGCTCTGACTGTCTTGTTCGCGATAGGATCATCTAGAGGCTCGATAAGGTATCTGTGCAGCCCATACACCCCAGCAGGTGCGTCGGAAGTATCATGTTCTGCTGCAGCCGCTCTCTGTGACCCGTGGGGTCCAAACACATGCTCCACTCCCGGTAAAAATCTGATATTAGCTCTGTTGGCAAAGCTTGTAATGTCGGGGTTTGGGAGGAGATACCCTTCTTCGTGGGAAGTGTTGGGAATGTCCTGAAATATACCGTACTATCTCTAGAATGTATGATAAGTGTCGAGATCAGACATAAGTCATAAATACTGGGTGATCATGATGGCTTGCTAGAGTCCGCTCATGATCTATAAGTTTAAGACTTATTACCAGTATTGTATGATCCCAAAGGGTCACACACCATAGCTAACGGGAAAGTTAAATGGAATTAATACGGTAAGATGCAATTGCATTTACTGTATTGGATCAGAGTTTTGGGCCAGACAAATACAGGTTTTTTCTTATTTGTGTTTTGGGCCCAAAAGATTAATGAGCCATTAGTCTAATGACTTGGGCCCATTAATGAGATATAAGAGAATCAGAAAGCCCTAAAGGAAATAAGTTCTCCTGCGACTTTTCTCAATTGGCGTGACCTCTCTCTCTCTTCATCTCTCTCTCTGATTCTTCCAGCTCTTTGGTCTAGCAGCCGTCCCGTGCTTGTAAGAGTGTGGATACTCGAGGAGGAATAGGTGTTGCCATCTGTTCTAGCTGATCTCATCATTACCATCCATCATCCGCTGCAATCTGAAAGGTAGTGATCAGGTTTGGTTTATGATTCATTTGACGAGAACCTAGATCTGTTTATGGATTTGTGTTAGGTTGTAATTGAGAATTAAACCATGGAAAACACCAATAATCCTTCAGGAAGTACCCGAGCACATCCGGTAGAGATGGCGCTCTGGAGGCGGCTTGGAGGCGAGGTAGTGAGTTCGGGTAAGCTGCGGAACATCCAGCCATGCCACTGGTGTAGGCGCCCCAAATGTCTTCTCATCCAGACTTCCTTCCAGTTTTACCTTCTTCTTCACAAGCAACGGCGTGATCAAGCCACCCATGCTGAACTTCAGACTAGAGTCCCTCACTGACATTGCCCAATCTCGGTGGACAGCAAACTGCTCTATCAAAATGGAGGTGTAGCTTGGGAGGCGCTCAACGGGTGGTATTGGCTGACCGTTGGGATATGTGAGCAGGAGAGGCTGCAACCCAATGTACAGTATCTTCATCTCCAGTTCGTGGACTTGGTTTGCCTCCTTCCTAGCAAAGAAAGTGTGAGCTAATGCCTTGTGCACGTATCTAATAGCTGGGTGTCTGATCCTTGCAGCTTTCATAGCTCCCAGCTTAAAAGGCCCATCAGCTATCATCTGCCAAACACCCTCGAGGTCGTCCTTATCAATGGGGATAAAAGTTCCCAGCTGAGCACCATTCTCTGGAAAATCAAAAACTGCAGCTATGTCTTCATACGTCATACTGAACTTCTTCTTACCCATTTGGAAATCAATCTTCCCTCGACTCACTTCCCCTTCCAAAGCGGCTCTCCTCATATTGACTGTTGCTTTCATGGATGAGAGGAATTGGCATGCTGAGCTCTGGTAGGAGTCACTGGCAAGGTTGAAGAACTCCTTAAGGCCCATGTTCTCTACAATCTCGTTGTAGTCATCCAGTAGCCCAAGTGCAGTAAGTGTCGGGGTGTGAGGGTATCGGGTTGGCCAAAATGGTATCCCCTCCAGCTTGTCATATATCTCAGAGGTGGAGTACTTATGTGGCACCTGGATCATCCTTACTGGGGCCTCTTGTACCTCTTCCTCAACTGCTACCCCTTTTCCTTTTGATGATGTTCCCACATCTTGTACCGGCTCTTGTGCCTTTGGGTTTGGTTTCGGGTTGGCGCGCTTCCTTGTCATTGTCCTACAAAAGACAACTCAAAGAACGAATAAGCACATCGTACAATCTACCAACACAATCAATAGGAGCTTAAAGCATTGATGATCAACAATTGTGGGAGCTTAACAATTGCATACTTTTTCAAATTCAATGGAGTAAACAAGCTTAAGCCTCTTAACCAAATTCAATTCTAGCTCAGCACAAGCACAATGTACAAGGAAATCAATCACTTTCTTGAGCAATTCACAATCTCATCAACCAAAGGTCCTTAACGCACATTTTTGAAACTTTTGTGAAACAAAACTCATCCAAATCAAGTAGTATCACAAAATTAAGCCTTTAACAATCCAATGCATCATTAGAAACCATCCAATTAGAAAACCCCCAAAAATTTTCGGATTCCAAATTTCTTAAGAATCCTAATTCACCAAAAGTCAAATTCATTCATTCCTAGGGCGAAATTGAGTTGGGTAATCATCTAGGAACAGCCTAGCAAAGGTTTCTAACAAGCATCATCAACCAACAGCCACAAATTTGAGTTCTAGGAAAAAATCGAAAATATTTTTGCATGAACCATAAACTCGGATTTGAAGAGCTTTACCTTGTTTGGAGGATGAGAGGATGAGAGAAACAAGAGGATAACAAGATAGTGCTTGAGAAATCGGAAACACAGAGCCTTAAATCACGAAAATCTGATGAGAATTGATGGAGATTGAAGAGTTTGAAGTTCTTTGAAAATCTCTTAGTGAAATCGCAAGAGTGAGTGAAAAGAGAGAGAGTCGCGACTTGAAGGAGAAAACAAGGAGGAAATCGGTTCAAACCGGTTCATTAAATCGATTTTGGGTGAAAATTCGGGTTTAAAACCGGTTTAGGTTCGAGAAAACTTACTCGGGCGAAGGCGCGTATCGGCCTGGCCAACCGATACGCCAGCCGATATCAACTCCCGGATTTAATTCCTGCATCCCGTATCGGTCTGGCCAACGGATACGGGGACCGATATCTGTTCACTCCGAAGATCCATATCGGCTTGGCCAACCGATACGGGGACCGATATCAACTCTCGGTTTTTTTCTGTTGCATCCCGTATCGGCCTGGCCAACCGATACGGGGACCGATATCGATCTTTCTGGGAAATCTGTATCGGCCTGGCCAACCGATACGGTGCCCGATATTGAGCCTCGGATTATTTTTACCAGAACCGTATCGGCCTGGCTAGCCGATACGGAACCCGATATTGGCTCATGCACCATTTTTCTTCATCTCTGCGGCCTTTGCTCAACTCCAACTGATCTACAATCTCATCCTTAAGCCAAAACCTGACAAAACTCAAAGCAAAACATCAAAAATAACAAGCAAAAGACGTATGTACAAGGATAAACATGGGAATGTCTCCCAAGTGCGCTTTTATTTAAAGTCGTTAAGCTCGACTTTGCAAACTGTGATCTCAAGCTGAGGGAGGGCTAGAGAGTGGAATCGAAGTCCCCTCCTCTATTGCTTCTGAGACGGAGTAATGCTTGAGTCTTTGGCCATTAACCGTGAACTCTTCATCTGATTTTCCCAAAAGTACCACCGCTCCATATGGTCTCACCTCCTTCACTCTAAACGGTCCCGACCATCTAGACTTGAGCTTCCCGGGAAAGAGTTTCAACCGGGAGTTAAAGAGCAACACAAGATCTCCTTCCTTGAACTCCTTCTTCTGGATCAGCTTATCATGGAAAAGCTTGGTCATCTCCTTATAGATCTTCGAGCTCTCGAAAGCCTCAAGCCGTATCTCGTCAAGTTCATTCAGCTGAATCAACCTCCTCTCAGTTGCGGTCTTGATGTCAAAGTTCAGCAACTTGACAGCCCACATGGCCTTGTATTCCACCTCCACCGGTAAGTGACATGACTTACCATACAGCATGGTGAATGGTGTAGTGCCCAATGGAGTCTTGAAAGCAGTTCTATACGCCCACAGTGCGTCATCAATTTTCTTAGCCCAATCTTTCCTTGAGGCTTCAACAGTCTTCTCTAGGATAGCCTTGATTTGCCTATTGGACTCCTCAACTTGGCCGCTTGTCTGAGGATGATATGGTGTTGCAACCTTATGCTTCACTCCATACTTCTTCAAAAGGCTCTCGAATAGCTTGTTGATGAAGTGTGAGCCTCCATCACTGATCACAATCCTCGGGATTCCAAATCTTGGGAAGATGATGCTCTTGAATAGCTTTATTACAACCTTGGCGTCATTAGTTGGACTCGCCACTGCTTCTACCCACTTGGAAACATAATCCACAGCTACTAAGATGTAGCTATTCCCGTAAGAGGATGGGAAGGGTCCCATGAAATCAATGCCCCACACATCAAATACTTCAACTTCAAGGATGGGGTTTTGAGGCATCTCATTTCTTCTACTGATATTCCCCTTTCTCTGACAAGGATCACACTTAGTAATGAACTCTTGGGCATCTTTGAACATTGTAGGCCACCAAAACCCAGCTTGTAGAGCCTTTTGAACCGTCTTGAAAGTGGCAAAGTGACCACCATAATCTGACCCATGGCAATGTAGGAGAATGCCTCCCACTTCTTCATCAGCTATGCACCTTCTATAGAGCTGATCCTTGCACAAAGTGTAGAGGTAAGGCTCATCCCAATAGTACCTGTTGACATCTCTAAAGAACTTTTTTCTTTGGTAGCTATCGAGGCTCGGTGGTTCTTTCCCAACAGCTAGGAAATTGACTATATCAGCATACCACGGTTCCTTGTCTTCAATAAAATTGACCTCCTCAATCCTCATTCTTGTATCATGAGCATCCTTAACAACCTTGAAAGCCATTAGCTGCTCCTCAGGGAGAGAGTCATCTAGAGGAATTCCATCCTCAATTCTCAGTCTTGACAAATGGTCTGCTACTCCATTCTCAATGCCTTTCTTATCCTTAATCTCCAAGTCAAATTCCTGTAGCAACAGTATCCACCTCAGAAGCCTTGGCTTGGCATCTTTCTTGGCAAGTAGATACCTCAACGCAGCATGATCCGTGTACACCACAACTTTAGATCCAACCAAGTATGATCTGAACTTCTCAAAGGCAAACACCACAGCAAGAAGCTCTTTCTCAGTTGTTGCATACCTCACTTGAGCATCGTCCAATGTCCTACTAGCATAGTATATGACATGGAGTTTCTTGTCTTTCCTCTGTCCGAGGACTGCACCTACTGCGTAGTCACTTGCATCACACATGATCTCAAAAGGCAACTCCCAGTCGGGAGCTTGGACAATCGGGGCGCTAATCAAGGCCTCCTTAATCATGTGGAACGCTGCCAAACACTCATCATCAAACACAAAATCTGTCTCCTTGCACAGCAGACGTGTAAGTGGTCTAGCGATCTTGGAGAAATCCTTAATAAACCGCCGGTAGAACCCTGCATGACCCAAAAAGCTTCAGATTCCCTTCACTGAGTTTGGTGGCTGAAGACTTGTCATCACCTCTATCTTAGCCTTATCCACTTCAATACCATTCTCTGAGATCTTGTGACCCAACACAATCCCCTCCGTTACCATGAAGTGGCACTTCTCCCAATTTAGCACGAGGTTCGTCTCTTCACATCTCCTTAAGACCCTGCACAAGTTCAGCAAACAGGAGGAGAAAGAAGAACCATACACAGAGAAATCATCCATAAAGACTTCAACAATATCCTCAATAAGATCTGAGAAAATAGACATCATTGAAGGATCTTCCGGTGTTATCCTGATTCAATTCATCAGATTACTTGATCCTAAATATGCCAGATCTAGGTTCTCTTGAATAGAAACATAAGTAGATCTCACCTTTTACCTGTTTTGTGCAGCGGAAAGGAAGAACAGGCCAGAGATCAGAGAGCCACCGAGTGATAACTCCTCCAGAGGTTCACACACGCACACCAATCAGGAAGCAGGCTGCTAGGCCACTTGGAGAAACCGGCGCAGGAGAAAAAGAGAGTTGACGGCTCAAGTGTTAGGGTTAATCAGTCTGAAACTCGAGTTTTATGACACAAAACTCGTCCTGTTCCGTTTGGGCCATTTGGCCCAAATACCAATTAACTCGTCGGTGTTTGCGCATTGCATCGATCGTTGCACCTTATGCATCGATCGATGCACAATGGCTAAACCCTCTTATTCTCTCTAAGTATAGTAAATGCCTAGCACTTTTACCATACTCCTGCTAAACCGTTCCTACACGATTTCCTGTTAGCTTAGGCGTGTGACCCATATGGGATCATATAATAAAGGCAATAAGTCCAAGACTTATAGATCATGAGCGGACTCTAGCAAGCCATCATGACCCCCAGTATTATATGACTTATGTCTGATCTTTGACATACTCTTACTTTCTAGAGACAGTACCGAGATTACTGGACACAATTCCAACAATCTCCCACTTGTACTGGAATCTCTGTATTCATAATCCTTTTGTCACAATATCTCGATTAGTCATAAGGCAAGATTAGTGTCATCCTTATAAAGCCTAATCTTGTTCATCGGACTCTGATTTGATACTGACAATCCAAACGACTCGGGACAGTCCGTTTGAGCATGGCCATGCATTTTCTAGTATTCAAATCTCCGATTGGCCTAGAGATATTCACTCCATTTATATTGGAGGGACAAATCCCGTCTTGTTCCATCACTGTAAACTACTCACTTCACAATGTACCCAAACAAGGTCCTTATAACTATCGCAGAACGATAGCGTTAGACAATGATCAAAGTGCATCAGTCCATGTGCAGTCACATGCATGCGAACTCAGGTCTAAGGACTATACTCTATAGTCGTAGTGAGAATCTCTTATGACACAGATATAAATATCCTGAAGAGTTCTCATAAGCGGGTCGCGTCCGGTCGTATGTTCCCAACATACACCTATGTACTGACTTTGATGCCTAGCATCTATGACACACTGAGACTTTGTCATAAGTCACGTACCAATCCAGTCTCACACGGTTGTTGGTGTTCCAATTTCAACAACCTTTGACCAGGGACGGGATGATATAAAACATCTATCAAATATAGGGTCTCATGATCAAGCTAAATGACTTCGATGACTCAAGATCAAGTCATTTACTTCGATGACCTATAAAATGGTTCATATCATTTTGGAACGATTATTTCATCACAGTTAAAATAATCTTGAAATAATAATTTCATTAAACATTTTTCAATGTTATTTCAAGAACATATCCAATAACTAAATAAAGCCCTTTAATAACTCCCACTGAAATTAAGACTACATCTTAATTTCACTTATCCTACAGCAACAGTCCGAGACTCGTGCTTAGGCCTAAGGAGTGGCTTCGTTAATAGATTAGCAACGTTCTCATTCGTTGAAACTTGCTGATCTACTTAACATCTCTGTCATTTATCTCACGGAATAGGTTATACCTATCCTCAAGGTGTTTGGACCTCTGATGTGCAGCTAGTCTCATCTATGCTGGAAATCACATCAAGTTCAGTGACGAACTCTTCTTTCCAAACAACCTCTTTCGCCACTTCCCAAGCTGCGAAATGTTCAGCTTAAGTCATGGAGTCAGCAACAGTGCCTTGCACCGCCAGATAGACACAAGATATAACCGGACTGTGATCGGAAATCATCTTTGTCTATTGGAAACTTGCCTTTCAGACTCTGCTGACTTGTAGCACATCACTTTCTCCGTAAATCAAGAACTTATCCTTAGTATTCCTCAAATACTTTAGGACACACTTTAGGAAACTTGATTCTTTGCTGGATTTGACTGGTCTTTACTTGTCTTGCTTAACATTAAAGCAACATCAAACAAGTACGTTTCATGGCATACATGATAGATCCAATTACCGAAGCATGTGGAATCCTATCCATGCATTTAAGCTCAGCAGTTATCGTGGGATACTGTATCTTGCTTAACGTAATGCCATGTGACATTGGCATAAAACCCTTCTTGGATTGCTGAAAAACGTGTAGGACCTTGTCAATGTAAGAATCCTGACATTGTCCTACCAGCTCTTTTGGATCTCTATCTTTAAATCCAAAAATCCAAGACTTTCGTGGCTATACCCATGTCATTCACAAAACCAACTCCCAAGCCAGTCCTTTACTGACTGCAGCATTGGGACGTTATATCCGAGAATCAGTATGTCATCGACATACACTATGAGAAATGCAATATCGCTCCCACTTATCTATTAGTAAACACACAGTTCCGCTTCGTTCCTGTTCAAGTCAAAACCTTGACTACTTCAACAGAACGAAGATTCCAACTCCGATATGTTTGCTTCCATCCATTAATGGATCGATGAAGCTAACTTACATAAAATGTAATTTTTTCGGAGTCCGGGCTGACTTTCGCTTCTTTGAATTTCGCAGATTCATCGCTTTCAATGATCATCAGATCATGCGAACTTTCAATGATTATCAGTTTCAACTAATTACGAGAAATCACTCTCGGATTAGTAACTGATTCATTCATATCTGCGAACTTCAGGCTCCACAGGTGTAGATTCTACAGAAATCTGTAAATCCTTCCGCTGCTCTCCCTCAATAGGTAAAGCAGCCTCCTGTATTTCTCGAATTTCTTCGAGTTGTACTTTTACTCCCACTGTTCTTCTTGGAAAGTAACTTCCCTTCTTAGAAAACAGAATGGTCGTAAAAATACTTTTTACTCCCACTGTTCTTCTTGGAAAGTAATTTCCCTTCTTAGAAAACAGAATGGTCGTAAAAGTACCGAGCCTTGGTTTCCCTTTGAAAACTTCGAGTTATGCTTTTACTCCCACTGTTCTTCTTGGAAAATAACTTCCCTTCTTAGAAAACAGATTGGACGTAAAAGTAACAAGCCTTAGTTTCTCTAGGACAACCAGCGAAGTAGCACAACTACAAATACTCAGTAAAGACAAATTTGGATCGATTCCAATCCACATTAACGTGGTGTCTTTCAACCGATATTTGTGGAACTATTTCAGCGTAAACTTAGATATTTTAGAGCGTTATTCTTAAATAATATCATGGAAGATTCGTGTGACTCATCTTTAATCATTTCTTATAAGATCTGATTCTTTCTCACAGAAACACCTTCAGGTTTTCAGGAGAAATGAGCTGTGAAACGATTTCACACTCATTAAGATGATCACACAATCAATGACTTAAGTATTCTCACTCGTGATTTAATCCAGAGTCTTAATACTTTTGTCATTCAGATCCTATACTTCATTCTGGAACTCTTTCGACCATGTCAAAGAATTCCGACTTGTGTCTCATCAAATGAAACACAGTCACACTCACTGAAGTAATCAGTAGAGACAATGAAGTACAGGAGATTTTCTCTGGCATTACTGCTCATTGGGCCACATACATGAGTATGTTCCAGGTCCAATAAGCCTTTGGGCTTTTCTCTAGCTCGGCTAAGATAGGCCCTTTACCTTTTGGTCTAGTTAACAGAATTCAAGTCTCATAAGATATTTTATCAAATGAGCCCAAACGTCCATGACTATGGGATTTCTGAATCCGACTTACTCTATGTGACCAAGACTTTATGCCAAGAAAAATCAGGTTTAATTCATCAGATTTAAACCAATTCGGTATTTATGTTACATTTAGGCACTCTTTGGTTTAAGATATAAAACCCATTCCATGAATAGGGTGCTACAATTAATATTTCATTAAGATCAAAAGAACAAAACTTGTCTTTTATCAAAATGAAAAACATTCAAATTCTTACAAGAAAATGAAAGACAACTCTGCTTAAAGCAGGTACATTGTAGCAATTACTTAATACAAAACCAAGCCTCAAAGGGATCTATAAGTGAAAACCCTACGGCTGAGGTAGCATCCCAAGCTCCTTCCAGACATGTAGTTTCACTTGCCCTTCCTTCAACGTTCTACTGTTTCTTAGGCTCTGCATATTATCACAAATATCAGTGCCACAACCAGTATCCAATACCTTTAAGGTAGAACTTGAAGTAATAACATGAATACCTGAGGAAGTAGTCGCATACATCGACTTTAACTCCTCATCATCTTCCATGAATTTAATGCAATTTCTCTTCCAATGCCCTGTCTCCTTACAGTAGCAGCACTTACCAACGTAAGAGGTATCTGACTCGGGCTCAGAAGACACACGCTTGCCATGATTCAAAATCTGGACAACTTTGTCTCCACCCTTGTCAGCATTAGGTTTAGCAAACCTACCCTTCTCATTCATGAGATTGTACAGGATACTCTTCACGTTTGGCTCAACTGTCTTGAGCATTTCATGCAGTTCAGTCAACGTCTTCGTTAAGCCTTTCTTGATATAGTTCCTTACGAACTTATCATAGCTTGACGGCAGTGACTGCAGAATGATCTCAGTTGCCAATTCCTGGCTAACTGGATAATCCAGTTTCCTCAGGTTATCAATGTAACCCATCATTTTACTGACATGAGGACTTACTGGATGATCATTTGGTAGCTTGCAGCTAGTGAGAGATTTAACCAACTGGTATCTCTCCACTCTTATCTGCTCCTGAAATTTTAATTTCAGGCTGCTGATCATCTCTATTGGCGACTCCATGTTCTCATATTGCTTCCGCAAGTCTGAGTCCATGCTAGCCAATATCAGACCACGCACATCTACCGCATCATTATAATGCTTATTCCAAGCATCATATACTGCATGAGAAGCATTGGACCCGATCCTCACGGGGAGAGCTCTCTCAAGAACATAGTCCTTTCTCTCCTGTCTGAGGACTAGCCTCAGGTTCCGCGACCAAGTCAAGAAATTTGATCCGTTCAGCTTGTCCATCTTAAGGACAGACCGGATCGAGAAAGCGTTTGATTGTTTGTGCTAGTCATAACTGAAATTTAAGATAAAAGGATTTTAGTTAATATGTTCAATATGATTAATTTCGTATTAAAATTAATATGATTAATCACGCATTATATTCAATAACCTAAGTTACCCTCAATAGAATATAATGATTCCAAGATCCACATATAACTAAGATCAAAGTGGGCCACTGGCCGTCACCCAACCTTAGCTTATATTGGTAAGCCCTATATCGGCTAATTATATCCGTGATATAATTCTTGGTTGTGAATCTGGGCCCGAGGCCCAATCCACTCTGATGTCTCAAGGCCCGGGACTCCCGATGGCCTAGTCAAGAAAACCAGACTATACAGTCATGTAATCATTAATGTCTGGGACTCCCAATGACATTTATGAATCACAAACCGTCTTACTCACACAAAAGCAGACATCCTCACACTGTAAGGCCATGAATGCAATTGAATGGGCTTTGACAGCTGACATAGCCTGGACAAGACATCCAACGCTTGATATTATTTGAGGTTCGTAGGTTTATTAAAATTCATTCCCAAAATAGAATATTACTATTTCGGGAAACTTCTATTTATGGAAACCTACTATTTTGGAAACTTTCTAAAATTGGAAATTTTCTAAAACCGGAAATTTTCTAACTTTAGAAATTTCTCAAAATCCAAAATCCGCAAATACAGAAACTTCTATTTTAAGAAACTTTCTAATTTTTAAAATTCGGAAATTTCAATTTAAAATCGACTTTATATTTTTATAAAATAAATTTTAAATTAATCTGAAGAAAGACTCAAATAATTGGCCCAATTGTTTTAACTTCTTGGCCCGAGGCCCAAGAATTTGTCCATGTCCAAGACATGACCCAATTGTCCAATTAATTGACATAACCGGTCTGGTTCATTAAAACTGGTCTAACCAAGTTTTAATTACTACGATGACCACAATTGTCAACCGGTTATTTACTAAACCGGAATTTCTCAATTTATTTGGTCCAACCAAATCAAATTAGAAATTCCTGGTTTAGGCACTAAATCCAATATTTCTTACGACATTGGATTTCTTATCCCGGTTTAACCAGATTTAATAAAATTATTAAAATCTGTTTATTAAACCAGAACGAATCAATTTTAATTAAATTAAACCGAACCAAAACCCTAACCGCATCGATCGATGCTCTCAGCATCGATCCTGCAACGATCGTTCATCGATCCTGCATCGATCGATGCTCTCACGCGTGCACGAACGGTTATCAGGTTTGCCCGAGAGATTCTCGCGAGATCCATGCGATCGTTCGAACGATCCATGCGATCGCGGTCAATCTCTCGCGACTGCAACGATCGATCCTTGCATTGCATCGATCGATGCAATGCGATCTCAGTCGATGCAAAATCAGTTTAGATCGCATACCAAATCAATATAGTTTGGTCATGCGATTTTAAACGGTTTGTTTAGGATTCAATTTTTGTTTCTTAAGTGTTTTAATCTTATCAGTAGATTGATTCAAAAACACACTTTTAAACAATCCTAAACAAGCTTCTAAACAAGAAAAACCAGAACCAATAGCTCTGATACCACTGAAGGATCTTCCGGTGTTATCCTGATTCAATTCATCAGATTACTTGATCCTAAATATGCCAGATCTAGGTTCTCTTGAATAGAAACATAAGTAGATCTCACCTTTTACCTGTTTTGTGCAGCGGAAAGGAAGAACAGGCCAGAGATCAGAGAGCCACCGAGTGATAACTCCTCCAGAGGTTCACACACGCACACCAATCAGGAAGCAGGCTGCTAGGCCACTTGGAGAAACCGGCGCAGGAGAAAAAGAGAGTTGACGGCTCAAGTGTTAGGGTTAATCAGTCTGAAACTCGAGTTTTATGACACAAAACTCGTCCTGTTCCGTTTGGGCCATTTGGCCCAAATACCAATTAACTCGTCGGTGTTTGCGCATTGCATCGATCGTTGCACCTTATGCATCGATCGATGCACAATGGCTAAACCCTCTTATTCTCTCTAAGTATAGTAAATGCCTAGCACTTTTACCATACTCCTGCTAAACCGTTCCTACACGATTTCCTGTTAGCTTAGGCGTGTGACCCATATGGGATCATATAATAAAGGCAATAAGTCCAAGACTTATAGATCATGAGCGGACTCTAGCAAGCCATCATGACCCCCAGTATTATATGACTTATGTCTGATCTTTGACATACTCTTACTTTCTAGAGACAGTACCGAGATTACTGGACACAATTCCAACAATCATGCACCGCTGAAAGGTAGCCGGTGCATTGTGAAGGATTGTTTAGTGTTTATCCTGGTTTAATTCTGTCAGATTAAACCCTACTAAACATATTGGATCTAGGTTCTCATGCAGAATCATAAAGGGATCTCAGTAAATACCTTGTTTATGCAGCGGATTAGAGAGGTATCGTCAGAGATCAGCAGAACCGCCAAGGGACAGCTCCTCCAGAGGTTCACACACGCACACTTCAGGAAGAATGGCTACTAGACCAGAGAGGGAGGAGGCGCAGAGAGAGTTGAGAGATAGAGCAGCTAGGTTAAGTTTTATTTATAAAACTTCTGTCTAGTTCTCTTGGGCTTTTGGGCCCAAGTCCCAGTCTGATTAAATCCCTTAGATTTAATCAGGCCCTTTAATTTCTCTCTAAGTATAGTAAATGCCTGGCACTTTTACTGTACTTCTGCTGAACCATTCCCTTATAGTTTCCTGTTAGCTTAGGCGTGTGACCCATATGGGATCATATAATAAAGGCAATAAATCCAAGACTTATAGATCATGAGCGGACTCTAGCAAGCCATCATGACCCCCAGTATTATATGACTTATGTCTGATCATTGACATACTCTTACTTTCTAGAGACAGTACAGAGATTACTGGACATAATTCCAACAATCTCCCACTTGTACTGGAATCTCTGTATTCATAATCCTTTTGTCTCAATATCTCGATTAGTCATAAGGCAAGATGAGTGTCATCCTTATAAAGCCTAATCATGTTCATCGGACTCTGATTTGACACTGACAATCCAAACGACTCGGGACAGTCCGTTTGAGCATGGCCATGCATTTTCCAGTATTCAAATCTCCGATTGGCCTAGAGATATTCACTCCATTTATATTGGAGGGGCAAATCCCGTCTTGTTCCATCACTGCAAACTACTCACTTCATAATACACCCAAACAAGGTCCTTATAACTATCGCTTAACGACAGCGTTAGACAATGATCAAAGCGCATCAGTTCATGTGCAGTCACATGCATGCGAACTCAGGTCTAAGGACTATACTCTATAGTCGTAGTGAGAATCTCTTATGACACAGATATAAATATCCTGAAGAGTTCTTATAAGCGGGTCATGTCCGGTCGTATGTACCCCAACATACACCTATGTACTGACTTTGATGCCGTGCATCTATGACACCCTGAAACTTGGTCATAAGTCACATACCAATCTAGTCTCACGCGGTTGTTGGTGTTCCAATTTCAACAACCTTCGACTAGGGACAGGATGATATAAGCCATCTATCAAATATAGGGTCTCATGATCAAGCTAAATGACTTCGATGACTCAAGATCAAGTCACTTACTTCGATGACCTATAAAATGGTTTATATCATTTTGGAACGATTATTTCATCACAGTTAAAATAATCTTGAAATAATAATTTTATTAAACACCAAAAAATGTTTTACTAGAACATATCAATAACTAAATAAAGCCCTCAAACTCCCACTCAAATTTAGATTACATTTCAATGTCTCTAATGCCTACAGCTTCAGTCAGGTACTCGAGCTTAGGCCTTGGGAGTGGCTTTGTCAATGGATCAGCGACATTATCATCTGTCGGAACTCGGCTGATCTTGACTTCCTTTCTATTAATGATATCACGTATCAAGTGAAATCTTCTTAGTATATGCTTGGATTTCTGGTGTGATCTTGGTTCCTTTGCCTGAGCTATAGCACCATTGTTATCACAAAACAGTGCCAGAGGCTCAGCTGCATTCGGTATCACACCTAGTTCAATAATGAACTTTCGTATCCAAACAGCTTCCTTCGCTGCTTCTGAGGCGGCGACATATTCAGCTTCTGTAGTGGAATCAGCAACGGTGTCTTGCTTGGAGCTTCTCCAACTAACTGCACCGCCATTCAGACAAAAGATATAACCGGACTGTGACCGGAAATCATCTTGGTCTGTCTGGAAACTTGCGTCCGTGAATCCACTGACTTCAAGCACATTACTTCCGCCGTACACCAAGAACTTATCCTTAGTATGTCTCAGATACTTCAGGATAATCTTGACGGCAATCCAGTGGCTTTCACCTGGATTTGACTGGTATCTACTCGTCATGCTCAATGCATAGGCAACATCAGGACGAGTACAGATCATGGCATACATGATAGATCCTATTGCAGATGCATAAGGAATATTCTTCATGCGCTCAAGCTCAGCATCGGTCGTAGGGCTCTGCTTCTTGCTTAGCGTTGTGCCATGTACCATTGGCGTGAAGCCCTTCTTGGAACCTGCCATGCTGAATCTATGCAGGACTTTGTCAATGTATGAATCTTGACACAAGCCTATCAGCCTTTTAGATCTATCCCGGTAGATCCGGATTCCAAGAACGTATGCGGCTTCACCCATGTCTTTCATGGAAAAACAACTTCCAAGCCAGTCCTTTACCGACCGCAGCATTGGTACGTCGTTTCCGAGAAGCAGTATGTCATCGACATACAGAATAAGAAATACTATCTTGCTCCCACTAGTCTTCTTATACACGCATTGTTCTTCTTCGTTTCTGATGAAGTCAAATTGCTTGATCGCTTCATCAAAACGAAGATTCCAGCTCCTCGATGCTTGCTTCAATCCATAAATGGATTTATGAAGCTTGCATACTTTCCCAGCATTCTTTGGATCTATGTAACCGTCAGGTTGTGTCATATACACATCCTCTTCCAGAATTCCATTCAGGAAGGCGGTTTTCACGTCCATCTGCCAAATTTCATAATCATGAAAAGCTGCAGTTGCTAGTAGAATCCGAATAGATTTCATCATAGCCACTGGGGAATAGGTTTCATCATAATCCACACCGTGAACTTGCCTGAAACCTTTTGCCACCAACCTGGCTTTATAAATCTGGACATTTCCATCCACGTCGATCTTCTTCTTGAAGATCCATTTACACTCGATGGCTTTTACACCAGCGGGTAAGTCAACCAATGAAAACACTTGGTTGACCGACATGGAGTCCATTTCGGAATCAGTGGCCTTGCGCCACATAGAGGAATCTGGGCCCATCATGGCTTGATTGAAGTTCGATGGTTCATCACCATCAATGATCAGAAGATCATGACAGTCAGTCACGAGGAATCCCTGATATCTCTCGGGTTCGTGACGGATCCTCCCGGATCTTCGAACTTCAGGTACTACAGGTTCAGGCTCTACAATTTCTTGTAGGTCCTCCTGCTGCTCTTCCTCATTAGGTTGAGCAGTATCCTGTTCATCTTGAATTTCTTCAAGCAGTACCTTACTCCCACTGTTTTTCTTAGAGAGAAACTCCCTCTCAAGAAAATTACAATCCCGGGCAACAAAAATCTTGTTCTCAGATCGTAGGTAGAAGTAATAAGCCTTGGTCTCCTTCGGATAACCAATGAAGTAGCATTTATCAGACTTTGGTGTAAGCTTGTCAGAGATCAATCTCTTGACATAGGCTTCACAACCCCAAATTCTAAGATAAGACTGAAGGATGTTTTGGAGTTAATCCTGATTCAATTCATCAGATTAATAGATCCTAAACATGCAGATCTAGGTTCTCTTGAATAGAAACAATATAGATCTCACCTTTTACCTGTTTATGCAGCGGAAAGAGAGAACAGGTCAGAGATCAGAGAGCCACCAAGTGATAACTCCTCCAGAGGTTCACACACGCACACCAAGCAGGAAGAGAGGCTGCTAGACCAAGCTGTGGGAGGCGCAGGAAGAGAGAGAGAGGCGCGGCTGGGTTAGGGTTAGGGGAGAAAAGATTTGGGTTTTAGTTTATAAAACCCTTCTCTTTCCCTTTTGGGCTTTTGGGCCCAAATACCAATCTGATTAAATCCCTTGGATTTAATCAGACCCATTAATCTCTCTCTAAGTACGACAAATGCCTGGCACTTTTACCGTACTTCTGCTAAGCCGTTCCTACACATTTTCCTGTTAGCTTAGGCGTGTGACCCATATGGGATCATATAATAAAGGCAATAAGTCCAAGACTTATAGATCATGAGCGGACTCTAGCAAGCCATCATGACCCCCAGTATTATATGACTTATGTCTGATCATTGACATACTCTTACTTTCTAGAGACAGTACCGAGATTACTGGACACAATTCCAACAATCTCCCACTTGTACTGGAATCTCTGTATTCATAATCCTTTTGTCTCAATATCTCGATTAGTCATAAGGCAAGATTAGTGTCATCCTTATAAAGCCTAATCTTGTTCATCGGACTCTGATTCGATACTGACAATCCAAACGACTCGGGACAGTCCGTTTGAGCATGGCCATGCATTTTCCAGTATTCAAATCTCCGATTGGCCTACAGATATTCACTCCATTTATATTGGAGGGACAAATTCCGTCTTGTTCCATCACTGTAAACTACTCATTTCATAATGTACCCAAACAAGGTCCTTATAACTATCGCAGAACGACAGCGTTAGACAATGATCAAAGTGCATCAGTCCATGTGCAGTCACATGCATGCGAACTCAGGTCTAAGGACTATACTCTATAGTCGTAGTGAGAATCTCTTATGACACAGATATAAATATCCTGAAGAGTTCTCATAATCGGGTCTTGTCCGGTCGTATGTTCCCAACATACACCTATGTATTGACTTTGATGCCGCGCATCTATGACACACTGAGACTTTGTCATAAGTCACATATCAATCTAGTCTCACGCGGTTGTTGGTGTTCCAATTTCAACAACCTTTGACTAGGGACAGGATGATATAATCCATCTATCAAATATAGGGTCTCATGATCAAGCTAAATGACTTTGATGACTCAAGATCAAGTCACTTACTTCGATGACCTATAAAATGGTTCATATCATTTTGGAACGATTATTTCATCACAGTTAAAATAATCTTGAAATAATAATTTCATTAAACATAAAAATGTTTTACAAGAACATATCAAATAACTAAATAAAGCCCTCAAACTCCCACTCAAATTTAGATTACATTTCAATGTCTCTAATGCCTACAGCTTCAGTCAGAAACTCGAGCTTAGGCCTTGGGAGTGGCTTTGTCAACGGATCAGCGACGTTATCATCTGTCTGAACTCGGCTGATCTTGACTTCCTTTCTATTAATGATGTCACGTATCAAGTGAAATCTTCTTAGAACATGCTTGGATTTCTGGTGTGATCTTGGTTCCTTTGCCTGAGCAATAGCACCATTGTTATCACAAAATAGTGCCAGAGGCTCAGCCGCATCTGGTATCACACCTAGTTCAATAATGAACTTTCGTATCCAAACAGCTTCCTTCGCTGCTTCTGAGGCGGCGATATATTCAGCTTCTGTAGTGGAATCAGCAACGGTGTCTTGCTTGGAGCTTCTCCAACTGATTGCACCGCCATTCAGACAAAAGATATAACCGGATTGTGACCGGAAATCATCTTGGTCTGTCTGGAAACTTGCGTCCGTGAATCCACTGACTTTAAGCACATCACTTCCGCCGTACACCAAGAACTTATCCTTAGTATGTCTTAGATACTTCAGGATATTCTTGACGGCAATCCAATGGTTTTCACCTGGATTTGACTGGTATCTACTCGTTATGCTCAATGCATAAGCAACATCAGGACGAGTACAGATCATGGCATACATGACAGATCCTATTGCAGATGCATAAGGAATATTCTTCATGCGCTCAAGCTCAGCAGCCGTCGTAGGGCTCTGCTTCTTGCTTAGTGTTGTGCCATGTACCATTGGCGTGAAGCCCTTCTTGGAATCCTTCATGCTGAATCTTTGTAGGACTTTGTCAATGTATGAATCTTGACACAAGCCTATCAGCCTTCTAGATCTATCCCGGTAGATCCTGATTCCAAGAACGTATGCGGCTTCACCCATGTCTTTCATGGAAAAACAACTTCCAAGCCAGTCCTTTACCGACTTCAGCATTGGAATGTCGTTTCCGAGAAGCAGTATGTCATCGACATACAGAATAAGAAATACTATCTTGCTCCCACTAGTTTTCTTATACACGCATTGTTCTTCTTCGTTTCTGATGAAGTCAAATTGCTTGATCGCTTCATCAAAACGAAGATTCCAGCTCCTCGATGCTTGCTTCAATCCATAAATGGATTTATGAAGCTTGCATACTTTCCCAGCATTCTTTGGATCTATGTAACCGTCAGGTTGTGTCATATACACATCCTCTTCCAGAATACCATTCAGGAAGGCGGTTTTCACGTCCATCTGCCAAATTTCATAATCATGAAAAGCTGCAGTTGCTAGTAGAATCCGAATAGATTTCATCATAGCCACTGGGGAATAGGTTTCATCGTAATCCACACCGTGAACTTGTCTGAAACCTTTTGCCACCAACCTGGCTTTATAAATCTGGACATTTCCATCCACGTCAATCTTCTTCTTGAAGATCCATTTGCACTCGATGGCTTTTACACCAGCGGGTAAGTCAACCAACGAAAACACTTGGTTGACCGACATGGAGTCCATTTCGGAATCAGTGGCCTTGCGCCACTTCGAGGAATCTGGGCCCATCATGGCTTGATTGAAGTTCGATGGTTCATCACCATCAATGATCAGAAGATCATGACAGTTAGTCACGAGGAATCCTTGATATCTCTCGGGTTCGTGACGGATCCTCCCGGATCTTCGAACTTCAGGTACTACAGGTTCAGGCTCTACAATTTCTTGTAGGTCCTCCTGCTGCTCTTCCTCATTAGGTTGAGCAGTATCCTGTTCATCTTGAATTTCTTCAAGCAGTACCTTACTCCCACTGTCTTTCTTAGAGAGAAATTCTCTCTCAAGAAAGTTACAATCCCGGGCAACAAAGATCTTGTTCTCGGAACGTAGATAGAAGTAATAAGCCTTGGTTTCCTTCGGATAACCAATGAAGTAGCATTTATCAGACTTTGGTGTAAGCTTGTCTGAGATCAATCTCTTGACATAGGCTTCACAACCCCAAATTCTAAGATAAGACAGCACTGGAGCCACTCCAGTCCATAATTCATATGGTGTCTTTGCTACTGCTTTTCGATGGCGCTCTATTTAGAGTGAACACTGCTGTTAGCAGAGCATATCCCCAAAGGGATATTGGAAGGTCTGTGTGACTCATCATAGATCGAACCATATCCAATAAGGTCCGATTTCTCCTCTCAGACACACCATTCCATTGAGGTGTTCCGGGAGGAGTGAGTTGGGATACGATCCCACACTCTCTTAGATGATCACTGAATTCTTGGCTTAAGTATTCTCCTCCTCGGTCGGACCGAAGAGCCTTAATGCTTTTGCCAAGTTGGTTCTGTACTTCATTTTGGAATTCTCTGAACTTCTCAAAAGATTCAGACTTATGTTTCATCAAATAAACATATCCATACCTACTGAAATCATCAGTAAAGGTAATGAAGTACTGATAGTTTCCACTTGCATTTGTGGACATTGGGCCACACACATCAGTGTGTATCAGGCCCAATAAGTCACTGGCCCTCTCGTTAGGTTTATTAAAGGGGGCCCGTGTCATTTTGCCCATCATGCAGGATTCGCATTTCTCACATGACTCAAAGTCAAATGAGCCAAGAAGTCCATTCGAATGGAGCCTCTTGATGCGTTTCTCGCTGATGTGCCCTAAACGACAATGCCATAGAAACGTTCGGTTCTCCTCATTAGGTTTGAACCGTTTGGTATTAATGTTATAAATTGGCGCGGATTGATCGAGTATGTAAAGCCCATTCGTAAGAGGGGCAGAACCATAGAACAAATTGTTGCGATTGAAGGAACATAATTTATTCTTAACTGAAAAATCATAACCTTCCAAATCCAACAAAGAAATTGAAATAATATTTCTGCTTATAGCAGGTACAAAATAACAATTATTGAGTTCTAAAATCAATCCCGAAGGTAAAGACAACAAGTATGTGCCTACAGCTAGTGCTGGAACTTTCGCTCCATTCCCAACTTGTAGCTCCACTTGTCCTTGCTTCAGCCTTCTACTGTTGCTGAGTGCCTGCATATTAGTACAAATATGAGCCCCACAACCAGTATCCATAACCCATGAGGTATTATCAGAAGTAGTTGTATTAACTTCTATAACAAAAATACCTGTTGAAGAAGTCTCGAGAGTCTTCTTCTTCAATTCCTTTAGACCTTCTTGGAATTTCTTACATTCTCTCCTCCAATGCCCTGGTTCTTTACAGAACCTGCATATGTCAGTTGGCCCAGCCTTTGACTTGGGCTTGGGCTTTGGCGTGTCCTTGTCCGCGACTTGGACAGCCTTGGCCTTTCCCTTATCCTTAGCAGAGGATTTCTTAAACCCCTTGCCCTTTTGCACCATAAGCACATTGGGGTCCTTGGCGGTTTTCCTCAAGTTGGGCTCTGCAGTCTTGAGCATTCCGTGAAGCTCAGGCAATGTCTTACTCAAGCCATGCATGTTAAAGTTCAGAATGAACTGATCATAGCTTGCAGGTAATGACTGCAGAATGATGTCGCAGGCAAGTTCCTGGCTGATAGGGCAGTCGAGTTTCTGAAGATGATCGAGATAACCCATCATCTTCAAGACATGAGGACTCACTGCCGCATTTGCAGCCAACTTACAGTCTAAGAGGTTCTTAACTGTCTGAAACCTCTCAGTCCTTGCTTGCTCCTGAAAAAGCGATTTCAGGCTTGCCATTATCTCAATTGGTGACAACACACTCTCGAACTGCATTTGCAGCTCAGCAGTCATTGTCGCCAACATAAGGCAATACACATCATTTTCATCTGACGAATGCTTTTCCCAAGCATTATGCAGAGTCCTGGCGGCATTGTTAGCAGGCCTCTCGGGGAGAGGATCACGAAGGACATAATCCTTCTTCTCCTGCTTGAGGACCAGCCTCAAGTTCCTTGACCACGTCAGGAAGTTCGTTCCAGTCAGCTTCTCCTTCTCGAGAACAGACCGGATTGAGAATGTGTTTTGAGTGCTTGTAGTAGTCATAGCTGAAATATATAGATAAAAAGGTTATTAGTTAATATGTTCAATATGATTAATCTCGTATTAAATTTAATATGATTAATCACGCATTATATTCAATAACATAAGTTACCCTCAATAGAATATAATGATTCCAAGATCCACATATAACTAAGATCAAAGTGGGCCACTGGCCATCACCCAACCTTAGCTTATATCGGTAAGCCCTATGTCGGCTAATTATATCCGTGATATAACTCTTGGTTGTGAATCTGGGCCCGAGGCCCAATCCACTCTGATGTCTCAAGGCCCGGGACTCCCGATGGCCTTAGTCAAGAAAACCAGACTATACAGTCATGTAATCATTAATGTTCCGGACTCCCAATGACATTTATGAATCACAAACCGTCTTATCCACGCAAAAGTAGACATCCTCACACTGTAAGGCCATGAATACAATTGAATGGGCTTCGACAGCTGACATAGCCTGGACAAGACATCCAACGCTTGATATTATTTGAGGTTCGTAGGTTTATTAAAATTTCATCCCAAAATAGAAGATTACTATTTTGGGAAACTTTCCATTTTGGGAAACCTACTATTTTTGGAAACTTTCTAAAACTGGAAACTTTCTAAAACCGGAAACTTTCTAACTTTAGAAATTTCTTAAAATCCAAAACATGCAAATCTAGAAACTTCTATTTTAAGAAACTTTCTAATTTCAAAATTTCGGAAACTTTAATTTAAAATCGATTTATAAAACTTTATAAAATAAATTTTAAATTAATCTGAAGAAAAGACTCAAATAATTGGCCCAATTGTTTTAACTTCTTGGCCCGAGGCCCAAGAATTGGTCCATGTCCAAGACATGACCCAATTGTCCAATTAAATGACATAACCGGTCTGGTTCATTAAAATTGGTCTAACCAAAATTAATTACTACGATGACCACAATTGTCAACCGGTTATTTACTAAACCGGATTTTCTCAATTTATTTGGTCCAACCAAATCAAATTAGAAAATCCTGGTTTAGGCACAAAATCCAATTTTCGACTTTGGATTTCTTATCCCGGTTTAACCAGAACTTAATAAAATTATTAAGGGGGTCTTATTGGATTAGGTATTTGGAAGATTTGGAGAGATTTATATTTAATGGAATTTTAAAAGGATTTTGAGGATGATTTTAGTAAAATTTTGAGGATTTTGAGGATTTTAGTAGGAATTTTAGTATATTTAAGATCTATTTAAAAAACTATATTCTCTATTGAAATGAGAATATGATATTGGAATTTTTGGTTTTTCTAAAAATATTTTTAATTTTCAATTAATATTTTTTTAATTTTTAATTTTATTTTTCGTTTTAATAAGATTAAAACAAAAAAGGTTTTTTTAAAAAAAAAAATTTTAAAAAAAAAAAAACCTTCAAATACCATCATAAGAGGTGGTATTTGTATTCATTAATTTTTCACTACAAATTATCTCTCAAATACCTCCAAATCCTATTTGAGAGATTTTATTGTTGAAATCCTTAATTTCCAATAAGATAGTATTTTAGGGGATTTGTACAAATGATCAATACAATAAGCTGAGATTTTGAGGGATTTGTACAAATATCTAATTCAATAACAAGAGATTTGATAGAAAAATAAAATCTTTCCAAATCCCTAATCCAATAAGACCCCCTAAGTCTGTTTATTAAACCGTGACGTTTGATTTTAATCAAGTTTTAAACCGAACCTTAAACCGAAACGAACCATCACACGCCAAAACCTAACCGGTCGGGACTGTCGCAGCCGAAACATCAAGCACGGACGGCGTGGGACAATCGGGACGGGACGATCGCGTGTGATCGGGACGGGACGATCGGGACGGGATACGGGATGGCCGGTCGTGCGTCATGCGATCGCCGAGCGATCGAGACGCGGGACGACGCTGGACGATCGGGACGATGGCCGCGACGATCCGATCGCAATCGATCGTGCGATCCTCGGCTGATCCGATCGACCACTCGACGCGATCCTTGATCCGTCCGATCGATCGACCCGCCGTCCAGCCATGCTCACGATCGTGCCGATGATCACGCGACTCGATCCTTTGGCGATCGGTCCGTGCATCATCAAACCGACGCATACCAAATCATATAGTTTGGTTTGCGATTTTCTTTAGTTTGTTTAGGTTTCAATTCTTGTTTCTTAAGTGTTTTGTTCTTATCAGTAGATTGATTCAAAAACACCTCTTTAAACAATCCTAAACTTGAATCTAAACAAGAAAAACCAGAACCAATAGCTCTGATACCACTGAAGGATGTTTTGGAGTTAATCCTGATTCAATTCATCAGATTAATAGATCCTAAACATGCAGATCTAGGTTCTCTTGAATAGAAACAATATAGATCTCACCTTTTACCTGTTTATGCAGCAGAAAGAGAGAACAGGTCAGAGATCAGAGAGCCACCAAGTGATAACTCCTCCAGAGGTTCACACACGCACACCAAGCAGGAAGAGAGGCTGCTAGACCAAGCTGTGGGAGGCGCAGGAAGAGAGAGAGAGGCGCGGCTGGGTTAGGGTTAGGGGAGAAAAGATTTGGGTTTTAGTTTATAAAACCCTTCTCTTTCCCTTTTGGGCTTTTGGGCCCAAATACCAATCTGATTAAATCCCTTGGATTTAATCAGACCCATTAATCTCTCTCTAAGTACGACAAATGCCTGGCACTTTTACCGTACTTCTGCTAAGCCGTTCCTACACATTTTCCTGTTAGCTTAGGCGTGTGACCCATATGGGATCATATAATAAAGGCAATAAGTCCAAGACTTATAGATCATGAGCGGACTCTAGCAAGCCATCAAGACCCCCAGTATTATATGACTTATGTCTGATCATTGACATACTCTTACTTTCTAGAGACAGTACCGAGATTACTGGACACAATCCAACAAAGACAGCACTGGAGTTTCTCCAGTCCACAATTCATATGGTGTCTTAGCTACTGCTTTTGATGGCGCTCTATTTAGGGTGAACACTGCTGTTAGCAGAGCATATCCCCAAAGGGATATTGGAAGGTCTGTGTGACTCATCATAGACCGAACCATATCCAATAAGGTCCGATTCCTCCTCTCAGACACACCATTCCATTGAGGTGTTCCAGGAGGAGTGAGTTGGGAAACTATCCCACACTCTCTCAGATGATCACTGAACTCTTGGCTCAAGTATTCTCCTCCTCGGTCGGACCGAAGAGCTTTAATGCTTTTGCCAAGTTGGTTCTGTACTTCATTTTGGAATTTTCTGAATCTCTCAAACGATTCAGACTTATGTTTCATTAAATAAACATATCCATACCTGCTGAAATCATCAGTGAAGGTAATGAAGTACTGATAGTTTCCTCTTGCATTTGTGGACATTGGGCCACACACATCAGTGTGTATCAGGCCCAATAAGTCACTGGCCCTCTCGTTGGGTTTATTAAAGGGGGCCCGCGTCATTTTGCCCATCAGGCAGGATTCGCATTTCTCACATGACTCAAAGTCAAATGAGCCAAGAAGTCCATTCGAATGGAGCCTCTTAATGCGTTTCTCACTGATGTGCCCTAAACGACAATGCCATAGAAACGTTTGGTTCTCCTCATTAGGTTTGAACCGTTTGGTATTAATGTTATAAATTGGCGCGGATTGATCAAGTATGTAAAGCCCATTCGTAAGAGGGGCACAACCATAGAACAAATTATTGCGATTGAAGGAACATAATTTATTCTTAACTGAAAAATCATAACCTTCCAAATCCAACAAAGAAACTGAAATAATATTTCTGCTTATCGCAGGTACAAAATAGCAGTTATTAAGTTCTAAAACCAATCCCGAAGGTAAAGACAACAAGTATGTGCCTACAGCTAGTGCAGGAACTTTCGCTCCATTCCCAACTCGTAGCTCTACTTGTCCTTGCTTCAGCCTCCTACTGTTGCTGAGTGCCTGCATATTAGTACAAATATGAGCCCCACAACCAGTATCCATAACCCATGAGGTATTATCAGAAGTAGTTGTATTAACTTCTATAACAAAAATACCTGATGAAGAAGTCTCCAGAGTCTTCTTCTTCAATTCCTTTAGACCTTCCAGGAATTTCTTACATTCTCTCCTCCAATGCCCCGGTTCTTTGCAGAACCTGCAGATGTCAGTAGGCCCGGCCTTGGACTTGGGCTTGGGCTTGGACGTGTCCTTGTCCGAGACTTGAACAGCCTTACCCTTTCCCTTGTCCTTGGCAGAGGATTTTTAAAGCCCTTGCCCTTTTGCACCATAAGCACGTTGGGGTCCTTGGCTTTCCTCAAGTTGGGCTCTGCAGTCTTGAGCATTCCGTGAAGCTCAGGCAATGTCTTACTCAAGCCATGCATATTGAAGTTCAGGATGAACTGATCATAGCTTGCAGGCAAAGACTGCAGAATGATGTCGCAGGCAAGTTCCTGGCTGATAGGGCAGTCGAGTTTCTGAAGATGATCGAGATAACCCATCATCTTCAAGACATGAGGACTCACTGCCGCACTTGCAGCCATCTTGCAGTCTAAGAGGTTCTTAACTGTCTGGAACCTCTCAGTTCTTGCCTGCTCCTGAAAAAGCGATTTCAGGCTTGCCATTATCTCGATGGGCGACAGCACACTCTCGAACTGCATTTGCAGTTCAGGAGTCATGGTTGCCAACATCAGGCAATAGACATCATTATCATCTGACGAATGCTTTTCCCAAGCATTCTGCAGATTCCTGGCGGCATTGTTTGGAGGCCTCTCGGGGAGGGGATCACGAAGGACATATTCCTTCTTCTCCTGCTTGAGGACCAGCCTCAAGTTCCTCGACCACGTCAAGAAGTTCGTTCCAGTCAGCTTCTCTTTGTCGAGAACTGACCGGATTGAGAATGTGTTTTGTGTGCTTGTTGTAGTCATTGCTGAAATTTAAGATAAAAAGGATTTTAGTTAATATGTTCAACATGAGTAATCTCGCATTATATTCAATAACATTAGTTACCCTCAATAGAATATAATGATTCCAAGATCCACATATAACTAAGATCAAAGTGGGCCACTGGCCGTCACCCAACCTTAGCTTATATCGGTAAGCCCTATCTCGGCTAATTATATCCGTGATATAATTCTTGGTTGTGAATCTGGGCCCGAGGCCCAATCCACTCTGATGTCTCAAGGTCCGGGACTCCCGATGGCCCAGTCAAGAAAACCAGACTATACAGTCATGTAATCACTAATGTCTGGGACTCCCAATGACATTAATGAATCACAAACTGTCTTGCCCACGCAAAAGTAGACACCCTCACACAGTAAGGCCATGTGTACAATTGAATGGGCTTCAACAGCTGACATAGACTGGACAAGACATCCAACGCTTGATATTATTTGAGGTTTGTAGGTTTTCTTAAAATTTCCTCCCAAAATAGAAGATTACTATTTTGGGAAACTTTCCATTTTGGGAAACCTACTGGTTTTGGAAACTTTCATAATTGGAAACTTCCTAAATTTGGAAACTTTCTAACTATGGAAATTTCCTAAATATCCAAAACATGCAAATCTAGAAACTTCTATTCTAAGAAACTTTCTAATTTAATATTTTGGAACTAATTAATTTAATAATCGATTTTAATTTTTAAATAAATTTTTAAATTAGATCTGAAGAAAAGACTCAAATAACTGGCCCAATTGTTTTAACTTCTTGGCCCAAGGCCCAAGAATTGGTCTATGTCCAAGACATAACCCAATTGCCCAATTAAATGACATAACCGGTCTGGTTCATTAAAATTGGTCTAACCAAGATTAATTACTACGATAACCACAATTGTTAACCGGTTATTTACTAAACCGGATTTTCTCAATTTATTTGGTCCAACCAAATCAAATTAGAAAACCATTGGTTTAGGCACTAAATCCAATTTTAAACGACATTGGATTTCTTATCACGGTTTAACCAGATTTATAAATATTTATTAAGTCTGTAAACCGTGACGATTAAATTTTAATAATTTTTAAACCGAACCACAAACCAAACCGGACCGGCATATGCTGCGACCATCGATCCGGACAGCGCAAGCTTCACGCGATCGAGGCAGCAAAGCGGGACGAGAGCGGGACGTGCGATCGGGCAAGCGCGGGTCGAGAGAGGCGGGACACGATCGCATGATGCTGTCGATCCATGCTATCGATCCTTGTGATCGATCCATGCGATCCGCACTGCGGATCGGTCCATCTCTCGCGCCTTATCGCCGATCGGAACGACGACGCGACACGATCCAGTCAAGCGATCGGTCCGTGCGTCATGTACCGATCCGGACGTGAGATCCTTTGCCGATCCACACTCCGACGCATACCAATCCTATTGGATCGGTTCATGCGATTTTAGATTAGGGTTTTATAGGTTTTTATTTCTTTTGTTTCTTAAGTGTTTTCTTATTAATTATTTCAAGCAATGATTGATTCATACACTTCTAAACAACCTAAACATGATTCTAACAAGAAACCCTAATAGAACCTGGCTCTGATACCACTGAAGGATTGTTTAGTGTTTATCCTGGCTTAATTCTGTCAGATTAAACCCTACTAAACATATTGGATCTAGGTTCTCATGCAGAATCATAAAGGGATCTCAGTAAATACCTTGTTTATGCAGCGGATTAGAGAGGTATCGTCAAGGATCAGCAGAACCGCCAAGGGACAGCTCCTCCAGAGGTTCACACACGCACACTTCAGGAAGAATGGCTGCTAGACCAGAGAGGGAGGAGGCGCAGAGAGAGTTGAGAGATAGAGCAGCTAGGTTAAGTTTTATTTATAAAACTTCTGTCTAGTTCTCTTGGGCTTTTGGGCCCAAGTCCCAGTCTGATTAAATCCCTTAGATTTAATCAGGCCCTTTAATTTCTCTCTAAGTATAGTAAATGCCTGACACTTTTACTGTACTTCTGCTGAACCATTCCCTTATAGTTTCCTGTTAGCTTAGGCGTGTGACCCATATGGGATCATATAATAAAGGCAATAAATCCAAGACTTATAGATCATGAGCGGACTCTAGCAAGCCATCATGACCCCCAGTATTATATGACTTATGTCTGATCATTGACATACTCTTACTTTCTAGAGACAGTACAGAGATTACTGGACATAATTCCAACACATTGCACAAGCCAAATGGCATCCTTCGATAAGCAAAGGTACCATAAGGACAAGTGAATGTCGTTTTCTCTTGATCATTAGGATGTATCGGGATCTGAAAGAATCCACTGTATCCATCAAGAAAGCAATAGAAAGGATGATTAGCAAGGCGTTCTAGCATTTGATCAATGAACGGTAATGGAAAATGATCCTTCCTAGATGCGGCATTTAGTTTTCTATAATCAATACACATCCTATGCCCAGTGATAGTTCTAGTAGGAATCAATTCATTACTGTCATTTTTAACCACAGTAATCCCCGCCTTTCTTCGGAACACAGTGCACGGGAGAAACCCAAGTGCTATCCGAGATAGGGTAGATTATCCATGCATCAAGCAATTTAAGAATTTCTTTCTTGACTACCTCCTTAAGATTAGGATTCAATCTTCTTTGATGCTCAATAGAAGACATGGATTCATTTTCAAGGTGGATCCTATGAGTACACAAGCTAGGTGACAATCCTTTTATATCATCGAGTGAGTATCCTATTGCTTTTCTAAACTTTTTCAACTCAGTGGTCAAAGCAATCAATTCATCATCATTCATCAACTCATTCACAATGACAGGATAGGTAGAGTTAGGGCCAAGAAATGCATACCGAAGCCCCCGCGGAAGGGGCTTTAACTCAACCTTTGGCGCCTTAAGCTCGCTCCAATCATCAGCTACAAGCTGCTCCTTGCACAGCTCTACTCCCTTGGCGCCATCAGCACCCATGTCCACAGCAAACACCTCCAGCTCCTTACTCACTGAATCTGATCCCAGCTCAATGAACTCAACCTCTTCTAACAAAGGCTTGTGCGAATCAAGCGCTCTCATATAAGCCCAGCTCTCTTCTTGAAGATACCCATACTCCCCACATTCCTTGGTCAAGGTAACCTCTAATGGATCATCCATGTTCAACTCCTCAAGGAGTTCATCAGCTAGCTCATCCATAGTCTCAATATAAAACATTTGACCTTGAATGGTTGGCTTCTTCATCACCTTGTTGATGTCAAATTTGAGCACTATGTCCTTGCCAAGGTTGAGGTCTATCTTCCCTTTCCTGACATCTATAATCGCACCAGCTGTGGCAAGGAAAGGTCTCCCAAGGATTAGAGGATCCTTTGGTTCTTCATCCATCTCCAATACAATGAAATCTGTTGGTACTTCAAATCCTCCTACTTTCACCGGAAGATCTTCTAGGAGACCAATTGGGTATCTCACTGATCTATCTGCAAGGACCAAGGAGATCCTACATGCCTTGTAGGTAGAGAAACCTAGCCTCTTGGCTACTGAGAAGGGCATCAAACTTGCGCTTGCTCCAAGATCACACAAACAACCCTCAAACCGATATGGACCGATAGCACATGGAAGAGTAAAACTGCCTGGATCTTCAAGTTTCCTTGGAACAATATTCCTCTGGATGATCGCACTACACTCATGAGACAACACAACCATCCCTTTCACTTCCTTGGTTCTTTCCTTGATCGCGTCCTTGAGAAACTTGCTATACTGAGGAACTAGCAAGAAGGCATCAATCAAAGGCATGGTCAACTCAACATTCTTCATATGCTTTTCAAAAAGAGCTTTATACTTCTCTAGGAGTTGCTTCTTGAATCTGCCCGAAAACGGTAGCTTGGGCTCATAAGGTGGTGGCACAAACACACTATCCTTCTTCTTGAGTGTATCATTCACTACTTCTTCAACTACAGCCTTTCCTTTCCTCTTGGCCATATCACTATCACTCTCTTTGTTGAGAGCAGAATTTTCAGAATTCTCCTCCCCTTCTTGAACTTCAATGTCCTCATTGAGTGAAGATGTCAGCTTAGGCGTGGGCACTTGACTTTGTTGCAGCTCCTTTCCACTTCTCAGGGTGATAGTACTGATGTATTCTTTTGGGTTTTGCTCAGATTTTCCGGGTAAAGTACCTTGAGTGCGGGATGTAGAGGCATTCTTGTTTTCCATGTTTGTGACCGTTGAAGTCAAACTATGAAGCTCATTCTTAAGGTCCCGTACTTCCATAGCTCCTTAGGCTTGCCCTTGAAGTAGTTGCTGCATCATACTTTTCAGCTCATTCTCAGCTCCCGAAGAAGAAGATGTTTGTTGTTGTTGTCCAAAACCGGGCGGGTAGTGTTGCTTTGGTGCATAGCCTCGTTGACCCTGAAACTGAGGCTTATTTACAAACCCTTGTTGGTTGGTGTAAGGGACAAATGGCTTTTGCTGTTGAGGTTGTTGAAAGCCTTGTTGCCCTTGTTGTTGAGCTTGTCCTTGAGATGGAGCTTGAGGATAGACTTGGTCCTGAGGATTGGCTACATTGGTGCTGCGGTATGAGAAGTTTGGGTGGTTTCTATAGTTTTGGTTGAAGCCTTTGTTGAAACCACCTTGTCCAGCAATGAAGTTAATCTCCTCTTGTGTCAAATCCTCATCATCATCATAAAATTGTGGCTTAGAATCCTTCTGGTGTCCCACAAAGCTGATGTTCTTTTGGCCAATGGAGATCATCTTGTCTAACTTCTCATTCAAAGCTTTTATCTCTTTCTCATACTTCTCATCTGAAGATGATGATCCTCTATTAGTCCTCTCATAATCCTCATTGTAGTTGCCATCACTCGTTGCCAGATTTTCAATCAGCTCCATAGCTGCATCATGGACACTCCCTTGCCTAGGAAGTGTCCATTGCTGCATGAATCTAGCATTGTCCTCATTCTAGGAAGCACTCCGCGGTAGAGGTTGCTGAGTAGTGTTTCCTTGGTGAAACCATGATGTGGGCACTGAGTGGTGAGCTTATTGAACCTCTCCCAAGCTTCAGCGAAGCTCTCATTGTTGCGCTGCACAAACCCGGATAGCTCACTGCGAAAACGAGCAGTCCTAGTAGGTGAGAAGAACTTCTTCAGGAAAGCTTTCTTCAGGTCTCCCCAAGTAGTGATGGATCCTGGAGGGATAGTGCTTTCCCAATCCTTGGCTCTGTCCGCCAAAGAGAAAACGAAGAGGCGCATTTTCAACCCATCGTCAGTCACACCATTCAGCCTCGTGGTGGCACAAATCTTGTCAAAGGTGTCCAAGTGCTGCAACGGGTCTTCAGATGCTAACCCATGGAATTGATTGTTCTGCACCATGTTCATCACCATAGCGCGGATCTCAAAGTTATTATTGTTCACCGCTGGTGGAATGATTCCATGTCGGTTAGCATTTGTGTCAGGTGTATCTCCATCACCAATAGCCCTAACCGGCCTTTGTTGCTGCTGCTGTTGCTGTTGCTGTTGTTGTTGCTTCTGCTCTTGATCCTCGTGGTTATCCATAACTCTTTGCTCAACACTTTCAACTTGAACAGCTCGTTCTTGTGCTCGTCGTTCCCTTGCTAATCTCCTCTCGTGTGCTTTGATGTCGTAAACTCTTGCAACTAAGTTTGTAGTCCCTTTGCTGCGCAAGTTCATACACCTAGCATCAAAAAGAGAGAAAGTAGCAAATTAGTAGCAATAACTTGAACTAAAAAGGAATAGAAAACGAATTGATATATCCAGAATCCCAAAATGGCAACGGCGCCAAATTGATAACTAGGATTTTGCAATCCTTTGAGGTACAAATTCCTCAAGCTTATCGTAGTAGCTTTGAGGTATCGAACCTATTCTGGGATGGATAAAACCAACAAGCAAATACTAATCCTTCTGAGTCAAATCAAACAATTTGAGTTTTTAATTTCTAACAATCCTAACAAAGCAAATCAGACCAAAGTAAACAAGAAGCTAATAAACAAACGATTCAATCAATAAGAAAAATAAGGCTCAAGGGTAAGGGTAAGGGTCAACGGATAGGTGACTCGGGATGATCAAGGAATCCTAATTCAAACTTCTAAAAGCTAATCTCCTAGCAAGGAACACACCAAGTAAATCAGTTTAATCTCTTAATACCAATTTTTCCCTTAATCTTAACTCAAGAACAAATTATCATTTGTGAATTAAAATCAAACGAGCATTCAAACAGGTTCCAATTAGCAAACAATCACTCTAGACATACATTTTCATGTGCTAGAATATGAAAGTCCTAACAAAGCTAAATACTGGAATTTCATCGAACATGTTGTGAACAAGAAATTATAAACATCCTAATCAATGTGATCAAGATTAATTAGGCATTAAACACACTTTGCTAGATGAGATTTTAGACAATTAACTACTAGAATCCTATTGATCACCTCTAATCAGCCTAATCCTACCCAACCCACAAGCCTATGGAGAACTACTCACAAATCATAACTAGATCAACAAAACTCATAGGAATAGAGTTGATCATGGAGATTGGTGAGGGATTGAAAGATTTTGTAGAAGGAATAATGAAGAAAATACTAGATTAATCTCAAGAATCCAATTTGTTCTTACAAAAGAGTTTAGAACATCAAAAACAGCTTAAGAAACAAAATGAAATAGGTTTTTGGCTTAAATAGTCATTAGGGTGCGAGCCGGGTCAACCCGGAGTAAACCGGGTGTTGACCCGGATCCAAGTGAACATCTGGGGACGATATCGGTTGGCTGGGTCGATATGCCAACCGATACCAAGTCTCGGATTTAATCTGGATGGGAGCGTATCGGTCCACCTGACCGATATGTGACCCGATATGAAGTCCCGAAAATTAATACGAGAGTCCATATCGGTTGGGTGGACCGATACTCGGGCCGATATGGTTCTCCGGGACTTTGACGAGGGGTTGTATCGGCCCGCCTGGCCGATACTCAGGCCGATATGGTCCTTCGCTGGCTCTTCCTTGGTCTTCTGAGCTCAAGACTCCACTTCCAAGCTCACCAATGCTCATAGACACCTCCATTCATCTGCAAAACACAAGAAACATTCCAAATGCAAGCCTAGAATGCCTACTCCTAGTCCTAAACAACTCTAGACTCTAGATGTGACAATGACTCGACAAAATGGTATGAATGATGGAGAAAAGAAGTCAAAACAAGAACTATATACAAGCCTAAATGCATGAAAATGTATGAATATCAGCAAGTACAAGACAAATTCAACAAGGCCATGGAGCAGCTGATCTCCTGGACAAGCATAGAAGACATCACGACCCAGCTAGGACAGCTCGACCAAGGCCAACCAGTCTTGAACCAGTTGGCCCACAAGATGATCAAGACCGAAGCTGGCGATCCATTCGACCCGACCATGCCATGGCCCTTACTCCGGACGATCGGACCGACCATGATCTTCTGCATCGAGTCAGACAATCACTGGACCGGTCTGCCTCTAGACTAAGGATCATACTCTTTTTCCCTTGTGAGGTTTTGTCCCAAATGGGTTTTCGTCACAAGGTTTTTAACGAGGTGATCCGAGGCCCGTTCATTAGAGAGACAGGTCGGCCCCTTTTTCCTTTCGACCAAGAGTTTGCTTTTCCGTTCTAAGTTTTATTTCTCTTGTTCTTTTTACTATTTTCGATGGCCCATTGTTTCTGGCCCATGTCGCTTTCAGTTGTAAGTTATTTAAACCTTCTTTTAGTTTAATGAAAGTCAAGTAAGCTTTTAGTATCAAGAAACCCTAGTGGTTTGCGCCGATCTCTCTTTGTCCTAGCGTGGTTGCCCCTTGAAAATTGAGATCCTTGCTACTCTTGGCTTACTCATTCGAATCTGATCAAGTTCTTGTGTTCTAAACGCTCCTCTCACCACCGACCATTCCTTGACAAGAAAAGAGTGCCATTGGCCAGCTTCTTGTCCTGCTCGACCATCGACCACGTACCGCTCGACCACGCCCGTACCGCCCGACCACGTTCGTACCACTCGCCCATCGTACCGCCCATCTCTCTCTCGACCATCCGACCGCGTCTCATATCATCTGGTATGAGAGCTTTAAAGCTCCTGACCCAGCTCGGTTATTTATGTCCCTTTTTGCTTAGTTTCATTCTGTTTTGCTTTTGTTTCTATTAAAATCGAAAATCAAACAAAAAAAATTAGGTTGTTAGTCTTTGTTCTTAATCGGCCTAGTAACTTAGTTCTAGAACTGATTGCTTGCTGTTAGTGTTGCTTGCTTCTTTTCTTCTGTTGTTGCTTTCATAAAACTGAAACTCAAAAAAAGATTAGTTTGGAATCGGTTGTTAGGTGGTTAGCTAAGACTCGGCAGCTAGGGTTTTTAGGTTGAATCATTCTAGTCTCGGTTTGGTTCTGATTGCTTTTTCCAAGTTTGTTTCGGTTTAGATCTTTCCCTTTTATTGCTCTTAGTAAAAAAAAAAGAAAAGAAAATCATCCTTGCATTGTTTTCCTTTTTTCATCGGCCGCATATTTTCCTTTTCCGAGTAGTTGCGTTTTCCATTTCTTGTTTTCCTTTTTCCCTTCCTTGTTGCGTTTGATATTTTGTTAAGTGCGCAGAGATAATGGCAGAAGAGCATGCTCAACAAGGCGGCCCAACCGAGTTCACTCAGCTTCTAGCTGCGATCCAAACGATCGGAGCTCGACTAGACCGCTTGGAACGTCCTGGCGATCATCAGCCTCGGCCGGACGATCAGCAGCCTCGACCCGGAGCTCATCAGCCTCGGCCGGAAGATCAGCAGCCTCGACCGGAGCTCATCAGCCTCGACCAGGCGAATCGCGGCACCGACCGGAGGCACCACCGCCTCGGTTCGACCAACAGCGTCGACCAGACCCGTACCGCGGACGAGTGGAACGACTCGTACGCTACCAAGCGTCCGATTGGATGACACGGACGACGACATGGACGAGTTCGAGGACGGATGCCAAAAGACCTCGACCACCATACCAACGCGATCCAAATCACTGTGGACGCATACGAGAACAAGAGGTACAACGTCCATTTCATAATGATATCAAACTAAAACCTCCCACCTTTGCAGGGAAAGTAGACCCGAAGGCCTATCTAGATTGGGAACGGAGGATGGAGCCCTAGGAAGATCTCTCTCGCGGTGGCCCAGTTCACAGGACATGCCTTGTCATGGTGGGACCGGGATGTCGCGGAACACAGGCGACATCGGTATGAACCGATTACCACTTGGACCGACATGAAGTTCAAACTAAGACGCAGGTATGTTCCGACCCATTTCCACAAAGACTTGCAGAAACGTTTTCGTAAGTTGATGCAGGAAGCCAGGACAGTCGAAGAATACTTCGAAGTGTTTGAGCAGTTACGGAACAGGCTTGAGCTGGACGACTCGGAGGAGACCCTGATGGCTCAGTTCGTGGACGGACTGAACGAATGAATCGCTCGGAAGGTAGAAATTCAGCCTTATCACGATATGTCCGAGTTTTTGCATTTGTTTATACAGGTTGAGCATCACAACAAGCGTAAGTCCATGACCACAACCTGGCCTCGGGCCAGCACGTCTTGGACCACACCGACCCCACGACCCGCTGACAAAGGTAAGACGGTCGAGGTCGAATCCAGGTTCAACAGCCGACCATTGAGACGTCTAGGCCCAACCGACCCGAACCAGGTAAGTTCCCTAACACGCCCCGTTCTCGAGATATTACCTGTTTTAAATGCCAGGGCATGGGGCATATGGCCTGAGACTGTCCGAACCGCAGGATCATGATCTTGAACGAGGCTGGAGAGTACGAGTCTCTGGACAAACAGGAGGACGAGGACGTTGAGGAGTCTGACACGGTGACGCCCATAGAGTATCCTGACTCTGGAGAGTTGCTGGTGATCCAAAGAGCTCTCAGTGCACTTGTTGACCCAGAGACGGTCCAACGAGAGAACATCTTCCACACTCGTTGTACTGTGTACAGCAAGGTATGTAGCCTAATTATAGATGGTGGATCATGTACTAACGTGGCAAGCAGGAACATGGTCGACAAGTTTGGACTTCAAGTGACCAAACACCTGCGGCCTTACTGACTTCGATGGCTAAACGATGACACGAAGATAAGGATCGCAGATTAAGTGACCGTACCTTTCAGCATTGGACGATATCACAACCAAGTAGTATGCGATGTGGTTCCTATGCAGGTTGGACACTTATTGCTTGGCCGACCATGAAAATTCGACAAGGAGTCCGTGCACAACGGACGGACCAACCATTACTCCTTCGTCCATGACAAACGAAAGTACCAGCTTGCACCGCTCACACCGCAGGAAGTGCATGAGATGCAATTGCATCTTGCCAAGGATAAAAAGAACCGTAAGACCAATCTCCTTATTTCTTCCCATTCAGTTTCTAGAGAAATTATTCAGAACATGCAGGTGCTACTGATGGTCGTTAGGGAGACTCTACACTCGTGTTCAAACGATGTTGAGTTGCCCCGAGAAGTTGTTTCTTTGTTGGACAGGTTTAAGGACGTTTTTTCGGACGAGATACCAGCCGGCCTACCTCCTATCCGAGGCATTGAGCATCAGATCGACCTCGTCTCTGGAGTGGCCCTACCCAACCGGCCAACTTACTGAGCGAATCCGACCTAATCTAAGGAATTGGAGAAGCAGGTGCAGGACCTCATGACCAAAGGCTATATCCGAGAGAGCCTCAGTCCGTGTGTTGTTCCTGTCTTATTGGTTCCTAAGAAGGACGGATCTTGGAGGATGTGTGTTGACTGTCGGGCAATCAACAATATCACCATCAAGTACCGGCATCCCATACCGCGACTGGACAATATGCTGGACGAGTTGCATGGAGCGTCCGTGTTCTCAAAGATCGACTTACGGAGTGGATATCACCAGGTCCGGATGAAGGAAGGAGACGAGTGGGAAACGGCCTTCAAGACCAAGCAAGGCCCCTTCGAGTGGCTGGTCATGCCATTCAGACTCACTAATGCGCCCAGCACGTTCATGCGTCTCATGAACCAGGTCTTAAGGGCCTACATCAGTAAGTTCGTTGTTGTTTATTTCGATGATATCTTAATCTATAGTCAATGTTTTGCTGATCACTTGGTGCACCTTGAGCAAGTGATAGATACTATTCGGCAGGAGGGTCTTTACGCGAATCTCAAGAAGTGCACCTTCTGCACTGACAAGCTTGTGTTTTTAGGCTTTGTTGTGATTTCACAGGGTTTACAGGTTGATCAAGAGAAGATCAAGGCGATTGAGGACTGGCAGACACCGACCACGATCGGTCATGTCAGGAGTTTCCATGGATTGGCCAGCTTCTACAGACGGTTTGTGAAGGATTTTAGCACTGTGGCCACCCCACTTACAGCCGTGATCAAGAAGGACGTCCCGTTCAAATGGGGACAGGCGCAGGAGGCCGCGTTCCGGAAGCTCAAAGAATTGCTGACCCATGCTCCTATTTTGGTTTTGCCTAACTTTGATAAGACTTTTGAGATTGAGTGTGATGCTTCAAGTTTAGGAATTGGAGCTGTCCTGACACAAGGCGGACGACCGGTCGCCTATTTTAGCTAGAAACTGAGTGGAGCCACGCTCAACTACCCTACTTATGACAAGGAACTGTACGCCTTGTTCAGATCCTTGGAGACGTGGCAGCATTACTTGCTGGCCAAAGAGTTCGTTATTCATACCGACCACGAGACACTCAAGCATCTAAGAGGACAGACGAATTTCAAGGGGGTGCACATCAAGTGGCTCGAGTTTGTGGAGACCTTTCCGTACATCATCAAGTACAAGAAGGGAAAGGAGAACGTAGTAGCTGATGCACTATCAATGAGATACACACTGATCAGTACCATGGAGGCCAAAGTCTTAGGGTTCGAACTTATTAAAGAAGAGTATGATACTGATCCTGATTTTGGTGAAATTTTTCAGGAATGTCATAACGGACCGAAAGGAGCCTTCTACTTGCCAATGGGTTTCTGTTCAGAGGAAAACGACTGTGCATTCCCCAAGGGTCGATGAGGGATCTTCTGATCCGAGAGTCCCATGGAGGAGGACTGATGGGACACTTTGGCGTGGACAAGACACTGAGTGTCCTGGTCGAACACTTCTACTGACCGCATCAGAAGCGAGATACGGAGCGTTTCTGCTCCAAGTGCATCACGTGTCTTAAGTCTAAATCTAGGTCACATCCTCACGGTATTTTCCTATACCTAACCGACCATGGGTCGATATTTCCATGGATTTTGTACTTGGAGTGCCTAAGATCAGGAACAAGGATGCAATCTTCGTTGTGGTCGACCAGTTTTCAAACATGGCTCATTTCATACCGTGTTCTAAGACGAACGTGAAGGATTGTTTAGAATTCATCCTGGTTCAATTAATTCAGATTAAACCTACTAAACAGATTGGATCTAGGTTCTCTTGCAGAATCATAAAGGATCTCACCTAATACCTTGTTTATGCAGCGGATTAGAGAGGTATTGTCAGAGATCAGCAGAACCACCAAGAGACAGCTCCTCCAAAGGTCCACACACGCACACTTCAGGAAATTGGCTGCTAGACCAGTAGAGAGGGAGGCGCAGAGAGAGAGAGAGAGAGAGAGGCGCAGAAGGCTGAGAAAAATTAGAGAGCTAGGTCAAGTTTTATTCATTAAAACCCCTTTTTAGTTCTCATGGGCTTTTGGGCCCAAGTCTCAGTCTGATTAAATCCCTTAGATTTAATCAGGCCCTTTAATCTCTCTAAGTACAGTAAATGCCTAGCACTTTTACCGTACTTCTGCTAAACCGTTCCCTCATAGTTTCCTGTTAGCTTAGGCGTGTGACCCATATGGGATCATATAATAAAGGCAATAAATCCAAGATTTATAGATCATGAGCGGACTCTAGCAAGCCATCATGACCCCCAGTATTATATGACTTATGTCTGATCATTGACATACTCTTACTTTCTAGAGACAGTACAGAGATTACTGGACATAATTCCAACAATCTCCCACTTGTACTGGAATCTCTGTATTCATAATCCTTTTGTCTCAATATCTCGATTAGTCATAAGGCAAGATGAGTGTCATCCTTATAAAGGCTAATCATGTTCATCGGACTCTGATTTGATACTGACAATCCAAACGACTCGGGACAGTCCGTTTGAGCATGGCCATGCATTTTCCAGTATTCAAATCTCCGATTGGCCTAGAGATATTCACTCCATTTATATTGGAGGGACAAATCCCGTCTTGTTCCATCACTGTAAACTACTCATTTCATAATACACCCAAACAGGGTCCTTATAACTATCGCTTAACGACAGTGTTAGACAATGATCAAAGTGCATCAGTTCATGTGCAGTCACATGCATGCGAACTCAGGTCTAAGGACTATACTCTATAGTCGTAGTAAGAATCTCTTATGACACAGATATAAATATCCTGAAGAGTTCTTATAAGCAGGTCATGTCCGGTCGTATGTACCCCAACATACACCTATGTACTGACTTTGATGCCGCGCATCTATGACACCATGAAACTTGGTCATAAGTCACATACCAATCTAGTCTCACGCGGTTGTTGGTGTTCCAATTTCAACAACCTTCGACTAGGGACTGGATGATATAAGCCATCTATCAAATATAGGGTCTCATGATCAAGCTAAATGACTTTGATGACTCAAGATCAAGTCACTTACTTCGATGACCTATAAAATGGTTTATATCACTTTGGAACGATTATTTCATCACAGTTAAAATAATCATAAAAAATAATTTTATTAAACATCTTAAAATGTTTTACAAGAACATATCAATAACTAAATAAAGCCCTTTACTAACTCCCACTGAAAATAAGACTACATCTTAATTTCACTTATCCTACAGCAACAGTCCGCGACTCGTGCTTAGGCCTAAGGAGTGGCTTCGTTAATAGATTAGCAACGTTCTCATTCGTTGAAACTTGCTGATCTACTTAACATCTCTGTCATTTATCTCACGGAATAGGTTATACCTACCCTCAAGGTGTTTGGACCTCTGATGTGCAGCTAGTCTCATCTATGCTGGGAATCACATCAAGTTCAGTGACGAACTCTTCTTTCCAAACAACCTCTTTCGCCGCTTCCCAAGCTGCGAAATGTTCAGCTTAAGTCATGGAGTCAGCAACAGTGCCTTGCACCGCCAGATAGACACAAGATATAACCGGACTGTGACCGGAAATCATCTTTGTCCGTTGGAAACTTGCCTTTCAGACTCTACCGACTCGTAGCACCTCACTTTCTCCGTAAATCAAGAACGTATCCTAAGTATTTTCCAAATACTTGAGAATATTCATTACGTCTATCCAGTGATTCTTTGCTGGATTTGACTGGTCTTTACTTGTCTTGCTTAACATTAAAGCAACATCAAAACAAGTACGTGTCATGGCATACATGATAGATCCAATTGCCGACGCATATGGAATCTCATCCATGCATTCAAGCTCAGCAGTTATCGTGGGACACTGTTTCTTACTTAACGTAATGCCATGTGACATTGGCATAAAACCCTTCTTGGATTGCTGAAAACGTGTAGGACTTTGTCAATTTAAGAATCCTGACATTGTCCTACCAGCTCTTTTGGATCTCTATCTTTAGATCCAAAGTCCAAGAATATACGTGGATTTACCCATGTCAATCATTAAAAACAACTCCCAAGCCTGTCCTTTACCGACTGCAGCTTTGGAACGTTATTTCCGAGAATCAGTATGTCATCGACATACACTATGAGAAAATCAATATCGCTCCCACTTATCTATTAGCAAACGCACAGTTCCACTTCGTTCATGTTCAAGTCAAAACCTTGACTACTTCAACAGAACGAAGATTCCAACTCCGATATGTTTGCTTCTATCCATGAATGGATCGATGAAGCTAACTTACACACAGTGTAATTTTTGGAGTCAGGGCTCACTTTCGCTTCTGCGAATTTCGCAGGTTCGTCACTTTCAATGATCATCAGATCATGGCAATTAATCACGAGAAATCACTCTCGGATTAGTGACGGATTTAAATCTGTGAAATTCAGGCTCTACAGGTGTAGATTCTACAGAAATTTGTAAATCCATCCGCTGCTCTCCCTCAACAGGTTGAGCAGCCTCCTGCATTTCTCGAATTTCTTCGAGTTATACTTTTACTCCCACTGTTTTTCTTGGAAAGCAACTTTCCTTTTAGAAAACAGAATTCCGAACAACCTAACTTCGTTTTCGGAATGGACGTAAAAAGTAACAAGCCTTGGTTTCCCTAGGACAACCAGCAAAGTAGCACAACTACAAATACTCAGTAAAGACGAATTTGGATCATTTCCAATCCACATTTAAGTGGTGTCTTTCAACTGATATTGGTAGAACTATTTCAGCGTAAACTTAGATATTTCTAGAGCGTTATTCTTAAAAATATATCATGGAAGATTTGTGTGACTCATCTTTAATCATTTCTGATAAGATCTGATTCTTTCTCACAGAAACACCTCCAGGTTTTCAGGAGAAATGAGCTGTGAAACGACTTCACACTCAATCAGATGATCACACCATCAATGACTTAAGTATTCTCACTCGTGATCTAATCCAGAGTCTCAATACTTCAGTCACTCAGATTCTATACCTCATTCTGGAATTCTTTCGATCATTTCAAAGAATTCTGACTCGTGTCACATCAAATGAACACAGTCATACTCACTGAAATAATCAGTGGAGACAATGAAGTACAGGAAATTTTCTCTGGCATTACTGCTCATTGGGCCACATACATGAGTATGTTCAAGGTCCAATAAGCCTTTGGGCCTTTCTCTAGCTCGGCTAAGATAGGCCCTTTGCCTTTTGGTCCAGTAAGCAGAATTCAAGTCTCATAAGATATCGTATCAAATGAGCCCAACAGTTCATAATTATGGGATTTCTGAATCCGACTTACTCTATGTGACCAAGACTTTTATGCCAAGAAAAATCAGGTTTAATTCATCAGATTTAAACCAATTCGGTATTTATGTTACATTTAGGCACTCTTTGGTTTAAGATATAAAACCCATTCCTTGAATAGGGTGCTACAATTAATATTTCATTAAGATCAAAAGAACAAAAACTTGTCTTTTATCAAAATGAAAAACATTCAAATTCTTAAAAGAAAATGAAAAACAACTCTGCTTAAAGCAGGTACATTGTAGCAATTACTTAATACAAAACCAAGCCTCGAAGGCATCTACAAGTGAAAACCCTACGGCTGAGGCAGCGTCCATAGCTTCTACTGTTGCTTAGGCTCTGCATAATATCACAAATATCAGTGCCACAACCAGTATCCAATACCTATAAGGTAGAACTTGAAGTAATAACATGAATACCTGAGGAAGTAGTCTCATACATCAACTTCAACTCCTCATCATCTTCCATGAATTTAATGCAATCTCTCTTCCAATGCCCTGTCTCTTTACAGTAGCAGCACTTACCAACGTAAGAGGTATCTGACTTGGGCTCAGAAGACACACGCTTGCCATGATTCAAAATCTGGACAACTTTGTCTTCACCCTTGTCAGTACTAGGTTTAATAAACCTACCCTTCTCTATTATGAGATTATACTGGGTACTCTTCACGTTTGGCTCAACTGTCTTGAGCATATCATGCAGTTCAGTCAGCGTCTTCGTTAAGCCTTTCTTGATATAGTTCCTTCTGAACTTATCATAGCTTGACGGCAGTGACTGCAGAATAATCTCAGTTGCCAATTCTTGGCTAACTGGATAATCCAGTTTCCTCAGGTTATCAATGTAACCCATCATTTTACTGACATGAGGACTCACTGGATGATCATTTGGTAGCTTGCAGCTAGTGAGAGACTTAACCAACTGGTATCTCTCCACTCTTACATGCTCCTGAAATTTCAATTTCAGGCTGCTGATCATCTCTATTGGCGACTCCATGTTCTCATATTGCTTCCGCAAGTCTGAGTCCATGGTAGCCAATATCAGACCACGCACATCTACCGCATCATTATAATGCTTATTCCAAGCATCATATACTGCATGGGAGGCATTGGACCCGATCCTCACGGGGAGAGCTCTCTCAAGAACATAGTCCTTTCTCTCCTGCCTGAGGACTAGCCTCAGGTTCCGCGACCAAGTCAAGAAATTTGATCCGTTCAGCTTGTCCATCTCAAGGATAGACCGGATCGAGAAAGTGTTTTGATTGTTTGTGCTAGTCATAACTGAAATTTAAGATAAAAGAATTTTAGTTAATATGTTCAATATGATTAATCTCGCATTATATTTAATAACATCAGTTACCCTCAATAGAATATAATGATTCCAAGATCCACATATAACTAAGATCAAAGTGGGCCACTGGCCGTCACCCAACCTTAGCTTATATCGGTAAGCCCTATTTCGGCTAATTATATCCGTGATATAACTCTTGGTTGTGAATCTGGGCCCGAGGCCCAATCCACTCTGATGTCTCAAGGCCCGGGACTCCCGATGGCCTAGTCAAGAAAACCAGACTATACAGTCATGTAATCACTAATGTCTGGGACTCCCAATGACATTAATGAATCACAAACTGTCTTACCCACGCAAAAGATAGACACCCTCACATTGTAAGGCCATGTGTACGATTGAATGGGTTTCAACAGCTGACATAGACTGGACAAGACATCCAACGCTTGATATTATTTGAGGTTTATAGGTTTTCTTAAAATTTCATTCCAAAATAGAAGATTACTATTTTTGGAAACTTTCCATTTTTGGAAACCTACTGCTTTTGGAAACTTTTATAATTGGAAACTTCCTAAAATTGGAAACTTTCTAACTATAGAAATTTCCTAAAATCCAAAACATGCAAATCTAGAAACTTCTATTCTAAGAAACTTTCTAATTTCAGATTTTGGAAACTGATTAATTTTTAAAATCAAATTTTAATTATTAAATAAAATTTTAAATTCAATCTGAAGAAAAGACTCAAATAATTGGCCCAATTTTTTTAACTTCTTGGTCCATGGCCCAAGAATTGGTCTATGTCCAAGACATAACCCAATTGTCCAATTAAATGACATAACCGGTCTGGTTCATTAAAATTGGTCTAACCAAAATTAATTACTACGATGACCACAATTGTCAACCGGTTATTTACTAAACCGGATTTTCTCAATTTATTTGGTCCAACCAAATCAAATTAGAAAACCACTGGTTTAGGCACTAAATCCAATTTTACGACTATGGATTTCTTATCACGGTTTAACCAGACTTAATAAATATTATTAAGTCTGTAATTATTAAACCATGACGATTAAGTTTTAATTATCTTAAACCGAGCCACAAACCAAACCGCAACGATCGATGCTCTTACCATCGATCCGGAATCGATCGATGCTCTCACGCGATCGATCGGAACAGCTTGGGTCGTGCGATCGGGACGAGAGGCGACGGGACGAGAGCATGACGCGATCGTGTCCATGCGATCCGCCTTGCGGATCAGCCCATCGAATCGATCGATGCTCTCGCGCCTCACGTCTGACCGGTATGACCACGCAACACGATCCACGATCGGTTCGTGCGTCATTCCGATGCATCGGTCGATGCAATTTTAGTTTAGGGTTTTAGATTTGTTTCTTAAGTGTTTTCTTATCAAATTCAAGCACAGATTGATTCAAACACTTCTAAACAACCTAAACATGATTCTAACAAGAAATCCTAATAGAACCAATGGCTCTGATACCACTGAAGGATTGTTTAGAATTCATCCTGGTTCAATTCATTCAGATTAAACCTACTAAACAGATTGGATCTAGGTTCTCTTGCAGAATCATAAAGGATCTCACCTAATACCTTGTTTATGCAGCGGATTAGAGAGGTATTGTCAGAGATCAGCAGAACCACCAAGAGACAGCTCCTCCAAAGGTTCACACACGCACACTTCAGGAAATTGGCTGCTAGACCAGTAGAGAGGGAGGCGCAGAGAGAGAGAGAGAGAGGCGTAGAAGGCTGAGAAAAATTAGAGAGCTAGGTCAAGTTTTATTCATTAAAACCCCTTTTTAGTTCTCATGGGCTTTTGGGCCCAAGTCTCAGTCTGATTAAATCCCTTAGATTTAATCAGGCCCTTTAATCTCTCTAAGTACAGTAAATGCCTAGCACTTTTACCGTACTTCTGCTAAACCGTTCCCTCATAGTTTCCTGTTAGCTTAGGCGTGTGACCCATATGGGATCATATAATAAAGGCAATAAATCCAAGATTTATAGATCATGAGCGGACTCTAGCAAGCCATCATGACCCCCAGTATTATATGACTTATGTCTGATCATTGACATACTCTTACTTTCTAGAGACAGTACAGAGATTACTGGACATAATTCCAACAGAACGATACGACCCAGACGGCCGACCTCTTCCTTAAAGAAGTGGTAAGACTGCACGGACTGCCTCGGACCATCGTCTCAGATCGTGACCCGGCCTTCCTCGGTCATTTCTGGACGACGTTGTGGAGGAAGCTTGGTACTAAGCTACTGTTCTCGACCACTTGCCATCCACAGACAGATGGGCAGACCGAGGTTGTGAACCGAACTCTCTCAGCCCTCTTAAGGGCCACGGTTGGTAAAAAATTATCAAATTGGTTGGATTGCATCCCTTTTGTTGAATTTGCTTATAACAAAGCCAAACACTCTGCTACTAAGATGTCTCCTTTTGAGGTTGTTTATGGATTTAAGCCAGATACTCCACTTAATCTGAAACCACTGCTGGCCTTGGAGTCACTACAAGAAATTCAGGTATTAATAGCTACCGGAAAACGCTATGTATCGATACGATAACGTTGTGTTACCCGCTATGTCATCCACCGCGATAAAAAGTCTGACACTTTAGATAGCGTTTTTGGTAAATGCTATGATATATATTTTTAAAATAGCGTTTTATATACATGCTATGATATTTAAGATAGCGTTTACTTTAAATGTTGTTGTATATGTTTTTTAAGATAGCGTTTTAGTCAATGCTATGGTATATATTATTTTAAAATAACATTTATATAAATATAATTGTTTCTAATTATTCTTTTTGTTATCTATTTCATATATTTTGGATTTATGAATTATTATTTTATGAATATATATAATTAAAAAATCAATTTATTTACAAAAATAAAGATAAATTACATAACAAATCATCCAAGTTTACAAAACCTAGTTCATAAAAACTTTCTTGGTTACACTCAAAGCATTTTGAACTTTCTGTATATATCCAACTTAGACCAACAACCTTCTCGTCTGATAGAACACCGTAGCCCTTTGATACCATCATGAACCTTGTTGCCTCTTCTCAAGCTTATTTACCTTCATGTCTTCAACAAACGAAGGAACCCACCAATTGACATGAATGTTACAAAGCCAAAGACGAAAGACGCACATGAGCCTCATGCCTGATTTCACAAACACCAAAAGGAATGACATGATGAGAGGTAAGCTAGAAAACTTCAGTTCAAGTTTAGAATATATTAGCAAATACCAGAATGGCGCTGTAGCTAGTCCCAACTTTCCATTAGATGGTTCCAATGCAGAATGTGACCAAGATGTAAATAAGAAGTCTGAGCCAGTAATATCCAAAGTCCCTTGACATGTTGATGAAGGACCGCTTGGTTAGCGTGTAGGTCTGGAGAAGGAAACTAGCCTGGCTGCCTCCGGAATCAAGAATAGTCCCTTTCTGTAGCGTGGAAACGGGTTAAAAGAGACTAGTGACTCATCCCATTGTCAAACAAAAGCTCGAGAGAAGAACAGAGAGTACTTACATATTGAGATATCTCTTCAACCTTAGCCTTTGCAGTGTATAGTAATCAGAAGTGTGGTAATAGTCCACCAAGAGTCTAATAGCTTCAGTTGTGGTAATCTTCTCCAATGGATCATCGCTTGCTTCAAACTGAGAAGCAGAATAACAAGTTGATCAGCAAGTAAAATTTCCAGAGACTTGAAAGTAGTTGAAAGGTAAGATTTTTCAGTACCCTTAGCTTCAGGGACACTTCCATGACGCTGGATATACACAGACAGATTACCTCCTTTGCAATACTCCAACACCGAATAATCAAAAACAAAACGACATTCAACAAGCATCAAGCTCAATTCCATTGCGTTAAGCTAAAAGGATTGAGATTTCAAAGGTTAAATAAGTAACCTCGATCATGTCGAGCAAACGGATGATGTTAGGATGATTAATCCTCATGAGGATAAAAATCTCAGACATGAGACTATCCTGTAATTTCTTGTTAAGCCGACCCATAGCGATCTCCTTGATAGCGACCTGAGTCCCGTGAACACGGTGCATCGCCTCCCAAACCACCGACAATGAACCTGACCCTATTTGTCGACCCACCAAGGAGTCGCCAACAACGCGCCCGCTCCTCACCGTAGTCTGAGCCATTTTTTTACTCCGACCGGCGCCGAGAATCCAGAGAGGATCGTGTGGATTCAGGCTCCGAATTAAGCTGAGATAAGTCGCAGTATAATTGAATCTTCTGAGTTTATATGACAAGAAGAACCCATACCTGCAAAATTTATAAACGTTACCCACAAATTCAGATACCTCGAGAAACAAAGTGGATACGTAATGGGAAACGAAGATCAAAATCGAAATTCTTATCCTTCAGATCGACCCAAATGAAAGAGATAAGGATTTAAGATAGCTAACCACTTCAAATCGACACCTTTCATCGCCATGAGAGAACCAGAGGAGAGCTAAAATCCGACAGAAGGAGAAACCCCAAGAAAGTTTGGATATCAGAAAGGCTTGAATCGAATGCCGAGAGAAAGGAGACGAGAGAAAGGAGACGTGCTCATCTTCGTATTCGTCTCTCTCGTTGAAGCTCCGGCGACGAGAGCGTAAAGAGAGGAAGCTTAATTTGTCTCTCTACGATTATGTTGCTTGATTTGATAAAACAAAATAAAGAGATGAAGCTTTCAAAGATCTGAAATGAAATGTTTGATACAAAAAAAAAATTGGGGATAAGTCTTACCGCTGGTGAGATGAGGGAAGGAAGAAGATGGGACACATAATTAATTAGGGTTAAAAAAATGGACGGCTGAAATTTAACAATAGATGAAATCTAACGGTTCAGAGTGTTATCTATGTGATAGAATATTAGTCAGTGGCAAAATTAGTTAGGTTTAATTTATGTATAATACTTAAAATGAATTAAAAATAGTAATAATTGTTAAAATGAAAAATTTAAAAATTTAGTGTTTACGATTAAGGATTAGAAGTTTAGGGTATAGAATTTATATATAAGCTATAAGGTTTCAAATCTTAGGGTTTGCATAAACCTAATAGATATAATTATATGCTTATATACTAAACTTTAAATTCTATACCCTAAACTAATTAGTGATATTTAATATTTTGTGTATGATTAAATGTTTAGCTTTTTGTTTAGAGTATAGAGTTAAGGTTTAGGAGATTAGGGTTAGAAGTGTAGGGTTTAAGTCCTTAAGGTATATGATTAAATGTTTAGAATTTTAGGGTTTAGGTTGTGTTTAAGGGAAAAGAGTTAAGGTTTTAGAATTTAAATTTTTTAATGTTTATGATTAAATATTAAAAGTTTAGGGTTTAGAGTTTGTGTTTAGGGTAAACAATTAATGTTTTAGTGTTTAGGGTTTAGGGTTAGAAGTGTAGGGTTTAAGTCCTTAAGGTATATGATTAAATGTTTAGAATTTTAGGGTTTAGGTTTGTGTTTAGGCTATAGAGTCAAGGTAAAATTTTAGTGTTTATGATTAAATATTAAAATTTTAGAGTTTAGGGTTTGTGTTTAGGGTATATAATTAATGTTTTAGTGTTTAGGGTTTAGAGTTATAAGTGTAGGGTCTAGAGTTTAAGATTTTGTGTATGATTAAATGTTTAGAATTTTAGGGTTTAGGTTTGGGTTTAGGGTATACAGTTTAGGTTTTAGAATTTAAAATTTTAGTGTTTATGATTAAATATTAAAAATTTAGGGTTTAGGGTTCGTGTTTAGGGTATATAATTAATGTTTCAGTGTTTAGGGTTAAAAATGTAGGGTTTAAGTACTTAAAGTTTGTGTTTATGGTGTAGAGTTTATGTTTAGATTAAAATTTAAAAAATAATTATAAATTATTTCAAATTTTTTACTTTTGTATATAATTAAACACTCATTAATTTATATAAAAGGTTAATCCTTGTCTGGTGCTCTGGCGGTTGATGAAAGGTTGCGATCACGGGGAGTTCAAATCGATATAACCTGTAAAGTCTGTGGCCAGGGTCCGGAGAACATTTGTCATGCTCTTTTTAACTGTCCTAAGGCCATGGAAGTTTGGACCAATGCAAATATGATCATCTCACATGCAGGTTTCTCTACTTCCTCTGTATTCCTTAATGTTCACCATATGTTGGCATGCATGAAGAATCAGCGGATTGAGGAAGAAAACAGACAAGCTTTCCCATGGATTGTATGGCACATCTGGAAAGCGCGCAACGTCCTACTTTTCGAACAATCAAACGTCTCACCTGCTACTATTCTGAGCAAGGCCAAAGAGGACTCTGACATCTGGTTCAAGGTCAACTATGGAGAAGAAAGAACAAACACTATCATTGATACTTCTGCAGGTAACTTACGTTGGAAGAAACCACCTACAGGTATTTTGAAGTGTAATGTTGGTATGGCATGGTCGAACTGGGATCTAAATGGAGGAGCAGCATGGATCATTCGTGATTCACAAGGGAAAGCCATTTTCCATGGTCGACGTTCCTTCGCCAATGTTCTGTCTGAGGGAGAAAGCGAGTTGCGTGCCTTCCATTGGGCAGCAGAAAGTGTTACAAACCTCAGATTGCGTAATGTCATCTTTGAATCCAACTTTCAAGCTGCTAGAGAAATACTTCTCTCTCCTCAGCTCTTTCCTCAGTTCTCGGCTACAACATCGGAAACTCTCACATATCTCTATCAATTGGATAGCTTTTCCTGTGAACATGTGGCTCCGGCCAGGAACAGAGTTGCAAGTGATATCGCCCTCAGTGTTGTGCAGTACGGGAAGCTGCAATCTTACGTTGCTAGTAAGGATCCTTCGTGGCTCAGAGCAACTATCCGAGCAGAAGCTGAAGATAGTGCTTAGCTATGACTGTTTTACTTATGCTTTTAATGTTCTTTACATTCTACTTCTGTTTTTTCTTTTTCTGTTTATCCTTTGTGCCATCCTCCTTTCATGCGGCTGTATAGGTGTAACATCCTTCTCCATTGGAGAATTTAGTAATGAATGAAATAGAAACAGCGTTAAAAAAAAAAAAAAATTTATATAAAAATATTATATTTTTTTTTGTTAATACTGAAGGGAAAAAGAGAAACCTTATTTTGTTAGAGAAAAAAAAAAGTTGGAGGGAACAAAGTAGAGAGAGGGAAACTAAAAAAAAAATTGGAGGAAACAAAGTAGAGAAAGGGAAACTAAAAAACAAGGGAGGGAAGTAGAATTTTTTGGCGCTTATTTTCCAGCGTCATTTATACATAGCGTTTCATGTCAAACCGAGTAAACATAGCATTTGTATTTTTGTAAACGCTATCTAAACTACAAGAGTATATCAACCATAGCATAAACACTAAAAACGCTATTTGCAACTGCTATTAATACTCGAATTTCTTGTAGTGAGTTTATCAATCTAGACGGAGAACACAAGGCCGAGGCCGTTGCCAAGCTGCACCAGACGGTCAAGGAGAACATCGAGAAGAGAACGGTGCAATACAAGAAGCAGGCCGACAAGCACAGGAAGGAGGTCGATATTCAGCCAGGAGATTGGGTTTAGGTCCATATGCGAACCGAACGGTTCCAAATCAAGAGGCGATCCAAGCTAGCCCCACGTGGAGATGGACCATTCCGCGTCCTAAAGAAGATCAACGACAACACCTATCAATTAGAACTCCCAGGTGAGATGAGTATATCGTCGAGTTTTAATATTGCTGATTTGTCTCCTTATTGTGCAGGTGATACCGTTCTGAGGTGATAGGTCTCGAGTTTTACCCTATACTAATTGCAAGTGCACAGTATATCAATTGTAGTACTTAGGAATCGAATCCACGAGGACTCTAGGCAACGATAGGATTAGAACTAAAGAGATTAAAACTAGGCAAAATTAAAAGGCAAATTGTATTGACTGATTGAAAAGCAAGCAAGAAAGTAAACAGTAGCAGGTTGTTGTTGTAGGCAATAAACTAAGGGCGCTAAGTCTAGGGCGTTCTCAGAAAATCAGACAAGCATATAAATCAATCAGTCAGGATCTAATTAAACACATTTCTAGAACTCAAAACACAGATATAGAATTAACCAAATTCCTTTGCGAGAATTCTCTAAGTCTAAGTGCAGTAATCCAAATTTCTTTGTAATTACTAACAGATTAAACCAGCTTTAAATCCAAGTTTGATATGTTCACAATCTAATTAAACCAAATTCCTTTGCGAGTAATTAAACTGCTCAACCTAAATAGTTCAGGTTCTAAACCACACTGTCGTGTCGTATTTAGCAACCTAAGATCTAGATTCTAATTGATCAGGTTAGAACTAGCATTAAACACAATTTAGTTTGAAGAACATCTATTGATGTGAATCCTTAACTGAATTAATTATATCTAGCAAGTCATGAAATCCCTATGAGAAACCCTAAACCTAACTATGAAACTACTCAGACATAGATAATGTAAACATAATCAATGAATTAATAGAAATCATAAAAGAGATTAGAATAATAAAGGGGTTCGAAAACTTCTCCAAAACGAATGTAGTACAGGATCAGATCAGCCCCAAAAGCTCTAAAAACTCTCTGCTCTAAGTTATGATAGCGTATGTAAGCGTATCCAAAAACTGATCTAAAAACCTAATTAAATAGCTAAAACACATTTTGGGCTTCTGTGTAAATATCTGGAACTTCTGGGCTTTTCTGCAATATCATCATTCTTCATTAAACCGCCGAGTCTGGCCTATTCGCGCTATGCATCGATCGATGAAGGTGTGCAACGATTGACGCAATCCTCAAATCTGGACAGTGAACTCTGTCTCTCGGACCAAATCTCCAAAATGCACCAATTAGCTCCAAACGTAAGTGTACCTAATAAAACCTGCAAAGGACTCTAAAAGAACACCAAAAGACACTAAAACAGACTTATATCATGGCATAAAACCGGTAAAAACCATGATATATCAACTCCCCCACACTTAGCCTTTGCTTGCCCTCAAGCAAAACAGAGAACTAAAACATGGTGAAGAGGTTTGAAAACTTTCATAAACTCTTTTTGTCCTAGAAGCAACAACACTCAGATTCCCCTTAGTAAACCACTGAAAGAATCACCTGTAAGACATCAAAACCAACATATACTTCCCCCACACTTAGCAACTGTCCTAAGTAAACTCCACAATCACATTCACGCATTCAAATTCTCCCTACTGACTTCTGCAAGTATTTAAGTGCGGTCTCACCTAAGGAGTATCGATCAAAGGCACATGGTCTCTTACCTTGTCAGCTCTAGACCACCATACTATCTTTCTTTGGCCCCTTTCTTCTCTTTTCCCTTCCTTAGCATTCTGATTTTTCCCCATTGGGTATCATTTTTTTTTTATCAGTGCTCTTCCCGTTAAGGGGTGTACTTTGGACACATTCCATGGATGCACTGGATATGATAGTTGTAGCTACCACTCCCAGAGACCACTTCGGAGTTACTAACTCATCCTCAGTTTATTATCTTTTTTTTTTCTTATGCAAGGGGAGAAGGGAACCAAATATGACAGGTTTACAGGCTGTGTCAGAACTAACAAGGGAATCCGACACAAGGTATACCAAGCCCTTAGGTGAGAAAATTAAGTCAGTATTAAGGTGAAGTCAGTAAAAGGATCCTCTGATACCTGAAGTAATGTGGGTGTCCTCAGTACGTTGATCTGTGATGGGGTTTTCTAATAGTCATAGATAGATCCTGCAACTTCATCCCAATGGTTACTTAAGTTCCTGCAAGATATTGTTAATTTCTCCAAAATTCATTGTTTCCTACTTAAACTGGTTTTGACTCAATAAAACAAAATTTTTGAAAAACTGTACTGACTCTAAGAAAACAGAAAGATAAAGTCAGTAGCACCTCCCTGATATATCATGGTTTTTACTAGTTTTAGACCATGATATAAGTGTGTTTTAGAGTCTATTTGTGTTTCTTTAGAGTCTTTTACATGTTTTATTAGGTACACGCACGTTTGGAGCAGATGTGGAGTTTATGGAGCTATTTGGAGCGTTTTGGAGATTTGGTCCGAGATATAGAGCTCACTGTCCAGATATGATGACTGCGTCGATCGTTGCACACCTTTATCGGTCGATGCATAGCGCGAATGGGCCAGACTCGGCGGTTTAATGAAGAAATGCCAATATTGCAGAAGTGCCTAGAAGTTCCAGATATTTACACAGAAGCCCCAAGTCGTGTTTTAGCTATTTAATTAGGTTTTTAACTCCTGTTTTAGATACGCTATCATAACTTAGAGCAGAGAGTTTTTAGAGCTTTTGGGGCTGATCTGATCCTGTACTACATTCGTTTTGGAGAAGTTTTCGAACCCCTTTATTATTTTAATCTCTTTTATGATTGCTATTTATTCATTGATTATGTTTACATCATCCATGTCTGAGTAGTTTTATAGTTAGGTTTAGGGTTTCTTATAGGGATTTCATGACTCGCTAGATATAATTAATTCAGTTAAGGATTCACATCAATAGATGTTCTTCAAACTAAATTGTGTTTAATGCTAGTTCTAACCTGATCAATTAGAATCTAGATCTTAGGTTGCTAAATATGACACGACAGTGTGGTTTAGAATCTGAACTATTTAGGTTGAGCAATTTAATTACTCGCAAAGGAATTTGGTTTAATTAGATTGTGAACATATCAAACTTGAAATTAAAGCTGGTTTATTCTGTTAGTAATTGCAAAGGAATTTGGATTACTGCACTTAGACTTAGAGAATTCTCGCAAAGGAATTTGGTTAATTTTATATCTGTGTTTTGAGTTCTAGAACTGAGTTTTATTAGATCCTGACTGATTGATTTATCTGCTTGTCTGATTTCCTGAGAACGCCCTAGACTTAGCGCTTTTAGTTTATTGATTTCAAACAACAACCTGCTACTGATTTACTTTCCTGCTTGCTTTCAGTTAATAGAATACAATTTGCTTTTTGCTTTCTCCTAGTTTTAATCTCTTTAAGTTCTTGATTTTATCGTTGCCTAGAGTCCTCGTGGATTCGATCCCTAAGTACTACAATTGATTTACTGTGCACTTGCAGTTAGTATAGGATAAAACTCGAGACCTATCAAGTTTTTGGCGCCGTTGCCGGGGACTTGTATTGCACTTTCTCCTAGTAATTGCAAAGGAATTTGGATTACTGCACTTAGACTTAGAGAATTCTTGCAAAGGAATTTGGTTAATTCTATATATGTGTTTTGAGTTCTAGAACTGAGTTTAATTAGATCCTGACTGATTGATTTACCTGCTTGTCTGATTTCCTGAGAACGCCCTAGACTTAGCGCTTTTAGTTTATTGATTTCAAACAACAACCTGCTACTGATTTACTTTCCTGCTTGCTTTCAGTTAATAGAATACAATTTGCTTTTTGCTTTCTCCTAGTTTTAATCTCTTTAAGTTCTTGATTTTATCGTTGCCTAGAGTCCTCGTGGATTCGATCCCTAAGTACTACAATTGATTTACTATGCACTTGCAGTTAGTATAGGGTAAAACTCGAGACCTATCACTCCCCCACACTTAAGACACACTGTCCCCAGTAGTGTCAAGCTAAGGGTTGGCAAAAAGAAAAACAAAAATGTTAATGGATGTGTTGAGTTCTGTCTGATTTTTACCTCTGTCGCACAGGCATCGATCGTTGCATAAATGCATCGACCGTTGCTACCACAACGATCGCTGCAATGCGATTTCTTTCGTGTTGTGACGATCGACACAGTGGTGTGTCGATCGACGCACTGCGAATACTCGATCAGTCAGCAAGTTAGCAGGTTAGTCCGTTGGAAAATCTAAGTTTTCGATCATGCAAGCTGAAAACACTGAAAACAGAATAAAATCAAAGCAACTAATGTATCAAATCAAGCACAACATCCAAACATACGAAATCCTAAGAAATTCAAAAGAAAATGCAAAATAAAAATAAGAGAATACAGAACCGAATGTCTAGTGATGATCACTACTCTCACTCATCCTCAGCTATGCGATCAATACCACTCGAAGAACCGGGAGTCGGAGATCGTCGTCTGCGTCGAGAAGGTCCTGGATGGTGTATCTGTGGCTGTCTCCTGCAAGTGCAGGTACACATGAAGTTCCAGACGACCCGTAGAATACCATCCGAGCGCTCTCTCCACTCTGCCTCAGACATATCTCCATAAGGCATCGTAGGCTCGGGAAAAGGTCCGATGTAATCGACAGGGGCAGCAGCAGGCGCAGGAGGTGCATAAGAGGTAGAAGCTCGTGTAGAAGGCTCTCCCAGCGGATGAGCCATCGTAGGGACTCTGCGCTGCTCGCTCGCAGGAGGCTGGAACCTCAAGGCATCCAGTGTATCAATCTGTGTAAGACCAGGAGCAGGAAGATCCACACCACACTTCACTGTGGCAGGATCATAATAAACCCAAATGTGTCCCTCCTTGAGCCATGTAGCGCTCTGCAGGTGGCTGAAATCAAGGAACTCCTTGGCAGTGTTACACTCTGTACCCTCTAAGGGAATCCCGCAGTGCATCAAAATGGCAGTAAGATGGCTCCCCACTGTCTCAGTATCCACACCATCAAATGGCTTCTTCTGCAGGTCGCATAAGTGCTGAGCGAAAACAGCTCCCAAGTTGAGTCCCTTAGTGGGATCTCTCAGAGGGGTATCATCAAACTGATCCCTCAGTCCAATGAATAGCATCTCCATCTCAAGCTTGCGCATCTTGTTGGCTTCAAACTTGCACAACAAAGTCCATCCTAAGATGCACAGAACATATCTCAGAACCGGATGCCTAACCTGCTTCACCGGTGTCTGTCTCGAGTTGTATCGACCATTGCCAATACACTCCCAGAAAAACTGAGCTTCCTCCGTATCCCACTCAAGACTCATGCCAATACGTCTCGGCTCAGTGTTGAATCCATAAATCCTGCAGATATCGAGAAGAGGAATCCGATATCTGGCTCCTAAGCACATGAAGGTAAAGATACCTCCTGAAGCACTCTTGCTGTCTGGGTCCGAGTAAACCACTCTGCAAGTGGCTAGCAGCTGTCTCACCAACTCAGGGTACAAGTCGTAAGGCCGCATAGGCATTGTCCCTAGACCAATGCCCTTACACAGTGTAAGAACCTGCTCAGCAATGCCCAGACTCTTACAAGTAGAGTAGTCTGCAAACTTGGTTGGCTTAAGCGTCACGCCAAACCAACCGTTGTAAAGAAACGTGTCAAAATCATCCCAATGGTTAAGTAGTGGCCTCTCCGTAAAAGTGTCGGTCTTGAGGAACTCAGCAATATCGTTCGGCCACTCTCTGTCTGACGGAATCTCTGTCTGGTCTGCTCTAGGCCAAGGCGGTGCTATTGCCTGACCAACTCTCACATAAGGCTCAGGATGTGGTGATTCTCTATGGAACCACTCTGGTGGTGGAGCATGATGAGCTGTAGCAGCGGCTGCGGTGGCTCTGCGTTTACGGGACGGTCGAGGAGGCATCTGCAAGAAATCAATAAATCATATAAGTCACGGCAGAAATCTCTCTGTGAAATCGCGAAGCAACGACCGTTGCACTAAGGCATCGATCATTGCAAGGCGATTCCACAGCATCGAACAAATCCCTAAAATCGCAAAGCAACGACCGTTGCACTAATGCATCGATCGTTGCAGGGCGATTTTTACAGATGCTAAGTATCGATCCAAAATCGTAAATCAAACTTCAAATTCAGCATGCATTCATCACAATCGACCTAAATCAGGCTAATAACAGCACGAAATCATCAATCTCAGACCAAAAATTCTCAAATTCTAAAACCCTAAAAACGAATCCGGAAATCATGAAATCGAGGCATGATATACCATGGATTTTAGGGTTTTTAACCATGGTATATGTGTTATTTATCGAGTCTTTTACTATGTTTTGGAGTCTTTTAGTTATGTTTACAGGTCTAAAGACGTTTGGAGCGGAATTGGACATTATAGAGCATTCTGGAGCATTTTGGGAATTTAACCCGAGAGATGGACTTCACTGCCGAATTCACAGACCTGCATCGATCGATACACCTGTGGCAACGATCGATGCAAGGTCGACGCAGACATTCTCGCGAGCGTTTAATGAGAAGAATTGGATATTGCAACTTTGCTCAGAAGTTTCCATAATTACAAAGAAGCCCCAGCCGACTTTAGACCATTATATAAGAGTTTTTAAGCCATTGTTTAGGCAACGCTTTTCTTAAGTTTTATTTTATTTAAGAGAGCCTTAGGGGCTGATCTTGTTCTCGAAAGAGACTTGATTTCGAACCCCTGTTGATTATTCTGTTTTATGATATTTGGTTTTCTACTTATGATATCTTCTATTTCGATGAATATGTCTGAGTAGATTACCTGTTAAGTTTAGGGATTCTCATTAGGAATTTCATGGAATTATAGTTTAATTAATCTGTAGGGATTCATATCTGCTAGTTCTTCTTCTAGGATTGTCCTTAATGCTTAATCTGAATTGGCCACTTAGATTATTGATGTTAGGTTGATTGATGCAACGAAAGTTGGTTAATTAGCTAGAAAGAACCTAGATGAGCAATTAAACTTCTCGCAAACGAAAGTTTGGTTTAGTTTAATTGTGAACATATCAAACTTGGAATTAATGCTGGTTTAATCTGTTAGTTCTCGCAAACGAAAGTTTGGTTTGCTGCACTTAGACTTAGAGAATTCTCGCAAAGAAATTTGGTTAATTCTATATCTGTGTTTGAGTTCTAGAAACAGTTTCTGATTGGATCTCGACTGATTGATTGCTTGTGTTCCTGATTTCCTGAGAACTCCCTAGACTTAACGCTTCGCTTCCTTGCTCACAAACCACTCCTGCTACTGATTTACTTTTCTGCTCTGCTTTTAGTTTAATCACCTTTGCTTTCTCCTAGTTTAATCTTTTCTGTTCTTATCTATCGTTGACCGGAGTCCCTGTGGATTCGATACCCTAAGTACTACAACTACATCACTGTGCACTTGCAGTTAGTATAGGGATAAAACTACAACCCTATCAAGTTTTTGGCGCCGTTGCCAGGGACTCTTTTGAGTCCTCGATAGATTTGAACTTAGGGTTTAGACTAGTATTTTCGTTTTTAATTTTTGCTACTAATTTTTTTTTCTTTTTCTGTTCTTGCGTTTCAGGTCGAAAGAATGATGGGAATGATGGAACGGATGTTGGAAAATCAGCAGAATAACTCGTTCTGCAGAGGCTATGGTTCCAATTCATTCACCAGAGACTATGAATCTCCATCATATCAGCCTGTTCCTCCTCACAATACACAGTCTAATAAGCTGATGAGCATGATGGAGCAGTTACTGGAAAGACAGGAAGAGGAGAGGAACTACATAAATGGTTCTGGGTTTCAAGGAAACAGGTATGGAAATCAGCAAGGTAATTCCTATCAAAGGACTTATGGATCACCCTCCTATCAGGCATCTCCTGCTGCTAATGCTTATAAGAGCAAGATGGAATCCATGATGGAGCAGCTACTAGAGGATCAGACTAAGACTGCTATGGACTTCGACAGGAAGCTGGATGTTATACATGAAAATCTGAATGGGAAGTTTGAATACTTGAGCACACATGTGAAGGAGCTAGATGTCCAAGTTCAGCAGACAGCTGGAGCAATACAAAGACAAAATGAAGCTAGGAATGAGATTGAGTTGCTAGGTGAAGAAGAGAGCATAATCTCGGATTTTCTGGACGAATATTGTCTGTCTGAGACATGCATCGATCGACACCCCCTTAGTGTCGATCGACACGCCGTTCTGACGGCAATTTCGAGTTCTTACGACAAACAGAATTGCCCTGCATCGATCGACACACATCATGCAACGATCGACACAGAACGCAGACATGACCAGAAACCTGCAACAGTACCAAAACGAGTCTATAAGCCCCTGTGCCATATCCTAAGGTTCCTAAACCTTCCAAACAAGAGCTAGAAGTGGCTAACTGCATGAAAGTGATAGATAAGAAGGTGAATAAAACACCACCAGTTGAAACTTCGCGAGTTCATGCAAAGAAGATGATCTCCACTGATGGTCATCTGAAAGAAGAAGTTCAGATTGGTGGAACTACAGTATCTGATAGTGGAAAGAAGAAGATGGCGGTTCCTCTTGAACCTGCTCTAACATCTTCAGTACCTGCAACTGCTCATAAGCAGAAAGCTCCAGACATCAGATATACATCAAAGGTAAGGTACAAATCAACTAAGCTTAAACCTTCTGATCACATTGTTTTGAATGCAGGAAAACGCAGTAGACCGCCCAAGTTTCGCTCCTGCCCTGATTCTGATTTCTCTTTCCTTGGGAAGCCTCATGATCATAATGCCTATACACCTCCTTGGATGAAGAGATACTCACAGAGACACTCAAAGTCTCTGTTGAAACCACCTTAAGTCAAATCTCTTCCAATAGTCAAGCTAATGACAAAAAACAAGCGCTGAGTGGGAGGCAACCCACTGTTAGGTTCGTTTTTGTTTTCGTTTTGACGTTTTGATTTGGTATTTTTAATTTTTCTGTTTAAGTGTGTTCAGAGCTGAGGGAAACAGGAATAATTGCATTGCATCGATCGACACACATTGTGCATCGGTCGATGCAGTCGCGATTTACGGTTTAACGAATTGATCGCGGTTCAGACATCGGTTATCTACATAACCGCGAGCGATAATCGCCTTGCATCGATCGACACCCTTGGGCATCGATCGACGCAGGGTGACGACAGGTAAGTGTTCTGCAACTTTTCGGATTGTTTCAAATTTGATTATTATTCTCACCGAGCTCATGCCTTGATTACACTGGGGACAGTGTAGTTTAAGTGTGGGGGAGGAAGCTACTGACGCACGCTTTTGTTTTCTTAGTTTTTCAAAATTTGTTTTATTGAGTCAAAATTTGTATGAAACTATGATTTTTCGAGGAAAATTTTTGCTTGAACAGGAACTAAGTGACCATTGGACAGACTTGCAGAGCCTCTCAGACTATTAGAAAACCACATCACAGATCAACCTACTGGGAACACCCACATCACTTCAGGTATCAGAAGATCCTTTTACTGACTTCACCTTAATACTGACTTAGATTTCTCACCTAAGGGCTTGGTATACTTTGTGTCGGATTCCCTTGTTAGTTCTGACACAGCCTGTCAACCTGTCCTATTTGGTTTCCTTCTCCCCTTCCATAAAAAAAAAAGAAGATAATAAACTGAGGATGAGTTAGTAACTCCAAAGTGGTCACGGGAGTGGTAGAGACCCCTATTATCTCCTGTGCGATCCATGGAATGTGTCCAAAGTACACCCCATAACGGGAAGAACACTGATAAAAAATAATAATAAAATGATACCCAATGTGGGAAAATCAGTTGTTAAGGAAGGGAAAGAGAAGAAAGGGACTAAAGAAAGATAGTATGGTGGTCTAGAGCTGATAAGGTAAGAATCCATGTGCCCTTTGATCGATACTCCTTAGGTGAGACCGCACTTAAATACTTGCAGAAGTCAGTAGGGAGAATTTGAATGCTTGAATGTGATTGTGGAGTTTACTTAGGACAGTTGCTAAGTGTGGGGGAAGTACATGTTGGTCTTGAGTTCTGCAGGAAAGTTTTCAGTGGATTACTAAGTGAATGTGAATGCGAAAGTTCCTAAGACGAAATGAGTTTCTGTGTTTTCAAACTTCTTTTCTTATGCTTTGGTTCTTTACTTGCTTGAGGACAAGCAAGAGCTAAGTGTGGGGGAGTTGATATACCATGGATTTTAGGGTTTTTAACCATGGTATATGTGTTATTTATCGAGTCTTTTACTATGTTTTGGAGTCTTTTAGTTATGTTTACAGGTCTAAAGACGTTTGGAGAGGAATTGGACATTATAGAGCATTCTGGAGCATTTTGGGAATTTAACCCGAGAGATGGACTTCACTGCCGAATTCACAGACCTGCATCGATCGATACACATGTGGCAACGATCGATGCAAGGTCGACGCAGACATTCTCGCGAGCGTTTAATGAGAAGAATTGGATATTGCAACTTTGCCCAGAAGTTTCCATAATTACAAAGAAGCCCCAGCCGACTTTAGACCATTATATAAGAGTTTTTAAGCCATTGTTTAGGCAACGCTTTTCTTAAGTTTTATTTTATTTCAGAGAGCCTTAGGGGCTGATCTTGTTCTCGAAAGAGACTTGATTTCGAACCCCTGTTGATTATTCTGTTTTATGATATTTGGTTTTCTACTTATGATATCTTCTGTTTCGATGAATATGTCTGAGTAGATTACCTGTTAAGTTTAGGGATTCTCATTAGGGATTTCATGGAATTATAGTTTAATTAATCTGTAGGGATTCATATCTGCTAGTTCTTCTTCTAGGATTGTCCTTAATGCTTAATCTGAATTGGCCACTTAGATTATTGATGTTAGGTTGATTGATGCAACGAAAGTTGGTTAATTAGCTAGAAAGAACCTAGATGAGCAATTAATCTTCTCGCAAACGAAAGTTTGGTTTAGTTTAATTGTGAACATATCAAACTTGGAATTAATGCTGGTTTAATCTGTTAGTTCTCGCAAACGAAAGTTTGGTTTGCTGCACTTAGACTTAGAGAATTCTCGCAAAGAAATTTGGTTAATTCTATATATGTGTTTGAGTTCTAGAAATAGTTTCTGATTGGATCTCGACTGATTGATTGCTTGTGTTCCTGATTTCCTGAGAACTCCCTAGACTTAACGCTTCGCTTCCTTGCTCACAAACCACTCCTGCTACTGATTTACTTTTCTGCTCTGCTTTTAGTTTAATCACCTTTGCTTTCTCCTAGTTTAATCTTTTCTGTTCTTATCTATCGTTGACCGGAGTCCCTATGGATTCGATACCCTAAGTACTACAACTACATCACTGTGCACTTGCAGTTAGTATAGGGATAAAACTACAACCCTATCATGGCACATTACCTTGGATTTGTGACAAATGGGTTATATGAATGGATTAAGAGTGTAAAAACAAGAGAATAGCACTTGGAATCGGTGAAAATGACGAAGAAATGAGAGATTTAGAAGTGTGGAGTCGCGGTTGTACGGATGGCGGAGTGGAGAAGGAAAGAGGAGAAAAGGGTTTAAGGTACTTACCTCGATCGTGGGTGCAACGACCGTTGCAGATGAGCAACGATCGATGCTGGTGAACCAGGTCGTTTCCGGTTTAGCTCAACGTACCTTAATTTTGCAATTTGAACCAAATGCAACGATCAGGTTTAATCAGGTTTTTACCCATTTTAGACCATGATATAGATGTGTTTTTAGTGTCTTTTGTCTTTATTTAGAGTCTTTTACAGGTTTAATCAGGTTTGGAGCTAATTGGAGATATTTGGAGCATTTTGGGACTTTTGGGACGTTTTGGCCGAGAGCTTAACTCACGGTCAGATTTATTGATCATGCATCGACCGACACACCTTGTGCATCGGTCGACACACTAGCGAGATGGGCCGTACACGTCGGTTTAATGAAGATATGAAGATTTGCAAAGAAGCCCAAGATAGTTCCAGTATTTACACAGAAGCCCCAGCCGAGATTATGCCTATATATAGAGGATTTTGGTGTTTTATTTACTTACGCTTTCATAATTAAGAGCAGATGATTTTTAGAGCTTTTGGGGCTGATCTGAACCTATTACTTCATCTGTATTTGGAGAAGATTTCGAACCCCTTTTACTATTATTCTTTTATGCAATTTATTCATTCTATGATTATGTTTTCATTATCTATGTCTGAGTAGATTCCTAGTTAGGTTTAGGGTTTCTCACATAGGATTTCATGACTTGCTAGACTTGTTCAAATTCAGTTAAGGATTCATAACTATATCTGTTCTTCAATTTAATTGTGCTTAAAGCTAGTTCTAACCTGATCAATTAGAATCTAGATCTTAGGTTGCTAAATACGTCACGGAAGTGGGGTTTAGGAATCTGAACTAATTAAATTGGGCAATTAAACTTTGCGCAAACGGAAGTTTGGTTTAGGATAATTGTGAACATATCAAACTTGGGATTAATGCTAGTTTAATCTGTTAGTTCTCGCAAACGAAAGTTTGGTTAGCTGCACTTAGACTTAGAGAATTATCGCAAAGGAATTTGGTTAATTCTATATCTGTGTTTTGAGTTCTAGAACTGTGCTTAATTAGATCCTTGCTGAATGAACTGTCTGCTTGTCTGATTTCCTGAGAATACCCTAGGCTTGACGCTTTTAATTACTTGCTTCCACAACCGTTAATCTCTGCTACTGATTTACTTTCTCGCACCGCTTTTAATTCAATCACATTGCTTATTTCTAGTATTAGTCTCTACTGTTCTGATCTATTGAGACCAAGTGTCCCTGTGGATTCGATAACCCTATATACTACTTTGACATTGCTGTTCACTTGCAGTTTAGTATAGGGATAAACTTTGAGCCTATCAAGTTTTTGGCGCCGTTGCCGGGGACTCTTAGAGTCTTCGATAGGACCGAACTTAGGGTTTTTACTAGAAATTTTTCTTTTTGTTTTTGTTTATTTTCGTTTTGCTTTTATTTTACTAACTTTTCCTCTGATTCTTTCTGTCGCAGGTACGAATTTCGCCTTGCGTCGATCGTCACTAGGCGATTTTGAGATTGAATCGATCGTTGCACTGATAGCATCGATCGTTGCTGGACGATTACAGACAGTTTATGCCAACGCAGAAAACTCGAAGTAATCCGAACTCGAGCTTGCTTAATCTCGGACTAGAGGAACTTGGACGTCTAGAGAGGACTATCAGAAGAGAAAAGAGAGAGAGAATGGTTCGAGAACGTCTGATCTTGATACCAGATGCTGAAGGTACCCTGAGGGACCAAGATAACAACCCATACAATGCTGTTGGGCATCGGGTTGATGCTGAAGGAAATGTCATCCCTGATCCTCCTGAGCAACAGCAACAGGAGCTGAACCGAAACCAGGGTCAAGGACAGGCCCAAGGTAGAGAGATGGTGGTTCATGAGAGGACACTAGCTGATTACAACAGACCTGATGAGTTTCATGCAAACCGAGCAGCTCTAGTGCTTCCTTCTTTTGAGAGGAATGATTTTGAGGTAAAGACCATCTACTACCAGCTGATGAGACAGATTGCTTTTCATGGTCTTCAAGCAGAGCAGCCTATGGATCACATTGACAAGTTTGAAGACATAGTCACTGGCATGAAGTATGAAGGAGTATGCCCGGACTATCTGTTCCTTAAGCTATTTCCGCACAGTCTTGCTGGAGACGCTAGTGCATGGCTGAGACAACTGGCACCTGGTCAGTATACTACTTGGGCACCCTTAAAGAGTGAGTTCCTGCGTCACTTTTATGATGATGCGCGCTCGGATCAGTCCAGACAGGACATACTCACCTTTTCCCAAGGAGCTGTGGAGCCCTTGAAGACTGCCTGGATGAGATTTAAGCAGTATCAGCGTGACTGTCCACACCATGGATTCACAGAAGTACAGCTGATTGGTATTTTCTTCAGAGGCATAGATCTCCCTTATCAGACTGCGCTGGATAATTCCAGTAATGCTAATTTTAACACCAGGACTCCTACACAAGCTAAGCAGTTGATTGAGAACCTGATTGGCAGCAACAGTTGCAAGACAATGGATGAAAGGAGGAAGAAATCTGGTGGAACTGTAGAGAATTCTGATATAGCTAATATAAGATCCAGATTGGACACAGTCTACAATCTCCTGACTAGTAAGAAATCTGTCCACTTTGCCCAAGATGTAGAGGTGATTCAGGCTGAGGAGGAAACTCAGGAAGAAGATGTGAATTTCATAGGAGGTTCTGGTTTCCAAGGTAATAGATTTGGTAATCAACAGGGGAACAGATTCTCCAATGGTGGACAGACTGGTGGTTTTCAGAAGACCTATGGACAAGGTACTCAGAGAACCTATGGATCTACATCCTATCAGACTCCTCCTGCGCCTACAGCCCATGAGAGCAAAATGGAGGCTATGATGGAACAGCTGATTGAGAGTCAGACCAAGATTTATGTGGACTGCAACAAGAAGTTGGACGCTGTCTATGAAGACCTCAATGGGAAATTTGAGTCTCTGAGCACTCACATGAAGCAGTTGGACACTCAGGTAAACCAGATGTCCAGCTCACTGAAGGGAAAAGGAGTGGCAGACACTCATGTTAAGGCCTGGTCTGTGTGCATTAATGATGGATCTCACCTAGGTGAAAGATTTGAGCTAAGTACAGCTGAGTTGGTGACAGAACAGGAATTTTCGGATATTTGTGAAAAACTCTCGGGTGAAATCTGCTGCAGTGCGTCGATCGATGCAACATCTGTGCCGATCGATACACTCGTCGGGATGGCAACGATCGACACACCCTTAGTGTCGGTCGTTGCAGGGCGTGAACAGACAGAACCGTCGGATGATAATAGCATAGATGCTGACTTGGAGCTTGATCGCCTATTCAATGGAGCCTCTGAGATTACTCAACAGGAGATCTACGAGCAGATCTTTAGACAACACTCCTCAGTGTCTGAAGTGATTAGGCAAGAGATTGAAGAGCTGAAGAAATTAGAAGGGATTGGTGAAGAATTGGAAGAAATTCCAACTTCTGATGATCCACCTTATCATCCATGTGTGCAAAGGTACCTGAACAAGATGTTGCCCCTGGATGATGATCTGAAAGACTGGGTGATAATAGTTCCTCAGCATATTAGTGATGTTCTGCTAACTAAGGTCCCGAAGAAGCTATCTGATCCTGGAGTCTTTGTGCTGGACTGTTCTATCTTTGAGGATAGCTTTAGGCGTTCTCTGTGTGATTTAGGAGCTGCTGGAAGTTTGATGCCTTACTCTGTGGCAGAGAAGCTGGGTATGCTGGATTTTACTCCTACTAGGACTTCTCTTGTCCTAGCTGATCAGTCCATACGAGTTCCTGAAGGACTCCTTATGGACATTCCGGTGAGAGTTGGAAACTACTTAGTTCCAACGGACTTCCTTGTGCTGAGATATGACTGTGATCCGGATGAAGCATTATTGCTTGGGAGACCCTTTTTGGCTACAGCAGGAGCGTTGATTGATGTCAGGAACAGCTTGATAGACCTCCATCTGGGAGATGAACCACTGCACTATGAGATGGATAAGCTGCGAAAGCCACTGATAGATGGGCAGACATTCACCATAAGGGACGCAGATTTTGAGCAGCCTGATCATACCATGGTTATAGATCCTGGAGCACATTTCACTCCATCTTTTCTTGGACATGAGCATTCCGCAACAGCCTACTCACCACCTTGGATGAGGAGACTTGAACAGAGACAGAAAAAGTCTCTGTCAGGACCTCCTGGTACTTGAAAATTCCCATCCGTCCGGTCAAGCTATTGACCTTAAACAAGCGCTGGGTGGGAGGCAACCCACCATTAGGTACTGGTGTTTTTCTACTTAATTTTTGGTGTTTTTGTTAGGATTTTACGTTTGTTTTTGTTTCTGGTGAGTTTATGATTGCAGGTCTCGGTTAAATCGCAGTGCAACGATCGACGCACTTCTGTGTCGATCGTCACAACACGAAAGGAATCGCATTGCAGCGATCGTTGCGGTCCTGAGCAACGATCGACTATACACGAAAATCGCCAAGTAACGGTCGATGCACTTAGTGCAACGATCGATGCTTAGCGACAGAGGTAACCCGACAAACATAATTTCACCTTTTCAATTTTTATTTTCTTTTTTCCGATCCTTCACTGGACACTACTGGGGACAGTGTGTCTTAAGTGTGGTGGAGGTGCTACTGACTTTTGTTTTCTGTTTTCTTAAGAGTCAGTCCGTTTTTCAAAAAATTTTGTTTTATTGAGTCAAAATTGTTTAAGTAAGAAACTATGATTTTCTGAGAAGATTTACAAGACTTGCAGGAACTTAAGTAACCATTGGGATGAAGTTGCAGGATCTATATCTGACTATTAGAAAACCCCATCACAGATCAACCTACTGGGAACACCCACATCACTTCAGGTATCAGAGGATCCTTTACTGACTTCAACCTTAATACTGACATAGATTTCTCACCTAAGGGCTTGGTATACTTTGTGTCGGATTCCCTTGTTAGTTCTGACACAGCCTGTCAACCTATCCTATTTAGTTCCCTTCTCCCCTTCTGTAAAGTAAAAAAAAAAAAAGAGATAATAAACTGAGGATGAGTTAGTAACTCCGAAGTGGTCATGGGAATAGTAGCAAACACTATTATCTCTCATGTGATCCATGGAATGTGTCCAAAGTACACCCCATAACGGGAAGAACACTGATAAAAAAAATAAAATGATACCCAGTGGGGAAAAATCAGTTGTTAAAGAAGGGAAAGAGAAGAAAGGGACTAGAGAAAGATAGTATGGTGGTCTAGAGCTGATAAGGTAAGAATCCATGTGCCCTTTGATCGATAATCCTTAGGTGAGACCGCACTTAAATACTGCAGAAGTCAGTAGGGAGAATTTGAATGCTTGAATGTGATTGTGGAGTTTACCTAGGACAGTTGCTAAGTGTGGGGGAAGTACATTGTGGTCTTGATATCCTGTGATTGATTCTTGCAGTGGTTTACTAAGGGGAATCTGAGTATTGTAGCTTCTAGGATGAAATGAGTTTCTGAAGAGTTTTCAAACCTCTTCACCATGTTTTAGTTCTATGTTTTGCTTGAGGGCAAGCAAAGGCTAAGTGTGGGGGAGTTGATATATCATGGTTTTTACCCATTTTAGACCATGATATAGATGTGTTTTTAGTGTCTTTTGTCATTATTTAGAGTCTTTTACAGGTTTAATCAGGTTTGGAGCTAATTGGAGATATTTGGAGCATTTTGGGACTTTTGGGACGTTTTGGCCGAGAGCTTAACTCACGGTCAGATTTATTGATCATGCATCGACCGACACACCTTGTGCATCGGTCGACACACTAGCGAGATGGGCCGTACACGTCGGTTTAATGAAGATATGAAGATTTGCAAAGAAGCCCAAGATAGTTCCAGTATTTACACAGAAGCCCCAGCCGAGATTAGGCCTATATATAGAGGATTTTGGTGTTTTATTTACTTACGCTTTCATAATTAAGAGCAGAGGATTTTTAGAGCTTTTGGGGCTGATCTGAACCTATTACTTCATCTGTATTTGGAGAAGATTTCGAACCCCTTTTACTATTATTCTTTTATGCAATTTATTCATTCTATGATTATGTTTTCATTATCTATGTCTGAGTAGATTCCTAGTTAGGTTTAGGGTTTCTCACAGAGGATTTCATGACTTGCTAGACTTGTTCAAATTCAGTTAAGGATTCATAACTATATCTGTTCTTCAATTTAATTGTGCTTAAAGCTAGTTCTAACCTGATCAATTAGAATCTAGATCTTAGGTTGCTAAATACGTCACGGAAGTGGGGTTTAGGAATCTGAACTAATTAAATTGGGCAATTAAACTTTGCGCAACCGGAAGTTTGGTTTAGGATAATTGTGAACATATCAAACTTGGGATTAATGCTAGTTTAATCTGTTAGTTCTCGCAAACGAAAGTTTGGTTAGCTGCACTTAGACTTAGAGAATTATCGCAAAGGAATTTGGTTAATTCTATATCTGTGTTTTGAGTTCTAGAACTGTGCTTAATTAGATCCTTGCTGAATGAACTGTCTGCTTGTCTGATTTCCTGAGAATACCCTAGGCTTGACGCTTTTAATTACTTGCTTCCACAACCGTTAATCTCTGCTACTGATTTACTTTCTCGCACCGCTTTTAATTCAATCACATTGCTTATTTCTAGTATTAGTCTCTACTGTTCTGATCTATTGAGACCAAGTGTCCCTGTGGATTCGATAACCCTATATACTACTTTGACATTGCTGTTCACTTGCAGTTTAGTATAGGGATAAACTTTGAGCCTATCAACAATGCGATCCCATCTCCTCGTCAAAATCTCCTTGCAACGACCGGTGCACAAGTGCATCGATCGTCACACATCTCCAGACTCGAGTTCTGTAACTAAAAACTTAGCAAAACAAAATCAAAACGTAAGTTCCTAACAAAAACACCAAAAATTAAAAAGAAAAGCACTAAAACCTAACAGTGGGTTGCCTCCCACTCAGCGCTTGTTTAAGGTCATTAGCTTGACCGGACGAACAAGAATCAGGCACCGTGAGATCCTGACAGAGACCTTGATTGTCTATGTGCAAGTCTCCTCATCCAAGGCGGAGAGTAAGCTGTATCAGAATGAACTTGTCCAAGAAAAGAAGGAGTAAACTGCTCCCCAGGATCCAAAACCGTAATGTGACTCGACTGCTCTTCATCTCCATCCATAATGGTGAAGGTCTGCCCATCTATCAGTGGCTTGCACAGCTTGTCCATCACAAAATGTAGCGGCTCATCTCCCAGATAGAGATCTATAAGACTGTGTCTCACCTCTATTACTGTTCCAGCTGTAGCCAGGAATGGTCTACCCAATATCAAAGCGTCATCCTGCTCACTGTGGTACTTAAGAACTAAGAAATCTGTTGGAACCAAGTAGTTTCCAACTCTCACCGGGATGTCCTCAAGAACTCCTTCCGGAATCCTTATCGACTGATCAGCCAGGACAAGAGAGGTCCTAGTGGGTCTAAAATCCATCATACCCAGCTTCTCTGCCACAGAGTATGGCATAAGACTTCCAACAGCTCCTAAATCACAAAGAGAGCGCTTAAAACCATCCTCGAAGATAGAACAACTTAGCACAAAAATCCCAGGATCAGGTAGCTTCTTCGGAACCTTGGTCAATAGCACATCACTTATATGCTGAGGAACAACTATAACCCAATCCTTCAGCTCTTCATCCAAAGGCTACATCTTACCCAAGTACTTCTGCACACAAGGGTGATAATGTGAATCATTAGACGGTGGAATTTCTTCCAACTCTTCACCAATCTTCTCTAGCTCTTTAAGCCCATCAATCTCTTGTTGAATCACTTCAGATACCTTAGGATATAAGCGAATAGAGTGTGCATAAATCTCCTGTTGGGTTATCTCAGATACCCCAGGGAATAAGCGGTTAAGCTCTGAATCTGCATCGATGTCATAAGAATCATGTGAATCTGTCTGTCCACGCCTTGCAACGATCGACGCTAAGGGTGCATCGATCGATGCAGTCAAATTTTCACAGATTCTACCCGAGAGATTTTCCTCAAAATCCAAAATTTCATCTTCCTCTACCACTTCAGCTGTACTTAGCTCAAATCTTTCACCTAGATGTGATCCATCATCAACGTACACTGACCAGGCCTTAATATGGGTGTCTACAACACCTTTCCCTTTGATGGAGTTTGAAATTTGGCTCACCTGAGTGTCCAATTGCTTCACATGAGTGTTCAGAGACTCAAACTTCCCATTTAGATCCCCATAAACAGCATCCAACTTCTTGTTGCAGTCCACAACAATCTTGGTATGTCCTTCCAGCAGCTGTTCCAACATAGCCTCCATCTTAATCTCATGAGTAGTAGCTACAGGAGGTGATTGGTAAGAGGAGGATCCATATGTTCTCTGATTACCTTGCTGGAAAGGCTTCTGAAATCCACTAGTCTGTCCAAACCCATAAGAGTTTTGGTTGCTGTTGAAAGCACTCTTCTGTCCTCCATTAAAGAACCTGTTACCAGACTGATTACCAAACCTGTTTCCCTGGAAACCAGATCCTCATCGTAATTCACATCCTCTTCCTGCTCTTCTCCTTCATCATTGACTATCTCAACATCTTGAGCAAAGTGGACAGCTTTCTTCCCAGCTAGAAGATTGCAAACTGTGTTTAACTTAGATCTAATATCAGCTATTTCAGAATTCTCAATCTTTCCACCGGACTTCTTCCTTCTCTCATCAGTGGTCTTGCAGCTATTACTGCTTACCAGATTGTCTATCAACTGCTTAGCTTGAGCAGGAGTCCTAGTGTTAAAGTTGGCATTGCTAGAATTGTCCAACGCAGTCTGATATGGAAGATCTATTCCTCTAAAGAAGATGCCTAAAAGTGTTACCTCAGTGAATCCATGGTGCGGGCAGTCACATTGGTATTTCTTGAATCTCATCCAGGCTGTCTTAAGAGGCTCTGTAGGACCTTGGGTGAAGGTGAGAATGTCCTGCCTGGACTGGTCTGAGCGCGCATCATCATAGAAATGACGCAGGAACTCACTCTTCAGGGCTTCCCAAGTAACAAACGTCCCAGATGGAAGTTGTTTTAGCCAGGCTGCAGCATCTCCAGCCAGAGAGTAGGGGAAAAGCTTGAGGAACAGATAGTCTTGGTTAACTCCATCGTACTTTATTCCAGTAACTATGCCCTCAAACTCATCTATGTGATCCATCGGCTGCTCACTTGGAGAGCCATGGAAGGCTTTCTGCCTCAGGAGAGAGTAGTAGACGGTTTTGATTTCAAAATCATTCCTCTCAAATTCAGGAAGTACAAGAGCTGACCGGTTAGCATGGAACTCATCCGGACGGTTATAGTCAGCTAAAGTCCTCTCATGGACAACCATCTGTCTACCTTGGTTCTGTCCTTGATTCTGCTCCTGCTGCGGCTGTGGTTGCTCTGGAGGATCAGGGATGACATTCCCTTCAGCATCTATCGGTTCTCCAGCAACATTGTAAGGATTGTTGTGTCGGTCCCTGAGGGTACCTTGAGCATCAGGCTTTATGATCACACGTTCAACAACCATCCTTGTTCTCTGAACTCTTCTGTTTGTCCTCTCTAGTCTAGCAAGTTCTTCAAGTTGGAGGTTTACGAGATTAGTGTTCGGATTACTTCTGGTATCACGCGTCTGCATAAACCGTCTGTAATCGCCAAGCAACGATCGATGCTAACAGTGCAACGATCGATTCAACTCCAATCGCCTAGTGTCGATCGACACAATAAGTGCAACGGTCGATGCTATGCGATTATGAAACCTGCGACAGAGAGAAAACAGAGAAAAATAAAAAAATCAGTAAACAAAAATAAAAACAAAAATCCTAGTAAAAACCCTAAGTTCGAAGCTATCGAAGACTCTAAGAGTCCCCGGCAACGGCGCCAAAAACTTGATAGGTCTCGAGTTTTACCCTATACTAAATGCAAGTGCACAATATATCAATTGTAGTACTTAGGGATCGAATCCACGAGGACTCTAGGCAACGATAGGATTAGAACTAAAAAGATTAAAACTAGGAGAAATTTAAAGGCAAATTGTATTGATTGATTGAAAAGCAAGCAAGAAAGTAAACAGTAGCATGTTGTTGTTGTAGGCAATAAACTAAGGGCGCAAGTCTAGGGCGTTCTCAGGAAATCAGACAAGCAGATAAATCAATAAGTCAGGATCTAATTAAACACAGTTCTAGAACTCAAAACACAGATATAGAATTAAACAAATTCCTTTGCGAGAATTCTCTAAGTCTAAGTGCAGTAATCCAAATTTCTTTGCAATTACTAACAGATTAAACCGGCTTTAAATCCAAGTTTGATATGTTCACAATCTAATTAAACCAAATTCCTTTGCGAGTAATTAAACTGCTCAACCTAAATAGTTCAGGTTCTAAACCACACTGTCGTGTCGTATTTAGCAACCTAAGATCTAGATTCTAATTGATCAGGTTAGAACTAGCATTAAACACAATTTAGTTTGAAGAACATCTATTGATGTGAATCCTTAACTGAATTAATTATATCTAGCAAGTCATGAAATCCCTATGAGAAACCCTAAACCTAACTATGAAACTACTCAGACATAGATAATGTAAACATAATCAATGAATTAATAGAAATCATAAAAGAGATTAGAATAATAAAGGGGTTCGAAAACTTCTCCAAAACGAATGTAGTACATGATCAGATCAGCCCCAAAAGCTCTAAAAACTCTCTGCTCTAAGTTATGATAGCGTATGTAAGCGTATCCAAAAATTGATATAAAAACTTAATTAAATAGCTAAAACACGTTTTGGGCTTCTGTGTAAATATCTAGAACTTCTGGGCTTTTCAGCAATATCAGCATTCTTCATTAAACCGCCGAGTCTGGCCCATTCGCGCTATGCATCGATCGATGCAGGTGTGCAACGATCGACGCAATCCTCAAATCTGGACAGTGAACTCTGTCTCTCGGACAAAATCTCCAAAATGCACCAATTAGCTCCATAATCTCCACTTTTGCTCCAAACGTATGTGTACCTAATAAAACCTGCAAAGGACTCTAAAAGAACACCAAAAGACACTAAAAAGACTTATATCATGGCATAAAACCGGTAAAAACCATGATATATCATGAGGCTAGAACCTCTTCAAGAGGGAGGGAATGATGAGGACATCAACCTGACCGACCCTGAGTTGGACGAGACGGACGGACCGGGCTCGACCATGAGGCTGGTCGACCAGTTTCCGACCATGCAAGACGTACCAAGGACACGTTCTGGACAGAGGCAAGTACGAGACGAATTCAACAAGGCCATGGAGCAGCTGATCTCCAGGACAAGCATAAAAGACATCACGACCCAGCTAGGACAGCTCGACCAAGGCCAACCAGTCTTGAACCAGTTGGCCCACAAGATGATCAAGACCGAAGCTGGCGATCGATTCGACCCGACCATGCCATGGCCCTTACTCCGGACGATCGGACCGACCATGATCTTCTACATCGAGTCAGACGATCACTGGACCGGTCTGCCTCTAGACTAAGGATCATACTCTTTTTCCCTTATGAGGTTTTGTCCCAAATGGGATTTCGTCAAAAGGTTTTTAACGAGGTGATCCGAGGCCCGTTCATTAGAGAGACAGGTCGGCCCCTTTTTCCTTTCGACCAAGAGTTTGCTTTTCCGTTCTAAGTTTTATTTCTCTTGTTCTTTTTACTATTTTCGATGGCCCATTGTTTCTGGCCCATGTCGCTTTCAGTTGTAAGTTATTTAAACCATCTTTTAGTTTAATGAAAGTCAAGTAAGCTTTTAGTATCAAGAAACCCTAGTGGTTTGCGCCGATCTCTCTTTGTCCTAGCGTGGTTGCCCCTTGGAAATTGAGATCCTTGCTACTCTTGGCTTAATCATTGGAATCTGATCAAGTTCTTGTGTTCTAAACGCTCCTCTCACCACCGACCATCCCTTGACAAGAAGAGAGTGCCATCGGCCAGCTTCTTGTCCCGCTTGACCATCGACCACGCACGTACCGCTCGACCATGCCCGTACCGCCCGACCACGTTCGTACCGCTCGCCCATCGTACCGCCCATATCTCTCTCGACCATCCGACCGCGTCTCATTAACTCTAAAGAAGTTACAATAGCTAACTCCGAGTCAGAATTTTCCAATACTTGTATGATGCACTTGTCTTTGCCAAGGGATTTTGATGCAGGTATAGGCACGCCAAAGAAGGGAGCAGATCATGAAGTTAACACCTGCCTTATTCAGATCCATGAAGAACCACCGGACCACATAATTACTCAACACGTCGTGGCATTGGAAAAAACCGAACCGCCTCGACCAAAGGTTAAAGTGTCCCGACCCAACTCTTTTCCATCTGATTATAATGAATCAAAAACTGTTTTAATGCACTTGGGATGGCCCAAAAGTGCTGAGAAGGATGCAGGGATGATAGAGAGTCCAATGGACCAAACGGGCCAACGAACCGGAGGCAAGACCAAGAAACAAGTGGAACCGGCCAACCAAGAATGTAATCCGACTAAGACCAATGGAGATCAAGGTGCAGAGAGTTTTCCATGGAACCCAGGCCATAACAGAGGTGTGATCCTGAGCCACCTACTCAAAAAAGCACTGTCTGAAAGCCCTTACACCCACAAGCCACAAATCCGTCACGATAAGGTCATGGACTCACAAAACCGCATGAAAGCTAACTTGCTTTCCCTTGGTGCAGGTTATGCAGATTTGAGTTCAAATCCTTTTCAAGGGAGAGGGTATGATTAGGACATAGGTGATGGATTATGGTGTTTTCCAAGGTTTAATTCTCGTATTACAACCTAACACATAATCTTAACAGATCTAGGTTCTTGCAAAACGAATCATAAAACCAAACCTGTAACATTACCTATTGATTGCACAGCGGATTGATGGTAATGACAAGATCAGTCTAGAACAGATGAATCACCTATTCCTCCTTGAGTATCCACACTCTTACAAGCAAGGGAAGGCTGCTAGACCAAAGAGATGGATCAGATCAGAAAAGAGAGATAGAGAGAGAGAGAGACCCGCGGCCACTGAGGAGAAAATCGCAAAAGATGAGCTTAGGGTTTCGATTTCTTCCTCCTTATTAACTCTCTAATGGGCCCAAGTCTAATGACTAATGGCTCATTTGTTATTTAAGCCCAAGACACAAATCAGACAAAAGCCTGTATTTTGTCTGGCCCAATTCTCTGATCCAATACAGTAAATGTCATTGCATCTTACCGTATTAATTCCATTTAACTTTCCCGTTAGCTATGGTGTGTGACCCTTCGGGATCATACAATACTGGTAATAAGTCCTAAACTTATAGATCATGAGCGGACTCTAGCAAGTCATCATGATCACCCAGTATTTATGACTTATGTCTGATCTCGACACTTATCATACTTTCTAGAGATAGTACGGTAGATTTCAGGACATTCCCAACAATCTCCCACTTGTACTGGAATCCTACACAGGACATTCCCAACAATCTTCCGATTTTACTGGAATCCTACATTCCCTAGTCCTTTTGTCTTAATATCTCGATCTGGCATAAGGCAAGATGTGTGTCATCCTTATATAGCCAGACCATGTTTATCGGACCAGATTTGATACTGACAATTCAAACGACTTGGGCAAGTCCGTTTGGGAATGGCCATTCTCTTACCAGCTATCAAATCTCCGATTGGCCTAGAGATATTACCTCCGTTAAACGGCAGGGACAAATCCCATCTTGTTCCATCACTATGAACTACACAATTCATAATACACCCAACCAAGGTCCGTATAGCTCCCAGTTACGAAACAGCGTTAGACAATGATCAAAGCGCATTACTCCATGTGCAGCCACATGCATGCGAACTCAGGTCTAAGGACTATACTCTATAGTCGTATATGAGAACCTCTTATGACACAGATATTAATATCTTGTAGAGTTCTCATAAGCGGGCCATGTCCGGTCATATGCTCCCCTACATATACCTATGTGCCGACTTTGATGCCGCGCATCTATGACCCCTCGAAACTTGGTCATAAGTCTCAACACAATCTAGTCTCAAGTGGTTGTTGGTGTTCCAATTCAACAACCTTCGACTATGGACATTATGATTTATGTCATTTCGTTAAATATGGGGTTTCAGGATCAAGTCAACTCATGTACTTCGATGACCCATATATAATGACATGAATCATTTTGGAACGATTATTTTATATCACAGTTAAAAATAATCCAGAAATAAAATTTCATTAACATTTAAAATGTTTGCATGAACCAATCAAAATAACTAAAACAAAAGCCCTCACAACTCCCACTCAAAAAGAGATTACATTTGAATATCTCTAATTCCTACAGCAGCAGTATGCAACTCGTGCTTAGGTCTCGGGAGCGGCTTTGTCAACGGGTCAGCCACGTTCTCATCAGTGGGAACTCTGCTGACCATCACTTCACCTCTATTCACTATATCACGAATCAGGTGATACCTTCTCATAATGTGTTTGGATTTCTGATGATGTCTCGGTTCCTTAGCTTGAGCAATTGCACCATTGTTGTCACAATACAGTGCTAGAGGCTCAGTGGCATTTGGGAATACACCGAGTTCAATCAAGAAGTTCCTTATCCAAACTCCTTCCTTCGCAGCTTCTGAAGCAGCGATGTATTCAGCTTCAGTTGTGGAATCTGCCACGGTGCTCTGCTTGGAGCTCTTCCAACTTACTGCACCGCCATTCAGACAGAAGATGTAGCCAGACTGTGACCGGAAATCATCTTTATCTGTCTGAAAACTTGCATCCGTGAATCCACTGATTTCAAGCACTTCACTTCCTCCGTAAACCAAGAACTTATCCTTAGTATTCCTCAAATACTTCAGGATATTCTTTACGGCAATCCAGTGACTCTCACCTGGATTAGACTGGTACCTACTCGTCATGCTTAGTGCATAAGCAACATCAGGACGAGTACAGATCATGGCATACATGATAGATCCTATAGCCGAAGCATAAGGAATCCTACTCATGCGCTTAAGCTCATCAGGTGTCTTAGGACACTGATCCTTGCTTAGTGCAGCACCATGTATCATTGGCGTGAACCCCTTCTTGGATTTATCCATTCCGAATCGATGCAGGACTTTATCTATGTAAGCATCTTGACAAAGTCCAATCAGCTTTTTAGATCTGTCTCTAAAGATTCGGATTCCAAGAACATACGCGGCTTCACCCATGTCCTTCATGGAAAAACAACTTCCCAGCCAGTCTTTAACAGACTTCAGCATTGGAATATCATTTCCAAGAAGCAATATGTTGTCGACATATAGGATAAGAAACGCCACTTTGCTCCCACTAGTTTTCTTATACACACATTGTTCCTCTTGGTTTCTGATGAAGTCAAAGTTCTTTATTGCTTCATCAAAACGAAGATTCCAACTCCTCGATGCTTGCTTCAATCCATAAATGGATTTGTGAAGCTTGCATACTTTCCCAGCATTCTTAGGATCAATGTAACCGTCAGGTTGTGTCATATACACATCCTCCTCCAAGATACCATTCAGGAAGGCGGTTTTCACATCCATCTGCCAAATCTCATAGTCATAATAAGCGGCAGTCGCTAGGAGAATCCGAATTGATTTCATCATTGCCACTGGTGAATAGGTTTCATCATAGTCTATACCATGAATTTGCTTGAAACCTTTTGCCACCAACCTGGCCTTGTAAATCTGGACATTTCCATCCATGTCAATCTTCTTCTTGAAGATCCATTTACACTCGATGGCTTTTGCACCAGCAGGTAAATCAACCAGTGAAAACACTCGGTTAGTAGACATGGAGTCCATCTCGGATTTTGTGGCTTCACGCCACTTTAAGGAGTCAGGGCCCATCATGGCTTCTGCAAAGTTCGAGGGTTCATCACCGTCAATGATCAAAAGATCATGGCAATTAGTCACGAGAAATCCCTGATATCTATCAGGTTCGTGACGGATCCTTCCGGATCTTCGAACTTCAGGTACTGCAGGTTCAGGTTCTATTACAACTTCATGTAATTCATCCTGCTGTTCTTCCTCATTAGGTTGAACAGGTTCCTGTCCTTCTTGAATTTCATCAAGTTGTACCTTACTCCCACTATCTTTTCTAGAGAGAAACTCCCTTTCAAGAAAAGTACAATCCCGAGCAACAAAGATTTTGTTCTCGGATCGCAGATAGAAGTAATAAGCCTTGGTATCCCTAGGATAACCAATGAAGTAGCATTTGTCAGATTTTGTTGTAAGCTTGTCTGAGATTAATCTTTTGACATAGGCTTCACAACCCCAAATTCTGAGAAAAGACATTGCTGGAGCTTTTCCAGTCCATATCTCATATGGTGTCTTTGCTACTGCCTTTGATGGCACTCTGTTCAGTGTGAACGTTGCGGTGAGCAAAGCATATCCCCAAAGGGATATAGGAAGGTCTGTGTGACTCATCATGGATCGGACCATATCTAACAATGTCCGATTCCTTCTCTCAGACACACCATTCCACTGAGGTGTTCCAGGAGGTGTGAGTTGGGAGATAATCCCACCCTCACTTAGATGATCACGAAATTCCTGGCTCAAGTACTCTCCTCCTCGGTCCGACCGAAGAGCCTTAATACTTTTACCAAGCTGGTTCTGTACTTCATTCTGGAATTCTTTGAACTTTTCAAAGGTTTCCGACTTATGTTTCATCAAGTAGACATATCCATATCTACTGAAATCATCAGTGAATGTAATGAAGTACTGAAAGTTTCCTCTAGCACTTGTGGACATTGGGCCACACACGTCAGTATGTATCAGGCCCAATAGTTCACTGGCCCTTTCTGTGGGTTTATTGAAAGGGGCCCGTGTCATTTTGCCCATTAGGCAAGATTCGCATTGCTCACAAGACTCAAAGTCAAATGAGCCCAAGAGTCCATTTGAATGGAGCCTCTTCACGCGTTTCTCACTAATGTGCCCCAAACGACAATGCCAGAGAAAAGTTTCATTTTCTTCGTTAGATTTGAACCGTTTTGTATTTATGTTATATACTGGAGTAGATTGATCCAGCATGTACAGCCCATTTATAAGAGGGGCACAGCCATAGAACATATCATTGAGATTAAAGGAACACAATTTATTCTTAATAGAAAAATCAAATCCTTGCAAATCCAACAATGAAACTGAAATGATATTTCTGCTTATAGCAGGTACAAAATAACAATTCTCAAGTTCTAAAATCAATCCAGAAGGTAAAGACAACAAGTAAGTGCCAACGGCCAGTGCTGGAACCTTCGCTCCATTGCCAACCCGCAACTCTACTTGCCCTTGCTTCAACCTTCTACTGTTGCTGAGCGCCTGCATATTAGTACAAATATGAGCCCCACATCCAGTATCTAATACCCAAGTGGTATTATCGGAAGTAGTAGTATTTACTTCAATAACAAAAATACCTGAAGATTTAGTCTCGAAGGACTTCTTCTTCTTCAGACTTTCCTGGTATTTCTTACAGTCCCTGCGGTAATGCCCTGCCTCTTTACAAAAGTGGCAGATATCAGAAGGCCCAGCTTTAGACACGGGCTTGGGCTTGGCCTTTTCATTGCTGACTACCTTGCCCTTTCCCTTGTCTGCAGCGGATTTCTTGAAACCCTTGCCCTTCTGAACCATGAGTACAGAAGACTCCTTGGTCTTCTTCAGATTCGGTTTTGCAGTCTTGAGCATACCATGTAGCTCAGGCAACGTCTTTATCAACCCATGCATATTATAGTTCAAAATGAACTGGTCATATGCAGGAGTAAGAGACTGCAGAACGATATCACAAGCAAGCTCTTGGTTTATAGGACAGTCGAGCCTAGTCAAATGATCGAGATAACCCATCATTTTCAGAACATGTGGACTCACTGCTGCATCCTTAGCCATTTTACAGTCCAAGAGATTCTTAACAGTTTGGAATCTCTCTGTACGAGCCTGCTCCTGAAACAACGCTTTCAGATTTGCCATCAGCTCCATGGGACAAGTCAGGCCTTCCCACTGCATCTGCAGTTCGGGAGCCATTGTCGCCAACATCAGGCAAATCACGTCATTAGCATCTGAAGAATGCGTATCCCAAGCATTCTTCACAGCTTGTGCGGCATTATTCGCAGGTCTAGGAGAGAGAGCTCTTTCAATGACATAAGCCTTCTTCTCCTGCCTGAGCACAAGTCTCAGGTTCCTGGACCAGTTCAGGAAGTTTGATCCGTTCAGTTTGTCCTTCTCAAGGGCAGACCGGATCGAGAAAGTGTTTTGAGTTGTTGTGCTTGACATAGCTGAAAATATGAGACAATAGAGATTTAGTTATTATGTTCATAACAGAGCAATCTTAACAACTTATAAGAAAACTCGCATTGTATTCAAAATTTCTTTGTTTAACCTCATAAGAATACAATGATTCCGAGACCCATGTTCAGCTAAATCCAAAGTGGGCCACTGGCCGTCACCCGGAATTAGCTTTACTTGGTAAGCATACACACAACTAGTTATATCTCATATAACTCTCGGTTGTGAATTGGACCCGAGGCCCAAATTCACCAGATGTCTCAAGGCCCGGGACTCCCGATGGCCCAGTCAAGGAAACCAATCTTTTACAGCAAAATAATCACTAAAGTCTGGGACTCCCAATGAAATTAGTGACTATATACTACTTTACTTATGCGAAAACAGACACCTCACACTGTAAGCCATATTTGTAATCGAATAAGCGTTAAGTAGCTGACAAGATTGGAAAGACATCCAAGCTTGATATTGTTTTTTGAGGATTTTTAAATTTTATTTCCAAAAATAGAAGATTACTATTTTGGGAAACTTTCTTATTTTAGAAACTTTCTAAATTTAGTAACTTACTAAAAATAGAAATTTCTAATTTAATATTTTATTAAATATTTTGGGATTGGGTCACAAATTATAGGCCCAATTCTTGGCCCAAGACCATAGAATTCCAGCTGGCCCAATAATTTGACATAACCGATCCGGTTTATTAATTCTGGTCCAAGACCAAATTAACTATCAAAACCATCGGTTATTTACTAAACCAGACCAGCTCTAAATTATTTGGTCCAACCAAATCAAACTTAGACCAGTCTTCGGTTTAGGTTAAAATTCAATTTTTTGAATTTCAATCCGGTTTAACCAGAAATTAAATAATACCATGTATTAAATAATTTCCAGCAAACCGCGATTCGGGTTAACCGCTTGAACCACCAATTAAATTGGATCGGTTCAGTTAAATCCAAAACAGGGAAGAAACACCTAGTGTTTTAGCCAATTTGATTTAACTTGCGGTTTAAGGCTTTAAACACACAATTAACCGCCAATTAAATGGACCGGTTAAATCGGTGTGGTTTTGGGCAACGAACCGCGAAGCTCGGTTTAACCGATTGACTATTCGCGGGACGTAAAATTTTAACGGGCCAAGCAATCGGATCCAAGATCCAACTCGGCCCATTAACGCAATTTGTGGGCCCATGATAATCCGAGGCCCATGATCATCACGGCGCAACTTGCGCATGCTCACGATCGCAAGATCGATCATCGCATCGGATCACGCTCGGCTCGGTTACACGGCACACGCATCGCTCGATCACGGCTCATGCACGCTCGATCCTTTGCCAGCCTCACGATCGTATTGATCGATCTCGGCCAACTGATCACGCGTCACGGCCCATGTGATCATCACGGTCACGATCGCATGCCTTGCCTCACGATCGGATTGATCGATCTCGGCATAAGGCATCACACGATCGGCAACGCTCGGTCAATCTCTCGGCATCATGCTTTCACGGCCGAGACATGATTACACGGCCACACGGCCGATACCAAGCGTTAGGGTTTAAATGATCGGCCGAGACCAAATCATTCTAATAGGTTTTTAATAACTTAATCAATATTAATTCTCAATTGATTCAAAAACTATTAAACAACCTATGATCCAATTTCACAAGAAACCTAAAAACCTAGGCTCTGATACCACTGATGGATTATGGTGTTTTCCAAGGTTTAATTCTCGTATTACAACCTAACACATAATCTTAACAGATCTAGGTTCTTGCAAAACGAATCATAAAACCAAACCTGTAACATTACCTATTGATTGCACAGCGGATTGATGGTAATGACAAGATCAGTCTAGAACAGATGAATCACCTATTCCTCCTTGAGTATCCACACTCTTACAAGCAAGGGAAGACTGCTAGACCAAAGAGATGGATCAGATCAGAAAAGAGAGATAGAGAGAGAGAGAGAGACCCGCGGCCACTGAGGAGAAAATCGCAAAAGATGAGCTTAGGGTTTCGATTTCTTCCTCCTTATTAACTCTCTAATGGGCCCAAGTCTAATGACTAATGGCTCATTTGTTATTTAAGCCCAAGACACAAATCAGACAAAAGCCTGTATTTTGTCTGGCCCAATTCTCTGATCCAATACAGTAAATGCCATTGCATCTTACCGTATTAATTCCATTTAACTTTCCCGTTAGCTATGGTGTGTGACCCTTCGGGATCATACAATACTGGTAATAAGTCCTAAACTTATAGATCATGAGCGGACTCTAGCAAGTCATCATGATCACCCAGTATTTATGACTTATGTCTGATCTCGACACTTATCATACTTTCTAGAGATAGTACGGTAGATTTCAGGACATTCCCAACAATCGGATCATCCAGACCCGGCCCGGACGAGCGGTACGTACTGAACTCGACCATGAGGCTGGTCGAGCTGTTCCCGACCACGCGAACGTACCTGAGAAGGTTAAGAAGGCCAAGGCAAGTTATACATGTCCAAATGACGTGGGATCGAGGATTCATCAGCCAACAACATGTTTCAAAAGTAATGATCGTTCCATAACCCAATTGGAACGATCCCATTTGGAGATAGTCGACAACCGTCCATCCGGAGCCTTAACCAAGTCCTGGAAGATGTCCAAAGGAGAATTGGTTCGAAGCAATCATACCAGACTTGATATCCACCAGAAAGGATGCTATTTGGAATAGTTTGGTCAGAAGAAATCAGTCTTGGTTCGAGCTAATCTTGGAGTATATCTAGAAGCTGTCCGTTTAGCCCTGTCCGCAGATATAGGTGCATTCAAGAGAGGATTGCGATCGGAACATGAAGATTCAAGCTGCAACTCAACCGGTTCTGGAAACTTGACTCACCAAGGAATATTCACGAACTGGAATCACATCAATAACATTCTCTATGAAGAAGTTATGCCCGTTTCAAGACAGGTGATTTTCAGGGAACCCGATAAAGACCGACTTGCACATTTTGGAGTGCTCGGAACGAACCAGGATGAATCAAGGAGTAAAGGAACTTGTTCTGGATTCTTGATTCATCAGGGAATGCATGAGAGTTGGAATAACACCAATACCAGCTCGGACAAAGAATATATGCAAGATCAAACCCGAAGGTTGCTGGACCTGCCTTATTTGGAAGCTCACGAATTTAGTGAACTCCAGAAATATGTTTGGCGACCAGGAGCATATGAAAAATCTCATTGGGCCGAGGTTTATACTCTTTTTCCCTTAAGTGTGGTTTTATCCAAATTGGGTTTCCCCACTAAGGTTTTTAATGAGGTAAACCAAAGCCCGATACAAGAGAAGGAGAATCTGGCCCGTCCAACTTTCCTTCTTGTCTTTTCTTTTATGATTTCGACCAGACACTTTTTGGCCCACTTGTAACCTATACTATTGGCTATTTAAGCCATTCTTTTCGTTGCTAATTAGATTAAGAAAGATTAAACCTAAAACCTAAAGTGTTTAGCCTAACGGCGCAACCTCTCTTTCTCTCGCGTGGATTCCCCTTGAGACGAAGGCTTTTTACTTGCTCATGCCCTTACTATCAGTGGGTTCTAGTTCGTGATTGTGTTGCTGTGATCTGTTTGTTCCATCGAATCCACCCACTGACCAAGCTGAGAGCGCCTTCGGTCAGCAGCTTCGTCCCATCCGACCATCTTTTACTCGCTCGACCGCCGACCACCTCGCCATTCTTCGACCATCGACCACCCAATACACGACCCACCTCCCGTCTTACATCACTTATGGTGGTCCGACATATCTCCTTCGAATCTCCAACGAGATTCCGGAAACTTCTATGGCAACTAGCGAGATTATAGCGAGGGTTTGGGAGAGTGTTTAGGGCTTAACTTAGTAGTTTAAGGGGAGAGTTTAGGCTAATTTAGGAGGGTTTTAGGGTATTTAGGAAGAGTTTGGGGCTTTCTTATAAAAAAATAAACCAAGGGGAGGTAGGAGGAGAGGCTGCCGGCGGTGGAGAGAGGAGGATGAGAGGTTTCTTTGTTGAGGTGTGAAGATTTCTAGAGCTGAATGCCTCTATTTATAGCACAAAGTACATCTTGTATGCAATAATAACTGTCCTAATGCTTGGAATGAGGGCTTGCGTGCATGCCAACACACCCATGTCACATTCAATTAACCTCATGGTTAAATGAATCTTCTCTATAATCTGACAAGTGGCGTCTCCAGCCACTCATCGATCGCCTCGAGTCCCGGCGAACCAGGGACATGGTTCCCGATGCTTTCTGAAATCCGCTAAGAAATCCTCCAAGCCTTTTTAATTCTCAGAAACTTCGTGAATAATTTTCCGCAATTGTATTAATCCTTATTGACCTACCCTAGCTTATAAACACCAAAAATCCGCTTCTCGCATTTTTCCGTTTACCGGTTTCCTTTCCCGATAAACTATAAAGTCATCTAAAAATCCATCTTGTGTGTTTTAAACTTCTGAATAATCCGTAATAATTAGTAAAATATTGTTTTGCCCTCCATTGCTTCCTGATTCTCATTTTCCTCAATATTACCAAATTGCTCTCCTTTCTGAATTTACGAAAATGCCCTTAAATTGTCGATCTTGAAATTGCCCGTCGATGATAACGCTGAGACGAGGTAGTACACCAAAATTTGCAATGGTTCATAACCAAATGTTGCAATGGTTCATAACCAAAGGTTACAATGGTTCATCACCAAAGGTTGCAATGGTTCATAACCAGCTGTTGCAATGGTTTACAACCAAAGGTTGCAATGGTTCATCACCAAAGGTTGTAATGGTTAATCACCAAGACTTGCAATGCTTCATTTAATAAATTACAACTCTTCATTAATATTTACAACCATACACTTAAATCTCTAACATCGTCTTTTGCTCTCGTCTCTAAGGCGTTTGGTCCTCATCGGCATCGAGAGAGGCTTCCCTCTCATTTTCTCTCTAACGGCGCTACTTCTTGGGAGAGTTCAACTGGCGTGATGTGGTGATTGTCCTGGTCTCTGGCTGTGTTGGGCGTTTCTAGGCGTTTTGATCTCGGGTGGCTTCGAGGACGTGCTACTGGGTCAGGTTGTCCTAGTTCTTTCCTTCCGGTGGTTTGGTTTTGAGGTATGGTTGTGTCGGTGGTGTGGGTGTGGCAAGCTGAAGTCGCGGGGGTAGCGTGCCGGTGAGTGGGCCTCGATGTTTGATCTGCTGGATGTCTCCATGTGATGCCGATTTACTAGGGACAGTAGAGGTTCAGAGTTTTCGGCGGATATATACCTTTGGGTGTCCTATTCTCCCTCTTCTGTCATGTTTGTTTTCGTATAGTACATGATTATTTTCCCTAGATCCAGCGAAAGACACTTCGTTGATCTCCCTATGTACTTTTTTTGGGTTTGGGTTAAGTTTTTATGTTTTGTGGCCGGTCCGCTGGTGGTTGTTGCTTGAGGTGGTGGTTTTTGTGTCTCCTCTCTCTTCCGGTGTTTCAGTAGCGGTAGAGTTTTTCAGCGTTTAGGTCACTTGGCGGCGGCGGCTTTGTGCGGTTTCCTATGATTAAGTTTACTCGTTCTGGTTTAGTCTGGTTCTCCCTATTTTGGTTCTGGTTCAATTCCATTGTATTTTCGATTAGACTCTATACCAGCCTAACTCTGTGATTGTTGGTTAGGGTCGGTCAACCAAAATCTAAAATAAAAGCCAAAAAAACATTTTAATGTAAAGAATTTCCAATATATATATATATATATATATATGGATAATTACCTAGTCGATACCCTAAGCTCTGAAAAAAAAATCACACCCAAAACCTACATTTTAATATAAAAATATGAGGGTTTAAAGTGGATGGTACCCTTTATTTATGGATTCAAATAGAATTTACCATATTAGGTTTAGGGTATCCGTAAAGTTTTTAAATTAATTCATTACTTACAAAATAATCTTATAATCAACAATTTATCAACTTTTTAATAATTTAAAAAACCAAGAGATAATATTTGATCATTTTAAATTTGAAAATATTATTGGATAAAATTTAAGATTTCTCGTCTTTCCACCAAATTGAAAATTTTGTTTCTACCATAACGTAAAATTGTGTTTTCTCACCAAAATATAAAATCACATTTAACTCCAAAAATATAAGATCTTGTTTTTTTTTGGTAAGAAACATAAAATCCAGCTTTATGCCAAACATGTAATTTTCAAGTTAATAGTGTAAGATTTTTTTTCCGCCAAAAAAATAAGATTATGTTTTTCTATCAATAATGAAATTTATTGTTTTCCATCCAAAATGAAGAAAAAAAAAAATTGTTTCTCGCCAAAATGTGTAATCTATTGGAAATGCAACATCAAGTTTTCTATGTAAAAACACAAATTTCATTTTACGTCAAAAACATGATTTTCTATTGGTAAGAAACGTTTCTCTCATTCTCTGTTTTCCATTAAAAATTAGGGAAGACGACATATTCCCTTTCCCCCTCAAAAGTATTATATAATAACAGACCCACACAATATTTCATCCTCGGACCTATTTTCCTATAATAGAAAGATGAAAAACTTCTAAACTAAGAGCACCCCCATCGGCGTATACTAGGGAAGTCTCTAAAAAAAAAAATTAATAAAGTAATGGGGGTTCCATGTGGGGCCCACCATTTTTTAACAAACCGTCGCTTACCGTCCCTTGTTTAAGATACGTTCTTTGGCTGCGTCTCGCCACGTGTCACTTACTGATTCGTCACTTTTTTTTATTATTTTTTTTTTTTGGCATCTGAAAAAAAAAAAATAATAATAATAAAAACTTTTTTTAAGAGACCCATCAGCGTCCCACCGCTGTGGGTGCTCTAACACGCACAATTTAAAAGTTGAAAACTAAAATTGTCACATTTAGATTTAAGATCTAGTTAAACCCGATTATGACCCGACTAAAACCCTAAACCAAAATTAGGATACGAACGCATCCTATTTAATTTCTAATTTCCAAATCAAAGAAGAAGCCCTGAAATTTTTAGAATCCCAAATCAACTCCGCCGATTCCAAAATTTAACATTAAAGGCTGATTCAGTGTTGATTGTGGAGTGGAATGAAGTGCATGAATTCGACCCAGCGATTCCTGAATCCTTTCCTCCTGACGGTGAAGATCGACGGGAGCCTAATGACTACAACATTGAGAAAGTTGTTGGTGAGTTTGTAGATGAGCATCATGCACAATGTAAATCCTGAGATTGATGATGATGGTGAGGAAGGAGAGGAAGTTCAGAACTGTCTGTAGACGCAACAACATTAGAAGAGGTAATGGGCACTTGTAGCTGTAGAAGATGGGAGAACACATGGAATTTTAGTGATGCTCGAGTAGGGAAATGAAGCTCATAACTATGTCTGACACTGGTTTAGGACAGCTATACAACGGCGTACTTATGCAGAAGGTTTGGCCAGCTGGACCAGAACCACCTATATTTCTACCGAAGGTTCCAGCACAGCCATGTCGTAACAAGGTAACTAAGTCGGTTAAAAAGGGAAGAAAGGGATAAATGAGTCTCTGGTGAAGAAGAAAGATAAAGTGTCAATGCCATTCAAGCATTGTGGGATTTGTGGTGCAGCGAATCACAACTCAAAGTTTCATGAAAAGTTTTATAGATTATGACATTGTTGTGTTTCAAATCATTGATATGTTTCAAGCCATTGTTGTGTTCCTTTTTTAGACTTCTTTAGGTTAAGAGCCATCTCTGGTTGAATCTTCACAAGGTGTTATCACTCAATAAGGACAATGAAATGCTTGATGCATAACCTGTTTACGGATTTTTAGGACATGTTTTGCGGATTTTACGAACTGTTTTGGTCCTTTATAAGGTTGTGTTTTGCGGATTATGAAGTGTTCTGGTCATTTATATGTTTGTGTTTTGCGGCGATCTCTGTGTTTTGGACATGTTTTGGTCATTTTTGCCAATGTATGATATCTAATATGCAGCATGTTTTCAAGATTTAATTATCCAAAGACACACTGCAAGAGTTTTACAAACAACAATGACAAAGACAAATGTTCAAACTATTAGCTTACTACAAACAGCAATGATCAAACATCCTAAAGTACAATCACCATCATATTTCGTCGGATTCAGCTTTAACAATCTCTTTCTCTATCCTTATTTGGAGCTGCTCAAACCTCTTTTTCTCTTCCTCCAGTCGCTCTGTAACAATTTGGTGTTCAAGTATTGATGTCCTAAACCCCAATGCCTTTATCTTATCCACCAATGCCTCATCAAGCCATTGGTTAGTGTGGTTATCATACTGATAAGCTACAACTGAGAATCAAAATTTTCATAGAATATACCATTTCAACAATGACAATCAGCAGCTTAAAACTTCGGCTCAAGAAGATCTGGCTAAAAAAATTTAGGGTTCGTCAAATAAATGAAATTTAATTTGGAATTCTCGATTTTAATTGGGTTTACGAAGCGGGTCAATGAACTGGATCTTGGTCGAGTCAGGTTTTAATTTGGTCCAGTTTAATAGGGCTTTGAAAACCAGTAAAACCAATAAGAACTATGGATTGTGCAGGTTCGTGTTTCGATCTTTTGGCTGAGGCTAAAAGATTGTGTCTATTTGTTGTTATATGATATACTTCTGAAAGGAGAAATAAGTTGTCTTCCCTAAAATTTATCATAAACATGACAAAACTAATTATATAAAACATATATTTAATTAAAAAAAAATCATAGTGATAAAACACAAACATGAATACAAGTTAATGGGAGTTTCCATTTGTCCCTTTCATGCTTCTCTCTCCTCTTTAGAGAGAGAAATCTCTCTCGATCTCTCTTTCTCTTTCTCTCTTCTTAGACTCAAATTTTTTAGAGGGAGACTTGGTGGATCGAGCTTCGCGGCGTCTGCTTTTTGATGGAATTTTCGGTGAACCGGAGATTCATGTTTATACTCTTTGTTTTGCTACCGATCGAAACAGGTTTTGTTCTTTTTTTCTCTATCTTTGATTGGTTTGTTCAAAGCGCCTTTCTTTCGGATCTACTTCTAATAAATCCGATTTCATGTTTCTGGCTGGCTGTATCTATTCCGCTATCGGAACTTACCGGAATCTCCGGTCTCTACGGCTTTCGCCGATGATCTCGCTCCCTCTCTCTCTCTCCTCGCCGTTTTTCCCTGAGTTGAATCCCGCTTCGTTTCCGATCCTCCGAGTTTCCGAGATTAATATCGTCTTTGTCCCGCCGCTTTAGAGGACAAGCGTAAGGTGGATCTCGATGGGTTTCTTAATCCCATCAGCAAAGGCGCCTCTTGGTGTCGGTTGTTTCCGGTGGTGTTTGTTTTTGGTTGCAGGGTTTTCACGGTGGCTTTGGATTGTACGTTTTAAGGCCTTGGCCCGTTAATAAAATCGTTGACAAAAAAAAAATACAAGTTAATGTATTCCTAGGTAACCCTAAAACTTTAGGTTTTTTGTTGGTTAACCTAAAAGTGTAGGATATTTTATGAGTTTTTCAAATCAGAATTTTTTATGGACTGGTACAATAGAATTATTGTATGGTAGGATTTTTTTACCCACCACAACATCTCTAGACTCAAGTATATAATTCCCATTTGTATCTATCTCATCATCACTTGTGTACGCTACGCCATCCCCATCCCCATCCCCATCCCCATCCCCATCCCCATCCCCATCCCCATCCCCATCCCCATGACAATTAGCTACGTCTATTATAATTCACTGAAGTCAATAAGAAAAATTCTTGACTTTTAAACTGTTTCAGCGTTCCTAATTTTTTTTATTTAAACTGTGATCCCTTGGTCAACTACCATATGACTGCAGAGCTAATTTAGTAATGCTGAATGGCTTGCTGAAGTTGATAGATTAATTGCAGTGATTAAGTTACTTAATGTCTGTCAGGTGTCAACTAGTTGTTAAAATGGGTGGGCTGTCCATAACCGTCTATGTCTATATCCAGTTCATTATAGATCGGTCATGGATAAATCCATATTTTAAATGGACAAAAATGGGTTAAGAACAATATTGTCTAAGTGTAAAATGGATGGACGTGCTTGGACATAGACAATCCAATACATTTAATTTTCTAGGTTAATTTTGAGTTTTTCTTGCCAAAGCGCAAAATCAAGTTTTCTACCCAAAAAAACATAAAATATCGTTTTCCCAATAATAACACAAAATTTTGTTTTCTCACCAAATACATAAAATCTCGTTTTCTTGCCAAAAGCAAAAAACACATTTCCCGCCAAAAACGAAAGTCGAGATTTTTGTCAAAAATGCAAAATCTCGTTTTTCTACCAAAGACGCAAAATCTCACTTCCCCGCCAAAAACACAAAATTTGATTTTTCCGCCAAACATTCAAAATCTTGTTTTCCTCCAAAATTGAATGATTGCCGAAATTGCATTCTAGGTGAATGTGTATGAACATTGGTTATGGGTGGTGTGGAAACCCATGTCCTGTTTGACACCGGAGCAACTCATTGCTTCGTTAGTCCGAATATGATTGGTATTGGTCAATTTCAGAGGGATCCCAAGGGGGAAGTTGGGGTAGTTGAGGCAGCTGGTGGCCAAGTTAAGCCCACACACGTAACAATCAAAAACATTGTGGTGATGATCGGACCAGTGAATATGCCAGCTGATTTTAGAATCTGTCAGGTGAAGTCATACGATGTGATCCTTAGTATGGATTGGCTCGGGAAATACAAGGCACACATGGACTATCACAGAGGGCGAGATCAATTTGAGACTAATGAGGGAGTCTTGACCTTCCAAGGCATGCGTCCTACTGCGGGATGTATGTTCATCTCGGCCTTGCAAGCGGAACAAATGTTGGAGAAGGGATATGAAGCCTATATAGCCAAGATCACTACGGTTGAAGTTGGGATGGATACATGGATAAGTGAGATTCCGGTGGTAAATGAGTTTTAGGATGTATTTCAGCCGTTGGCCGGATTACCACCAGCTCGTTCTGATCCTTTCACGATCAAGCTTGAGCCTTGGACGGCTCTAATCTCTAAATCCATATCGGATGGCTCCGGCATAAATGGCCGAGTTAAAGAAGCAGTTAAGTGAATTGGTGGAGAAAGGGTTTGTGCGACCTAGCAATTCACCTTGGGGCGCACCGGTTCTATTTGTCAAGGAAAGATGGGAGTCTCAGACTCTGCATCGACTATCGTGGACTGAACAGGGTGACAGTGAAGAACAAGTACCCTCTTCCAAGGATAGAAGAGTTGTTGGACCAACTCTGAAGTGCTACTTTGTTCTCAAAGATTGATTTGGCTTCGGGTTATCACCAAATTCCGATAACAGAGTCGGATATTCCCAAAACTTCTTTTCGGACAAGGTATGGACATTTCGATTTTGTAGTCATGCAATTTGGGCTGAGGAATGCACATGCTGCCTTCATGAAACTCATGAACAATGTCTTTAGAGACTATATGAATAAATCAGTAATCATATTCATCGATGATATACTGGTTTACTCTAAGTATAAATTGTTCGCTAAGCTTAGAAAATGTAGCTTCTGGCAAAGAGAAATCGGATTTGTGGGTCATGTGGTCTCGGACAAAGGAGTTTATGTTGACCCAGAAAAGATCAAATCAATCGCCTCCGAGATAAGAAGCTTTCCGGGATTGGATGGGTACTATAAATGGTTTGTTAACGGTTCACATGTATGGAAAGACCAATGACTCAAGTAACTGGGAATGATGTACATTTCGTGTGGTCTGCAGACTGCGAGATGAGTTTCTCTAAGCTGAAGGAAATGCTTACGAGTACTCCGGTTCTAGCTTTGCCTAAAGCTAATGAACCCTATGTGGTATACACTGATGAATCGCGAACTGGTTTGGGGTGTGTCCTGATGCAACAAGGAAAAGTGATTGCTTATGCCTCCGGACAGTTGAGAACACATGAGGGTAATTATCCTACTCACGACCTGGAGATGGTCGCGGTGGTTTTTGCCTTGAAAATATGGCGATCTTATCTTTACAGTGGAAAGTACAGATCTTTACTGATCATAATAGTCTGAAGTATATCTTCACCCAGCCGGAACTGATTCTGAGCCAAAGAAGATGGATGGAACTGGTGGCTGACTATGATTTGGATATTGCCTACCATCCGGGAAAGGAAAATCTAGTTGCGGATTCTTTAAGCCGGAGAGAGTGGTTGCGGCCTCAAAAGTGTGGCTTCGGTAAAGGATATGAAAGGTTTGATCAGCATGATTGGAACCTTGCGATTGACTGAAGAACTTAAACCGTTGGGTTTGAGAGCGACAATTCTAGTTTATCTCTTGACTCTTGTTCGACTGGCTCAGGAAAAAGATGTGAATCTAGTTAAAATGTCCTAGAATGATAAGACAGAATACAAGATTTCGAATAATGGGACAATCTTGGTGAATGGGCGGGTTAATGATTATGAAAATGATAATGATTGTCCATTAACGACCATGGACAACTCATTTAGACATAATTGTTTATACATGGTTATTTGTCTATAACTAAAATGGACACTATTGGGCATGCCCATATGGACATAGGCATTCCATTTGACAGATCTAAACAACTACCTTGTTTGCATTGTAGAATCTCTCAAGCTTTTGGCTTTCTAACTTATGTTCTAAGCATTTCAATATATTAAACTGACACTACTATTGCTGTAGCATGTATGTATCTTTTAGAAATTACCCTTTGGTCTAATGGCTCTTAAAAACCAAATGTCATACGCAAATCTCCTTTGGATTCTGTTTATCTTTTTTTTTTTTGTTACCTTTCTGAGAAAAAATGTTATAAGTTACAAATATGGTGATTGATTTGCTGACAACTTGGGGTTACATTCCTATATAGACAAAACAAACTTTTTTGTATTGTCTGCCGCCCTATGTGAAGTGTGTAGTCCAGTTTGCAGTTTTACAATTACATGTGTTTAGTCAAAACTTCTCTTTGGTGTGACAACCGTTCGCTACACTCTCCTCTCCCTTTTCTTTAACTTTTTACTATCTCCACTGTAACTTTTCCCTCTAGTTTCAGGTGGTTTGTCGGATTTGTGACGGGAATTATTTCTTCTTTTCTCCCTTGTGTTTCTCTCCTTGGTTTGGTTTGGTGAGAGGCCGGAGCAGATTTGGCGTGCCTTTAGTATCACTGTCGAAGCTACAATAGCTCTTACTTAAGGTTTTCTGCAATCAGATCTATTAAAGACAAGGTGTAGGAGCATTTTCAAAAGCTGATGTCGCTGTTTTAAGGCTGAGCTCACCGTTCAGTTTGGTTTGTGCTCAGTGAAGTCGGGAGAAGGGAATTCGAAAACGGGCTGTTTTCCGGGGTAAAAAACGCATTGTTCAGTTGATTGCTAAATAAAAAGCACTAAACACAACATAAAGAACCTCCCATTTTTATAAATAATTAATTCAGAATTTAATTGATTTCAGATGAATTCACTGTCTCATGGTGCCACATCGAAAAATATCATAAGGACTATATAAGGGGGTTGACTGACTGTGCATCTTGAAAACTAGACTGGGATGGACGTTGGCTAGTTAAACCCACCCAGATCATGCATGAAACATGATCTAGTCGGCTTAGAGGGGATAAAGATGGGATCAATGAAACTTGGGATGATGGGAAACCGAATGTTCAAGGAAAACTTAGCCAAATCAGTGGAAGGATTGAAGGCTTGAGTTCTACTCGGTTAGATAAGTTTAGGAAGGTCATTTCCGAGCTAAAATCAGATTGGCCGGATTTATCGGACTAGTTGAACGGTTATTCAATTCAGTCAGCATTCAGACAAAGTTTGGTCGGATTTCAGACATGACAATTAGGATTGTCGGCTTAAGCTAAAATCCGCGGATAGACTGAGTAACTGTTTTCTGGGATTGGATGGGTAGTATAGACGGTTTGTTAACGGTTTTGCAAGCATGGCAAGACCAATGACTCAACTAACTGGGAAAGATGTGCACTTTGTGTGGTTTGCATACTGCGAGATGAGTTTCTCTAAGCTGAAGGAAATTCTTACGAGTACTCAGGTTCTGGCTTCCTAAAGCTGATGAACCTTATGTGGTATACATTGATGCATCGCGGACTTGTTTGGGGTATGTCCTGATGCAACAAGGCAAAGTGATTGCTTATGCATCCAGACAGTTGAGAACATATGAGGGTAATTATCCTACTCACGGCCTGGAGATGGCCAAGGTGGTTTTTGCCTTGAAGATATGGCGATCTTATCTTTACGGTGGAAAGGTACAGATATTTACTGATCATAAGAGTTTGAAGCATGTCTTCACTCAGCCGGAACTGAATCTGAAGCAAAGAAGATGGATGGAACTGGTGGCTGACTATGATTTGGATATTGCCTACCATCCGAGAAAGGCAAATCTAGTTACAAATGCTTTAAGCCGAAAGAGAGTGGTTGTAGCCTCAGAAAGTGTGGCTTCAGAAAAGGATATGGAAGGATTGATTCGCATGGTTGGAACCTTGCAGTTGGCTGCAATGACTGAAGAACTAGAACCGTTGGGTTTGGGAGCTCCAGATCAAGTTGATCTCTTGACTCGTGTTTGACTGACTCAGGAAGAGGATGTGAATTTGGTTAAAATGTCCCAGAATGATAAGACAGAATACATGATTTCGAATAATGGGACAATCTTGGTGAATGGGCGAGTTGAAGATTTTGAAAATGATAATGATTGTTCATTAACGACCATGGACAACTCATTTAGACATAATCATTAATAGACATGGCTATTTGTCTATAATCAAAATTGACAATATTGGACATGTCCATATGGACATAGCCAGCCCATTTGAAAGCTTTAAACAACTACCTTGTTTGCATTGTAGAATCCCTCAAGCTTTTGACTTTCTAACTTATGTTCTAAGCATTTTAATATATTAAACTGACACTAGTACTGTTGTAGCATGTATGTATCTTTTTTGTATTGTCTGCCGCCCTATGTGAAGTGTGTAGTCCAGTTTGCAGTTTTACAATTACATGTGTTTAGTCAAAACTTCTCTTTGGTGTGACAACCGTTCGCTACACTCTCCTCTCCCTTTTCTTTAACTTTTTACTATCTCCACTGTAACTTTTCCCTCTAGTTTCAGGTGGTTTGTCGGATTTGTGACGGGAATTATTTCTTCTTTTCTCCCTTGTGTTTCTCTCCTTGGTTTGGTTTGGTGAGAGGCCGGAGCAGATTTGGCGTGCCTTTAGTATCACTGTCGAAGCTACAATAGCTCTTACTTAAGGTTTTCTGCAATCAGATCTATTAAAGACAAGGTGTAGGAGCATTTTCAAAAGCTGATGTCGCTGTTTTAAGGCTGAGCTCACCGTTCAGTTTGGTTTGTGCTCAGTGAAGTCGGGAGAAGGGAATTCGAAAACGCGCTGTTTTCCGGGGTAAAAACGCATTGTTCAGTTGATTGCTAAATAAAAAGCACTAAACACAACATAAAGAACCTCCCATTTTTATAAATAATTAATTCAGAATTTAATTGATTTCAGATGAATTCACTGTCTCATGGTGCCACATCGAAAAATGTCATAAGGACTATATAAGGGGGTTGACTGACTGTGCATCTTGAAAACTAGACTGGGATGGACGTTGGCTAGTTAAACCCACCCAGATCATGCATGAAACATGATCTAGTCGGCTTAGAGGGGATAAAGATGGGATCAATGAAACTTGGGATGATGGGAATCCGAATGTTCAAGGAAAACTTAGCCAAATCAGTGGAAGGATTGAAGGCTTGAGTTCTACTCGGTTAGATAAGTTTAGGAAGGTCATTTCCGAGCTAAAATCAGATTGGCCGGATTTATCGGACTAGTTGAACGGTTATTCAATTCAGTCAGCATTCAGACAAAGTTTGGTCGGATTTCAGACATGACAATTAGGACTGTCGGCTTAAGCTAAAATCCGCGGATAGACTGAGTAACTGTTTTCTGGGATTGGATGGGTAGTATAGACGGTTTGTTAACGGTTTTGCAAGCATGGCAAGACCAATGACTCAACTAACTGGGAAAGATGTGCACTTTGTGTGGTTTGCATACTGCGAGATGAGTTTCTCTAAGCTGAAGGAAATTCTTACGAGTACTCAGGTTCAGGCTTCCTAAAGCTGATGAACCTTATGTGGTATACATTGATGCATCGCGGACTTGTTTGGGGTATGTCCTGATGCAACAAGGCAAAGTGATTGCTTATGCATCCAGACAGTTGAGAACATATGAGGGTAATTATCCTACTCACGGCCTGGAGATGGCCAAGGTGGTTTTTGCCTTGAAGATATGGCGATCTTATCTTTACGGTGGAAAGGTACAGATATTTACTGATCATAAGAGTTTGAAGCATGTCTTCACTCAGCCGGAACTGAATCTGAAGCAAAGAAGATGGATGGAACTGGTGGTTGACTATGATTTGGATATTGCCTACCATCCGAGAAAGGCAAATCTAGTTACAAATGCTTTAAGCCGAAAGAGATTGGTTGCAGCCTCAGAAAGTGTGGCTTCAGAAAAGGATATGGAAGGATTGATTCGCATGGTTGGAACCTTGCAGTTGGCTGCAATGACTGAAGAACTAGAACCGTTGGGTTTGGGAGCTCCAGATCAAGTTGATCTCTTGACTCGTGTTTGACTGACTCAGGAAGAGGATGTGAATTTGGTTAAAATGTCCCAGAATGATAAGACAGAATACATGATTTCGAATAATGGGACAATCTTGGTGAATGGGCGAGTTGATGATTTTGAAAATGATAATGATTGTTCATTAACGACCATGGACAACTCATTTAGACATAATCATTAATAGACATGGCTATTTCTCTATAATCAAAATTGACAATATTGGACATGTCCATATGGACATAGCCAGCCCATTTGAAAGCTTTAAACAACTACCTTGTTTGCATTGTAGAATCCCTCAAGCTTTTGACTTTCTAACTTATGTTCTAAGCATTTTAATATATTAAACTGACACTAGTACTGTTGTAGCATGTATGTATCTTTTAGAAATTACACTTTGGTCGTATAAAAGAGTTGATGGCTCTTGAAAACCAAATGTCATAAGCAAATCTCGTTTGGATTCTGTTTTTCTTTCTTTCTTCTTTTGTTACCTTTGTTATCAGAGAAAAAAATGTTAGAAATTACAAATATGGTGATTGATTTGCTGACAACTTGGGGTTATATTCCTATGTAGATAAAACAAAATTTTCTGTATTGTTTGCCGCCTAATGTGAAGTGTGTAGTCCAGTTTGCAGTTTTACAATTACATGTGTTTAGTTATAACTTCTCTTTGGTGGGACAATCGTTCGCTATACTCTCCTCTCCTTTTTCTCCAACTTTTTACTATCTCCGCCGTAACTTTTCACTCTAGTTTCAAGTGGTTTGTCGGAGTTATGACGGGAATCAATTCTTCTTTTCTCCCTTGTGTTTCTCTCCTTGGTTTTGTTTGGTGACAGGCCGGAGCAGTTTGGTAGCCTTTAGTATCACTGTCGAAGCTATAATATCTCTTATTTCATCAGTGGCAGAGGTTTTCTGCGATCAGATCTATTAAAGACAAGGTCTAGGAGCCCCTTAAAAAGCTGATGTTGTTGTTCTGGGGTAAAAAAACGCACCGTACAGTTGATTGCTTAACAAAAAGCACTAAACTATTCCGTTTTTTTAAGTCGCCCTTAAGAAAGTTTCGGTCAGTTTTCAAGCAAGAAAAAGAAAAGATAGTTAGGAGATAACTTGAAAGAGAGAAACCGAGAGTTGGCTGAGAATTGTTCAAGTTTAGTTGCGTGATCGAGCAAGCTGTTGGATCATTGGACTGGATCGTCGCTCTGAAGGATCAAGCGCAATAGGTATCAGAAACCGAATGAATCAAAACCGAGAATTGACTAAGATGAGTGTTCTAGACCGATCTCTTGTCTAGTTCGTTTAATAGCTGCGTTTCTTAAATTTAGATTGCTTGACTCTATTCAACGTTCTGCATATTCGGCCTTATGATCGATCCAGACAACTTGGGTGATTAGTATGGTCGATATCTATCTTGTAACTAATTTAATGAACTGATTGCTTGTTTACGGATTTTTGACTTGGGTCGGTGAGCGGTTTAACGCACTCACTAAGCAACATGTTATGCTTATGCTCTCTTTGATTTAACACAGGAAAAGAACAAGACAAAAGTGGTTAAGATCGCGAGACAAAGGCAGGCATGAAGGATGGTGGTTTTTAGTATTTACGAATTATTGAACTAGATACAATGTAATAGGTTATAAGAAAACTCTCATTGTATTAGAACCGCATGTTTAAGTAATTCATGTTATCTGTTTAAGCATGAATCAATCAAAAATTGATCAACTTCAGAATAAATTCTAAGTTAAGTGAAACAACATAATTCCTAAATAAATTTAAAAAATAGAAATCAGGTTAGGGTGTTTCACATATCCTCTCTTCGGAACTTTTTTTTACTGAAAAGACGTGGAAAATTTCTAGGTGGAGATGAAACTATTTTAATGCACCGAAGATGAAACTACTGCAGCTTCCTTGAAGTAAGGCAATTTATACGCTATTTTAACCCTTTCACCCCCCCCCCCCAATATAGGAAACATAGATTGGCTAGGTCAACATGCCACGTCGGATGAAGATTCGTTAATAAGCGTTGAAAAGTCAAAATAAACATTCATTCTGAACATTTCAAAAGTTTGTTACACTTTTCTTCTTCGATTCTTTGTAATTTTTTGGATTTTAGCTCATCATTCTTCAGAAATTGATGTAGCCCCGGAGCAGAAGCTTGATTGATGGATTGATGGAGATCGAACCACTGGCTTAAGAGCTCTCTTGGTTTGATCGACTTGGATGGATGGTGAGTAGAGATGGGATTGTTCCTGCTGGCTTAAGAGCTCTCTCAGGAATAATCAGTGGATGGAATGGATTGAGGTCGCCACAAGATCCTATGAGTCTGAATCTTGATAAGACAAAAGCCTTCTCTTTGTTTGAATCACACAAAACAAGAGAGAAAAAAAGGTTGGAGTTTCTTTGCTTGAAGAAAACACTCGGTGTACTTTATTGATCTAGGGTAAATGATACACGGCTGTGAGAGGGGACTTTATAAACAGTCCAAACAGCTATGCCCTTATAGGGGACTTGAAGCAAATAAAAGATAAAAGGAAAGTACTGACTCAACTTGGACCTAATGAAATAAATACTACAACGGCTACTTTTATGATTGAAACTACTAAGGGAAACAAAGATTTGATCCTGCAAAACAAAGAGAAAACGGTCATATAATGTGTATAAATGAAACTCATACCTTAGCTTATGTTTGGTATGTCATTGGCCGTTGATCAGAAGCCTTCTTCAATCGTAGCATTCTGGCCTCGAAAGCTTGAGCTAGTGTCGATGTTACTCCCTGAGCTAGTGCCGATGCTACTTCCTGAGCTAGTCGTGATGCTAAATATTGTCAGTCCTTTTTGAGCTGAGTTGAATAGTGTTGGGCTATCCATCCTGATGAAGACTTGTTCCTGCTCTTGGTCAGTAGCTTGGTTCAGTAGACTTTGCACAGCTTCATTGACTTGGTTCCTCAAAGCCTTTGTTGCTGACCTTGTCAATGGACCTTTCCTTATGATGGGCATTGGATCTTCTGCTTCTGGTTCTATGGCCTCATCATACCCTCCCCCTTGAAGAGGTTCTGTCCTCAGAACTGATTGACCTGCATCATAAGGAGCTAAATCAGAAACATTGAACGTTGGAGAAATGTTTAACTCACCTGGCAGCTCAAGCTTGTATGCGTTGTCGTTGATCTTCTCCAAGACTCGGAATGGTCCATCTCCTCTTGGTGTTAGCTTTGAATTCCTCTGATTGGGAAACCTTTCTTGCCTCATGTGTAGCCAAACCCAATCTTCTGGTTCAAATATCACCTCCTTTCTTCCCTGGTTAGCTTTCAGCCTATGCTTCTCGGTTTTCTTCTCTACATTCTCCTTAACTCTTTGGTGTAGCTTCTTGACGAAGTCTGCTTTTGCTTCTCCTTCTGTACTTGTATAAATAGCTTGAGGCAGAGGGGTAAGATCTAAAGGAGCTAAAGGATTAAACCCATACACAACTTCAAAAGGAGAATGGTTAGTAATAGAATGCTTAGCATGATTATAGGCGAATTCAATGAATGGCAAACAAGATAACCAGTTATTTATATTCTTACCAACCATGGCTCTTAGGAGTGTTGAGAGAGTCCGGTTTACTACCTCAGTTTGTCCATCTGTTTGGGGATGACAAGTGGTGGAATAGAGCAGATTAGTGCCCAACTTCCTCCAAAGTACCCTCCAAAAGTGGCTCAAGAACTTTGTGTCCCTGTCTGAAACAATAGTTCTTGGGATTCCATGCAACTTGACCACTTCCTTAAAGAATAGATCAGCTATCTGCACATCATCATTAGTCTTGTTGCAAGCAATGAAATGAGCCATTTTAGAAAACCTGTCAACAACTACAAAGATGGAATCCTTGTTGTTGATCTTGGGCAGTCCTAAAACAAAATCCATTGAAATGTCCACCCATGGTGTGTTAGGAATTGGTAAAGGCATATATAAACCATGTGGATGTAACCTGGACTTGGCTTTTAGGCATGTGATGCATTTGGCACAGAACCTTTCCACATCTCTCTTCAAGTGTGGCCAAAAGAAATGCTCCTTCAAGACACTATAAGTCTTGTCTCTACTAAAATGCCCCATCAAACCTCCTCCATGAGCCTCTCTAGTGATCAACTCCCTCATGGAACCTTGTGGAATGCACAGCCTTTTCTCCTTGAACATAAAACCATCTTGCTGATAGAACACTCCAAATGCTGCCTTAGATGTCTCCTGGTACACGTCCTTGAAGTCTGGATCACCAGCATACATGTCTTTGATGTGGTCAAATCCATTGTTGTTATGAGAGCATGACGCCTGATAGGTCAAGAATTAATCCCTATTCTAAACTGCAAGTGAACAGCAATGTCAAAGTAGTATATAGGGTTATCGAATCCACAGGGACACTTGGTCTCAATAGATCAGAACAGTAGAGACTAATACTAGAAAGAAAGCAATGTAATTGAATTAAAAGCGGTGCGAGAAAGTAAATCAGTAGCAGAGATTAACGGTTGTGGAAGCAATAAACTAAAAGCGTCAAGCCTAGGGTATTCTCAGGAAATCAGACAAGCAGACAGTTCATTCAGCAAGGATCTAATTAAGCACAGTTCTAGAACTCAAAACACAGATATAGAATTAACCAAATTCCTTTGCGATAATTCTCTAAGTCTAAGTGCAGCAAACCAAACTTTCGTTTGCGAGAACTAACAGATTAAACTAGCATTAATCCCAAGTTTGATATGTTCACAATTATCCTAAACCAAACTTCCGTTTGCGCAAAGTTTAATTGCCCAATTTAATTAGTTCAGATTCCTAAACCCCACTTCCGTGACGTATTTAGCAACCTAAGATCTAGATTCTAATTGATCAGGTTAGAACTAGCTTTAAGCACAATTAAATTGAAGAACAGATATAGTTTGAATCCTTAACTGAATTTGAACAAGTCTAGCAAGTCATGAAATCCTATGTGAGAAACCCTAAACCTAACTAGGAATCTACTCAGACATAGATAATGAAAACATAATCATATGATGGATAAATTGCATAAAAGAATAAGAGTAAAAGGGGTTCGAAATCTTCTCCAAATACAGATGAAGTAATAGGTTCAGATCAGCCCCAAAAGCTCTAAAAATCCTCTGCTCTTAATTATGAAAGCGTTGAAGGATTGTTTAGTGTTTGTCCTGGTTTAATTCTGTCAGATTAAACTCACCTAAACAGATTGGATCTAGGTTCTCTTTCAGAATCATAAAGGATCTTAGCTAATACCTTGTTTATGCAGCGGATTAGAGAGGTATCAGTCAGAGATCAGGAGAACCACCAAGAGGTTGTTCCTCCAAAGGCTCACACACGCACACTAACAGGAGAGAGGCTGCTAGACCGGCTGGGAGAAGTCGCAGAGGGAGAGATGGGAGGCGCAGAGAGTTAGGGAGAAAAGAGAGCTAGGTCAAGTTTTAGTCATAAAACCCTTGTCTAGTTCTGTTGGGCTTTTGGGCCCAATTCCCAGTCTGATTAAATCCCTTAGATTTAATCAGGCCCTTTAATCTCTCTAAGTACAGTAAATGCCTAGCACTTTTACCGTACTTCTGCTGAACCGTTCCCTCATAGTTTCCTGTTAGCTTAGGCGTGTGACCCATATGGGATCATATAATAAAGGCAATAAATCCAAGACTTATAGATCATGAGCGGACTCTAGCAAGCCATCATGACCCCCAGTATTATATGACTTATGTCTGATCATTGACATACTCTTACTTTCTAGAGACAGTACAGAGATTACCGGACATAATTCCAACAATCTCCCACTTGTACTGGAATCTCTGTATTCATATTCCTTTTGTCTCAATATCTCGATTAGTCATAAGGCAAGATGAGTGTCATCCTTATAAAGCCTAATAATGTTCATCGGACTCTGATTTGATACTGACAATCCAAACGACTCGGGACAGTCCGTTTGAGCATGGCCATGCATTTTCCAGTATTCAAATCTCCGATTGGCCTAGAGATATTCACTCCATTTATATTGGAGGGACAAATCCCGTCTTGTTCCATCACTGTAAACTACTCATTTCATAATACACCCAAACAAGGTCCTTATAACTATCGCTTAACGACAGCGTTAGACAATGATCAAAGCGCATCAGTTGATGTGCAGTCACATGCATGCGGACTCAGGTCTAAGGACTATACTCTATAGTCGTAGTAAGAATCTCTTATGACACAGATATAAATATCCTGAAGAGTTCTTATAAGCGGGTCTTGTCCGGTCGTACGTACCCCAACATACACCTATGTACTGACTTTGATGCCGTGCATCTATGACATCCTGAGACTTTGTCATAAGTCACATACCAATCTAGTCTCACGCGGTTGTTGGTGTTCCAATTTCAACAACCTTCGACTAGGGACAGGGTGATATAAGCCATCTATCAAATATAGGGTCTCATGATCAAGCTAAATGACTTTGATGACTCAAGATCAAGTCACTTACTTCGATGACCTATAAAATGGTTCATATCATTTTGGAACGATTATTTCATCACAGTTAAAATAATCTTGAAAGATAATTTTATTATTAAACATCTCAAATGTTTTACAAGAACATATCAATAACTAAATAAAGCCCTCAAACTCCCACTCAAATTTAGATTACATTTCAATGTCTCTAATGCCTACAGCTTCAGTCAGGTACTCGAGCTTAGGCCTTGGGAGTGGCTTTGTCAACGGATCAGCGACATTATCATCTGTCGGAACTCGGCTGATCTTGACTTCCTTTCTATTAATGATATCACGTATCAAGTGAAATCTTCTCAGTATATGCTTGGATTTCTGGTGTGATCTTGGTTCCTTTGCCTGAGCTATAGCACCATTGTTATCACAAAACAGTGCCAGAGGCTCAGCTGCATTCGGTATCACACCTAGTTCAATAATGAACTTTCGTATCCAAACAGCTTCCTTCGCTGCTTCTGAGGCGGCGACATATTCAGCTTCTGTAGTGGAATCAGCAACGGTGTCTTGCTTGGAGCTTCTCCAACTGATTGCACCGCCATTCAGACAAAAGATATAACCGGACTGTGACCGGAAATCATCTTGGTCTGTCTGGAAACTTGCGTCCGTGAATCCACTGACTTCAAGCACATTACTTCCGCCGTACACCAAGAACTTATCCTTAGTATGTCTTAGATACTTCAGGATATTCTTGACGGCAATCCAGTGGTTTTCACCTGGATTTGACTGGTATCTACTCGTCATGCTCAATGCATAAGCAACATCAGGACGAGTACAGATCATGGCATACATGATAGATCCTATTGCAGATGCATAAGGAATATTCTTCATGCGCTCAAGCTCAGCAGCCGTCGTAGGGCTCTGCTTCTTGCTTAGCGTTGTGCCATGTACAATTGGCGTGAAGCCCTTCTTGGAATCTGCCATGCTGAATCTATGCAGGACTTTGTCAATGTATGAATCTTGACACAAGCCTATCATCCTTTTAGATCTATCCCGGTAGATCCGGATTCCAAGAACGTATGCGGCTTCACCCATGTCTTTCATGGAAAAACAACTTCCAAGCCAGTCCTTTACCGACCGCAGCATTGGTACGTCGTTTCCGAGAAGCAGTATGTCATCGACATACAGAATAAGAAATACTATCTTGCTCCCACTAGTCTTCTTATACACGCATTGTTCTTCTTCGTTTCTGATGAAGTCAAATTGCTTGATCGCTTCATCAAAACGAAGATTCCAGCTCCTCGATGCTTGCTTCAATCCATAAATGGATTTATGAAGCTTGCATACCTTCCCAGCATTCTTTGGATCTATGTAACCGTCAGGTTGTGTCATATACACATCCTCTTCCAGAATTCCATTCAGGAAGGCGGTTTTCACGTCCATCTGCCAAATTTCATAATCATGAAAAGCTGCAGTTGCTAGTAGAATCCGAATAGATTTCATCATAGCCACTGGTGAATAGGTTTCATCATAATCCACACCGTGAACTTGCCTGAAACCTTTTGCCACCAACCTGGCTTTATAAATCTGGACATTTCCATCCACGTCAATCTTCTTCTTGAAGATCCATTTGCACTCGATGGCTTTTACACCAGCGGGTAAGTCAACCAACGAAAAACACTTGGTTGACCGACATGGAGTCCATTTCGGAATCAGTGGCCTTACGCCACTTAGAGGAATCTGGGCCCATCATGGCTTGATTGAACTTCGATGGTTCATCACCATCAATGATCAGAAGATCATGACAGTTAGTCACGAGGAATCCTTGATATCTCTCGGGTTCGTGACGGATCCTCCCGGATCTTCGAACTTCAGGTACCACAGGTTCAGGCTCTACAATTTCTTGTAGGTCCTCCTGCTGCTCTTCCTCATTAGGTTGAGCAGTATCCTGTTCATCTTGAATTTCTTCAAGCAGTACCTTACTCCCACTGTTTTTCTTAGAGAGAAACTCCCTCTCAAGAAAATTACAATCCCGGGCAACAAAAATCTTGTTCTCGGATCGTAGGTAGAAGTAATAAGCCTTGGTCTCCTTCGGATAACCAATGAAGTAGCATTTATCATACTTTGGTGTAAGCTTGTCAGAGATTAATCTCTTGACATAGGCTTCACAACCCCAAATTCAAAGATAAGACAGCACTGGAGTTTCTCCAGTCCATAATTCATATGGTGTCTTAGCTACTGCTTTTGATGGCGCTCTATTTAGAGTGAACACTGCTGTTAGCAAAGCATATCCCCAAAGGGATATTGGAAGGTCTGTGTGACTCATCATAGACCGAACCATATCCAATAAGGTCCGATTCCTCCTCTCAGACACACCATTCCATTGAGGTGTTCCAGGAGGAGTGAGTTGGGAAACTATCCCACACTCTCTCAGATGATCACTGAACTCTTGGCTCAAGTATTCTCCTCCTCGGTCGGACCGAAGAGCTTTAATGCTTTTGCCAAGTTGGTTCTGTACTTCATTTTGGAATTCTCTGAATCTCTCAAACGATTCAGACTTATGTTTCATTAAATAAACATATCCATACCTGCTGAAATCATCAGTGAAGGTAATGAAGTACTGATAGTTTCCTCTTGCATTTGTGGACATTGGGCCACACACATCAGTGTGTATCAGGCCCAATAAGTCACTGGCCCTCTCGTTGGGTTTATTAAAGGGGGCCCGCGTCATTTTGCCCATCAGGCAGGATTCGCATTTCTCACATGACTCAAAGTCAAATGAGCCAAGAAGTCCATTCGTATGGAGCCTCTTAATGCGTTTCTCACTGATGTGCCCTAAACGACAATGCCATAGAAACGTTCGGTTCTCCTCATTAGGTTTGAACCGTTTGGTATTAATGTTATAAATTGGCGCGGATTGATCAAGTATGTAAAGCCCATTCGTAAGAGGGGCACAACCATAGAACAAATTATTGCGATTGAAGGAACATAATTTATTCTTAACTGAAAAATCATAACCTTCCAAATCCAACAAAGAAACTGAAATAATATTTCTGCTTATCGCAGGTACAAAATAACAATTATTAAGTTCTAAAACCAATCCCGAAGGTAAAGACAACAAGTATGTGCCTACAGCTAGTGCAGGAACTTTCGCTCCATTCCCAACTCGTAGCTCCACTTGTCCTTGCTTCAGCTTCCTACTGTTGCTGAGTGCCTGCATATTAGTACAAATATGAGCCCCACAACCAGTATCCATAACCCATGAGGTATTATCAGAAGTAGTTGTATTAACTTCTATAACAAAAATACCTGATGAAGAAGTCTCCAGAGTCTTCTTCTTCGATTCCTTTAGACCTTCCAGGAATTTCTTACATTCTTTCCTGCAGATGTCAGTAGGCCCAGCCTTGGACTTGGGCTTGGGCTTTGACGTGTCCTTGTCCGAGACTTGAACAGCCTTAGCCTTTCCCTTGTCCTTGGCAGAGGATTTCTTAAAGCCCTTGCCCTTTTGCACCATAAGCACGTTGGGGTCCTTGGCTTTCCTCAAGTTGGGCTCTGCAGTCTTGAGCATTCCGTGAAGCTCAGGCAATGTCTTACTCAAGCCATGCATATTGAAGTTCAGGATGAACTGATCATAGCTTGCAGGTAAAGACTGCAGAACGATGTCGCAGGCAAGTTCCTGGCTGATAGGGCAGTCGAGTTTCTGAAGATGATCGAGATAACCCATCATCTTCAAGACATGAGGACTCACTCCCGCATTTGCAGCCATCTTACAGTCTAAGAGGTTCTTAACTGTCTGGAACCTCTCAGTCCTTGCCTGCTCCTGAAAAAGTGATTTCAGGCTTGCCATTATCTCGATGGGCGACAGCACACTCTCGAACTGCATTTGCAGTTCAGGAGTCATGGTTGCCAACATCAGGCAATAGACATCATTTTCATCTGACGAATGCTTTTCCCAAGCATTGTGCAGATTCCTGGCGGCATTGTTTGGAGGCCTCTCAGGGAGGGGATCACGAAGGACATATTCCTTCTTCTCCTGCTTGAGGACCAGCCTCAAGTTCCTTGACCACGTCAGGAAGTTCGTTCCAGTCAGCTTCTCCTTGTCGAGAACAGACCGGATTGAGAATGTGTTTTGTGTGCTTGTTGTAGTCATTGCTGAAATTTAAGATAAAAAGGATTTTAGTTTATATGTTCAATATGAGTAAACTCGCATTATATTCAATAACATTAGTTACCCTCAAAAGAATATAATGATTCCAAGATCCACATATAACTAAGATCAAAGTGGGCCACTGGCCGTCACCCAACCTTAGCTTATATCGGTAAGCCCTATTTCGGCTAATTATATCCGTGATATAACTCTTGGTTGTGAATCTGGGCCCGAGGCCCAATCCACTCTGATGTCTCAAGGTCGGGGACTCCCGATGACCCAGTCAAGAAAACCAGACTATACAGTCATGTAATCACTAATGTCTGGGACTCCCAATAACATTTATGAATCACAAACTGTCTTACCCACGCAAAAGATAGACACCCTCACACTGTAAGGCCATGTGTACGATTGAATGGGTTTCAACAGCTGACATAGACTGGACAAGACATCCAACGCTTGATATTATTTGAGGTTTATAGGTTTTCTTAAAATTTCATTCCAAAATAGAAGATTACTATTTTGGAAACTTTCCATTTTTGGAAACCTACTGTTTTTGGAAACTTTTATAATTGGAAACTTCCTAAATATGGAAACTTTCTAACTATAGAAATTTCCTAAATATCCAAAACATGCAAATCTAGAAACTTCTATTCTAAGAAACTTTCTAATTTGAAATTTTGGAAACTGATTAATTTTAAAATCAAATTTTAATTATTAAAAGAATTTTAAAATAAATCTGAAGAAAAGACTCAAATAACTGGCCCAATTGTTTTAACTTCTTGGCTTAAGGCCCAAGAATTGGTCTATGTCCAAGACATAACCCAATTGCCCAATTAAATGACATAACCGGTCTGGTTCATTAAAATTGGTCTAACCAAGATTAATTACTACGATAACCACAATTGTTAACCGGTTATTTACTAAACCGGATTTTCTCAATTTATTTGGTCCAACCAAATCAAATTAGAAAACCACTGGTTTAGGCACTAAATCCAATTTTATTTCGACATTGGATTTCTTATCACGGTTTAACCAGATTTAATAAATATTATTAAGTCTGTAAACCGTAACGAATATATTTTTAATCATTTTAAACCGAACCATTAACCGAACCGAACCGACTGATCACGTGAACCGATCACGACCGAGTCGCAATCTTCACGCGATCGAGAGACGGGACGCGATCAGGACAGCCGCAAGCATCACGCTTCCGCGATCGGGACGATAGTCGGGACGGGACACGATCGGGACGGCTCGGGCCGAGAGAGGCGGGACGCGATCGCACAGCGGACCGGTCCATCTCTCGCGCCTCAACGCCGATCGGGACGACAACGCGACACGATCCGGTCAAGCGATCGGTCCGTTCGTCGTGTACCGATCCGGATGTGTGATCCGAGGCCGATCCACACTCCGATCCACATGCGATCATGCGATTTCGATTAAGGGTTTTATAGGTTTTAATTCTTTTGTTTCTTAAGTGTTTTCTTATCAATTTCAAGCATAGATTGATTCAAACACTTCTAAACAACCTAAACATGATTCTTAACAAGAAATCCTAATAGAACCAATGGCTCTGATACCACTGAAGGATTGTTTAGTGTTTGTCCTGGTTTAATTCTGTCAGATTAAACTCACCTAAACAGATTGGATCTAGGTTCTCTTGCAGAATCATAAAGGATCTTAGCTAATACCTTGTTTATGCAGCGGATTAGAGAGGTATCAGTCAGAGATCAGGAGAACCACCAAGAGGTTGTTCCTCCAAAGGCTCACACACGCACACTAACAGGAGAGAGGCTGCTAGACCGGCTGGGAGAAGTCGCAGAGGGAGAGATGGGAGGCGCAGAGAGTTAGGGAGAAAAGAGAGCTAGGTCAAGTTTTAGTCATAAAACCCTTGTCTAGTTCTGTTGGGCTTTTGGGCCCAATTCCCAGTCTGATTAAATCCTTTAATCTCTCTAAGTACAGTAAATGCCTAGCACTTTTACCGTACTTCTGCTGAACCGTTCCCTCATAGTTTCCTGTTAGCTTAGGCGTGTGACCCATATGGGATCATATAATAAAGGCAATAAATCCAAGACTTATAGATCATGAGCGGACTCTAGCAAGCCATCATGACCCCCAGTATTATATGACTTATGTCTGATCATTGACATACTCTTACTTTCTAGAGACAGTACAGAGATTACCGGACATAATTCCAACAAGCGTATCTAATAAATTAAAACAACTAAAACTTGATTATATAGGTATAATCTCGGCCAAGGGCTTCTTGGTAAATATCAGGAACTTCTGGATCAAAGTGCAATAACTTGATTCTTCTAAACCGCCGAGTTTTTGGCCCATCTCGCTTGTGCATCGATCGATGCTAGAGTGCAACGATCGACACCTTCCTCTGTTTCGGACAGTGAACTCTATCTCTCGGCCAAACACTCCAAAAATCTCCAAAATGCTCCATTATCTCCAATTCAGCTCCAAACCTGATTATACCTGTAAAAGACTCTAAAAGAACACAAAAGACACTAAAAACACAACTATATCATGGCATAAAACCGGTAAAAACCATTATATATCAACTCCCCCACACTTAGCCTTTGCTTGCCCTCAAGCAAAACAGAGAACTAAAACATGGTGAAGAGGTTTGAAAACTCTTCAGAAACTCATTTCATCCTAGAAGCTACAGTACTCAGATTCCCCTTAGTAAACCACTGAAAGAGTCAATCACAGGATATCAAGACCAACATGTACTTCCCCCACACTTAGCAACTGTCCTAGGTAAACTCCACAATCACATTCAAGCATTCAAATTCTCCCTACTGACTTCTGCAAGTATTTAAGTGCGGTCTCACCTAAGGAGTATCGATCAAAGGGCACATGGATTCTTACCTTATCAGCTCTAGACCACCATACTATCTTTCTCTAGTCCCTTTCTTCTCTTTCCCTTCTTTAACAACTGATTTTTCCCCACTGGGTATCATTTTATTTTTTTTATCAGTGTTCTTCCCGTTATGGGGTGTACTTTGGACACATTCCATGGATCACATGAGAGAAAATAGTGTTTGCTACCCTTCCCATGACCACTTCGGAGTTACTAACTCATCCTCAGTTTATTATCTTCTTTTTTTTACTTTACAGAAGGGGAGAAGGGAACTAAATAGGATAGGTTGACAGGCTGTGTCAGAACTAACAAGGGAATCCGACACAAAGTATACCAAGCCCTTAAATGAGAAATCTAAGTCAGTATTAAGGTTGAAGTCAGTAAAGGATCCTCTGATACCTGAAGTGATGTGGGTGTTCCCAGTAGGTTGATCTGTGATGGGGTTTTCTAATAGTCAGAGATAGATCCTGCAACTTCATCCCAATGGTTACTTAAGTTCCTGCAAGTCTTGTAAATCTTCTCAGAAAATCATAGTTTCTTACTTAAACAATTTTGACTCAATAAAACAAATTTTTTTTTTTTTTTTTTTAAAAAATGGACTGACTCTTAAGAAAACAGAAAACAAAAGTCAGTAGCACCTCCCCCACACTTAAGACACACTGTCCCCAGTAGTGTCCAGCGAAGGATCGGTAAAAAGAAAGAAAAATTGGAAAAATGAAGTTATGTCTGTCGGGTTTACCTCTATCGCTCAGGCATCGACCGATGCACTAAGTGCATCGACCGTTACTTGGCGATTTTCGTGTATAGTCGATCGTTGCTCAGGACCGCAACGATCGCTGCAATGCGATTCCTTTCGTGTTGTGACGATCGACACAGAAGTGCGTCGATCGTTGCACTGCGATTTATCCGAGACCTGCAAACATAAACTCACCAGAAACAAAAACAAACGTAAAATCCTAAAAAAAAACCAAAAATTAAGTAGAAAAAACACCAGTACCTAATGGTGGGTTGCCTCCCACCCAGCGCTTGTTTAAGGTCAATAGCTTGACCGGACGGATGAGAATTTTCAAGTACCAGGAGGTCCTGACAGAGACTTTTTCTGTCTCTGTTCAAGTCTCCTCATCCAAGGTGGTGAGTAGGCTGTTGCGGAATGTTCATGTCCAAGAAAAGATGGAGTGAAATGTGCTCCAGGATCTATAACCATAGTATGATCAGGCTGCTCAAAACCTGCGTCCCTTATGGTGAATGTCTGCCCATCTATCAGTGGCTTTCGCAGCTTATCCATTTCATAGTGCAGTGGTTCATCTCCCAGATGGAGGTCTATCAAGCTGTTCCTAACATCAATCAACGCTCCTGCTGTAGCCAAAAAGGGTCTCCCAAGCAATAATGCTTCATCCGGATCACAGTCATATCTCAGCACAAGGAAGTCTGTTGGAACTAAGTAGTTTCCAACTCTCACCGGAATGTCCATAAGGAGTCCTTCAGGAACTCGTATGGACTGATCAGCTAGGACAAGAGAAGTCCTAGTAGGAGTAAAATCCAGCATCCCCAGCTTCTCTGCCACAGAGTATGGCATTAAACTTCCAGCAGCTCCTAAATCACACAGAGAACGCCTAAAGCTTTCCTCAAAGATAGAACAATCCAGCACAAAGACTCCAGGATCAGACAGCTTCTTCGGGACCTTAGTTAGCAGAACATCACTAATATGCTGAGGAACTATTATCACCCAGTCTTTCAGATCATCATCCAGGGGCAACATCTTGTTCAGGTACCTCTGCACACATGGATGATAAGGTGGATCATCAGAAGTTGGAATTTCTTCCAATTCTTCACCAATCCCTTCTAATTTCTTCAGCTCTTCAATCTCTTGCCTAATCACTTCAGACACTGAGGAGTGTTGTCTAAAAATCTGTTCGTAGATCTCCTGTTGAGTAATCTCAGAGGCTCCATTGAATAGGCGATCAAGCTCCAAGTCAGCATCTATGCCATTATCATCCGACAGTTCTGTCTGTTCACGCCCTGCAACGACCGACACTAAGGGTGTGTCGATCGTTGCCATCCCGACTGGTGTATCGATCGGCACAGATGTTGCATCGATCGACGCACTGCAGCAGATTTCACCCGAGAGTTTTTCACAAATATCCGAAAATTCTTGTTCCGTCACCAACTCAGCTGTACTTAGCTCAAATCTTTCACCTAGGTGAGATCCATCATTAATGTACACAGACCAGGCCTTAACATGAGTGTCTGCCACTCCTTTTCCCTTCAGTGAGCTGGACATCTGGTTCACCTGAGTGTCCAACTGCTTCAAGTGAGTGCTCATAGACTCAAACTTCCCATTGAGGGCTTCATAGACAGCGTCCAACTTCTTGTTGCAGTCCACAGAAATCTTGGTCTGACTCTCAATCAGTTGTTCCATCATAGCCTCCATTTTGCTCTCATGGGCTGTAGGTGCAGGAGGAGTCTGATAGGATGTAGATCCATAGGTTCTCTGAGTACCTTGTCCATAGGTCTTCTGAAAACCACCAGTCTGTCCTCCATTGGAAAATCCGTTCCCCTGTTGATTATTAAATCTATTACCTTGGAAACCAGAACCTCCTAAGAAATTCACACCTTCTTCCTGAGTTTCCTCCTCAGTCTGAATCACCTCTACATCTTGGGCAAAGTGGACAACTTTCTTACTTGTCAGGAGATTGTAGACTGTGTCCAATCTGGATCTTATATTAGCTATATCAGAATTCTCTACAGTTCCACCAGATTTCTTCCCCCTTTCATCCATTGTCTTGCAACTGTTGCTGCCAATCAGGTTCTCAATCAACTGCTTAGCTTGTGTAGGAGTCCTGGTGTTGAAATTAGCATTACTGGAATTATCCAGCGCAGTCTGATAAGGGAGATCTATGCCTCTGAAGAAGATACCAATCAGCTGTACTTCTGTGAATCCATGGTGTGGACAGTCACGCTGATACTGCTTAAATCTCATCCAGGCAGTCTTCAAGGGCTCCACAGCTCCTTGGGAAAAAGTGAGTATGTCCTGTCTGGACTGATCTGAGCGCGCATCATCATAAAAGTGACGCAGGAACTCACTCTTTAAGGCTGCCCAAGTAGTATACTGACCAGGTGCCAGTTGTCTCAGCCATGCACTAGCGTCTCCAGCAAGACTGTGCGGAAATAGCTTAAAGAACAGATAGTCCGGGCATACTCCTTCATACTTCATGCCAGTGACTATGTCCTCAAACTTGTCAATGTGATCCATAGGCTTCTCTGCTTGAAGACCATGAAAAGCAATCTGTCTCATCAGCTGGTAGTAGATGATCTTTACCTCAAAATCATTCCTCTCAAAAGCAGGAAGCACTAGAGCTGCTCGGTTTGCATGAAACTCATCAGGTCTGTTGTAATCAGCTAGTGTCCTCTCATGAACCACCATCTCTCTACCTTGGGCCTGTCCTTGACCCTGGTTTCGGTTCAGCTCCTGTTGCTGTTGCTCAGGAGGATCAGGGATGACATTCCCTTCAGCATCAACCCGATGCCCAGCAGCATTGTACGGGTTGTTATCTTGGTCCCTCAGGGTACCTTCAGCATCTGGTATCAAGATCAGACGTTCTCGTACCATTCTCTCTCTCTTTTCTCTTCTGATAGTCCTTTCTAGACGTCCAAGTTCCTCTAGTCCGAGATTAAGCAAGCTCGAGTTCGGATTACTTCGAGTTTTCTGCGTTGGCATAAACTGTCTGTAATCGTCCAGCAACGATCGATGCTATAAGTGCAACGATCGATTCAGTCTCAGAATCGCCCAGTGACGATCGACGCAAGGGATGCAACGATCGACGCAAGGCGAAATTCGTACCTGCGACAGAAAGAATCAGAGAAAAAGTTAGCAAAATAAAAACAAAACGAAAAAAGCAAAAACAAAAAGAAAAATTTCTAGTAAAAACCCTAAGTTCGGTCCTATCGAAGACTCTAAGAGTCCCCGGCAACGGCGCCAAAAACTTGATAGGTCAAGAATTAATCCCTATTCTAAACTGCAAGTGAACAGCAATGTCAAAGTAGTATATATGGTTATCGAATCCACAGGGACACTTGGTCTCAATAGATCAGAACAGTAGAGACTAATACTAGAAAGAAAGCAATGTAATTGAATTAAAAGCGGTGCGAGAAAGTAAATCAGTAGCAGAGATTAACGGTTGTGGAAGCAATAAACTAAAAGCGTCAAGCCTAGGGTATTCTCAGGAAATCAGACAAGCAGACAGTTCATTCAGCAAGGATCTAATTAAGCACAGTTCTAGAACTCAAAACACAGATATAGAATTAACCAAATTCCTTTGCGATAATTCTCTAAGTCTAAGTGCAGCAAACCAAACTTTCGTTTGCGAGAACTAACAGATTAAACTAGCATTAATCCCAAGTTTGATATGTTCACAATTATCCTAAACCAAACTTCCGTTTGCGCAAAGTTTAATTGCCCAATTTAATTAGTTCAGATTCCTAAACCCCACTTCCGTGACGTATTTAGCAACCTAAGATCTAGATTCTAATTGATCAGGTTAGAACTAGCTTTAAGCACAATTAAATTGAAGAACAGATATAGTTTGAATCCTTAACTGAATTTGAACAAGTCTAGCAAGTCATGAAATCCTATGTGAGAAACCCTAAACCTAACTAGGAATCTACTCAGACATAGATAATGAAAACATAATCATATGATGGATAAATTGCATAAAAGAATAAGAGTAAAAGGGGTTCGAAATCTTCTCCAAATACAGATGAAGTAATAGGTTCAGATCAGCCCCAAAAGCTCTAAAAATCCTCTGCTCTTAATTATGAAAGCGTATCTAATAAAAACAACTAAAACTTGATTATATAGGTATAATCTCGGCCAAGGGCTTCTTTGTAAATATCAGGAACTTCTGGATCAAAGTGCAATAACTTGATTCTTCTAAACCGCCGAGTTTTTGGCCCATCTCGCTGGTGCATCGATCGATGCTAGAGTGCAACGATCGACACCTTCCTCTGTTTCGGACAGTGAACTCTATCTCTCGGCCAAACACTCCAAAAATCTCCAAAATGCTCCATTATCTCCAATTCAGCTCCAAACCTGATTATACCTGTAAAAGACTCTAAAAGAACACAAAAGACACTAAAACACACAACTATATCATGGCATAAAACCGGTAAAAACCATGATATATCAACGCCTTGATAGTGCATCTGCTACAATGTTTTCTTTCCCCTTCTTGTACTTGATCACATAAGGAAAAGTTTCTATGAACTCCAACCACCTTGCATGCCTTTTCTTAAGAGTAGTCTGTCCTCTTAGATGCTTTAGAGTCTCATGGTCTGTATGTATCACAAACTCTTTAGAAAGCAAGTAATGTTACCAAGTTTCCAGTGATCTTACCAGAGCATACAACTATTTGTCATATGTTGGGTAGTTGAGGGTTGCACCACTCAGTTTCTCACTGAAGTAAGCTACTGGTCTACCTCCTTGTATCAGTACTGCACCTATACCTGTACCAGAGGCATCACACTCAATCTCGAATATTTTATCAAAGTTAGGAAGTACCAATACTGGTGCATTGGTGAGACTGGTTTTGAGCCGTGTGAATGCTTGTTCCTGAGCCTCTCCCCATTCAAAGGCTTTGTCCTTCTTGATCACTTAAGTAAGAGGTGCTGCTATGGTACCGAAGTCTTTGACAAATCTCCTGTAGAAGCTTGCTAGACCATGGAAGCTTCGGATATGTCCTATTGTTGTAGGTGTTGGCCAATCTTGTATTGCCTTGATCTTCTCATCATCCACCTTAAGTCCCCGTGAACTTACAACAAATCCTAGGAAAACCAATTGATCAGTGCAAAAGATGCTTCTCTTTAAGTTTGCATAAAGACCCTCTGATCTAAGTGTTTGCATAACCTGTTCTAGATGCTTAACATGATCATCTAAGCAGTGGCTATAAATCAGTATGTCATCAAAATATACTACCACAAACTTACAAATAAAAGCTCTTAGAACCTGGTTCATTAGCCTCATGAATGTGCTGGGAGCATTGGTGAGACCAAATGGCATGACAAGCCATTCATACAGTCCTTGCTTGGTTTTGAAGGCTGTCTTCCACTCATCTCCTTCTTTCATTCTGACTTGGTGATATCCACTCTTCAAGTCTATCTTTGAGAAGATGGTTGCTCCACTTAGCTCATCAAGCATGTCATCAAGTCTTGGGATAGGATGTCTATACTTGATTTTAATGTTGTTTATGGCCCTGCAATCAACACACATTCTCCATGTACCATCCTTCTTTGGGACGAGTAGAACTGGTACATCACATGGGCTCAAGCTTTCCCTGATATATCCCTTTGACATCAGCTCTTGAACTTGCTTTTCCAGCTCCTTAGCCTCTTCTGGATTCACTCTATAAGCTGGTCTGTTGGACAATGGAGCTCCTGGTACCAAATCAATTTGGTGTTCAATGCCGCTCAATGGTGGAAGTCCAGCTGGTATGTCTTCCGGGAACACATCCTTGAATCTGTCCAATAGCTCAGACACGGCTAAGGGATGCTCCTGCTCTTCTGAACCTGAAATATACCCTTCTCTAAAGATCATGAGTAGCACATGTTCTTTATGTTCCAAAGATTTCAGTACATTAGAAGGTGTCACAAAAAGATTGGTCTTACTTACCTTGGAACCTTTGTCCATTGCTTTCTGCATCTCATACACCTCTTGTGGTGTTAATGGAGCTAGGTTGTGCTTCTTGTTCTGGTGTGTGAAGCTGTAGATGTTGGTCCTTCCATTGTGCACAGTTTCTTTATCAAATTGCCAAGGCCTCCCTAAGAGTAGATGACCTGCTTGTATTGGCACAACATCACATTTCACTTGGTCATGGTACTTACCTATGCTGAATGGTACTGTGACTTGCTCAGCTATCTTCATCTCAGTCTCATCATTGAGCCACCTTAACTTGTATGGTCTTGGATGCTTGGTCTTTTGCAGCTTCAGTTTGTCTACAAGATAAGCACTAGCAACATTAGTACAAGATCCTCCATCTATGATCATGCTACATACCTTGGCATCAATGGTGCATCTGGAATGAAAGATGTTCTCTCTTTGGATTGTTTCTGGATCAAACAACGCACTAAGAGCTCTTCTGGTCACAAGTATCTCTCCCACATCTGGATAATCCGTCACCTCTTCTTCGGATTCCGCTAGCTCAAGCTCTGCCTCATCTTGTGACTCAATGTCTCCATTGTCCCTTAACACCATCACCCGCTGGTTTGGACAATCTCTAGCATAGTGACCTTTACCTTGGCACTTGAAACATGTAATGTCTCTGGACCTTTGAGGTGGAGCCTTGCTTGTGTCTGGTTTGTGACCCTTGGGCTGCTCATAGTTAGATTTCTTGATCTTTGAGTCAGCTTCTATTGCCTTGCCTTTGTCTTGATTCCTTTGAGGCTGATTCCAAGTTGTCCTGCTTCGACTGGTTGCAGCAACCTTCCTCTTGATGTGTTGCTCAGCTTGGACAGCTAAATGCAACAAGCCTTCAAGATCCTCATAAGGTTGTCGCTCTACCTTGCGTGCAATCCTGTCCTGAAGACCATCTAGAAACTGAGCCATCAAAGTTTCTTCTGAATCATCTACCTGCAGCCTGTTCTTCAAGGTTTCAAACTCCTCAAAATAATCTTCAACTGACTTGTTTCCTTGAGAGAGTTTCTTGAACCTCTTCTGAAGATCTCTATGGTAGTAAGCTGGTACATATCTCTTCCTTAGAGCATACTTCATGTCATCCCAATTGCTTAACTGACCATGTCTTAACCTCCTTCTCTCAGATACTTCTCTGTCCCACCATGCTAATGCATTATCAGTGAGTTGAGCTGCAGCTAAGGAGACTTTTCTTGCTTCAGAGTATTGGTAGTACTCATATATGTACTCCATTCTTCTTTCCCAATCCAGATAAGCTTCCGGATTCACCTTTCCAGCAAAAGTAGGTGCCGTGAGCTTCAGGTCTTTGCCTCCACGCCTCTGGTCATCATCTTCATTGCCTCTGCCCCTATCTCCACGCCTAGGCTGGTGATAGTTTCTCCTTCCTCTACCCCTGCCATGGATATTAAATCCTCTTCCTCCCTGATTTGGATCAGGAGGTAGCTCATTTTCCTCTAACTCATGCATCTCTTCTTCAGTTGTTTCTTCTTCTTGCTGCCTATGATTTCTATTCAGGTTGCGGTTTGGTTCTCGAGGAATAGGCCTCTGCTCCAGCTGAGTGAGCCTGCCATTGATTTCTCTCATGGTTTCAAGAAGTTGATTCATGGTGAATTGATCTGGTCCAGTCTCTTCTCCCATGAGTACTTGTACCTGAAACTGACACAAGCGAGTATCAAGGCCTAACAAAGAAGTTTAACGAGAGATAAATGGTAAAACTCAAATGGTAACAATGAAAAATTCCTTTTCTTTTTTTTTGTTTTTGTGTAAATAAAAAGGAAATTTCGAAATTTAAAGCTAAAGATGCAAGATTAATGAGACAATATAGCTTTCCTTTTCTTGAGAAACCGGTGAAGACAGAAATGGAAATATGTATATTTCTTTTTTGATTTTTGAATAGGATTTCGAAAAGGAAAATACTTAGGTTCACCCCTAGAGGTGAACCCATTTGTTTACCCCCTCTTTTTTAACCAATAAAAATATGCCATGTAATATTATTTTAAATAAAATTATAAAATTAAAATTAAGGAATTAAAGACATTCAAATATTTTAAGGACCTTTTGAATGTAAATCCTTTGGGGTTTAAGGTTTAGGGATTAGGGTTTATGGTATAGAGTTTAAACTCTTTGGGTTTAGGGTTTAGGGATTAGGGTTTAAGCTCTTTGGGTTAGGGTTTAGGGTTTAAGGATTAGGGTTCAGTTTTTTATTTTTTAAAATTTACATGTTGGGTTTAGGGATTAGGGTTGATGGTATAGGGTTTAAGCTCTTTGGGTTTAGGGTTTATGGATTAGGGTTTAAGCTCTTTGGATTAGGGTTTAGGGTTTAGGGATTAGGGTTTAGTTTTTTATTTTTTAAGATTTATATATTGGATTTAGGGATTAGGATTTAGTTTTAATTTTAATATTTAAGGTTCAAATTATCGTTTAGGGTTTAGGGTTTAGGGTTTAGAATTTAGGGTTTAGAGATTAAGATTTAGGTTTTAGTATTTTTTATAAAAAAAAATATTTTTAAGTTTTGTCAGAAATAAAATATTTTTTCTTTTCTTTTATTTTCGTTTTTTATTTGTTTATTTTTAAAACAATTTTAAAATTTTAATTATTTTTAATATTAGATTATGTGGAATTATTTGATTGGTTAGAAAAGGTGGAGGTGAACAAAAGGGTTCACCTCTAGGGGTGAACCCAAGTATTACTCTTTCGAAAACTAACAAAATAAAAGAGGTAACTAATAAAAACAAACAGATTTTTTTTTGGTTTTTATGCAAAGAATTCGAATCAAACAGAGAATCAAAAGGAAAAAGATGAAGAACTTTCTTGTATGCTTTTTTTTTTTTGATTTGAAATGCAAATGAAAACTAATGAAAGTAAAAAAAGGATTTATGGATAGAAAACACCTGTTTAGGAGCCTTTCGGCTCTGATACCAGATGATGTAGCCCCGGAGCAGAAGCTTGATTGATGGATTGATGGAGATCGAACCACTGGCTTAAGAGCTCTCTTGGTTTGATCGACTTGGATGGATGGTGAGTAGAGATGGGATTGTTCCTGCTGGCTTAAGAGCTCTCTCAGGAATAATCAGTGGATGGAATGGATTGAGGTCGCCACAAGATCCTATGAGTCTGAATCTTGATAAGACAAAAGCCTTCTCTTTGTTTGAATCACACAAAACAAGAGAGAAAACAAGGTTGCGGTTTCTTTGCTTGAAGAAAACACTCGGTGTACTTTATTGATCTAGAGTAAATGATACACGGCTGTGAGAGGGGACTTTATAAACAGTCCAAACAGCTATGCCCTTCTAGGGGACTTGAAGCAAATAAAAGATAAAAGGAAAGTACTGACTCAACTTGGACCTAATGAAATAAATACTACAACGGCTACTTTTATGATTGAAACTACTAAGGGAAACAAAGGTTTGATCCTGCAAAACAAAGAGAAAACGGTCATATAATGTGTATAAATGAAACTCATACCTTAGCTTATGTTTGGTATGTCATTGGCCGTTGATCAGAAGCCTTCTTCAATCGAAGCATTCTGGCCTCGGAAGCTTGAGCTAGTGTCGATGTTACTCCCTGAGCTAGTGCCGATGCTACTTCCTGAGCTAGTCATGATGCTACATATTGTCAGTCCTTTTTGAGCTGAGTTGAATAGTGTTGGGCTATCCATCCTGATGAAGACTTGTTCCTGCTCTTGGTCAGTAGCTTGGTTCAGTAGACTTTGCACAGCTTCATTGACTTGGTTCCTCAAAGCCTTTGTTGCTGACCTTGTCAATGGACCTTTCCTTATGATGGGCATTGGATCTTTTGCTTCTGGTTCTATGGCCTCATCAGAAATCCTTCTACCTTGCAATTTTTGTGTCTTTGGGTAAAAGATCCGGTGTTTGTTTTGAACATTGGAATCTTGTATACATTTGATCGGTTGAACTGAAAGAATCGCTTCTTTCTTTATCAAAGGTATCAGAGCTCGACGATCCTCTGGATTTCAATGGTGGAAACAAGGTCACAATCGATGTTACGAGAAGTGGAAGTCACTTTCGGCTCTCGATTTCAAGAATTGGAAGGACAAAATTCGGAGCAAAACGATCGTTTACATGCGAAGCTGGATCAAAGCATGGCATTACAAAATGAGAGGCTTCACTCGAAGCTGGATCAAAGTATCGCGGAGTTGTTTGAGGCGATTCATTTGGTTAATATGCCTAAAGGACAAGCATCATCGAGTGAAGAATATGTGAATGACCGGTCATCTTCGCCAAACTCAAAACATCAGATGAATCAATCGCAGATTCTGATATATGGTAGAGGAAGATCAGGTAATCCACAACACTATTCTGGAATCACGTGGTCAGCTAAGCTCGATTTCCTCGATTTAATGGTGAGAGAATGAAGGAGTGGTTATTCAAGGTCGACCAATTTTTCTTGATGGATCATAAAAATGCGAATTAAAAGATGGTTTAGCTTCGATTCATTACGATGATATTGCGGCTACTTAGCATCAATCAGTAGTAAAGGCAGAGAATGCTGATGACATATTGTATGATTGGCCTGCTTATAAGCTGCTTTTGCAAGAGCGATTTGATGAATTGTTGGACTATCCGATTGCGGAGCTTAAACAGTTGCACAAAACAAATGGGATTGTGGAATATCACAACAAGTTCGAAATGATTAGAACTCGCATCAAACTATTTTAGGAATACCTAGTCAGTGCTTACTTGGCTGGTTTAAGGACAAATACACAAATGCATATCAGAATGTTTGAACCACGAACGATTCGACAGTGTTTAGTGTTGATGAGAAGGCACACCCAAAGAAGCCTTTTCAACAAAGATGGTCCCAAACGAAGACACCAATTACGAGTAAAAGGATATTACCTTATAAGAAAGAGGTGGAGGTGAGAGCAACAACACCACTTTTACTTGATAAAACGAAGGAAACAAATCCCAGACCATTTCTATCCCATGAATAAATGAGTAAGCGACGAGCTGAAGGTCTTTGTTTCTTTTGTGATGAGAAGTATACTCCTGGACATTATTTGAAGCACAAGAAGACTCAGTTGTTTTCCATAGAAGTGGAAGAAGAAGAGGAGCATGTGGAAACAGTAGAAGTCAACACTGAAGAAGAAGTAGAAGGTAATTGTGCTCATATTTCAGTCCACGCGGTTGAAGGATTCTCTAGTTTTTAGACGATGAGGGTGAAAGGAGTTCATGGTAAGATATCAGTGTTTATTCTTATTGACTTTGGATCTACTCATAACTTCATTGATCCTAAAGTGGTGGATAAGTTGGGCTGTAAAAGTACTCCTATTGGTATGGCGACTGTTAAAGTAGCTGATGGTAGAAATAAGGGGGTCACAACTAGAGTTGATCAATTACAATGGCATTTTCAGAGCCTTTTGTTTTATAGCAGACTTCATGGTTTTGCTAATGGGAGGTTGTGACATGGTTTTGGGCGTTCAATGGCTAGCTCAATGGGGTCCTATTACATGGGATTTCCAGCAGTTAACAATGAAATTCAAAATGGGAAATAAGAAGGTTTTGTTGCATGGTTTGAAGGGAGGATCAATAAGAGAAATAAGAGCTGTGAAGTTGAACAAAATGTGCGAGGATGATATACAGCTTTAGATGATTTGTATGCAGAACATGGAGGAAGAAACTGATATTCAGTTTTATAATGTGGAGGTTCAGACTACAAAGAAGTATCAGAGGCTATTAAGGGGTTGTTGTCTGAGTATGCTGATATATTTGAAGAACCTAAAGCCTTACCACCATTCAGAGACAATCATAACCAAAAGATTCCTCTGTTAGACGGTTCAAATCTGGTTAATCAGAGACCTTATAATTATGCTATGTACCAGAAAATGAGATTGATAAAATGGTACAAGAGCTACTGAATGGAGGCACTATTCAACATAGTTCTAATCCATATGCCTCTCTTGTGGTGTTAGTGAAGAAGAAAGATGGTTCTTGGGGGTTATGTGTGGATTATAGAGGTCTCAACAATCTCATAATTAAGGATAAATTTCTTATTCCTTTGATAGAAGACCTTATGGATGAGTTGGATGGATCTTCTGTGTACTCTAAGATTGATTTGAGAGCAGGTTACCATCAGTTGAGAATGGATCCTGAGGATATACACAAAACTGCTTTCAAGATTCATAGTGGACATTATGAGTATTTAGTAATGCCTTTTGGCCTTACCAATGCTCCAACCACTTTTAAGGGTCTGATGAATTCAATCTTCAAGAAACTATTGAGAAGGAGTGTTATGATTTCCTTTGATGATATTCTAGTGTATAGTCCTTTGGATAAACACATTGATCATTTACGTGAAGTGTTAGATTTAATGAGGCTGCATCGGTTGTTTGCTATGAGAAGTAAATGTGCTTTTGCAACAAGTAAGGTGGAATACTTGGGACATTATATTGAAGGAAGAGGTGTTTCAATATATCCTAGCAAGATCAAAGCAGTTTCAGAGTGGCCTATTCCACAGAATCTTAAGCAGTTCCGTGAATTTTTGGGATTAGTTGGATATTACAGGCGTTTTGTTAGGCAGTTTGGTATCATTGCCAGACCTTTGACTTCTCTAACCAAAACAAATAACTTTCTCTGGTCAGATGAAGCTGCAAAATCTTTTTAGAAATCGAAGCAAGCACTTTGTGAAGCTTATTTTTTGGCTTTACCATAGTTTGATAAGCCGTTTATAGTAGAGACAGACACTTGTGGTCAAGGGATTGGTGCAGTCTTGATGCAGGAAGGTCACCCCTTGGCCTACATTAGTAGACATCTGAAAGGAAAACAACTGCATCTATCTATATATGAAATAGAGTTGTTAGTAGTGGTTTTTGCAGTTCAGAAATGACGCCATTATCTTATAACAGGTCATTTTGTGATTAAAACAGATCAAAGGAGTTTAAAATATCTGTTGGAGCAAAGATTGAATACTCCCATTCAGCAACAATGGTTACCTAAACTAATGGAGGTTGATTATGAGATTCAATACCGTTAAGGTAAAGAGAATTTGGTAGCTGATGCCTTATCTAGAGTGGAAGGTGCTGAGATATTACATATGGCAATGATAGTGGAGTGTGACTTTTGAAGACGATTTTGGATGCTTATGCTCAAGATACAGTTCTCAGTGGATCATTGCAGCATTGAAAGATAAAACATTGTCTCATAAGCATTCTCTTGGTCCCAAGATATCTTGAGAAGGAAAAGTAAGATTGTTGTTCTTGCTAATACAGTAATCAAGGATAAAATACTACAGTGGCTACATTCTTCAGAAACATGTGGACATTATGGTCGTGATGTCACTTTGCAGAGGGTGAAGAGTGTTTTCTACTAGAAGGGTAGGTCTTATCTGAGAAGTAGTTCAGTTTGCCAGCACTGTAAATATGAGACTACTGCTTCTCTAGGACTGCTTCATCCTTTGCATATTCCGGATGCAATATGGACAGATATTTCCATGGATTTCATTGATGAGTTACATGTTTTAGCTGGAAAATCTGTCATTCTTGTGGTTTGACATATTGAGTAATGCAGCTCATTTTGTTGCATTGCCTCATCCATATTCAGTTTCATTTGTGGCTCAAGCTTTCTTGGATAATATCTTCAAACTTCATGGGTTTTCTTGTTCTATTGTGAGTGACCGTGATGCAGTTTTCTTAAGTTAGTTTTGGCAGAAGCTGTTTACATTACAAGGCGTGGCTTTAAACCTCTCTAGTGCTTATCACCCACAGATTGATGGCCAAACAGAGGTCGTTAACCGTTGTATGGAGTTTTACTTGCGCTGTATGTGTAATGAAAGACCTAATCTTTGGAGCAATGGTTGGTGTTGGCCGAGTTCTGGTATAACACTAATTTGCATACATCTATCCAAATGACACCGTATGAGGCTGTGTATGGTCAACCTCCTCCACAACATCTCCCTTACTTACCTGGTGAATCAAAGGTGGCAGTTGTGGCTAAGTGTTTACATGACACGGAAGACATGTTTTTGATGCTGAAATTTTTGGTACTCCGAGCACAACACCGGATGAAACAATTTGCAGATCAACATAGGACAAACAAAGAATTAGATGTTGGTGATATGGTTTATGTGAAGCTGCAACCGTATAGGCAAAAATCTGTGGTGAAGGGCAGGTTTTAGACATCGTCTGGCTCGCCTTCAAAACCGTGAAATCTAACTCGCTCTCCAATCTTAGCCGATTCAGGGGCTCGACTAACTCCACCTGAAAGTTTCCTTAAGAGGTATATATTTGACCAATCCACTGACAACGGTGCGAATGTCACCTCCCCCCAACATCAATTTCTTCCACATACAATGAATCTGCGTTAGGATGTTTTCTTTGTTATTCTACTAAAACTAAAGAGAATCTATGTTTTTTCAAAATAATCTATAAACTCAACCTCACGAGAAAATGATGGCATGAAAGGTTCTAACAATTGTGCAAGAAGGTGTACTAAACCGGCAGCAGTTCTTATAACAATTCCACAAGAAGGTTTATCTTCTTTGTAAAGTTTCCAAAATTTGGTTCCCTACATCAGAAAAAAACAGCATAGTTGGTTATATAGACTGAACAACCAATAAAAGCTAAATATAGTTTGATCATGAGAATAGAAGTACCTGCAAGTATGCGTTCCCTTCATTCGAGATGCTCATAGCACTTTTCAGCCCCTGCTTGAGCTTAACCTGCATCAATGAACAAGACCTTTATTAAGAACATAAACCAGGCACTAATACTAAGATAGCCATACAAGACCAAAGTACATAAAATGTTCCATATAGTGTTCCTCACCTTTTCCATGGCTTCAAAATAATGCTCCACAAAATTTCCAACATTTTCAGTTAGAGATTGCGTTAAAGGATGAGATTCAGCACCAGGAGCATCAGGAATGACATACCCATAACCTTGATATAGTAATGCAGTGAAAACATCAGAGTCGGATGTAGAAAAGCCTTGCAAGGGTATCATTAAGTAGGTAGCCAGAATTCTAGCAAGTGTTCTTACTATTTCTAAGACAATTTAATATTTAATGCTACTGATAAGATTCACCAACTTATGGGAGCTGACGTGGACACTTACTTGAAGAGAAGGAAGTATAAAAAGAGAAGATGATCATTAACTGAGGCATGCTTGGACTGGGTTAAGATCAGACGTGATGAGTCTGTGGGATACGATCGTGATGAGATCGTATAGGGCTAATTGAGATCTTGTAGATGCTTACCTAGAGATCAATTAGAGTTCTTGGTTGTATCTTTGTTCTTCATCTTGTAATCTGGTTCTTGAGATCAATAAAGGAAGTTAGAGATTCTCAAACCTTAACATTGGTGCGGTGAAACTCGATCGAATCCAACGCGAAGTGACGACGGCGACGAAACTCGGAATGTTGACGAACGCGATGGTGAATCGGCAGGTGATGATTTTGGGTGAATCAACGTTACGAGGTGACACGACGATGCTGAATTTGAGGAAATCAGTATTACAAAATCTCACAGAGGTTTGACGCAAACCATAGATTCCATAAATGCGAAGCTTGATTGGTGCATGACGATGGTGGAGAAGATGACAGCGCACGATAACGGCGACTATTTTCTCAAGAACCATTCGCCAGAATCTGCACAATCACAATATCAGTTTAAAGATAAAATCGATGGACCAGATACAGAAGTGAGGGACCAATTGAACTTTCTGGATGGTGGATTCAAGAGATTATGCGCATCATCGACAGAAGCAGAATCACGTACGTACGAGATGGATGAAAATCACAACTCATTGATGTCAACAAAGACAAATCTCACATCGCACAAGAACAGCGATAGAATATTTGGGTCCGTTAAACGGGAAACGTTACAAACGCAAATTGAGATAAATATTCTTAATCTGGAACACGGGGAAGAACAATCATTAGGTTATCGATCTGGTGCTTTGGATATTGACAATCATGAGAGTGTTCTTTCTACGATAGAGACCCCATGTTTGACGGTACACATCCGTATGTGTGGATTGAAAAAGTAGAGGAGTTCTTTCAATTGGGGAAGTATGGAGATGAAGCAAAACTTGATTTGGTGTTTTTGTGCTTTGAAGGAGCTGTGTATAAATGGTTCAGTCGGGAGATTCGTCAAAGGAGATTTTCAGACTGGACTGATTTTAAGAAAAGATTATTGTCTAAATTTGGTCCTGCCCAGAGTTGTTCTTCATCAAAACGAAACAAGAAGAAAGAAATTACTCTAGCACATGTAAAGCCTCAGATTGCAGAGCTCCCACATTTTCCAGCGGCTGCATCATTCTGTGATTCTCCAGTTGAATCATCGCCAAAGAATGAATCAGTTCATGGGATTGTTCACACAACTTCACTTTTGGAAACGGTTTATGTTATAAAACATCAGCAAACTGAGAGTGTAAGCTTGGAGAACACTAATTTAAAGGATGAAGCAGTTTCAAACAAGAATATTGTTATTGAAACAGAAGTGGAGCATGAGAAGAAATCACCAATTAGAGAAGAAAGTGACGAGATATCTAGTGATGTTACGTCTTCCTTGATACATACAGAAATAGCTCAAGATGAAGAACTAGGTAAGGAACCTGGTTCAATGCAGATAAAAGCATCAAGTGATAGATTTCAGTCACAATCTGTAATTGTGTTGGTCGAGTTAGGCTCTGATTTTGGCAGAGATGATCTGTTTCTTCAAAAAAAAAGAGGAAGTATTTAGATTACAAAAGGCTGAATTGGCAATAAGGTCAACAAGTGTTAAACCTATTGTATCCCAAATGTTCTACAACATACTCGGTAGAAGCTTTAGGTTACATCAAAAGAGGAGGTTGAGGTTATCTCCCAAGTCTTGGAGATTCAAATTTAAACGAAGGAGGCACCATGAAGCTATGTCATGTGCTGGTCATAAAATGATGGATGAAAGGGTTATAAGGCCAAAGATAGAAGTGTGTCGACATGGCAACATCTCTTGTGAGGAAGCAGCAAGTAATGTTGAGGCTAAAGGAATTATTGGAGAGCTTCAACACTTTCAGGGTAACTGGTCCAACACTATGAAAATATGATAGTTTTGGAGGAAAACTAAGGTTGAGCAGTTGTAGAATGTTTCAGAATTTGTTCAGTTGAAAGTGGATTTAGTCTCTTTGTATGTAGCAGCAATTCTTCTGCAAATGTTTCCAGCACATCAGGATTCTACTAAACCAGATTATCATGTTTGGCATCGTTGGAAATACAAGAAATATCAGGCCATGGAAGTAGAGTCACTTCTGCTGTTGCCACAAATTAATTGGCAGTGGTTTTGTTTCTCAGTGCAACCACATGGATTTTCTCATAGGAGTTCTTTAATCAGTTTCTTCAGTCCACCAAGCTTGAGGTCAAGCTTGTTTTCAAGGAAGGGAGTGTACAAGAGAGTATGTACTTGTTGGTTAATAGTGGAGATGCTGGTTTGGATGATTTCAACGTCAAATGAGTCTGATTTTCTCGAGAAAGATGATAGAAAACAGAGGGACAAAGAAGAAGTGACTATACATTGGCTGTTACAAGTGCTTAAAGAAAGAAGCAGTTTGATAGAGATCAAAGGTCATCCACTACAAATCCTTATACAACATATGATGAAGTGGAAAAAGCTTTACAAATCAAGGAGGTTCAAGTATAACAAAGAATGCTTGAACATATGATCATTGATTCACTGATGTCATTCAACAAGTTCCAGTGCCACTGTGATTGTTCTACCAAGTCTTGAAGAAGCTTCTTGTCACTTACAATGAGTTCAAACATCAGTTGCCACTTTATAAGCTTGTGGGCAAGCTTATTTTCAAAGGGGGATGTATTGATAAGATTCACCAACTTATGAGAGCTGACGTGGACACTTACTTGAAGAGAAGGAAGTATAAAAAGAGAAGATGATCATTAACTGAGGCATGCTTGGACTGGGTTAAGATCAGACGTGATGAGTCTGTGGGATACGATCGTGATGAGATCGTATAGAGCTAATTGAGATCTAGTAGATGCTTACCTAGAGATCAATTAGAGTTCTTGGTTGTATCTTTGTCCTTCATCTTGTAATCTGGTTTTTGAGATCAATAAAGGAAGTTAGAGATTCTCAAACCTTAACAACTATCCAGCAACCTCATGCTCATATTTTTAGTTTTGGGAAAGAAAAATGCAACATCAATGTATGAACAAGTATACAAATGTATAGGCACTTGATTTTAAGATATGTTCTATGATCAGTTAATCCTTCCATGTATATACTACTTCACAATGAGAGAAATCTTATCAGAGGGCGTTATATCAGCTCAAAGAACAATACTGTCGACTCTTGCAAGCCAGATGCATCTTTACATAATTCTAGACTATCAATGAGTTAGAAAAAAGATTGAAAACAAAAATCACAAATTCACAAGCTAACATTCGACAACAGATTGATGTCCCACGGTTCAAATATATCTGACTTGCACACTAACTGACTGGTTTCAATAAAAGAATACAACACATACCGTGTTTTAAATTCGACATGTCTATCTAAAAAGTCATCTACAACCATCACTCATAAGGAAACCCAGTACTTAAATTCGGAAAGAAATAACCAACCTGCAGGCTCCGGCTTTGCTATAAAAGTCATAACTCGATTAACAAAGTTGCCTAGGTTGTTCAGTAACTCGCCAGTAAATTTTGCTTGAAAATCTTCCCATGTAAATAATGTGTCAGACACCTGCATAGCCCCAATCCACAGAACCAATTAGTGTAGTGCAATCTACACGCTTATGCATGCCCATTATGAATGAAGAAAAAATGTTTCCACTTTGTAGCAACAATCAGTTACCTCAGGCATGTTAGTAAGCAAGTAGTATCTCCATACTTCAACAGGGATATTTGTATCTTTTACATCATTACCAAACACTCCAACACCTTTACTCTTGGAGAACTTTCCTAAAAACCCATACAAAAAAACATAACCTCGTTTTATATGAATGGCAGAAAAGGCAAAGCATTCTCAAAGATCAAATGGAAACCATGGTGAAACATCAACTGACCAGCTTCTTAATTTAAATATTCAGTCACACTGATTGTCTTCATAATTGTCCATTTTCCCTAGTTCCAAGCTGCGTAGATGGAAACATCACCTGCATAACAGAAAGTTGACAGTTAAAACAGTCAGATTTACAAATACAAACCTTTCTTAGAGCAAAATAAATAAATATAATAAGGAAAAAAGAGCATAAATATGTTAGAATTTCAGAAGCATCCATGAGGAAGCTTTGAATTATCTAGTTTGGTTCATGAGACATTCATGAGAAGCTCTGAACCACAACTCAACACAAGAACAGAAACACTTAAAGAAGAAGACTCAAACCGGTTCTGCTCAAAGAAGTATAACTAGTTTGTACTTGGAAATTCAGTAATCTAGTTATACAAATGTAGTCCTTAGCTATATGAAAACACTTCCAAGAGCTTAACATCTCACCAAGGAGAGTTTACTCATAACATGGAAGAGAATCAGCAATTAGCTTAAGGAACATCCAAGAGAAGAAGAGTGTAAGAGCAGATTGTTCTCACACTTGGATTAGCTATTGAACAACTATCCAAGCGTGATTTAAGGCTGCCTCAAGCAGCCTAAATCATGTCTCTTAAGAAACTACATTGTGTCTAATTGAAGAGAAGGGAGAAGGAGAAAGAACTTTGTTTGTAACCAAATGAGTTCTGATTTTTATGAAGTGAATTAGCAACCTTTACAATGTCGTGTGTGGCCTTTAAATAGGCATACAATTAGGTTAAACTCATGGACTAAGGCTTTGAATCACATCTACTGATTTAATGGAGGGAAAACTAAGTTTGAATGAATGGCTGGATCTTCTCCTCTTGTCCAACTCGGGTCTGATGTGTTCAGACCTTGAAAGTGACTTGTCTTAGCCACTTGCTTCTGGAGAGAGAGAGTGCACACTCCCAAGAGTGAGTGTGACATGTCTGCATAACCACTTTCCTCCTTAAACACACATGTGACTCTTCTTGAGTCTGATTCTTGACAGACTTCTGTTTGGCCCCAACTTTGCACATTCTTGATGGTCTGATTATATAAGTGCCCCAACTTTGCACATCACAACTTTGGCCCTAACTTTGCACATGATGATCTTGCCCCAACTTTGCACATTGATCATCTGTCTGTTTGACCAAAAAAAAAAAAAAGATCATCTGTCTGTCTGTGTCTGTGTTTGTCTCTGTGTCTGTCTCTGTTTGGCCCCAACTTTGCACAAAATTCTCCTTATGGTTTGACTTCACTTCAGCCTTCTTCATGCCTTCATCTTAGCTTTGGCTAAGTGATTGATGCATCTTGGACTCTTGTGATCAACACCATAACTTCTTCTTGGAGGGAGCCTCGGCTTTGTCTGATTGACTTCAGCCTCTCCTCCTCCATTTCATCATCCTCTCTAATAAAATATCAGAAGTATCTCCAAGATATTCAAAACAGAACAAGTCTTAGCCAATGGAAATTTAGGAACAGGCAGGCAATTTTAATTCACTTTTGAAGTTCTACTTCAGAAAAAGATGAAGAAAGAGGAAACAACTAAAACCATTTTAACAAGACAATGGCGGCAAATAAACTTCTGTAATGTTATATACTCACAGTGTGAAATGGCATATTGTCTTTCCCCATAAACTAATAAAGCTCTACATTCTCAGGATTCTTCCACCACTTCTCCCATTCAGATGTGTAGCATGACGTTATTGAGACGTATCCAATAGGAGCATCAAACCAGACGTAAAAGACCTATAAACACAAGTTGAATTAGTAGATGTAGTTAATATGTTTACGAAAATAGTTACCAGATTGATGGTCTTGCTTTATCCTTATATTTCTCATGTGGAATAGGAACTCCCCACTTTAGATCCCTTGTAATACATCTTTGTCTAAGCCCTTCCTTAAGCCATGCTTTCGTCGTTTGAATAGCATTTTGACTCCAAGATCCCGTAACAGATTTCTCGTTAATATACTCTTCCAACTTATCTTTCAGTAACGGAAGCTCAATAAACAAATGGTCTGTGTCGCGAATTCGGGGTGTGGTTTGACAGACATGTTTGAGAGAGAAGACATAAGCATTCGCAATAATTATAATAACAGACCATTGTCCTGCATTTCTATAAAAAATGCAAGTCAACAAAACATAGAATACTGCAGAAATCTGTGAGTCAGGGAAATAAGATAGGAAGATAAACAAAGCATGCACTGGAAAAGCAAAATCAGCTAGCAATTACCAGCAATATATATTATAAATATAAACATAGGCAATAATTATGCACGGTCACAGAGTTTTATAATTCTTGCATGATAACTATCTTCGCTTCTTAGCTAGTGCGGCTGCGCCACAAGTTTCAACATAAAGTTAACGTGTTTAAAATAGATAATATATCACAAGCATTGCCTACCTTGCACCTCAGATGTTTGAGTTCAGTAGGATTAAGAAGTTTTCCACATTTTTCGCACGGATCTCCACGAGCAGAATCATAATAAAATTCTTTAAACGGGCAAGAACCCTCAACAAGCCGGTCAGCTAAGAACTTCTTTTCTTGCATGTATTGCAGTAAAGCTGAAGAAAAAAATGAGCCACAAAGACTTGTTAAACCCCCACTAACTGAGTGCTGTAGATCATTCTACTTAAGAAAAACACATGGATGCTATTGCGATCAAATAAGACTAGCTGGCATTTGAGTAAAATCATTCACCTGCTGCATGGTGTTCTCTGAAAGAAATTTGTTATCAAACAACTTTTTGAAAATTGCTTGGCACACTTCTGTCTGTTCTGGAGTTGAAGTCTGCCCAAACTTGTCAAAACTTATATCAAACCAGTCATAAACTTCTTTATGAATGGCATGGTACCTAAATGCAAAAAAAAAAGAACATGATGGCATCTGAGAAAACTTCTTGTATATTTCTTTTTGCTTAAGTTGAACAAGGATATCCAATCACGTTTCCATATCTCACTATAGAACGAAAACTTGGGCGACAACACCTACAACAACAAAAAGAAAAGAAATTAAGAAACATTACTTGTCACAGATTTCCTTTGGGGTGCAATTCTCCTCCAGAGCTTTGGTCTCAATTGCAGTACCATATTCATCAGTTCCACATATATATATGACATTATAGCCACGGAGACGACATTATCTTGCATACACATCAGCACTCAGAACACCTATAAGAAAACACACAACACAAAATATTGCATAAATCAAGAAAAAAACATAATAATAGCTATCATAATCAAACGCAGAAGAAACGAATCACACTACAAACAATAAAGAACACAATCAATATCGCCAAAATTGAGTCAGAAGCTGTTCCTATCAGCCGTGGGTCCATATATAAATCAATGCAAAATCAGATACTGATATTTTCAAAGTTTAAACTGATTTCTGTATCTGAAAACAATCAAGTTTGGCAGTGCCTTTATCTGAGTCTAAAACAATTTTCATAAAGAAACTCACACGACTACATAGCAATCTGATAGATCACGGATGGGCTGACTTTGAGCCTTAACTTTTATTTACTTTCATTAGCTTTTAAACCCATTTGGGCAAGTATATGTATGCAGAACAACAATTGGAAACATATCAAATGATCGATATAACAAAATTATCCTTTCTCTCAACTTCTTCTTCTAATTTCTCATCCCCTTCTCCTACTTCTCACCTCATTTCCGTCACTTCCAGATAAGCTCATTTCTGAGTCTTATCAATGGTATCAGAGCAGGTTGTCACTATGTCACCAAAATCTGATCCGACCTCACCAACAGCTCACCAGGAAGGATCGTTGGCAGTAGTACTAACTCGATTCAACAGCTCCAGATCAGATCTCTTGAAATCGATGTTATCCTTGGAACATACCATGAATCGAAACCATGATGAGATACAAGATCTGAAATATCTGAAAGAGATGAAAGAGATGATTGCACATATGAACAAAAATCTGTGTAATCTACTGGGTAACAAGGATCCAGAAGAAAACCCAGTTGCCGCAGTGGAATTAGCGAGCCATCGACGGTCTGTGGTAAATCAGGACTTGGAAATTCATTACAACCCAGAGACAAATCCGGTGGAGTACGAGCCGGTGCAGGATCGGGAGAATTGGGTTTCGAAATCAAGTGACCCTATGTTTCGTGGATTCCATGGATCTTCAACGCCATCAACAGGGTCTGAGCAAAAGGTTTCAGATGAGTGGGTCGGGGAATCTCCTCTACCTGAGGTTTCAGGGGTGTCAAACGTGACACGATCTAAGCCGAAGCTCTCTGTCAAACGCTACCATAATGCTCGGAAGAAAGATTTGAGACCCACGGTAGTTCCTGATCTAAAATATCTTGCAAGCACTTCAAAGAAATTTCTGGGTATGAACATAATCGGGATGAAGCGTCGATCTGCTTGCGAGAAGAAGGTAACACTTTGTAAGCTTGTACAAACTTTTAAGAGCTATGGAATGTGTTTTGAGTTTCCTGGTTTTAGAGATTGCAAAGAGGAAGAGCTGAAACGTAGTCTCCTAGTCACTGTGCATGATTTGTTGTATCCAGTTACTGAGGATGTCAAGTTTTTGATCCCTATGGATTGGTGGAAAAGCTGTTAGTTATCCAGGAATCTGCTAGTTTCCAAGTTATAATACAGTATCAATCACAACAGGAAGCTATTTCTGCTAGAACCGCTTTAGATGGTCGAGATATATATGTTGGGAATGTCCTGAAATCTATTGTACTTGCTCTAAGTGAAAGTCGTATTGTCGAGATGAGACAATCATATGACACTGGGAAGTCGTAATGCTTTGCTAGAAGCCACTTATGATCAGTGAGTTGAGAACTCATTGCTAGTGTTATATGATCCTACAGGGTCACACACCTAAGCAAACTGGACGTTAAAGACGAGGTTGATCATTAATGTAATGATCTAGTGAATGCATATTTGATATGCATTCGATATCAATATTCTGGGGCAGTGTCGATCGATGCAGATAGTGCACCGATCGATGCAACTCGCGGATTAATCAGATTAATTCGGTTTAATCGTTGGTTAATTCCGTTATGGTTTAAGTCGACATATATAAGATATATGGTCGACCTAAACTAATTTCTAACCTAATTTCAGCCACCAAAACTTGAATAGAAACCTCTGAAGAGATTGGATCTCTATAGGCACTAGCATCCCTGCGGTCCAGTTTGTGTGCGTGTGGATACCAGTAGAGGCGCAACATTTGAGGCACTTCGTGATCTCGATTATCTGCTAATACTTCCGCTGCAAATCAACAGGTAAATCTGAGATCCCATAGATTCAATTATATGAACCTTAGATCCTAGGCTCGGAATTCAGACTAGGGTTGCTAATCCTGATTAGAACTGCTAGAAATTCCTTCAGTGGTATCAGAGCTTTAGGGTTCCATTGAATCTGTAGCATGTTGATTAGATTAGTTGAATCTGAATCTGTGTATGGTTGATACAAACTTGCTAAAATTCGTTTTCATGAAAACCTAGTTTAGGGTTCTGTTCGAAAACGTTTTAGGGTTTTTTCGCATGGTGTCGATCGATGCCAATCCGGCATCGATCGACACAGGGCGAAAGCCCGAATAAAATTTAGGGTTTTTCGCATGGTGTCGATCGTTGCCAATCCGGCATCGATCGACACAGGGCGAAAACCCGAATAAAACTTAGGTTTCGCCTAGTGTCGATCGACACAAGCGTTGTGTCGGTCGACACAAACCTCGCGAGATTGATGAATCGGTTCAATTGGATTGGACCGGTTATCGAGCTTGGTTAAAGATGGTTAAACTCTAAAAATGGTTTATTGCGATTGGGTTGGTATCGACCGATGCTAATGTAGCATCGATCGACACTGACCGGTACTCAAAACCGGATCAATTGGATTGATCGGTTATCGCAGATTGGGTTTTGGTTAATCAGCATCGATCGACACTAAAGTAGTGTCGGTCGACACAAGATTCAATGGTTTAGGTTATGGAACCTGAAACCACAAGAACCAAACCAAGACAAATCATTTAATTAGAAGAATTAAAACATAATAAAACTTAACGTTTTAAAGGTTCCATTCCTCAACCAAATATCGAGTGATACTTGATGTCTTTCCAATCTTGTCAACTGTCAAGACCCATTTAATTATGTGATAGACTTGCAGTGCAAGATATCCACAATTTCATGAGTAAGACAGGAAGTAATCGTGTTGATGGGCTTGCAGTGCAAGGCATCAACAATTACATGACTGAAGAGATTGGTTTACTTGACTGGGCCATCAAAATCGTTTTGGGCTCAGAGACATCAGGTGGATTGGGCATGAGATGTCGATCCACAACCAAGAGTTATATTGGATATAACTAGCAAAGTTGTTGCTGACCTAGATAGCTAAAATTTGGGTGATAGCCAGTGGCTCACTCAAGTTTAGTGAAGAAAGGATCTTGGATCATTATATTCATCTGAGGAAACATTGTTTGAATATAATGCGAGTTTTCTTAATAGTTAAGACTTCTCATTTCTTGAACATCATAACTAAAACTCCCTTGTTTTTCCAGCTATGTCTAGCACAAACCATCGTAACAATTTCTCCCTGCGATCCGTCCTTGAGAAGGACAAGTTGAATGGATCCAACTTTCTTGAATGGTATCGGAACTTGAGAATTGTTCTCAAACAGGAGAAAAAGGACTATGTCCTTGAGAAAGTTCTCCCCAAGAAGTACCGAGCCAATGCCTGGCAGTCAGATAAGGATGCTTGGGATAAGCATTCTAATGATGCGGTGGATGTGAGTTGTCTCATGTTGGCTACCATGAACTCGGAATTGCAGAAGCAATATGAGTACGTGGAGTCGCCAATACAGATGATCACTGGCCTGAAAAGTATGTTTCAGGAGCAGGCACGAACTCAGAGATACCAGACGGTTAGATCTCTGATTGAGTGCAAGCTACCAAAGGGCGAACCAGTTAGTCCTCATGTCATTAAGATGATGGGTTATATTGATAACCTGGGGAAACTGGATTGTCCCATTAGCCAAGAGTTGGCTACTGACATCATTCTTCAGTCACTGCCGTCAAGCTATGATCAATTTGTTATGAACTATAACATGAACAACTTGACGAAGACGTTGACTGAATTGCATGGGATGCTTAAGACTGCTGAACCTAACATCAAGAAGGACACCCCAGATGTCCTTATGGTACAAAAGGGTAATAAGTTTAAGAAACTTGGTAAGAACAAAGGTGATGGCAAGACGAGCTCGATTGTGAATCCAAGCGAGTCTGGCCATGTTCCTAAGGTTAAAACCAGTCCTTCTGAAGATGTTAAGTACCGTTATTGTAATGGTTATAGGCATTTGAAAAGAAACTGCAATAAATTCTTGGAAGATTGTGAGAAGCTGAAGAAGACGTACGAGACTTCTTCTTCAGGTATTATGTTATAGAAGTAAATGTTACTTCTTATAATCCTACTTGTTGGGTATTGGATACCAGCTGTGGTACTCATATTTTGTGAAAATGTGCAGGGCCTGAGCAAAAGTAGGACTATGGAGAAAGGACAAGTGGACCTATGAGTGGGAATGGAGCAAGAGTTGCTGCATTAACCGTAGGAGTATTTCATTTGTTTTTCCTTTTATGGCATGTTCTGAACTTAAGACTGCTACTATGTAACTGCTATGAGCAGACAAATTATTTCTAATCCTTGTTTGGATATGGAAGGATATCAGTTCTCAAATCAAGAATAAGTGTTATTCATTTGATTACAGTGATATATTTTATAGTAGCAATCCATTAGAGAATGGAATTTATGTTCTAAACCAGAATGTGCCTAACTATAACATTAATACCAAGAGATTCAAGTCAAATGATACGAATCAAACTTCTTTCTAGCATTGTCGTTTTGGGCCAAATAAATGAGAAACAGATTCAGAAGCTCCATAATGATGGGCTTTTGGGCTCATTTGATTATGAATCATAATGAGTATAGTGAATCTTGTTTATTGGAAAACGACAAAGGCCCCTTTCAACAAAGGTAGTGTCGATCGATGCATGTATGCAACGATCGATACAGGTTGCGAACGAACGGATAAAATGAATGGGCCAGAGGATTATTGGGCTTTATACATACGGATGTACATGGCCCGATAAGCGCAAATGCTAGAGGAAATTTTCAGTGCTTCATTACCTTTACTGATATTTTCAGAAGGTACGGTTATGCCTTATTTATAAGGCATAAGTCAGAATCTTTGAAAAGTTCAAAGAGTTCCAAAATGAAGTACATAATCAATTTGGCAAAGGTATTAAACCTCTACGATGAGATCATGGAGGTGAATACTTAGGTCAAGAATTTAGTGATCATCTGAGAGATTGTGAAAGTGTTTCACAATTCACTCCTCCTGTATCGGACTTTATTAGATATGGTTCAATCAATGATGAGTCACTTAGATATTCCATTATCTTTCTAAGAATACGCTCTAAAAATGTCTGAGTTTACTTTAAATAGAGTTCCATCAAAAATCAGTTACAGAGATACCACATGAGATGTGGAATGTAAATGTTTCTGATTTATCCATCATGGAGATTTGGAGTTGCAAGACTTATATAAAACGTTTAATCTCTGATAAGCTCACACCCAAATCTGATAAGTGCTACTTCATTGGTTGTCCTAACAAAACCAAGGCATGTTACTTTTACAACCAGTTCGAGAACAAATTGTTTGTTGCTCGGAACTATGTTTTCTTGAGAAAGACCTTCTTTCCAAGAAGAACAGTGGGAGTAAAAGTACAACTCGAAGAAATTCGAAAATCACAGGAGACTGCTCAACCTGATGAGGTAGAGCAGCAGTTGGATCTACAAAGAGTTGTAGAACCTGCACCTGTGGTGCCTAGAGTTTAAAAGGGATCTGGTGAATGTATATTCGATATACATTTAAATGGCGAGTTTCTGAAGAAGTGTCGATCGACACAAAAGTTGCATCGATCGACACAGATCGCGAACCAAATGTTGATTTTGGTTTATGACTTAATTAACTACGGTTTAAATCTTGGTTAATTAGGTCGTGGTAAAAGTATACATATGAGATATGTGTGCGCAACTTTTACAGAAAACTGAAGCTCGCAGATCCGAAAGGATCCGTCACGAACCCGAGAAATATGGATTTCTCGTAACCAATGGCCGTGATCTACTGATCATTGAAAGTGACGGGCCTGCGAATTTTGAAGAAGCAATGATGGGACTTGACTCCGAAAGTGGCTGAAAGCCGTTGAATCCGAAATGGGATGGTTATTTTCAGATGTACAAAGCAAGGTTGGTGGCAAAAGGTTTCAAGTAAATTCATGGTATTGACTGTGAAGAAACCTAATCCCAGACACCGTGCTTATGTCCATTCGGATTCTCCTAGCAACCGCCACTCATAATGGTTATGAGATCTGGCAGATGGATGTGAAAACAGTTTTCCTTAATGGAATTCTGGAAAGGGATGTGTACATGACACAACCTGAAGTTTTCATTGATCCTAATGAAGCTAGGAAGATATGCAAGCTTCACCGATCCATTTATGGATTGAAGCAAGCATCTCGGAGTTGAAATCTTCGTTTTGATAAAGCAGTCAAAAGGTTTGACTCCGTCATTAATGAAGAGGAACCATATGTTTACAAAAGGACTAGTGGGAGCGCAGTTGCATTTCTGGTATTGTACGTTGATAACATACTACTTCTCGGAAATGAAGTTCCATTGTTTCAGTCTGTTAAGACTTGATTCAAAAGTTGTTTTTCGATAAAATTATAGGAGAAACCGTATACACTCTTGGAATAAGAATCTATAGAGATAGATTGGATAAGCTAATTGGATTGTGTCAAGATACTTATAGTGATAAGGCCTTGCACATGTCCAATATGCAGGATTCCAAGAAGGGCTTCGTGCAAATGACTCTTGGTATTACTCTTAGCAAGACGCAGTGTATTTCGACACACGCTTAGCAAGGGCGAATGAGGGGTCAGACTACTACTAAAGGCATTAGATGTCTTAAGATGTGATCTTAATTTTAGTGGGAGTCATTGTTATTAATTTTAGTTATGATATGATGTTCGTATAAACATAATTTGATTATGTTATTGAAATCTGACATCTGTATCATTTAATAAGAGTTATTAAATAATAGTCCCAAAGTAATTTATGACATTTTATAGGTCATCAAGTATGTGACTTGATCATGAAACCCTATAGATAATAAATGACATAAATTATGTTGGTCCCTGGTCGAGGTTGTTAAAGTGGGACATTAACAACCGCGTGAGACTAGTATGTGAGGTGACTGATGACTAAGTTTCATGGAGTCATTAATAAGAGTATTAAAGTCAATCACATAGATATGTGTTGGAGAACACATGATCGGACATGACCCACTAATGAGAACTCTACGGGATAGTTATATAAGTGTCATGAGAGTTTTCATTGCGACTATAGAGTATAGTCCTTAGACCTGAGTTCATCATGTTTTCTTATATGTGAATTGGTCCGCTTTAACCTTGTCAAACGTCAGCCGTAACTGGTGACTATAAAGGCATTGATTGGGCGTATCATGAAGCGTGTGAAGAGACAGGGATGGAACAAGATGGGATTTGTCCCTCCTATATAACAGGAGATAAATATCTCAGGGCCCATCGAAGATTTGATACTGAGAAATGTGTGGCCACACTCAAACGAGGTGATTGTCAGTCGTTTGTCTTGTCAGTATAAATCGGAGTTCGATGAACATGATCTTGGCTAAATAAGGGTGACACAGATCTTGCCTTATGCCAGATCGAGATATAGTGACGAAGGGATTATAGGAATAGATGATTCCAGTACAAGTGGGAGATTGTTGGGAATGTCCTGAAATCTATTGTACTTGCTCTAAGTGAAAGTCGTATTGTTGAGATAAGACAATCATATGACACTGGGAAGTCGTAATGCTTTGCTAGAAGCCACTTATGATCAGTGAGTTGAGAACTCATTGCTAGTGTTATATGATCCTACAGGGTCACACACCTAAGCAAACTGGACGTTAAAGACAAGGTTGATCATTAATGTAATGATCTAGTGAATGCATATTTGATATGCATTCGATATCAATATTCTGGGGCAGTGTCGATCGATGCAGATAGTGCACCGATCGATGCAACTCGCGGATTAATCAGATTAATTCGGTTTAATCGTTGGTTAATTCCGTTATGGTTTAAGTCGACATATATAAGATATATGGTCGACCTAAACTAATTTCTAACCTAATTTCAGCCACCAGAACTTGAATAGAAACCTCTGAAGAGATTGGATCTCTATAGGCACTAGCATCCCTGCGGTCCAGTTTGTGTGCGTGTGGATACCAGTAGAGGCGCAACATTTGAGGCGCTTCGTGATCTCGATTATCTGCTAATACTTCCGCTGCAAATCAACAGGTAAATCTGAGATCCCATAGATTCAATTATATGAACCTTAGATCCTAGGCTCGGAATTCAGACTAGGGTTGCTAATCCTGATTAGAACTGCTAGAAATTCCTTCAATATATGAACGGTGTTGTCATTTGGAGATCAAGTTCTTAAACCTTGGAGCTGCCTCAGTATTAAAAGACCGTAAGGTGTACTTGAGAAATCAAGTGAGAAGAAAGGCTGCTAACACAGGCATTAAGACGGCATCTATTCGCTTTAATTATGGATCTCTTTCACTACAGATGAGTAGGATACTAAAACCTAAAGGACAGGTAATGGCTGAGCAGATGAGAAAACCAGATTTTGCTTTGGGGACAGAATGTAATAAGAGTGTGGAAATGGAAACGGCTCAGAAGAGATTGGATGGTTTATGAAGAGATTGGATGGTTTATGGCTCCCTGAGGTTCGTAGTCCTCACACGAAACAATCTCTGCAACTGGTGGATGTAAACCTGGTACAAGAGAATCATCAAGCAAAGGAAATTTACCGACAAGAGAAAAGGATGGAGTTAAAGCTGAAGGAAGGTAGGGTGAAATTAGTTCCACAGCTAGATAAAGTAGAAGTGTGCTCAAGTGTTACCAAGGGAGACGGGGTTTGTATTCATGGAGTAGAGTAAACCTTGTGTTTAGCACTAGGAGTTTATGCTAGCCTTGTAACAAAAAGGTCGTATGATCCTGGAGGAGTAGTTTGGTGCGTTTGCAATCTTGGAGATAAGCTGAGGCGTTGGGCTGAACCAGTTACAATGTTACAAGGACGAGAGTCACTGCTGTGGAATTCAGAAATTCAAGGCCTGAGATACCTTATCAAGACACAACTACAAATGGTTGAGAACAATGAAGATTTCCTTGTTGATTTCCTGTCCCTCACTCAGGTTGCTCCATTCGATGCTGCAACTTGCTTTCTTGTTTCTGATATGGCTAATATTATATCATCACCGCCCGGAAACGAGGGAGATCCATCAGAAAACAAAGACATTCTTACCCAGTTCAAGAACGCTGCCTCTGCCATTGTTTATGATGAGAAGAACGCATTGTTGGGTGCTCTACAGTCACTGTTTGAAAGATCCAGGTACACCTTTGTGTTTCTCTGGACTCCAGCTTTGAGCTCAAATGATGAGGACATCCTGTTGGGAATGTCCTGAAATCTACCGTACTATCTCTAGAAAGTATGATAAGTGTCGAGATCAGACATAAGTCATAAATACTGGGTGATCATGATGACTTGCTAGAGTCCGCTCTTGATCTATAAGTTTAGGACTTATTACCAGTATTGTATGATCCCAAAGGGTCACACACCATAGCTAACGGGAAAGTTAAATGGAATTAATACGGTAAGATGCAAAGGCATTTACTGTATTTGTACAGAGAATTGGGCCAGACAAAATACAGGCTTTTGTCTGATTTGTGTCTTGGGCCCAAAATCCCAATAGGCCATTAGGATAATTCCTTGGGCCCATATAAGGGATGTGAGGCGCAGGAAGCCCTAATGCTTCTGGTCTGCGATTTTTGCCTCTCTTTTCTTCCTCTCTCTCTGTGATTTCCAGCTTGGTCTAGCAGCCTGATCCAATAGCTTGTAAGCGTGTGGATACCTGAGGAGGAGCCGGTAATCATCAGCTCTTGCAGATCTCGATATTCCATTGATTAATCCGCTGCAATCATAAGGTAATGATCCTGATTTGTTTATGATTCAACTGCAATCACCTAGATCCTAGATGATTATGTGCTAGGATGTAACCTGACAATTACACCATGAACACACATAATCCTTCAGTGGTATCAGAGCCTAGGTCGTTAGGTTTTTGCTTTTGGATCTTTATTGAATCGATTTTGATTTTGTTAAACAATCGATTTTGATTTTGTATAATCGATGTGTATGTTAAGGTCAAATTCATCGATTTTGTATAACTGATTTTGTATAATCGATAAAGGCATCACATGAACAATCGCTTTGACTTTGCTTCATTTTAAGAATCGATTAATGTCATGGTTGTCAAATCGTGTTTGTCTTTTGTCAAACACAATCGTTTGTTTCATGTCTTGTTAATCGCGTGATAGGTTTGATAATATGACAAAATCGGTTTTTGTCTTCATGTGATTGTCATCTTCGCTTGTTGTCTTTGGTGAAACCATGATCGTTTGTATTAATTAATTGGACAAAGTCATTCACTTATTGAATTAATTGGATCCGATCGTTATGTGGACCATGATCGTTTGTATTAATTAATTGGACAAAGTCAATCACTTATTGAATTAATTGAATCGATCGTTTGTATAAGTGATTGACTTTTTTGTCTTTAAGTGAAGAACATGATCGTTTTGTTAAATAAGCAATAAGCGATTGATTATGAATGATAATTGTGGTTTGTTTTTCCCAAACCCGTGACAATGAACCGATCAAACCGATTGTGGTTCATTGTCTGCTTTAGCCAAAACCGCAAGTTAGGTCAAAATTGGCTAAAACACAAGGTGTTTCTTCCTGATTTTGGACTTAACCGAACCGATCCAATTTAATTGGTGGTTCAAGCGGTTAACCCAAATCGCGGTTTGCTGGAAATTATTTAATACAACTAGTATTATTTAATTTCTGGTTAGACCGGATTTAAATCAAAATTGAATTTTAACCTAAACCGAAGGCTGGTCTAAGTTTGATTTGGTTGGACCAAATAATTTAGAGCTGGTCTGGTTTAGTGAATAACCAGTTGGATTTAGTAGTTAATTTGGTCTTGGACCAGAATTAATGAACCGACTCGGTTATGTCAAATTATTGGGCCAATTGGAATTCTGTGGTCTTGGGCCAAGAATTGGGCCTATAATTTGTGACCCAACCGAAAACTTTAATAAAATATTAAATTAGAAATTTCTATTTTTAGTATATTTCTAAATTTAGAAAGTTTCTAAAATAAGTAAGTTTCCCAAAATAGTAATCTTCTATTTTTGGAAAGAAAACCTAAAATCCTCAAAACCAATATCAAGCTTGGATGTCTTGCCCAATCTTGTCAGCTACTTAACGCTTATTCAATTACAGATATGGCTTACAGTGTGAGGTGTCTGTTTTTGCGTAAGTAAAGTAGTATATAGTCACTAATTTCATTGGGAGTCCCAGATTTTAGTGATTATTTGGCTGTAAGAGATTGGTTTCCTTGACTGGGCCATCGGGAGTCCCGGGCCTTGAGACATCTGGTGTATTGGGCCTTGGGCCCAATCCACAACCGAGAGTTATATGGATATAACTAGCTGTGTGCATGCTTACCAAGTAAAGCTAATTCCGGGTGACGGCCAGTGGCCCACTTTGGTTTTAGTTGAACATGGGTCTCGGAATCATTGCATTCTTATGAGGTTAAACAAAGAAATTTTGAATGCAATGCGAGTTTTCTTATAAGTTGTTAAGATTACTCTTTTATGAACTGAATAACTAAAACTCTATTTATCTCTAAATTTCAGTTATGACTAGCACAAACAATCAAAACACTTTCTCGATCCGGTCTGTCCTTGAAATGGACAAACTGAACGGATCAAATTTCTTGACTTGGTCGCGGAACCTGAAGCTAGTCCTCAGGCAGGAGAGAAAGGACTATATCCTTGAGAGTGCTCTCCCCGTGAGGATCGGGTCCAATGCCTCTCATGCAGTATATGATGCTTGGAATAAGCATTATAATGATGCGGTAGATGTGCGTGGTCTGATATTGGCTACCATGGACTCAGATTTGCTGAAGCAATATGAGAACATGGAGTCGCCAATAGAGATGATCAGCAGCCTGAAATTGAAATTTCAGGAGCAGGTAAGAGTGGAGAGATACCAGTTGGTTAAGTCTCTCACTAGCTGCAAGCTACCAAATGATCATCCAGTGAGTCCTCATGTCAGTAAAATGATGGGTTACATTGATAACCTGAGGAAACTGGATTATCCAGTTAGCCAAGAATTGGCAACTGAGATCATTCTGCAGTCACTGCCGTCAAGCTATGATAAGTTCAAAAGGAACTATTTCAAAAAAGGCTTAACGAAGACGCTGACTGAACTGCATGATATGCTCAAGACAGTTGAGCCAAACGTGAAGAGTACCCTGTATAATCTCGTAATGGAGAAGGGTAGGTTTACTAAACCTAATGCTGACAAGGGTGAAGACAAACTTGTCCAGATTTTGAATCATGGCAAGCGTGTGTCTTCTGAGCCCGAGTCAGATACCTCTTATGTTGGTAAGTGCTGCTACTGTAAAGAGACTGGGCATTGGAAGAGAGATTGCATTAAATTCATGGAAGATTATGAGGAGTTGAAGTTTATGTATGAGACTACTTCCTCAGGTATTCATGTTATTACTTCAAGTTCTACCTTATAGGTATTGGATACTGGTTGTGGCACTGATATTTGTTATAATATGCAGAGCCTAAGCAACAGTAGAACGTTGAAGGAAGGACAAGTGGAACTGCGTGTCTGGAAGGAGCTATGGATGCTACCTCAGCCGTAGGGTTTTCACTTGTAGATGCCTTTGAGGCTTGGTTTTGTATTAAGTAATTGCTACAATGTACCTGCTTTAAGCAGAGTTGTCTTTCATTTTCTTGTAAGAATTTGAATGTTTTTCATTTTGATAAAAGACAAGTTTTGTTCTTTTGATCTCAATGAAATATTAATTGTAGCACCCTATTCAATGAATGGGTTTTATATCTTAAACCAAAGAGTGCCTAAATGTAACATAAATACCAAATTGGTTTAAATCTGATGAATTAAACCTGATTTTTCTTGGCATAAATGTTTTGGTCACATAGAGTAAGTCGGATTCAGAAATCCCATAGTTATGGACTTTTGGACTCATTTGATCGGATATCTTATGAGACTTGAATTCTGCTTACTGGACCAAAAGACAAAGTGCCCATCTTAGCCGAGCTAGAGAAAAGCCCAAAGGCTTATTGGACCTTGAACATACTCATGTATGTGGCCCGATAAGCAGTAATGCCAGAGAAAATTTCCTGTACTTCATTATATTTACTGATTACTTCAGTGAGTATGACTGTGTTCATTTGATGAGACACGAGTCGGAATTATTTGAAATGGTCGAAAGAGTTCCAGAATGAGGTATAGAATCTGAGTGACAGAAGTATTGAGACTCTGGATTAGATCACGAGTGAGAATACTTAAGTCATTGATGGTGTGATCATCTGAATGAGTGTGAAGTCGTTTCACAGCTCATTTCTCCTAAAAACCTTGAGGTGTTTCTGTGAGAAAGAATCAGATCTTATTAGAAATGATTAAAGATGAGTCACACGAATCTTCCATGATATTCTTTAAGAATAACACTCTAGAAATATCTAAGTTTACGCTGAAATAGTTCCACCAATATCAGTTGAAAGACACCACATAAATGTGGACTGGAAATGATCCAAATTCGTCTTTACTGAGTATTTGTAGTTGAGCTACTTCGCTGGTTGTCCTAGGGAAACCAAGGCTTGTTACTTTTTACGTCCATTCCGAAAACGAAGTTAGGTTGTTCGGAATTCTGTTTTCTAAAAGGAAAGTTGCTTTCCAAGAAGAACAGTGGGAGTAAAAGTATAACTCGAAGAAATTCGAGAAATACAGGAGGCTGCTCAACCTGTTGAGGGAGAGCAGGGGATGGATTTACAGATTTCTGTAGAATCTACACCTGTAGAGCCTGAAATTCGCAGATCTGAATGAATCCGTCACTAATCCGAGAGTGATTTCTCGTGATTAGTTGCCATGATCTGATGATCATTGAAAGTGACGAACCTGCGAAATTCACAGAAGCGAAAGTGAGCCCGGACTCCGAAAAATTACACTGTGTGTAAGTTAGCTTCATCGATCCATTCATGGATGGAAGCAAACATATCGGAGTTGGAATCTTCGTTCTGTTGAAGTAGTCAAGGTTTTGACTTGAACAGGAACGAAGTGGAACTGTGCGTTTACTAATAGATAAGTGGGAGCGATGTTGCATTTCTCATAGTGTATGTCGATGACATACTAATTCTCGGAAATAACGTTCCAATGCTGCAGTCGGTAAAGGACTGGCTTGGGAGTTGGTTGTATGATTGATATGGGTAAAGTCAGGATTCTTATATTGACAAAGTCAGGATTCTTATATTGACAAAGTCCTACACGTTTTCAGCATTCCAAGAAGGGTTTTATGCCAATGTCACATGGCATTACGTTAAGCAAGAAACAGTGTCCTACGATAACTGCTGAGCTTGAATGCATGGATGAGATTCCATATGCGTCGACAATTGGATTTATCATGTATGCCATGACACGTACTTGTTTTGATGATTGCTTTAATGTTAAGCAAGACAAGTAAAGACCAGTCAAATCCAGCAAAGTATCACTGGATAGACGTAATGAATATCCTCAAGTATTTGGAAAATACTTAGGATAAGTTCTTGATTTACGGAGAAAGTGAGGTGCTACAAGTCGGTAGAGTCTGAAAGGCAAGTTACCAACAGACAAAGATAATTTCCGGTCACAGTCCGGTTATATCTTGTGTCTGTCTGGCGGTGCAAGGCACTGTTGCTGACTCCATGACTTAAGCTGAACATTTCGCAGCTTGAGTAGCGGCGAAAGAGGTTGTTTGGAAAGAAGAGTTCATCACTGAACTTGATGTGATTGCCAGCATAGATGAGGCTAGCTGCACATCAGAGGTCCAAACACCTTGAGGGTAGGTATATAACCTATTCCATGAGATAAATGACAGAGGTGTTAAGTAGATCAGCAAGTTTCAACGAATGAGAACATTGCTAATCTATTAACGAAGCCACTCCTTAGGCCTAAGCACGAGTCGCGGACTGTAGCTGTAGGATATGTGAAATTAAGATGTAGTCTTAATTTCAGTGGGAGTTTGTAAAGGGCTTTATTTAGTTGTTTTGAAAGGTTCATGTAAACATAATATTTTATGTTTATGAAATTTATGATTTCTGGATTATTTTAACTGTGATATAAATAATCGTTCCAACCGCAAATTTCAATTGTTTCTTCCGCTTATCAGCATAACTCTTCTGTCTATCTTGAGCTTCTTTCATCTTAATCTTCAACACCCTTATTCTTTCAGTTAATTTTCTCAACAAAGTCTCGGCCAAAGATGCTTCGTTCACCCACTTGTGTCCAACACAACGGTGTTCTGCATGGCCGTCCATAAATCGCTTCATAAGGCGACATTTAGATACTAGCTTGGTAGCTATTGTTGTAAGAGAATTTGGCCAGATGCAAGTTTTGATCCCAATTACCGCCCCAATCCATAACACAAGCTCGCAACAATTCTTCAGGTGTCCTGATCGTCCTCTCTGGCTGTCCATCTGTCTGAGGATGATAAGATGTACTCATATGGACTTTTGTCCCCATTGCCTTCTGCATTGCTTTCCAGAAGGTTGAACTAAACTTTGAATCATGGTCTGACACAATACTCTCCGGTACTTCATGCAATCTCTCGATTTGTTCCACATATAACTTGGCCAATACTGCCATATTATCCATCTTGTTGATTGCGAGGAAATGTGCTGACTTAGTCAGTCTGTCCACGATAATCCAAATTGCATCTTTGCCATTCCGCATTAGCAATCCAGTCACGAAATCCATCGTGATCTTGTCCCATTTCCACTCCGGAATTGGTAAGCTTTGCAACATTCCACTTGGAACTTGATGTTCAGCCTTAACCATCTGACAGATAGGGCATCTAACAACCCACTTAGCAACATCACGCTTCATTCCAACCCAATGATAATACCGCTTCAAATCATGATACATCTTAGTTGTTGGATGTATCGAGAATTTTGGCTGATGTGCTTCCTTAAGGATTTCATCCCGCAACTCTTGATCCTTTGGAACACTGAAGGAATTTCTAGCAGTTCTAATCAGGATTAGCAACCCTAGTCTTAATTTCGAGCCTAGGATCTAAGGTTCATATAATTGAATCTATGGGATCTCAGATTTACCTGGTGATTAGCAGCGGAAGTATTAGCAGATAATCGAGATCACGAAGCACCTCAAACGCTGTGCCTCTACTGGTATCCACACGCACACAAACTGGACCGGAGGGATGCTAGTGCCTGTAAGAGATCTAATCTCTAGAGAGGTTTCTATCTCGTTCTGGTGGCTGTAAATTAGGTTAGAAACAAGTTTAGGTCGACCATATATCTTATATATGTCGGCTTAAACCACAACGGAATTAACCAACGATTAAACCGTATTAATCTGGTTAATCCGCGAGTTGCTTCGATCGATGCACTGACTGCAACGATCGACACTGCCCCAAAATATTGATATCGAATGCATATAAAATATGCATTCACTGGATCATTACATTAATGATCAACCTCGTCTTTAACGCCCATTTTGCTTAGGTGTGTGACCCTGTAGGATCATATAACACTAGCAATGAGTTCTCAACTCATTGATCATAAGTGGCTTCTAGCAAAGCGTTATGACTACCTAGTGTTATGTGATTGTCTCATCTCGACAATACGACTTTCACTTAGAGCAAGTACAATAGATTTCAGGACATTCCCAACAATCTCCCACTTGTACTGGAATCATCTATTCCTTTAATCCCTTTGTAGCTATATCTCAATCTAGCATAAGGCAAGAACTGTGTCATCCTTATTAAGCCAGATCACGTTTTTCGAATCCCGATTTGTACTGATAAAACAAACGACTGACTATCACCTCGTTTGAGCGCGGCCACGCATTTCCAGTATCAAATCTTCGATAGGCCCTGAGATATTTAACTCCTGTTATATAGAAGGTACAAATCCCATCTTGTTCCATCCATGTCTCTTTTATATCTCATGACACGCCTAATCAGTGTCTTTATGATCACCAGTTACGGCTGACGTTTGACAAAGTCAAGACGAACCAATCCATATAAGAGCGGACATGATGAAATCAGGTCTAAGGACTACTCTCTTTAGTCGTAATGAGAAACTCTTATGACACTCATATAACATCTTGTAGAGTTCTCATTAACGGGTCAAGTCCGATCATGTGTTCTCTAACACATATCTATGTGATTGACTTTAATACACTTATTAAATGACTCCATGAAACATAGTCATCAGTCACCTCACATACTAGTCTCACGTGGTTGTTAGTGTCCCATTTTAACAACCTCGACTAGGGACCATTTATAATTTATGTCATTTGTTTCTTATAGGGTTTCATGATCAAGTCACATACTTGATAACCTATAAAATGTCATAAATTACTTTGGGACAATTATTTAATAACACAATTAAATAATGCTGAAACAATTTCATTAAAATAACATAACCAAATTATGTTTTACGAACATCAAGTCATAACTAAAAAACTAAATATAACTCCCACTGAAAACAAGATCATATCTTAAGAAATCTAAAGCCTACAGCAGCAGTGTGAAACTCATGCTTAGGCCTTGGGAGGGGCTTGGTCAGTGGATCAGCTACATTCTCATCCGTCGGGACTCTGCTGATCTTCACATCTCCTCTATTCACAATATCACGGATAAGGTGATATCTCCTTTCTATGTGTTTGGATTTCTGGTGTGATCTAGGTTCCTTTGCTTGCGCAATGGCTCCATTGTTGTCACAATACAAAGCCACCGGCTCAGAAATGCTAGGAATCACACCAAGTTCAGTAATGAACTTCTTGATCCAAACAGCCTCCTTTGCCGCTTCAGAAGCAGCGAGGTACTCAGCTTCAGTTGTGGAATCTGCTACAGTGTCCTGCTTGGAACTCTTCCAGCTGACTGCACCGCCATTCAGGCAGAAGATGTAACCAGATTGCGATCGGAAATCATCTTTGTCTGTCTGAAAACTTGCGTCTGTGTAACCACTTACTACCAGCTCATCACTTCCTCCATACACCAAGAATTTATCCTTAGTATTTCTCAAATACTTCAGAATATTCTTGACTGTTGTCCAGTGACTTTCACCTGGATCCGATTGGTATCTACTCGTCATGCTTAAAGCACAGGCAACATCTGGACGAGTACAGAGCATGGCATACATGATGGATCCCAACGCCGAGGCATAGGGAATCCGACTCATGCGATCTCGCTCAGCAGGTGTCTCATGACACTGCTTCTTGCTGAGACTTATGCCATAAGACATTGGTATGAAGCCCTTCTTGGAATCTTGCATTCTGAACCTGTGTAAGACTTTATCGATATAAGTGTCTTGACACAGTCCAATTAACTTGTTCAATCTATCTCTATAGATTCTTATTCCAAGAATATACGCGGCTTCTCCCATGTCTTTCATTGAAAAACAACTTCCGAGCCAAGTCTTAACAGACTGTAACAACGGAATGTCATTTCCGAGAAGAAGTATGTCATCTACATACAACACGAGAAATGCAACTGCGCTCCCACTAGTCTTCTTGTAAACACATGGTTCTTCTTCGCTTCTGATGAACTCAAACTTTTTGACTGCTTCATCAAAACGAAGATTCCAACTCCGAGATGCTTGCTTCAATCCATAAATGGATCGATGAAGTTTGCATACTTTCCTAGCTGCATTTGGATCGATGAAACCTTCGGGTTGTGTCATGTACACATCCTCTTCTAGAATTCCATTAAGGAAAGCTGTTTTCACGTCCATCTGCCAGATCTCATAATCATAATGAGCAGCTGTTGCTAGGAGAATCCGAATGGATTTAAGCATGGCGACAGGTGAATAGGTTTCTTCATAGTCAATACCATGAATTTGTTTGAAACCTTTTGCCACTAGCCTTGCTTTATATATCTGAATATTTCCATCCACATCAATTTTCTTCTTGAAAATCCATTTACACTCAATGGGTCTTGCACCATCGGGTAAATCAACCAAAGTCCATACTTGGTTCTGTGACATGGATCCCATTTCGGATTCAGCGGCTTTCAGCCACTTTTCGGAGTCAGGGCTCATCATCGCTTCTTCAAAATTCGATGGCTCGTCACTGTCAATGATCAACAAATCATGACAATTGGTTACGAGAAATCCATATCTCTCGGGTTCGTGACGGATCCTTTCGGATCGGCGAATTTCAGGCTCCACAGGCGCCGTCTCTACAACTCTTTGTAGATCCAACTGTTGCTCTTCCTCTACGGGTTGAGCAATTTCCTGCGGTTCTCGAACTTCTTCGAGTTGTACTTTACTCCCACTGTTTCTCTTGGAAAGAAATTCTCTCTCAAGAAAGACGCAGTTCCGAGCAACAAACACTTTGTTCTCGGATTGGTTGTAAAAGTAGTATGCCTTGGTTTCCTTAGGATAACCAACGAAGTAGCATTTATCAGATTTGGGCTCGAGCTTATCTGTAATTAATCTCTTAACATAAGCTTCACAACCCCAAATCTTCAGGAAAGACACATTCGGAACATTTCCAGTCCACATCTCATGTGGTGTCTTTGCAAATGATTTTGACGGAACCCTATTAAGTGTAAACGCAGACGTTTCTAGAGCGTATCCCCAAAAGGATAATGGAAGAGTTGAGAGACTCATCATTGATCGAACCATATCTAATAAAGTCCGATTCCTCCTCTCAGACACGCCATTCCATTGTGGTGTTCCAGGAGGAGTGAGTTGTGAAACAATTCCACAATCTCTCAAATGATCACTGAATTCTTGGCTTAAGTATTCTCCTCCACGATCTGATCGAAGGGCCTTAATACTTTTTTCAAGTTGATTATGTACTTCATTTTGGAACTCTTTGAACTTTTCAAAAGATTCCGACTTGTGTCTCATTAAATAGACATAGCCATACCTGCTGAAATCATCAGTGAAGGTAATGAAGTATCGAAAATTTCCTCTGGCACTTGTGCTCATTGGGCCGCATACATCTGTATGTATAAGGCCCAATAGGTCACTGGCCCTTTCATTTTGTTTGTTGAAAGGGGCCTTTGCCATTTTGCCTAGTAAACAAGATTCACATTTCTCACATGATTCATAATCAAATGAGCCCAAAAGCCCATCACTATGGAGCTTTTGAATCCGTTTCTCGTTTATGTGGCCCAAACGACAATGCCAAAGAAAAGTCTGATTCGTGTCATTTGATTTGAATCTCTTGGTGTTAATGTTATAGATTGGTGTGCTTTGGTTTAAAACATAAAGCCCATTCTCTAATGGGCTGCTACCATAAAATATATCATTGTAATCAAAAGAACAACATTTATTCTTAATTGAAAACTGATATCCTTCCATATCCAAAACAGGAATAGAAATAATATTTCTGCTTATCGCAGGTACATAGTAGCAATTATTAAGTTTTAACACCAAACCAGAAGGTAAAGACAAGTTATATGTTCCTACGGTTAATGCCGCAACTCTTGCCCCATTCCCCACGCGTAGGTCCACTTGTCCCTTTTCCAACGTCCTACTGTTGCTTAGGCCCTGCATATTTGTACAAATATGAGCACCACAGCCGGTATCCAATACCCAAGAAGTAGAACCAGAAGTAGTAACATTTATTTCTATAACATAAATACCTGAAGATGAAGTCTCGAAAGTCTTCTTCTTCTTCTTCTTCTCTTCCAAGAATTTGTTGCAATTTCTCTTCCAATGCCCAGGCTCTTTACAGTAATGGCACTTATCAGTCTCAGATGGGCCCGTCTTGGGCTTCGGGGCTGGCGCAGGCGTGTCCTGGTTCTCAACCTGGACTGCCTTGCCCTTTCCCTTGCCTTTGCCAAGTTTCTTAAACTTCTTACCCCTTTGTACCATAAGTACATTAGGGGTGCCCTTCTTGATATTAGGCTTAGCTGTCTTGAGCATGCCATGCAGTTCAGTCAACGTCTTCTTCAAGTTGTTCATGTTATAGTTCATAACAAACTGATCATAACTTGACGGCAGTGACTGCAGAATGATGTCAGTAGCCAACTCTTGGCTAATGGGACAATCCAGTCTCCCCGGGTTATCAATATAACCCATCATCTTAATGACATGAGGACTGACTGGACTGTCCTTTGGTAGCTTGCATTCAATGAGAGATTTAACCGTCTGGTATCTCTCAGTTCGTGCTTGCTCCTGAAACATGCTTTTCAGGCTAGTAATCATCTCCACGGGCGACTCCACGTTCTCGTATTGCTTCTGCAAATCCGAGTTCATGGTAGCCAACATGAGACAATTCACATCGACCACATCATTGGAATGCTTATCCCAAGCACTCCTTTCTGCATGTGCAGCATTGGCTCTCGGTTTTTCAGGGAGAACAGTTTCCAGGACATAGTCCCTTTTCTCCTGCTTGAGAACAATTCTCAAGTTCCGATACCATTCGAGAAAATTCGATCCATTTAACTTGTCCTTTTCAAGGACGGATCGCAGGGAGAAAGAGTTATTATGAGTGTTAGTCATATCTGAGAACAAAGAAAAGAAAAGGTTTAGTTATGATGTTAAAGAAATGAGAAATCTTAACTTTTAAGAAAACTCGCATTATATTCAAACAATGTTTCCTCAGATGAATATAATGATCGAAGACCCATACTTCACTAAACTTAAGTGAGCCACTGGCTATCACCCAAATTTAGCTATCTAGGTAAGCAACAACTTTGCTAGTTATATCCAATATAACTCTTGGTTGTGGATCGACATCTCATGTCCAATCCACCTGATGTCTCTAGGCCCAAAACGATTTTGATAGCCCAGTCAAGTAAACCAATCTCTTCAGTCATGTAATTGTTGATGCCTTGCACTGCAAGCCCATCAACACAATCACTTCCTGCCTTACTCATGTAATTGTTGATACCTTGCACTGCAAGCCTATCATACAATTAAATGAGTCTTGACAGTTGACAAGATTGGAAAGACATCAAGGATTACTTGATATTTGGTTGAGGAACGAAACCATTTAAAACGTTCAGTTTTATTATGTTTTAATTCTTTTAATTAATTGATTCATCTTGTTTTGGTTCTGTGATTTCAGATTCCATAACCTAAATCATCAAATCTGATGTCGACCGACACTACTATAGTGTCGATCGATGCAGAATAACCAAAAGCAATTTGTGATAACCGATCAATCCAATTGATCCGGTTTTGAATACCGGTCAGCGTCGATCGATGCTACATTAGCATCGATCGATGCCAACCTAATCAAATTAATCGCAATTAAACCATTCACAGAGTTCAACCATTATTAACCAAGCTCGATAACCGGTCCAATCCAATTGAACCGATTCATCAATCTCGCGAGGTTTGTGTCGATCGATGCAACATTTGTGTCGATCGACACTAGGCGAAAACTGAGTTTTATTCGGGTTTTCGCCCTGTGTCGATCGATGCCGGATTGGCAACGATCGACACCATGCGAAAAACTCTAAATTTTATTCGGGCTTTCGCCCTGTGTCGATCGATGCCGGATTGGCATCGATCGACACCATGCGAAAAAACCCTAAAACGTTTTCGAACAGAACCCTAAACTAGGTTTTCATGAAAACGAATTTTAGCAAGTTTGTATCAACCATACACAGATTCAGATTCAACTAATCTAATCAACATGCTACAGATTCAATGGAAACCTGGCTCTGATACCACTGAAGGAATTTCTAGCAGTTCTAATCAGGATTAGCAACCCTAGTCATAATTCCGAGCCTAGGATCTAAGGTTCATATAATTGAATCTATGGGATCTCAGATTTACCTGGTGATTAGCAGCGGAAGTATTAGCAGATAATCGAGATCACGAAGCACCTCAAATGCTGTGCCTCTACTGGTATCCACACGCACACAAACTGGACCGGAGGGATGCTAGTGCCTGTAAGAGATCTAATCTCTAGAGAGGTTTCTATCTCGTTCTGGTGGCTGTAAATTAGGTTAGAAACAAGTTTAGGTCGACCATATATCTTATATATGTCGGCTTAAACCACAACGGAATTAACTAACGATTAAACCGTATTAATCTGGTTAATCCGCGAGTTGCATCGATCGATTCACTAACTGCAACGATCGACACTGCCCCAGAATATTGATATCGAATGCATATCAAATATGCATTCACTGGATCATTACATTAATGATCAACCTCGTCTTTAACGCCCAGTTTGCTTAGGTGTGTAACCCTGTAGGATCATATAACACGAGTTCTCAACTCATTGATCATAAGTGGCTTCTAGCAAAGCGTTATGACTACCTAGTGTTATGTGATTGTCTCATCTCGACAATACGACTTTCACTTAGAGCAAGTACAATAGATTTCAGGACATTCCCAACAAACACAAACTCGGCTGTTAACCAAAATCGTCCCATTGTTTGATGTCTAATACTCAGTCTTTTCTTTTCTTGCCTCATCGATCAAATCTTGATCCTTCTCTTGAGTTAACTGCACTCTGGTCAGCAAATCCGCTTGATCTGCTGTACTTAGACCCAACGGTTCCACTTCGTTAGTCAAGGCAGTAAGACGCAATGTACTGATCATACTGACTAATCCGTCCATGTCTTTCTCTGAATCTTAAGCCACTCGCTTCCTGCTTAAAGCATCAGCCACTGTGTTTGCCTTTCCCGGATGATAGGCAATATCCAAGTCATAATCGGCCATTGTCTCCATCCATCTTCTCTGTCTCAAGTTCACTTCCGGCTGTGTGAAGATGTACTTCAAACTCTTATGATCCGTGAAGACTTGGACCTTTTCACCATAGAAATAAGACCTCCAAATCTTAAGGGGAAAAACAACTGTGGCCATCTCTAGGTCATAAGTCGGATAGTTTCCTTCATGCTTCCTTACCTGTCTTGATGCATAGGCGATCACCTTGCCTTGCTGCATCAGGACACATCCAAGCCCAACTCTTGATGCATTAGTATAAACCACATAAGGCTCACCGTCCATAGGCAAAGCCAATACTGGAGTACTCATCAGCATATCCTTTAGCTTAGAGAAACTCGCTTCACAGTCCGATGACCACACAAACTGAACATCTTTTCCTATCAGTCGTGTCATTGGCTGAGCCATACTCGCAAAACCCTTAAAAACCGTCGATAGTAGCCAGCTAATCCCAGAAAACTCCTTATCTCTGTCGGATTTCTTGGTCTACGCCAATCTGCTATTGCCTTGAGCTTTTTTGAGTCAACAGGCACTCCCTTGTCTGAGACAACATGACCCAAGAATCCGATCTCCCTTTGCCAAAAGCTGCACTTACTGAGCTTAGCAAACAACTTATGTCACTGCAGTCTGTTCATAACCATCCTCAAATGAGCATTGTGCTCTTCCTTATCCTTGGAGTAAACCAAGATATCATCTATGAATATGATCATGTATTCATCCAGGCAATCTCTGAATACGTTGTTCCTTAGCTTCATAAAAGCCGCTGGTGCATTAGTCAATCCGAAGGGAATAACCACAAACTCATAATGTATATACCTCGTCCTGAAGGCTGTCTTCGGAACGTCCTGCTCACCTACCGGAATCTGATGATAACCCTGAGCCAGATCGATTTTCGAAAACCAAGTAGCACCTCGGAGTTGATCAAACAACTCGTCTATCCTTGGAAGAGGGTACTTTTTCTTCATTGTTACTCTGTTCAACCCACGGTAATCGATGCAAAGTCTGAAACTTTCATCTTTCTTCTTGACAAACAAAACCGGTGCGCCCCAAGGTCAACTGCTTGGTCGCACAAACCCTTTCTCCATCATTTCACTTAGCTGTTTCTTATCTCGGCCATCTCTGCCAGAGCCATCCGATAAGGTGATTTAGAGATTGGAGCCGTCCCTCTCAAGCTCGATCGTGAATGGATCAGAACGAGTATGTGGTAATCTCGTCAGTGACTAGAAAACATCCTCAAATTTATTTACCACCAGAATCGCACTTAATTCAGCATTCGGCCCAGTTTCCACCGTAGTGATTGCGGCCAGATATGCTTCACATCCCTTCTGTAAAATCTGTTCTGCTTGAATTGCCGAAACAATCAAACTTCCATCAGCCGGTCTAACTCCCTGATACTCCAGCTTCCCATGGTCAGTTTCAAACTTAACTCGACCGCAATGTGTTTCCCAAGCCAATCAATTCCAAGGATCACATCGTAAGACTTCACCTGACAAATCATCAAATCGGCTGGCATGTTCACTTCACCGATCATCACAGAGATGTTTTGGACTTTCCCCATTGTGAACATAACCTGCCCCATCATTTTCTTTCTGAAACTCACCGAGTCCAATCATGTCTGGATGCACAAAGCAATGTGATGCACCGGAATCAAACAGAACATGGGTCGCCACACCACCCATGACTAAGGACCCTACACATTCATCATCCTGAATGCTAAGAAACCTAGACTAAACACGCAACAAGCAAAGCAAATCACACAGAAATACTAAGGTAAGTAATAAGACTTACCATTGATCGGAAGAGAGGTGGAAGGATCCTGAGACTCATCTGCGATTGTGTACACACGTGGCATGATGGCTTGCCTCTTCGCGTTCGGCTGCTGTCCATCACTTGGACATTTCCCAATCTGCTTAGCCAACTTAGGTTAATCATTCTTGAAATGTCCATCTTCACCACCGTTGTAGCACAACTGCTCTTTTATACCCTTAACTTCATCCTTCGGCCTTGTATCCTCTTCTGGGCAGTCACGCACCTTATGCTCCATACTTCCGCATCGGTGACATGCTCCTGAAGCTTTCCTGCTTGATCCCACATGCATCTTCTTGCAAGTCGGACACACACTGCGTCCATCAGATGACTTCCCAGAAGGGTTGTTCTTCCCGAACTTCTTATTCTTCCCAGCATCATTCCCAATTCCTAGCACCTTTGCTTTCTCGTTCAATCCCTCTTCCTGTTCCAGAACTTTTTCCACCAGCTCGGCAACATAATCATAATTGCGGATCCTGCAACGAGTGTTCAGATCAACACGCAATTGATAGGTCAAGGTTTATCCCTATTCTAACTGCAAGTGCACAGTGATGCAGATATAGTAGTTAGGGTATCGAATCCACAAGGACTCTGGTCACACGATAGATTATAGGTAATTCGGATTTAAGCTAGGCGAAGAAAATTTGTAAAGCAGTAAATAAAATAGAAAGCAAGTAAACAGATCGAGCGAGACGGATGTAAGCAATCAAACGAAGGCGTCAGGTTTCGGGAGTTCTCAGGATATCAGGAAATCAGATAACAACAAATCAGATTCAATCTATAGCGTTCTTGAACTAGAATCACGAAGGTAAAACTAACCAGCTGTCGCTGCGATAATTATCTATGTCTAACAACCTAGCAGACCAACTTCCGTTGCAAATCCTAGAGTTCTAAACATGCATTAATTCCAAGTTCGTTCGTTCACAATTTCTCTAAATCAAATTCCTTTGCGAATATATAAATTGCTCACCTAATCAGATCTAGTTAAATAAACCAACTGTCGTTGTGTAAATCAACCTAAAATCAATAATCTGAATGGCCAGTTCAGATCAAGCATTAAGAACATATTAGATGAAGAACTAGATGATAAATCTTAATCAATTAATCTAACATTCCTTCGAATCCCTAACCTAACAAGAGATCTACTCAGACATAGCAATCATAACAGAAAACATAGTCAAAAATAGATATCATAAAATAATATGAGAAATAAGAACAGGGGTTCGAAATCATGTCTCTTTCGAGAACAAAACCAGCCCCTCAAACTCTCTCTGAAAATAAAACTTAGCTATCAAAGCATAGCCTAACAAGTGGCTGTAAAACCTAATTATAAAGCTAAATCACGTTTTGGGGCTTCTTTGTAAATATCAGGAACTTCTGGGCTTTAGTGCAATAATCCACATTCTTCATTACGCTCGCGAGAATGCATGGTCACGCTATGCAACGATCAATGCCAATGGTGTGTCGATCGTTGCAAGTGTCAAATATGGGCAGTGACTTCTTTCTCTCGGCCAAACACTCCAAAATGCTCCAAAATCTCCAATTCAGCTCCAAAAGTACTTAGACCTGTTAAATATTGATCATGATTATTGAGAGGTGTTGGAATGGAGACAACATAGTGCACTATATTGAACTCGAGATCACATAGTGCACTATATTGACTTGGAGATCACATAGTGCACTATGTCCATAAGGTGTACAGAACAAGACAAAGACTTCTTTTGTGTTTTGTCTTTAAGCTTCTTTAGGTTAAGCATTGTGGTCTTATGTATCCCATATAAAATCTTGTAACCGGGACATAATGAAGGCAAGGGTTTTGAGTCTCTTATTCTCTCTCTATTTACTCTCGCAGCCACTCTTCTAAAAGCTCAAGAACCCTAGTCTCTTATCAAGTTTAATCTCTAAAACTATCATGGTATCAGAGCTAAGATCTCTATTCTCTTGATTCTTTCTTTGTTTCACCATTCTCTCACTCTTAAAATCATCAATCTTCAGTTCATCACTCTCTGTTCGAAATCTCTCTGTCCTAAATCTTTCACGGTTCCTTATAAATCTCTCACGGTTCTTCACCTGTTCATCACTCTTACTCTCTGTCCTAAACCCTAAGTCCTGCACCAAGCCTCAGTCTCTCGGTCCTTCTCATTTTCTCAGTCTTAAAACCCTAGAAGCTGGTTACTCATCTCTGTCCTTCAAGCTTTCATCTACTCTCTTCAGTCTCTCACCATGGAAGACTCAGTTGACATCAGCTCAAGCTTGAGGCCTACTGTCATCCCTGTGGTGCTCAAAGGTATCAACTACAGGACATGACAAAGGACCATCAAGACTGCCATTTGTGGAAGAGGATTGTGGGATCACATCTTGGAGGATAAAACACCAACTTAAGAAGATGTAACCAAGAAGAAGGATGAGGAAACCAAGAAGGCAGAGACTAAATGGTTTCAAGAAGATTAGCTGGTGCTTGGCTTTCTCCAAAACTCCCTTGACCCATCCATCCTTGAAGCTTATTCTCATTGTGAGACAGCCAAGTCACTGTGGGACACTCTTAAGAAGATTTATGGAGATGTCTCTAATCTGAGCAGGGTGTATGAAGTGAAGAAAGCCATAAGTGAGCTGAAGCAAGAAGACCATGACTTTACTAAGTATCTTGGGAAGTTCTCTTCAGCATGGTCTGAACTTGAGATGCTAAGGCCAAGTACTATGAACCCTAAGGTTCTCATTGAGAGAAAGGAGCAAGACAAGATCTTTGGCCTTCTACTCAACTTGAATCCGGTTTACAATGATGCCATAATGAAGATCCTAAGGGAGACTACACTTCCTGATTTTGAAGAGGTGTGTTCAAGGATCCAAAAGGAGGAAGGAAACATTGGTTTGTTTGGAGGAAAAGGGGAGTTGGTGACTGCCAACAAAGCCGGTTTCAAACCTGAGGAGAAGAAGGCTGCAGCTTGTGATCGTTGCAAGAGGAAAGGCCACTCCAAGGATAAGTGCTGGATTCTTCATCCTCACCTCAAACCAGCCAAGTTCAAGGACTCAAGAGCAAATGCAAACCTCTCCCAAGAAGCTGTGAATGAGCCGGCCTCTACTTCAGCACAAGGAGGGGAGCTTGCACTCTACACCAACACTGAGTATGTTAGGAAGAGTGACCTTGTGGACCTCATCAAGGCTTATGCCTCTAAACTCTCTGGTATCTCTTTATTTTCTCATAAATTGCTTGCTAAAACTGATCATAAGTTGGTAGTAGATTAAGGAGCTTCTCACCACATGATTAGTAATGCTAAATTGTTAAAGGATATTAAACCTGCCCTAGGAAGAGTAACTATAGCTGATGGTCAAGGGATTCCTTTAATAGGTACAGGAAAGTTAAGATTGTTTAACAAGGAAAGTGATGCTTTCTATGTTCCTAAGTTTAAATCTAACTTGCTGTCGGTTAAAAGGATCACTAAAGACTTGAATTGCAATGTTATCTTCGGGCCTAATGAAGTTTGTTTTCAGGATATTAAGAATGGAAAGGTTATTGGAAGAGGTAGTACACAAGATGAGCTTTACCTCCTTGAAGACACTTCTCCAAGCAACCTGGATACCTTAGCTTTTAAATCCTGTTTTTCTTTCAATCAAAATGTCCTATGGCATGCTAGACTAGGACATCCTCATGCTCGTGCTTTGAACTTAATGTTGCCTAATGTTAGCTTTGATCATTCAACTTGTGAAGCGTGTATTCTTGGCAAACATTGTAGAACTATCTTTCCTAAATCAACTACTATCTATGAACATTGCTTTGATCTTGTGCACTTTGATGTTTGGACTTCACCTTGTCTTTCTAGAGATAGGAACAAGTATTTTTTGACCTTCATAGATGAAAAATCAAAATATACTTGGGTAACATTGCTTCCATCTAAAGATAGGGTGTTTGATGCATTTCTAAACTTTCAAAACTATGTTACTAATCAGTTTAATGCCAAGATTAAAGTGTTTAGATCAGATAATGGAGGAGAGTACACAAGCCAAAGATTCAAATCTCACTTGAACAAGTATGGGATCCTACATCAAACAAGCTGCCCACATACTCCTCAACAAAATGGTGTGGCTGAAAGGAAGAATAGACATCTAATGGAGGTTGCTAGGTCTATGATGTTCCACACCAATGTGCCTAAGAGGTTTTGGGGAGACGCAGTGTTGGCAGCATGCTATCTTATCAACAAGATCCCAACTAGAGTCCTCCAAGACATTTCGCCATATGAGGTATTGAACAAAACCAAACCATTTATTGAACACTTACGTGTGTTTGGTTGTGTTTGTTTTGTATATATCTCAGGAGATCAAAGAAATAAGCTAGATGCTAAAAGCACAAGGTGTATGTTCCTTGGATACTCCACAACTCAGAAGGGCTACAAGTGTTTTGATCCAAGCAACAACAGGACCTATGTTTCAAGGGATGTTAAGTTCATTGAGGGACAGAGATACTATGAGCATAGGGATTGGGAAGGTTTGAAGGATCTCTCAAGATCACCTTCTGATTTGGCCACAAGTTTGAAGTACTTGTTGGATCACTTGGGAAATGATACCCCACAGCCAGAAAAGCCTGAAACAACTACCCTAGAAGCTCAACAAGAGGAAACTGAACCAGCAACACACACACATGAACCGGCTCAAGCTCAAGAAGACAATCTACCTCAAGATCAGAACCAAGTGGACTTGGATATGAATGAGGATGAGATGGTTTATCAAGAGGCAGTGGGTAATGAGGAGGTGGTTGATCAACAGGTTCAGCAACTCAGGAGAAGCACAAGGGAAAAGAAAGATCCATCTGAATGGATGAAGACAAGAGTCTACTACAACAACCAAGCAGTAGCTCATCCTAGTCAGTCTACTTGTTCTATTGACTTGCTACCATCTAGTCACAAGGCCTTTCTTGGAAAGATTGAGCTAAATCAGGTTCCTAAGACTTATGAAGAGGCTGAGGGTATCAAGGTTTGGATGGATGCAGTTAAGGATGAGAAAGAAGCTATGGAGAGGAACCACACTTGAATTGTGGAGAAGTTGCCAAAAAGGAAGAAGACTGCTAGCTCAAAATGGGTCTTCACAATCAAGTATAAAAGAAATGGAGACATAGAGAGGTACAAGGCAAGGCTAGTAGCAAGGGGATTCACTCAAACCTATGGAGAAGACTATACAGATACCTTTGCACCAGTGGCCAAACTTCATACAGTGAGAGTCACATTGAGCTTAGCCAAAAACCTCTCATGGAATCTATGGCAAATGGATGTGAAGAACGCTTTTCTAGAAGGTGAACTTGAGGAGGAGGTGTACATGACTCCACCACCAGGATTGAAACACTTATGTAAGGATGGTGAGGTATTGAGGCTGAGAAGGGCGATTTATGGCTTGAAGCAATCACCAAGAGCTTGGTACCATAAGCTCAGTAATACACTCATGGACCATGGCTTCAAGAAGTCTCAATCTGATCATACATTGTTCACACTTCAAAGCGCTCTAGGAGTGGTGGTAGTTCTGATCTATGTGGATGATTTGATTATCACCGGAAGTGATAATGATGGGATTCAATCCACAAAGGCTTTCCTCAAGAGTTCCTTTGATATCAAAGACCTTGGTGAGTTGAAGTACTTCTTGGGCATTGAAGTATGCAGATTCAATGATGGATTGTTTCTGTCCCAAAGGAAGTATGTTAAAGACTTGTTGACAGAAACAAGTATGCAAGATTGCAAGATTGCAAGGACTCCTCTTGAAGATGGCTACCAAGTCAATAGAAAGGGGGAGAAATCAGATGAAGTCAAGTTCAAGGATGTCTCATTATATAGGAGGCTGGTTGGGAAGCTTATCTACCTCACTCTCACAAGACCAGATTTATGCTTTGCTGTGAATCAAGTTAGCCAACATATGCAATCACCCACAGTGTATCATTGGAGTTTGATTGAGAGGATCCTCAGATATCTCAAAGAATCAACTGGACAAGGCATTTGGATGGGTAAAAATGAGAGCACAGAGATTGTTGGCTATTGTGATGCAGATTGGGCTGGTGATAAGAGTCATAGGAGATCAACAACCGGCTATTGCACCTTCATTGGAGGCAACTTGGTGACTTGGAAGACAAAGAAGCAGAAGGTGGTATCTTGTTCTAGTGCTGAAGCAGAATATATGGCAATGAGAAAGCTTGCAACTGAGTTAACTTGGCTGAAGGCGTTGCTTAAGGACTTTGGCATAGAGCAATCAAGTCCAATCACCTTCCATTGTGACAACCAGGCTGCTATTCACATTGCAACCAACTCAGTGTTTCATGAGAGGACCAAACACATTGAGATTGATTGTCACAAGGTAAGGGAGAAGATTTAAGATGGAACCATTCTGCCTTGTTACACAAAGAGTGAAGATCAGCTTGCGGATATCTTCACTAAGGCTGCTAGTCTTAAGGTTTGCACTCATGTCTTTGGCAAACTAGGGCGGCTGGTGGCTATTCATGATTAGAACTCTCCTGATTCATGGGCAGCATACTCTTTTTCCCTTGATGGGGTTTTGTCCCAAGTGGTTTTCCCCATCAAGGTTTTTAATGAGGTGTTGCCGTGATCATTCCAAGTTCAGTCTTTAGGGCGATTCCAAAGTCTGAACTTGAGGGGGAGTATTGATCATGATTATTGAGAGGTGTTGGAATGGAGACAACATAGTGCACTATATTGAACTCGAGATCACATAGTGCACTATATTGACTTGGAGATCACATAGTGCACTATGTGCATAAGGTGTACAGAACAAGACAAAGACTTCTTTTGTGTTTTGTCTTTAAGCTTCTTTAGGTTAAGCATTGTGGTCTTATGTATCCCATATAAAAGCTTGTAACCGAGACATAATGAAGGCAAGGGTTTTGAGTCTCTTATTCTCTCTCTCTTTACTCTCGCAACCACTCTTCTAAAAGCTCAAGAACCCTAGTCTCTTATCAAGTTTAATCTCTAAAACTATCATTAAATACCTGAAATGACTCTAAAACATAGTAATAGACTCGATAAATAAGACATATACCATGGTTAAAATCCCTAAAATCCATGGTATATCAACTCCCCCACACTTAGCTCTTGCTTGCCCTCAAGCAAGTAAAGAACCAAAACATGGTGAAGAGGTTTGAAAACTTTCAGAAACTCTTTTCATCCTAGAAGCAACAACACTCAGATTCCCCTTAGTAAACCACATGAAAGATTTTACCTGCAAGATATCAAGACCAACATATACTTCCCCCACACTTAGAAACTGTCCTAAGTAAACTCCACAATCACATTCACGCATTCAAATTCTCCCTACTGACTTCTGCAAGTATTTAAGTGCGGTCTCACCTAAGGAGTATCGATCAACGGGCACATGGACTCTTACCTTGCCAGCTCTAGACCACCATACTATCTTTCTCTGGTCCCTTTCTTCTCTTTTCCCTTCCTTAACAACTGATTTTCCCCCACTGGGTATCATTTTATTTTTTTTATCAGTGTTCTTCCCGTTTTGGGGTGTACTTTGGACACATTCCATGGATGCACAGGAGATGATAGTTGTAGCTACCACTCCCAGAGACCACTTCGTAGTTACTAACTCATCCTCAGTTTATTATTATTATTATTAATTTTTTACTTTATGGAAGGGGAGAAGGGAACCAAATAGGACAGGTTTACAGGCTGTGTCAGAACTAACAAAGGAATCCGACACAAGGTATTCCAAGCCCTTAGGTGAGAAAATTAAGTCAGTAAAAGGATCCTCTGATACCTGAAGCGATGTGGGTGTCCTTAGTAGGTTGATCTTTGATGGGGTTTTCTAATAGTCAGAGATAGATCTTTCAGCTTCATCCCAATGGTTACTTAAGTTCCTGCAAGTGCTGTTAATCTTCTAAAAAAATCATAGTTTCTTACTTAAACTAGTTTTGACTCAATAAAACATAACAACTGAAAAACGGACTGACTCTAAGAAAACAGAAAGATAGGAGTCAGTAGCACCTCCCCCACACTTAAGACACACTGTCCCTAGTAGTGTCAAGTGAAGGATTGGTAAAAAGAAATAAAAATAAAAATTAAAATAAAAAGGATGTGTCTGTTGTTTCTGTCGGGTGTTACCTGTGTCGCCTTGCATCGACCGTTGCACTGGGTGCATCGATCGTCACAGGGTGATTATGATGAGAGATCGATCGTTGCTCTGGACCGCAACGATCGTTCTAATGCGATTTTCGTCGTGCATCGATCGACACACAGAACCGTGTCGATCGTTGCAACGCGTCAACTCTCGGGAAAAGTTAGCAGTTAGCAGTTAAATCCGAGAATAAATCTCAAATTTCAAACCTGCAAGCTAAAAATCAAGATAAATAGGTAAAATGCTAGAACATATAGTTCAAGTGCAAATACAACATCCAAATCATCAAACAAAACATAAGTATCAAAAGAAGGAAAAAGAAAAAGTGAAAAATCAAATAGAACCGTAGTCTGGAAAATGTGGACCAATCTCACTCTCTACTCATCGTCTATGCCAGCATAGCAATCAGAGCTACTCGAAGTACCGGGAGTCGGGGAGCGCTGTCGACGTCGACGAGCAGGAACGGGCTGATGAACATGTGGCAGTCTCCTGCAAGTGCAACCACACATGAAATCCCAAATAACCTGAAACATACCTTCCTAACGCTCTCTCCAATCACCCTCAGACATCTCACGCACTGGCATAGGTGGAACTGGATAAGGACCAATGTCTAATGTATCGGCAGCAGCAGGAACCTCAGGTGCAGGCGCGGAAGAAGAGGAAGCTCGTGTAGAAGGCTCTCCCAGCGGATGGGCCATAGAAGGTGAAGGAATTCCTAGCAGATCCTAATCCAATTAGGCAACCCTGGTCTGAATTCCGAGCCTAGGATCTAGGGGTTCATGTAATTGAATCTTATCAGATCTGGAGATTACCTGGTGATTGGCAGCGGAAGATTTGCAGATAATCGAGATCTAGAGCGCCTCAAATGCTGCACCTCTACTGGTATCCACACGCACACAAACTGAACAGGAGGGATGCTAGTGCCTATAGAGATCAGATCTCTCAAGAGGTTTCTCTCTAGTTTCTGGTGGTTGTGTATTAGGTTAGATCCGTGTTTTGGTCGACCATATATCTTTATATATGTTGACTTAAACCACCCCGGAATTAACCAACAATTAAACCGATTTAATTTGGTAATCCGCGAGTCGTGTCGACCGACACACTCTATGTGTCGATCGACACGGTCGATCTGTGTCGACCGACATACATTTTATGTCGATCGACACTGTTCCAGAAACTCGATACTGAATGCATATCTAATATGCATTCACCCGATCATTACATTAATGATCAACCTCATGTTAAACGTCCAGTTTGCTTAGGTGTGTGACCCTGTAGGATCATATAACACTAGCAATGAGTTCTCAACTCATTGATCATAAGTGGCTTCTAGCAAAGCATTATGAGTACCCAATGTCATATGATTGTCTCATCTCGACTATACGACTTTCACTTAGAGCAAGTACAATAGATTTCAGGACATTCCCAACAATCTCCCACTTGTACTGGAATCATCTATTCCTATAATCCCTTCGTCACTATATCTCGATCCGGCATAAGGCAAGATCCGTGTCATCCTTATTAAGCCAAAATCTTGTTCATCGAATTCCGATTTATACTGACAAGCCAAACGACTGACAATCACCTCGTTTGAGTGTGGCCACACATTTCTCAGTATCAAATCTTCGATGGGCCCTGAGATATTTATCTCCTGTTATATAGGAGGGACAATTCCCATCTTGTTCCATCCCTGTTCCTTCACACGCTTCATGATACGCCCAATCAATGTCTTTATGATCACCAGTTACGGCTGACGTTTGACAAAGTCAAAGCGGACCAATTCACATGTAAGAAATCATGATGAACTCAGGTCTAAGGACTATACTCTATAGTCGTAATGAAAACTCTCATGACACTTATATAACTATCACGTAGAGTTCTCATCAGTGGGTCATGTCCGATCATGTGTTCTCTAACACATACCTATGTGATTGACTTTAATACACTTATTAATGACTCCATGAAACTTAGTCATAAGTCACCTCACATACTAGTCTCACGTGGTTGTTAATGTCCCACTTTAACAACCTCGACCAGGGACAAACATAATTTATGTCATTTATTATTTATAGAGTTTCATGATCAAGTCACATACTTGATGACCTATAAATTGTCATAAATTACTTTGGAACTATTATTTAATAACCATTATCAAATAATACAGATGTCAGATTTCAATAACATAATCATATTATGTTTATACGAACATCATATCACAACTAAAATTAATAACAATGACTCCCACTAAAATTAAGATCACATCTTAAGACATCTAATGCCTTTAGCAGTAGTCTGACCCTCATTCGCCCTAGCTCAGCGTGTGTCGAAGGACACTGCGTCTTGCTAAGAGTAATACCAAGAGTCATTTGCACAAAGTCCTTCTTGGAATCATGCATACTGGATCTGTGTAAGAACTTATCACATAAGTATCTTGACACAATCCAATTAGCTTATCTAATCTATCTCCATAGATTCTTATTCCAAGAATGTATATGGTTTCTCCCATATTTCTCATCGAAAAACAACTTTCGAATCAAGTCTTAACAGACTTATACAATGGAACTTCATTTCCGAGAAGTAGTATGTTATCAACATACAATACTAGAAATGCAACTGCGCTCCCACTAGTCTTCTTGTAAACATATGCTTCCACTTCATTCATGACGAAATCAAACCTTTTGACTTCTTCATCAAAACGAAGATTCCAACTCCGAGATGCTTGCTTCAATCCATAAATGGATCGATGAAGCTTGCATATTTTCCTAGCTTCATTAGGATCAATGAAAACTTCAGGTTGTGTCATGTACACATCCCTTTCCAGAATTCCATTAAGGAAAACTGTTTTCACATCCATCTGCCAGATCTCATAACCATTATGAGTGGCGGTTGCTAGGAGAATCCGAATGGACATAAGCATGGTGTCTGGGATTAGGTTTCTTCACAGTTAATACCATGAATTTACTTGAAACCTTTTCCACCAATCCAGCTTTGGACATCGCCATTCCGGATTCAGCGGCTTTTAGCCACTTTCGGAGTCAAGGCCCATCATTGCTTCTTCAAATTTCGCAGGCCCGTCACTTTCAATGATCAGTAGATCACGGCAATTGGTTACGAGAAATCCCCATTTCTCGGGTTCGTGACGGATCCTATTGGATCTACGAGCTTCAGTCTTGTGTTAAAAGTAACGCACATATCTCATATGTAGACTTTTACCACGATCTAATTAACCAAGATTTAAACCGTAGTTAATTAAATCATAAACCAAAATATTTTGGTTCGCGACCTGTGTCGATCGATGCAACTTTTGCGTCGATCGACACATCTTTAAAACTCGCTTTTGAATGTATATCTAATATTCATTCATCAGATCCTTGCAAACCTCAGGCACCACAGTTGCAGGTTCTACAACTCTTTGTAGATCCACTGCTGCTCTTCCTCATCGGGTTGAACAGTCTCCTGTGATTCTCGAATTTCTTCGAGTTGTACTTTACTCCCACCGTTCTTCTTGGAAAGAAAGTCTTTCTCAAGAAAACATAGTTCCGAGCAACAAACAATTTGTTCTCAAACTGGTTGTAAAAGTAGCACGCCTTGGTTTCGTCAGGACAACCAATGAAGCAGTACTTATCAGATTTGGGTGTGAGCTTATCAGAGATTAAACGTTTTATATAAGTCTCACAACTCCAAATCTTCATGATGGATAAATCAGAAACATTTCCATTCCACATCTCATGTGAAATCTCTGTAACTGATTTTGATGGAACACTATTTAATGTAAACTCAGACCTTTCCTAGAGCTTATTCTTAGAAGGATAATGGAAGATCTAAGTGATTCATCATTGATCAAACTATATCTAATAAAATTCGATACATGAGGATTGAATTGTGAAACACTTTCACAATCTATTAGATGATCACTTAATTATTGACTTAAGTATTCACCTCCATGATCTCATCATAGAGCTTCAACTCTTTTGCCAAATTGATTCTATACTTCATTCTGGAACTCTTTGAACTTTTCAGAAGATTCTGATTTATGTCTTATTAACAAGACATAACCGTACCTACTGAAAATATCAGTAAAGGTAATGAAGTACTGAAAATTTCCTCTAGCATTACTGCTCATCGGCCCATATACATCCGTATGCATAAAGCCCAATAAGCCTCTGGCCCTTTCATTTTATCCGTTCGCGACCTGTGTCGACCGATGCATCGTTTGTGTCGATCGACACTACCCTTTTTCCGAAAGGGGCCTTTGTCATTTTACCCAATAAACAAGATTCACTTTACTCATTGTGATTCATAATCAGATGAGCCCAAAAGCCCATCACTATGGAGCTTCTGAATCTGTTTCTCATTTACGTGGCCCAAAATGACAATGCCAGAGAGAAGTTTGATATTAATGTTATAGTTAGGCACATTCTGGTTTATAACATAAAAATCCATTCTCTAATGGATTGCTACTATAAAATATATCACTGTAATCAAATGAATAACACTTATTCTTAATTTGAAAACTGATATCCTTTCATATCCAAACAAGGATTAGAAATAATCTTTCTGCTCATAGCAGATACATAGTAGCAGTTTTAAGTTCAAAACATGCCATAAAAAGGAAAAACAAATGAAATACTCCTACGGTTAATGCAGCAACTCTTGCTTCATTTCCACGCGTAGATCCACTTGTCCTTTCTCCATAATCCTACTTTTGCTCAGGCCCTGCACATTTTCACAAAATATGAGTACCACAGCTGGTATCAAATACCCAATAAGTAGGACTGTAAGAAGTAACATTTACTTCTATAACATAATACCTGAAGAAGAAGTCTCGTACGTCTTCTTCAGGTTCTCATAATCTTCCAAGAATTTATTGCAGTTTCTTTTCAAATGCCCATAACCATTACAATAACGGCACTTAACATCTTCAGAAGGACTGGTTTTAACCTTAGGAGCTTGGCCAGACTCGCTTAGATTCACAATCGAGCTCGTCTTTCCAACCTTTGTTCTTACCAAATTTCTTAAACTTTTTACCCTTTTGTACCATAAGGACATCCGGGGTGTCCTTCTTGATGTTAGGTTCAGCAGTCTTAAGCATCCCATGCAATTCAGTCAACGTCTTCGTCAAGTTGTTCATGTTATAGTTCATAACAAATTGATCATAGCTTGACGGCAGTGACTGTAAAATGATGTCAGTAGCCAACTCTTGGCTAATGGGACAATCCAGTTTCCCCAGGTTATCAATATAACCCATCATCTTAATGACATGAGGACTGACTGGTTCGCCCATAGGTAGCTTGCACTCAATCAGAGACCTAACCGTCTGGTATCTCTGAGTTCGTGCCTGCTCCTGAAACATACTTTTCAGGCCAGTGATCATCTCTTTTGGCGACTCCACGTACTCATATTGCTTCTGCAATTCCGAGTTCATGGTAGCCAACATGAGACAACTCACATCCACCGCATCATTAGAATGCTTATCCCAAGCATCCTTATCTGACTGCCAGGCATTGGCTCGGTACTTCTTGGGGAGAAATTTTTCAAGGACATAGTCCTTTTTCTCCTGTTTGAGAACAATTCTCAAGTTCCGATACCATTCAATAAAGTTGGATCCATTTAACTTGTCCTTCTCAAGGACGGATCGCAGGGAGAAATTGTTACGATGGTTTGTGCTAGGCATAGCTGAAAAACAAGGGAGGTTTAGTTATGATGTTCAAGAAATGAGAAGTCTTAACAATTAAGAAAACTCGCATTATATTCAAACAATGTTTCCTCAAATGAATATAATGATCCAAGACCCATACTTCACTAAACTTGAGTGAGCCACTGGCTATCACCCAACTTTAGCTATCTAGGTAAGCAACGACCTTGCTAGTTATATCCAATATAACTCTTGGTTGTGGATCGACATCTTATGTCCAGTCCACCTGATGTATCTGAGCCCAAAACGATTTTGATGGCCCAGTCAAGTAAACCAATCTTTTCAGTCATGTAATTGTTGACGCCTTGCACTGCAAGCCCATCAACACGATTACTTCATGCCTTACTCATGTAATTGTGGACACCTTGCACTGCAAGCCTATCACTCAATGAAACGAGTCTTGACAGTTGACAAGATTGGAAAGACATCAAGTATCACTTGATATTTGATTGAGGAACGGAATCATTAAAACGTTCAGTTTTATTATGTTTTAATTCTTATAATTAATTGATTTATCATGCTTTGGTTCTGTGATTGCAGGTTCCATAACCCAATCATCGAATCTGATGTCGACCGACACTACTATAGTGTCGATCGATACCGAATAACCAAAAACAATCCGTGATAACCGATCAATCCAATTGATCCGGTTTTGAATACCGGTCAGTGTCGATCGATGCTACACTAGCATCGGTCGATACCAACCTAATCAAACCAATCGCAATTGAACCATTTAACCAAGCGCGATAACAGGTCCAATCCAATTGAACCGATTCATCAATCTCGCGAGGTTTGTGTCGACCGATACAACTCTTGTGTCGATCGACACTAGGCGAAAAGTTTTATTCGGGTTATCCTTCTGTGTCGACCGATACCCGCTTGGTGTCGATCGACACAGGGCGATAATCCCTAATCATTTTTCAAATTAAAACCCTAAAACTAGTTTTAATCATAAACGAATTTCAGCATGCTTGCATCAACTATACAGAGATCCAGATTCAACTAATCTAATCAACATGCCACAGATTCAATGGAACCCTAAAGCTCTGATACCACTGAAGGAATTCCTAGCAGATCCTAATCCAATTAGGCAACCCTGGTCTGAATTCCGAGCCTAGGATCTAGGGGTTCATGTAATTGAATCTTATCAGATTTGGAGATTACCTGGTGATTGGCAGCGGAAGATTTGCAGATAATCGAGATCTAGAGCGCCTCAAATGCTGCGCCTCTACTGGTATCCACACGCACACAAACTGAACAGGAGGGATGCTAGTGCCTATAGAGATCAGATCTCTCAAGAGGTTTCTCTCTAGTTTCTGGTGGTTGTGTATTAGGTTAGATCCGTGTTTTGGTCGACCATATATCTTTATATATGTTGACTTAAACCACCCCGGAATTAACCAACAATTAAACCGATTTAATTTGGTAATCCGTGAGTCGTGTCGACCGACACACTCTATGTGTCGATCGACACGGTCGATCTGTGTCGACCGACATACATTTTATGTCGATCGACACTGTTCCAGAAACTCGATACTGAATGCATATCTAATATGCATTCACCCGATCATTACATTAATGATCAACCTCATGTTAAACGTCCAGTTTTCTTAGGTGTGTGACCCTGTAGGATCATATAACACTAGCAATGAGTTCTCAACTCATTGATCATAAGTGGCTTCTAGCAAAGCATTATGAGTACCCAATGTCATATGATTGTCTCATCTCGACTATACGACTTTCACTTAGAGCAAGTACAATAGATTTCAGGACATTCCCAACAGAAGGGACTCTGCGCTGCTCACCCGTAGGAGGCTGGAACCTCAAGGCATCCAGCGTATCAATCTGTGTAAGGCCAGGAGCAGGAAGATCCACACCACACTTCACCGTGGCAGGGTCATAATAGACCCATACTCGTCCTTCCTTCAGCCACGTGGCGCTCTGCAGATGGCTGAAATCAAGGAATTCCAAGCTGTCACTACGCTCCGTTCCCTCTAAGGGAATCTTGCAATGCCTGAAAATGGGAGTAAGCAGACTCCCTACTCTCTCAGTGTCCACACCATCAAATGGCTTCTTCTGCAGCTCGCATAGATGATGAGCGAAAACAGCTCCCAAGTTGAGTCCCTTAGTGGGATCTCTCAGAACTGTATCCTCAAACTGGTACCTCAGTTCAATGAACAGCATCTCCATCTCAGTCTTACGCATCTTGTTGGCTTCAAACTTGCACAACAGAGTAGATCCCAAGATGCGCAAGACGTATCTAAGAACCGGATGCCAAACCTGAATCACCGTCATGGTCCTCGAGCTGTATCGACCAGTGCCAATACACTCCCAGAAATACTGAGCCTCATCCACACCCCACTCAAGTGACATACCAATGCGCTGCGGCTCAGTGCTGAATCCATAGATCCTACAGATATCGAGAAGGGGAATCCGATACCTGCATCCTAAGCTCATGAAGGTAAAGAAACCTCCTGAAGCCCTCCTGCTGTCTGGTGTAGGGTATATCACTCTGCAGGTGGCGAGCAACTGTCTTACCAACTCAGGGTACATCTCGTAAGGCTGCATTGGCATTGTCCCCAGACCAATGCCCTTACATAGTGCAAGAACCTGCTCGTCGATGCCCAGACTCCTACAAGTCGAGTAATCTGCAAATTTGGTCGGCTTAAGCTTCATGCCACACCAACCATTGTACAACAATGTGTCATACTCATCCCACTGGTTAAGCAATGGTCACTCTGTGAACTCATCGGTCTTAAGGAACTCAGCAATATTACTACCCCACACTCTATCTGTTGGAATCAATAGCTTATCTGCTCTGGGCCAAGGTGGTTGTATTGCTGCTTGATCTCTCTGATAATCCGCAGGTGGATCCGAGTCTCGATGGAACCACTCAGGTGGTGGAGCGTGATGAGCGGTAGCTGCTGCTGCAGTGGCTCTGCGCTTACGAGCTTGTCTGCGAGTTGCCATCTGCAATTAAGAAAAATAAACACATAAGTCTCGGAAATCTCTCTGTGAAATCGCGAAGCAACGACCGTTGCACTAGGTGCATCGATCGTTGCAAGGCGATCCCACAGTATCGAACAAATCCCTAAAATCGCAATGCAACGACCGTTTCACTAGTGCATCGATCGGTGCAAGGCGATTCCTCAGTCAAACAAAATCTGTTAATCGCATCAAAAATCAATCACAACCACACATGCAATATAAACTCGTCATTAAGCATCCTAAATCAAGTCTATGTCGACACGAAATCACAATTTTAAAGCCATAAATCTCAACTTTCCAAACCTTAGAATCAAATCTCAAAATTGATGGTTTTGAGGAACATTACCTTGAAATTTCTGCGATTGGGTTATAGAAACCGATAGAGAGTGTAAAACCGGTTAAAACAAGCTCTGAATCGAAGAAAATGGCGAAGATTTGAGTGATTTAGGAGAGTGAGCGAATTCGTACGGACAAATCGAGATAGGGAAGAAAAGGAGAAAAGAAAAAGGTTTAAAGTACTTACCTGGTTCGCGACTGCAACGATCGATGCACAAGTGCGTCGATCGTTGCTGCTGAACCAAATCGATTCCGGTTTAGCACGCGTACCTTAATTTTGCAATTTTAACCAATTGCAACGACCGTTGCACATGTAGCAACGATCGTCACACATCTCCAGACTCGTGTTCTGTATTTAAAAACTTAGCAAAACAAAATCAAAACGTAAGTTACTAAGAAAAACACCAAAAATAAGAAAGAAAAATACTAAAACCTAACAGTGGTTGCCTCCCACTCAGCGCTTGTTTAAGGTCATTAGCTTGACCGGACGGTCAAGATCAGATTCATGGGGGTTTCAACAGAGACTTAGAATGTCTCTGTGAATGCCTTATCATCTAGGGTGGTGTGTAAGCAGTATCAGCATGAGATCGTCCAAGGAACGTAGGAAGAGATCCAGGGCGGGAGCGAAACTTGGGTGGTGCAGAGCGTTTCCCTGCAGTCACAGCAATGGAGTCAGGAGGTTTAAGTTTAGAAGATTTATACCTTACCTTTGGTGGAGATCTGATGTTCGGATCTTTCTGCTTATTAGCAGTTGCAGGCCCTGAAGATGTTAGAGTAGATTCTTTAGGAACCACCATCTTCTTTTCTACACAATCAGATACTGTAGTTCCACCAATCTGAACTTCATCTTTCAAATGACCATCAATTTCATTCATCTTCTTATCCACCACTACCATGTACTTTTCTACATTTTGCTCGTGTTTAGACCTTATACGAACTTTTGGGAATGGTATTGGAGGTTTGTAGACCGGTTCCTTAACAACTCCACGAGAAATAAGTGAGGCTGATTCTTCACGGTGTGCAACGATCGATGCAGGTGGTGCAACGATCGACGCAAGTAGATCATCTCGAGTTCCAGCTTCAGTCTCGGGTTTTTCAGCCTCTTCCTCTAGTTCAGCAGTCTTAAACTCAAATTTCTCTCCTTGTCTTGGTCTATTATCATTCTGAACTGTCCAAGTTCTGATGTGGGTATCCGTGGCACCAATGGATTGTACCAAAAGATCCATGTCAATCTCAGTTGAGTCTGGTCCATCGAAACTCTCAAACTCAGGGATTTCAGTTTCGAATTCCACTCTGTTTTCCACAATTTCCATAGCCTTAACTTCAACATATGATCCCTGATTCAGCCTATGGTCAACCTGAACTGGGATGGCGCTGACATGAGCTTTCTGAGCATTCTTCCCTCTGGCACAATTTGAGATTTGATGCACTTGTGTATCCAGCAGCCTCATATGAGTGTTCAAGGACTCAAACTTACCATTCAAATCAGTGTACAAGGTCACAATCCTCGAGTTGAAAGACACAGTGGTCTGTTGTTGTCCTTCAAGACACTGCTCCATCATGACTTCAAATCTGCTCTTATGTGTGGGTGCAGTATTCGAGAGGAAGATGAAATGGAAGAGGAGAGGCTGAAGTTATGAAGACAAAGCCGAGCCTCATTCCATGAAGAAGCCTTAGTGTTGAGAACAAGCAAGCAAAGCAAAGAAAAGCAATGCCTAACTGAGCAACAAAGGCAACTATCAAGATGTGCAATGTGCAAAGTTGGGGCACACAGACACAGAGACAGACACAGACACAGACACAGACACAGACAGACAGATGATCAATGTGCAAAGTTGGGGCACTTATATATTCAAACAATCAAGAATGTGCAAAGTTAGGGCCAAACAGATGTCTGTCAAGAATCAGACTCAAGAAGAGTCACATGTGTGTTTAAGGAGGAAAGTGGTTACAAGGAGATGTCACACTCACTCTTGGGAGTGTGCTCTCTCTCTCCTCAGGTCTGAACACGCCATTAAGAGTGAGGACAAGTCACTTTCAAGTCTGAATTCACTAGAAGCCGAAATGAAGAGGAGAAGATCCAACCATCCATTCAAAATCAGTTTTCCCTCCAAAGAATCAATGGCTGAGATGTGTTCCTGATTTATCTTTGTTTATTGTTGTCTTAACCTAGTTGTGAGCCTATTTAAAGGCCTTACACGAACTTGTATACATTTGCTAAGTCACAATACAATTTAGAATTCATTTGTTACAAGAAACTCTTATCTCTTTCTCTCTTCTTCTTGTAACCGGTTCCACTCTTTCTCTTTATTGTATATACAAGTTCATATACAATGTAGAACCTAAAGAGCCACGTTTATGGCTGCTTAAGGCAGCCTCTCATCATGCTTGGATAACTCTTCCATAGTTAGTCCAAGTATGATGAGAGAATCATTCATAGTTCTTTACTTCTCTCTTGGATGTTCTCTTAGCTAATTACTGATTCTCTTCCATGTTATGAGTAGACTCTCCTTGGTGAGATGTTAAGCTCTTGGAAGGGTTTTCATATAGCTAAGGACTTCATTTGTATAACTAGATTACTGACTTTCCAAGTACAAACTAGTTATACTTCTTTGAGCAGAACCGGTTTCCTTCTTCTTCTTTAACTTGTTTCTGTTCTTGTTATAAGTTATGGTTCTGAGATTCTTATGAATGTCTCATGAACCAAACAAGATATTCAGAGCTTCCTCATGGATGCTTCTGAAATTCTAACATGGTATCAGAGCGGCTTGATTCTTGGCTGCAAATTGTTTTAAGATAGAGAGCAAAACTCTGTCTTTTCATTCTCTTGCTTCCGCATTGTTATTCATGAACCAAGCTTCTGTTTTTTACTTGGTTCCCTGCTCTTAATGCTTGTAGCTCTCTGTTTTGAAGAGATGACAAGTTGGTTAAGAAATCAGAGAGGAACAAGAGCATATAGTTATGTCTTTCTTTATTGCTTCTCTAGTTCTTGTTGCTTATTCCATACTGAGCAAACTCAGTCCCTGAACTTTTGAAATGTTTATGAGTTAAACTAAGCAAGAAACTCAGTCCCTGAACCTTAAACATATTCTCTAACCTTTTATTTCATGTGTTTCAGGTTCATTCTCCCATTTTCCCATTCTACTATTCTCTGAGTTTGGTTTACATGCTCTTAATCTGAGTTTATGCATTCCAAACTCACATACTCTCTAACCTTTTATTTTCTCATTCTCTGGTGCACACTCTCTTAATTTGAGTTGTGTGACATCCCATACTCTGTATACTTCTATTTTAATCTAAATTTTACTCCTAAAGAACTATCTTATTCTTGCACAGAAACTTAAAGCTCATTAGTCCTGATCAAACTTGTGTTGCTTGAAGTGTTGTCTTGTGCTTAGGTGTTCTTAGGAGGAATGGCGAGTTCTTGGCAGTAAGGATCAGTCTTAATGGCGGTTCATGATGAAGTTAAAGGGATGTGTGGTTGAGGAGCTGAAGAAGTCTCCAACAAATCAGTGAGCTCATGGATAGTTGTGGATTAGCTGAAATCCTCATTTGGTTGTGGGTTAACCTAAATCCTCATGGAGTTGTGGATTAGCTGAAATCCTCATGGAGCATTCATCAAGTTGGAAGTCAGCTGGTGGATGTGCTTGTTGAAGGATCTTCCCAAGGAGTAATGGCGGTTCATAAGCTGTCCAATCAACAAGAGGAGGTCTTGGTTGTTCCTAATGAAGGCTGATGAGCCAAACATGTTTTGAAAGCCACTAATGGCGCCAGTATTAGCTACTGAGCTTGAAGAGGTGCCAAGAGAAAGTGTGCTTGTGTTTTGGTTGTGCAAAAACAGATTGCACAATGGTGAAGTCATGGTGAAGAGCCATGGACAATTCAAGAGTGCGGGGGAGTTTAAGCTAAAACCAAACCGCAACTCACATTACTATGATCAGGCTACTTCTAAAACTCTCTCTTGTCATTCTTTTCATGTCATTGAACATTTCCTTAGATTTCCTAAAGACTTGATTGTGTTTGAAGTGTTGAAAACGTTTTCAATCAATTCTCAAAACGTTTTGCAACCTATTTAAGTTCAAACACTTGTGATTCTCTTGATTATGATGTTGTTATGTTTCATTTCAAAGTCAAAAACGTTTTAAACCTTATTCTCAAAACGTTTTCAGACTTGAATATTTCATTTGAATCTTGTTGTGATCATGTGTTTCAAAGATAAAACGTTTTACAATCAATTCTCTAAAATGTTTCAAACCTAAAGGTTTATTCATAGCTAATGTTCCTAAATGCCATTGCATATACTTTAACAAGTTTCCTTTTAAACCTTTGTGTTGAGGTTTATAAGGAGAAGAGAAAGGCATGCTTAAGGAGCATTAGAAAGTGAAGGAGCCATGAGGAGCATCCGCAAGCCTTGAAGTCTTTCCAAGAGAAAGATGAGACCGACTTGAAGTTCTTCCAAGATGAGAAGGATGATGGAAGTTGGGGTTAAAGGCCGGAGCCCTATGGAGTCCAAGTTTCAAAAGACACAACAAGAGCAAGAAGTTCATATCAAGAGAAGTCAAGTCAAGGAATGCTAAGGAATGAAAAAGTTATGGAAAGGAGTAGCCGTGGTCCAAGATGTTCATATACCAAGGTCAAGTTACATCTTGAGTATGTGGACTATACTCTTTTTGTCCTCCTTAAGGTTTTATCCCAAAGAGGTTTTCCTTAAGGAGGTTTTTAATGAGGTAGTTCCACAGCTCCAAGCTTGGCCTTTGGTCCTCTTCTCCCTTTGGTCTTTTGGAGTCCCGACGACCAAGCTTGCGGGGGAGTATTAGAGAGGAAGATGAAATGGAAGAGGAGAGGCTGAAGTCATGAAGACAAAGCCGAGCCTCATTCCATGAAGAAGCCTTGATGTTGAGAACAAGCAAGCAAAGCAAAGCAAAGCAATGCCTAAGTGAGCAACAAAGGCAACTATCAAGATGTGCAATGTGCAAAGTTGGGGCACACAGACACAGAGACAGACACAAACACAGACACAGACAGACAGATGATCAATGTGCAAAGTTGGGGCAAGATCATCATGTGCAAAGTCAGGGCCAAAGTTGTGAAGTGCAAAGTTGGGGCACTTATATATTCAAACAATCAAGAATGTGCAAAGTTGGGGCCAAACAGATGTCTGTCAAGAATCAGACTCAAGAAGAGTCACATGTGTGTTTAAGGAGGAAAGTGGTTATAAGGACATGTCACACTCACTCTTGGGAGTGTGCTCTCTCTCTCCTCAGGTCTGAACACACCATTAAGAGTGAGGACAAGTCACTTTCAAGTCTGAATTCACTAGAAGCCGAAATGAAGAGGAGAAGATCCAACCATCCATTCAAAATCAGTTTTCCCTCCAAAGAATCAATGGCTGAGATGTGTTCCTGATTTATCTTTGTTTATTGTTGTCTTAACCTAGTTGTGAGCCAATTTAAAGGCCTTACACGACCTTGTATACATTTGCTAAGTCACAATACAATTTAGAACTCATTTGTTACAAGAAACTCTTATCTCTTTCTCTCTTCTTCTTGTAACCGGTTCCACTCTTTCTCTTCATTGTATATACAAGTTCATATACAATGTAGACCCTAAAGAGCCACGGTTATGACTGCTTAAGGCAGCCTCTCATCATGCTTGGATAACTCTTCCATAGTTAGTCCAAGTATGATGAGAGAATCATTCATAGTTCTTTACTTCTCTCTTGGATGTTCTCTTAGCTAATTACTGATTCTCTTCCATGTTATGAGTAGACTCTCCTTGGTGAGATGTTAAGCTCTTGGAAGGATTTTCATATAGCTAAGGACTTCATTTGTATAACTAGATTACTGACTTTCCAAGTACAAACTAGTTATACTTCTTTGAGCAGAACCGGTTTCCTTCTTCTTCTTTAACTTGTTTCTGTTCTTGTTATAAGTTATGGTTCTGAGCTTCTTATGAATGTCTCATGAACCAAACAAGATATTCAGAGCTTCCTCATGGATGCTTCTGAAATTCTAACATGGTATCAGAGCGGCTTGATTCTTGGCTGCAAATTGTTTTAAGATAGAGAGCAAAACTCTGTCTTTTCATTCTCTTGCTTCCGCATTGTTATTCATGAACCAAGCTTCTGTTTTTTACTTGGTTCCCTGCTCTTAATGCTTGTAGCTCTCTGTTTTGAAGAGATGACAAGTTGGTTAAGAAATCAGAGAGGAACAAGAGCATATAGTTATGTCTTTCTTTATTGCTTCTCTAGTTCTTGTTGCTTGTTCCATACTGAGCAAACTCAGTCCCTGAACTTTTGAAATGTTTATGAGTTAAACTAAGCAAGAAACTCAGTCCCTGAACCTTAAACATATTCTCTAACCTTTTATTTCATGTGTTTCAGGTTCATTCTCCCATTTTCCCATTCTACTATTCTCTGAGTTTGGTTTACATGCTCTTAATCTGAGTTTATGCATTCCAAACTCACAAACTCTCTAACCTTTTATTTTCTCATTCTCTGGTGCACACTCTCTTAATTTGAGTTGTGTGACATCCCATACTCTGTATACTTCTATTTTAATCTAAATTTTACTCCTAAAGAACTATCTTATTCTTGCACAGAAACTTAAAGCTCATTAGTCCTGATCAAACTTGTGTTGCTTGAAGTGTTGTCTTGTGCTTAGGTGTTCTTAGGAGGAATGGCGAGTTCTTGGCAGTAAGGATCAGTCTTAATGGTGGTTCATGATGAAGTTAAAGGGATGTGTGGTTGAGGAGCTGAAGAAGTCTCCAACAAATCAGTGAGCTCATGGATAGTTGTGGATTAGCTGAAATCCTCATTTGGTTGTGGGTTAACCTAAATCCTCATGGAGTTGTGGATTAGCTGAAATCCTCATGGAGCATTCATCAAGTTGGAAGTCAGCTGGTGGATGTGCTTGTTGAAGGATCTTCCCAAGGAGTAATGGCGGTTCATAAGCTGTCCAATCAACAAGAGGAGGTCTTGGTTGTTCCTAATGAAGGCTGATGAGCCAAACATGTTTTGAAAGCCACTAATGGCGCCAGTATGAGCTACTGAGCTTGAAGAGGTGCCAAGAGAAAGTGTCTTGTGTTTTAGTTGTGCAAAAACAGATTGCACAATGGTGAAGTCATGGTGAAGAGCCATGGACAATTCAAGAGTGCGGGGGAGTTTAAGCTAAAACCAAACCACAACTCACATTACTATGATCAGGCTACTTCTAAAACTCTCTCTTGTCATTCTTTTCATGTCATTGAACATTTCCTTAAATTTCCTAAAGACTTGATTGTGTTTGAAGTGTTGAAAACGTTTTCAATCAATTCTCAAAACGTTTTGCAACCTATTTAAGTTCAAACACTTGTGATTCTCTTGATTATGATGTTGTTATGTTTCATTTAAAAGTAAAAAACGTTTTAAACCTTATTCTCAAAACGTTTTCAGACTTGAATATTTCATTTGAATCTTGTTGTGATCATGTGTTTCAAAGATAAAACTTTTTACAATCAATTCTCTAAAATGTTTCAAACCTAAAGGTTTATTCATAGCTAATGTTCCTAAATGCCATTGCATATACTTTAACAAGTTTCCTTTTAAACCTTTGTGTTGAAGGTTTATAAGGAGAAGAGAAAGGCATGCTTAAGGAGCATTAGAAAGTGAAGGAGCCATGAGGAGCATCCGCAAGCCTTGAAGTCTTTCCAAGAGAAAGATGAGACCGACTTGAAGTTCTTCCAAGATGAGAAGGATGATGGAAGTTGGGGTTAAAGGTCGGAGCCCTATGGAGTCCAAGTTTCAAAAGACACAACAAGAGCAAGAAGTTCATATCAAGAGAAGTCAAGTCAAGGAATGCTAAGGAATGAAAGAGTTATGGAAAGGAGTAGCCGTGGTCCAAGATGTTCATATACCAAGGTCAAGTTACATCTTGAGTATGTGGACTATACTCTTTTTGTCCTCCTTAAGGTTTTATCCCAAAGAGGTTTTCCTTAAGGAGGTTTTTAATGAGGTAGTTCCACAGCTCCAAGCTTGGCCTTTGGTCCTCTTCTCCCTTTGGTCTTTTGGAGTCCCGACGACCAAGCTTGCGGGGGAGTATTAGAGAGGAAGATGAAATGGAAGAGGAGAGGCGGAAGTCATGAAGACAAAGCCGAGCCTCATTCCATGAAGAAGTCTTGGTGTTGAGAACAAGCAAGCAAAGCAAAGCAAAGCAATGCCTAAGTGAGCAACAAAGGCAACTATCAAGATGTGCAATGTGCAAAGTTGGGGCACACAGACACAGAGACAGACACAAACACAGACACAGACAGACAGATGATCAATGTGCAAAGTTGGGGCAAGATCATCATGTGCAAAGTCAGGGCCAAAGTTGTGAAGTGCAAAGTTGGGGCACTTATATATTCAAACAATCAAGAATGTGCAAAGTTGGGGCCAAACAGATGTCTGTCAAGAATCAGACTCAAGAAGAGTCACATGTGTGTTTAAGGAGGAAAGTGGTTATAAGGACATGTCACACTCACTCTTAGGAGTGTGCTCTCTCTCTCCTCAGGTCTGAACACGCCATTAAGAGTGAGGACAAGTCACTTTCAAGTCTGAATTCACTAGAAGCCGAAATGAAGAGGAGAAGATCCAACCATCCATTCAAAATCAGTTTTCCCGCCAAAGAATCAATGGCTGAGATGTGTTCCTGATTTATCTTTGTTTATTGTTGTCTTAACCTAGTTGTGAGCCTATTTAAAGGCCTTACACGACCTTGTATACATTTGCTAAGTCACAATACAATTTAGAATTCATTTGTTACAAGAAACTCTTATCTCTTTCTCTCTTCTTCTTGTAACCGGTTCCACTCTTTCTCTTCATTGTATATACAAGTTCATATACAATGTAGACCCTAAAGAACCACGGTTATGACTGCTTAAGGCAGCCTCTCATCATGCTTGGATAACTCTTCCATAGTTAGTCCAAGTATGATGAGAGAATCATTCATAGTTCTTTACTTCTCTCTTGGATGTTCTCTTAGCTAATTACTGATTCTCCTCCATGTTATGAGTAGACTCTCCTTGGTGAGATGTTAAGCTCTTGGAAGGATTTTCATATAGCTAAGGACTTCATTTGTATAACTAGATTACTGACTTTCCAAGTACAAACTAGTTATACTTCTTTGAGCAGAACCGGTTTCCTTCTTCTTCTTTAACTTGTTTTTGTTCTTGTTATAAGTTATGGTTCTGAGCTTCTTATGAATGTCTCATGAACCAAACAAGATATTCAGAGCTTCCTCATGGATGCTTCTGAAATTCTAACATGGTATCAGAGCGGCTTGATTCTTGGCTGCAAATTGTTTTAAGATAGAGAGCCATATCAAGTCTTCATTTCAATACTCCCCCTCAAGCTTGAATCTCATGGGAATTGAGATCAAGCTTGGAACCATGAAGACTCACCTCATTAAAAACCTAAGTATAGAAAACCTCTTGGGACAAAACTATACTTAGGGAAAAAGAGTATGAGTTTCAAGGTCTAGGAGAATGCGTGTGAGGAGTGTTCATGAGCCCTAGCTTTGAGTGAATGGACTCACAAACCCTTTGACTTGCTGCCTTAGTGAAAACATCAGCAAGTTGATCCTCACTCCTTGTAAAGCATGGCAGCACAATTCCTTGCTCTATCATTTGTCTCACTTTGTGGCAGTCCACTTCTATATGCTTGGTTCTCTCATGGAAGACTGAATTTGAAGCAATGTGAATGGCTGCTTGGTTATCACAGTGCATAGTGATTGGTGTTGGAGTCTCAATCCCCAAATCCACAAGAAGACCCTTGATCCATGCCAATTCTGTTGCTAGCTTCCTCATTGCTCTATACTCAGCTTCAGCACTTGAACATGACACTATCTTCTGCTTCTTGCTCTTCTAAGTAACCAGATTTCCTCCAATGAAAGTACAATACCCAGTAGTAGACCTCCTGTCTACTCTATCTCCTGCCCAATCAGCATCACAATACCCAACGATCTCTGTGCTTTGATTGCAGCCCATCCAAATGCCTTGCCCGGGAGTACCACTTAGGTATCTGAGTATCCTCTGAACCATGTCCCAATGATGCACCTTTGGTGCTTGCATGTGTTGGCTTATCTGGTTCACAGCAAAGCACAAATCAGGTCTGGTTATAGTTAAGTAGATTAGCTTACCAACAAGCCTTCTGTATTGAGTGATGTCCTCAAATGGTCTGTCTTCAAGCTCCCCCTCTCTTATGACTTTGTAACCTTCCTCCAATGGTGTCTTAGCTGGCCTTGATCCAATCTTTCCTGCTTCAGACAATAAATCAAGTGTGTACTTCCTTTGAGATAAGAAGAGTCCTTCATCAGACCGACAAACTTCTATCCCAAGGAAGTACTTTAGAGTACCAAGATCCTTAATATCAAACACAGATTTAAGATAAGCTTTAGTTTCTTGAATACCTGACTTGTTACTCCCTGAAATGATAATGTCATCAACATAAACAAGGATGACAATGATACCTTCCTGATCTTGAAGAGTAAACAAGGTATGGTCTCCCTCCGATCTCTTGAATCCTTTTTGCATAAAGGTTGAGCTCAACTTATGGTACCAAGCTCTAGGTGATTGCTTGAGTCCATAGATAGCCTTCTTGAGCCTTAGCACCTTCCCTGGTTTCACAATGCTTTCAAGACCAGAAGGTGGTCTCATGTATACCTCATCTTCAAGCTCTCCTTGAAGGAATGCATTCTTGACATCCATTTGCCAAAGTTCCCAATCAAGATTTGTTGCTAGAGACAAGATGATCCTAACTGTGTGAAGCTTAGCTACTGGTGCAAAGGTATCCAGGTAGTCCTTTCCATAGGTTTGAGTGAAGCCTCTTGCAACTAGCCGTGCTTTGTACCTTTCAATCTCTCAATTGCTTTGATACTTGATAGTGAAAACCCATTTAGAAGTCACTGCCTTCTTGCCCTTAGGAAGATCAGTTTCATACCAAGTCTCATTGTTCTCCATAGCTTTGGTCTCTTCATCAACAGCCTGCATCCATCTCTTATCTCCTTTGGCCTCTTCATAGGTTGTTGGTACATGCTCTTGATCCAACTTCCCAATGAACACCTGATGTTCCAAAGGTACATGAGCTAAATTGCAAACCGCTTGAGTGGGATGAGCTACTGCATTGTTGTTGAAGTAAACTCTAGTCTTCTTCCATTCTTGATTCAAGATGGAAGCGTGTTTGACGTAGAACAGGGACTGAAGTCACTCTCTTCTAGATCGTGAATGATGATATGGTGAGATGGATCCAACCTTCGGGTCTCTAGACTCCTTAGGATGAACGTTGAGATGATTGAAAGGATAGAGGATGGATTGAATGTCGCCACACAAGATATGAAGGATCTTGTGATAAGACTGATCTAAGGTCGCTTGATATGACTCACAAGAAGCTTAGAATCGAGGTGTTTTCTCTCAAAGAAGAAGAACTGCGTTATTGTATTGATACTTGGTCTCCACTTGAGCTAAGATAAGCTCATAAGTCTTGTTAGATCTTCTCGGCTCCATAATCTCTTCTCCATGTGTTATGATTCCTCCTGGGTCATATGTCTTCTTAGGATTGATTGTTGGATGTATAATCATTCCTATGTCTTGTGTTGGATCAGAACTCATCGTGGCTTTGATTTCTCTTGGCTTCTTTGCGCTGCTTGACGTAGTGGTTGAGTTAGTGATTGAGTCAGTCAGCGCCTGGCTTAGTCTGGTTCGGATGACCTCATCATACCCTCCCTCTTCAAGAAGTTTTGACCTCAAAACTTGATAACCTGCATATAGATAAGTCAAGTTAGTCCAATGAAGTGAATGAGGGTTTAGAAGATTACCTTGGGAATCATTTTGATTCTGGTGGAGTTGTGGAGCATCCGGTGGCTCTTCTTTGAGCAAATAGGATTGCAATACTCCTCTTCTTTGAGCTGGTGTGACGTCTCCTTTGCTGATCTTGCTTCTGCTCTTTTTAAGACCAGAAATATGTTCGACACTTTGGAAAAGAAACAAGTGCATTATGGGCTTCTTATCAAATAAGTATCGGTTTGAATCATCTTCATGATGCAATAACAAAACAAATCAGAGAATATAAACTAAGAAATAACCGAAAGGTAAGGATAGATTACACCTGATGTAGGAACCTTTCGGCTCTGATACCAGATGATGCAAGATGGAAGCGTGTTTGACGTAGAACAGGGACTGAAGTCACTCTCTTCTAGATCGTGAATGATGATATGGTGAGATGGATCCAACCTTCGGGTCTCTAGACTCCTTAGGATGAACGTTGAGATGATTGAATGGATAGAGGATGGATTGAATGTCGCCACACAAGAGATGAAGGATCTTGTGATAAGACTGATCTAAGGTCGCTTGATATGACTCACAAGAAAGCTTAGAATCGAGGTGTTTTCTCTCAAAGAAGAAGAACTGCGTTATTGTATTGATACTTGGTCTCCACTTGAGCTAAGATAAGCTCATAAGTCTTGTTAGATCTTCTCGGATCCATAATCTCTTCTCCATGTGTTATGATTCCTCCTGGGTCATATGTCTTCTTAGGATTGATTGTTGGATGTATAATCAGTCCTATGTCTTGTGTTGGATCAGAACTCATCGTGGCTTTGATTTCTCTTGGCTTCTTTGCGCTGCTTGACGTAGTGGTTGAGTTAGTGATTGAGTCAGTCAGCGCCTGGCTTAGTCTGGTTCGGATGACCTCATCATACCCTCCCTCTTCAAGAAGTTTTGACCTCAAAACTTGATAACCTGCATATAGATAAGTCAAGTTAGTCCAATGAAGTGAATGAGGGTTTAGAAGATTACCTTGGGAATTATTTTGATTCTGGTGGAGTTGTGGAGCATCCGGTGGCTCTTCTTTGAGCAAATAGGATTGCAATACTCCTCTTCTTTGAGCAGGTGTGACGTCTCCTTTGCTGATCTTGCTTCTGCTCTTTTTAAGACCTGAAATATGTTCGACACTTTGGCAAAGAAACAAGTGCATTATGGGCTTCTTATCAAATAAGTATCGGTTTGAATCATCTTCATGATGCAATAACAAAACAAATCAGAGAATATAAACTAAGAAATAACCGAAAGGTAAGGATAGATTACACCTGATGTAGGAACCTTTCGGCTATGATACCAGATGATGCAAGATGGAAGCGTGTTTGACGTAGAACAGGGACTGAAGTCACTCTCTTCTAGATCGTGAATGATGATATGGTGAGATGGATCCAACCTTCGGGTCTCTAGACTCCTTAGGATGAACGTTGAGATGATTGAATGGATAGAGGATGGATTGAATGTCGCCACACAAGAGATGAAGGATCTTGTGATAAGACTGATCTAAGGTCGCTTGATATGACTCACAAGAAAGCTTAGAATCGAGGTGTTTTCTCTCAAAGAAGAAGAACTGCGTTATTGTATTGATACTTGGTCTCCACTTGAGCTAAGATAAGCTCATAAGTCTTGTTAGATCTTCTCGACTCCATAATCTCTTCTCCATGTGTTATGATTCCTCCTGGGTCATATGTCTTCTTAGGATTGATTGTTGGATGTATAATCAGTCCTATGTCTTGTGTGTTGGAATTGTGTCCAGTAATCTCGGTACTGTCTCTAGAAAGTAAGAGTATGTCAATGATCAAACATAAGTCATATAATACTGGGGGTCATGATGGCTTGCTAGAGTCCGCTCATGATCTATAAGTCTTGGACTTATTGCCTTTATTATATGATCCCATATGGGTCACACGCCTAAGCTAACAGGAAAATGTGTAGGAATGGCTTAGCAGAAGTACGGTAAAAGTGCCAGGCATTTGTCGTACTTAGAGAGAGATAAATGGGTCTGATTAAATCCAAGGGATTTAATCAGATTGGCATTTGGGCCCAAAAGCCCAAAAGGGAAAGAGAAGGGTTTTATAAACTAAAACCCAAATCTCTTTCTCCCTAACCCTAAGCCCCAGCCGCGATCTCTCCTCTCTCTCTGCGCCTCCTCTCCTGCTCGGTCTAGCAGCCATTTCCTGTGAAGCGTGTGTGAGCCTTTGGAGGATCCATCTCTAGGTGGTTCTGCTGATCTCAAGCCATACCTTCTCCTTCCGCTGCAATAAACAGGTATAAGGTGAGATCTGATATTGTTTCTATTCAAGAGAACCTAGATCTGCATGTTTAGGATGATCTGAATCTGGAATTGAATCAGGATTAACCTAAACAATCCTTCAGTGGTATCAGAGCCATTGGTTCTTAGGATTTCTTGTTTAGATTCATGTTTAGGTTGTTTAGGATTGTTTAAGAGGTGTTTTTTGAATCAATCTACTGATAAGAGCAAAACACCTAAGAAACAAGAATTAAAAACCTAAACAAACCCTACTGAAATCGCAAAAACAAGCTATATGACTTGTTGTTTGCGATCGGCCGAGATGATGCACCGATCGGCCAAGCCGTGATCGGTTGAAGGCCGGTTGGATCACTCGACCGTGAGGTGCAAGACGCAAAGCTGATCGCGTCCTGCCCGTCCCGCTCGCGTGCGTTGCCGTCCCGATCGCTCGGCGATCGTGGGAAGCAATCGACCCGAGCAATCCCGATCGTTCCTGCAGCTTGCACGATCACGCCCGATCGCTGAAGCTTGGCGTGGGACGATCGCGGCTCTCCCGGCTGTACCATCCCGTCCCGATCACAGCTCGTCACGTCCCGATCGATCGTCAGCATCGCGTCTCGTCCCGAGCGTGAGTTGCGGCTGGACGATCGTTTCTTGGAAGAGAAGCTAGGTCACGACCATGATTGGTTCGTGACCAAATCGGTTCGGTTCGGTTCAAGGCTCGGTTTAAAACTTGATTAAAATTAATTCGTCCTGGTTTAATAAACAGATTTAATAATTTTATTAAGTCTGGTTAAACCGGGATAAGAAATCCAATGTCGAAAGAATTATTGGATTTTGTGCCTAAACCAGGATTTTCTAATTTGATTTGGTTGGACCAAATAAATTGAGAAAATCCGGTTTAGTAAATAACCGGTTGACAATTGTGGTCATCGTAGTAATTAAAATTTGGTTAGACCAATTTTAATGAACCAGACCGGTTATGTCATTTAATTGGGCAATTGGGTTATGTCTTGGACATGGACCAATTCTTGGGCCTCGGGCCAAGAAGTTAAAACAATTGGACCAATTATTTGAGTCTTTCTTCAGATTTAATTTAAAATTTATTTTACAAAATAAAAATTATAAAATCGATTTTAAATTTAATAAAGTTTCCAAAATTTTGAATTTAGAAAGTTTCTTGAATTAGAAGTTTCTAGATTTGCATGTTTTGGATTTTAGGAAATTTCTATAATTAAAAGTTTCTAATTTTAGAAAGTTTCCAAAATAGTAGGTTTCTAAAAATGGAAAGTTTCCCGAAATAGTAATCTTCTATTTTGGGAATAAAATTTAATAAACCTACAAACCTCAAATAATATCAAGCGTTGGATGTCTTGTCCATTCTATGTCAGCTGTCAAAGCCCATTCAATTGCATTCATGGCCTTACAGTGTGAGGATGTCTGTTTTTGCGTGGGTAAGACGGTTTGTGATTCACAAATGTCATTGGGAGTCCCAGACATTAGTGATTACATGACTGTATAGTCTGGTTTTCTTGACTAGGCCATCGGGAGTCCCGGGCCTTGAGACATCAGAGTGAATTGGGCCTCGGGCCCAGATTCACAACCAAGAGTTATATCACGGATATAATTAGCCGAGATAGGGCTTACCGATATAAGCTAAGGTTGGGTGACGGCCAGTGGCCCACTTTAATCTTAGTTATATGTGGATCTTGGAATCATTATATTCTATTGAGGGTAACTTATGTTACTGAATATAATGTGTGATTAATAATGTTATTGAATTTAATACAAGATTAATCATATTGAACATATTAACTAATAACCTTTCTATTGTTATATTTCAGATATGACTACTTCAAGCACTCAAAACACATTCTCAATCCGGTCTGTTCTCGAGAAGGAGAAGCTGACTGGAACGAACTTCCTGACATGGTCAAGGAACTTGAGGCTGGTCCTCAAGCAGGAGAAGAAGGATTATGTCCTTCGTGATCCTCTCCCCGAGAGGCCTGCTAACAATGCCGCCAGGACTCTGCATAATGCTTGGGAAAAGCATTCGTCAGATGAAAATGATGTGTATTGCCTTATGTTGGCGACAATGACTGCTGAGCTGCAAATGCAGTTCGAGAGTGTGTTGTCACCAATTGAGATAATGGCAAGCCTGAAATCGCTTTTTCAGGAGCAAGCTAGGACTGAGAGGTTTCAAACAGTTAAGAACCTCTTAGACTGTAAGTTGGCTGCGAATGCGGCAGTGAGTCCTCATGTCTTGAAGATGATGGGTTATCTCGATCATCTTCAGAAACTCGACTGCCCTATCAGCCAGGAACTTGCTTGCGACATCATTCTGCAGTCATTACCTGCAAGCTATGATCAGTTCATTCTGAACTTTAACATGCATGGCTTGAGTAAGACATTACCTGAGCTTCACGGAATGCTCAAGACTGCAGAGCCCAACTTGAGGAAAACCGCCAAAGACCCCAATGTGCTTATGGTGCAAAAGGGCAAGGGGTTTAAGAAATCCTCTGCTAAGGATAAGGGAAAGGCCAAGGCTGTCCAAGTCGCGGACAAGGACACGCCAAAGCCCAAGCCCAAGTCCAAGGCTGGGCCAACTGACATATGCAGGTTCTGTAAAGAACCAGGGCATTGGAGGAGAGAATGTAAGAAATTCCAAGAAGGTCTAAAGGAATTGAAGAAGAAGACTCTCGAGACTTCTTCGACAGGTATTTTTGTTATAGAAGTTAATACAACTACTTCTGATAATACCTCATGGGTTATGGATACTGGTTGTGGGGCTCATATTTGTACTAATATGCAGGCACTCAGCAACAGTAGAAGGCTGAAGCAAGGACAAGTGGAGCTACGAGTTGGGAATGGAGCGAAAGTTCCAGCACTAGCTGTAGGCACATACTTGTTGTCTTTACCTTCGGGATTGATTTTAGAACTCAATAATTGTTATTTTGTACCTGCTATAAGCAGAAATATTATTTCAATTTCTTTGTTGGATTTGGAAGGTTATGATTTTTCAGTTAAGAATAAATTATGTTCCTTCAATCGCAACAATTTGTTCTATGGTTCTGCCCCTCTTACGAATGGGCTTTACATACTCGATCAATCCGCGCCAATTTATAACATTAATACCAAACGGTTCAAACCTAATGAGGAGAACCGAACGTTTCTATGGCATTGTCGTTTAGGGCACATCAGCGAGAAACGCATCAAGAGGCTCCATTCGAATGGACTTCTTGGCTCATTTGACTTTGAGTCATGTGAGAAATGCGAATCCTGCATGATGGGCAAAATGACACGGGCCCCCTTTAATAAACCTAACGAGAGGGCTAGTGACTTATTGGGCCTGATACACACTGATGTGTGTGGCCCAATGTCCACAAATGCAAGAGGAAACTATCAGTACTTCATTACCTTTACTGATGATTTCAGTAGGTATGGATATGTTTATTTGATGAAACATAAGTCTGAATCTTTTGAGAAGTTCAGAGAATTCCAAAATGAAGTACAGAACCAACTTGGCAAAAGCATTAAGGCTCTTCGGTCCGACCGAGGAGGAGAATACTTAAGCCAAGAATTCAGTGATCATCTAAGAGAGTGTGGGATCGTATCCCAACTCACTCCTCCCGGAACACCTCAATGGAATGGTGTGTCTGAGAGGAGAAATCGGACCTTATTGGATATGGTTCGATCTATGATGAGTCACACAGACCTTCCAATATCCCTTTGGGGATATGCTCTGCTAACAGCAGTGTTCACTCTAAATAGAGCGCCATCGAAAGCAGTAGCAAAGACACCATATGAATTATGGACTGGAATGGCTCCACTACTGTCTTATCTTAGAATTTGGGGTTGTGAAGCCTATGTCAAGAGATTAATCTCAGACAAGCTTACACCAAAGTCTGATAAATGCTACTTCATTGGTTATCCGAAGGAAACCAAGGCTTATTACTTCTATCTACGTTCCGAGAACAAGATCTTTGTTGCCCGGGATTGTAACTTTCTTGAGAGAGAGTTTCTCTCTAAGAAAGACAGTGGGAGTAAGGTACTGCTTGAAGAAATTCAAGATGAACAGGATACTGCTCAACCTAATGAGGAAGAGCAGCAGGAGGACCTACAAGAAATTGTAGAGCCTGAACCTGTAGTACCTGAAGTTCGAAGATCCGGGAGGATCCGTCACGAACCCGAGAGATATCAAGGATTCCTCGTGACTGACTGTCATGATCTTCTGATCATTGATGGTGATGAACCATCGAACTTCAATCAAGCCATGATGGGCCCAGATTCCTCGAAGTGGCGCAAGGCCACTGATTCCGAAATGGACTCCATGTCGGTCAACCAAGTGTTTTCGTTGGTTGACTTACCCGCTGGTGTAAAAGCCATCGAGTGCAAATGGATCTTCAAGAAGAAGATTGACGTGGATGGAAATGTCCAGATTTATAAAGCCAGGTTGGTGGCAAAAGGTTTCAGACAAGTTCACGGTGTGGATTACGATGAAACCTATTCACCAGTGGCTATGATGAAATCTATTCGGATTCTTCTAGCAACTGCAGCTTTTCATGATTATGAAATTTGGCAGATGGACGTGAAAACCGCCTTCCTGAATGGAATTCTGGAAGAGGATGTGTATATGACACAACCTGACGGTTACATAGATCCAAAGAATGCTGGGAAAGTATGCAAGCTTCATAAATCCATTTATGGATTGAAGCAAGCATCGAGGAGCTGGAATCTTCGTTTTGATGAAGCGATCAAGCAATTTGACTTCATCAGAAACGAAGAAGAACAATGCGTGTATAAGAAAACTAGTGGGAGCAAGATAGTATTTCTTATTCTGTATGTCGATGACATACTGCTTCTCGGAAACGACATTCCAATGCTGAAGTCCGTAAAGGACTGGCTTGGAAGTTGTTTTTCCATGAAAGACATGGGTGAAGCCGCATACGTTCTTGGAATCAGGATCTACCGGGATAGATCTAGAAGGCTGATAGGCTTGTGTCAAGACTCATACATTGACAAAGTCCTACAAAGATTCAGCATGAAAGATTCCAAGAAGGGCTTCACGCCAATGGTACATGGCACAACGCTAAGCAAGAAGCAGAGCCCTACGACGGCTGCTGAGCTTGAGCGCATGAAGAATATTCCTTATGCATCTGCAATAGGATCTGTCATGTATGCCATGATCTGTACTCGTCCTGATGTTGCTTATGCATTGAGCATGACGAGTAGATACCAGTCAAATCCAGGTGAAAACCATTGGATTGCCGTAAAGAATATCTTGAAGTATCTAAGACATACTAAGGATAAGTTCTTGGTGTACGGTGGAAGTGATGTGCTTAAAGTCAGTGGATTCACGGACGCAAGTTTCCAGACAGACCAAGATGATTTCCGGTCACAGTCCGGTTATATCTTTTGTCTGAATGGCGGTGCAATCAGTTGGAGAAGCTCCAAGCAAGACACCGTTGCTGATTCCACTACAGAAGCTGAATATATCGCCGCCTCAGAAGCTGCGAAGGAAGCTGTTTGGATACGAAAGTTCATTATTGAACTAGGTGTGATACCAGATGCGGCTGAGCCTCTGGCACTGTTTTGTGATAACAATGGTGCTATTGCTCAGGCAAAGGAACCAAGATCACACCAGAAATCCAAGCATGTTCTAAGAAGATTTCACTTGATACGTGACATCATTAATAGAAAGGAAGTCAAGATCAGCCGAGTTCAAACAGATGATAACGTCGCTGATCCGTTGACAAAGCCACTCCCAAGGCCTAAGCTCGAGTTCCTGACTGAAGCTGTAGGCATTAGAGACATTGAAATGTAATCTAAATTTGAGTGGGAGTTTGAGGGCTTTATTTAGTTATTTGATATGTTCTTGTAAAACATTTTTTATGTTTAATGAAATTATTATTTCAAGATTATTTTAACTGTGATGAAATAATCGTTCCAAAGTGATATAAACCATTTTATAGGTCATCGAAGTAAGTGCCTTGATCTTGAGTCATCAAAGTCATTTAGCTTGATCATGAGACCCTATATTTGATAGATGGCTTATATCATTCAGTCCCTAGTCGAAGGTTGTTGAAATTGGAACACCAACAACCGTGTGAGACTAGATTGGTATGTGACTTATGACCAAGTTTCATGGTGTCATAGATGCACGGCATCAAAGTCAGTACATAGGTGTATGTTGGGAACATACGACCGGACATGACCCGCTTATGAGAACTCTTCAGGATATTTATATCTGTGTCATAAGAGATTCTCACTACGACTATAGAGTATAGTCCTTAGACCTGAGTTCGCATGCATGTGACCACACATGGACTGATGCACTTTGATCATTGTCTAACACTATCGTTCTGCGATAGCTATAAGGACCTTGTTTGGGTACATTATGAAATGAGTAGTTTACAGTGATGGAACAAGACGGGATTTGTCCCTCCAATATAAATGGAGTGAATATCTCTAGGCCAATCGGAGATTTGAATACTGGAAAATGCATGGCCATGCTCAAACGGACTGTCCCGAGTCGTTTGGATTGTCAGTATCGAATCAGAGTCCGATGAACAAGATTAGGCTTTATAAGGATGACACCAATCTTGCCTTATGACTAATCGAGATATTGAGACAAAAGGATTATGAATACAGAGATTCCAGTACAAGTGGGAGATTGTTGGAATTGTGTCCAGTAATCTCGGTACTGTCTCTAGAAAGTAAGAGTATGTCAATGATCAGACATAAGTCATATAATACTGGGGGTCATGATGGCTTGCTAGAGTCCGCTCATGATCTATAAGTCTTGGACTTATTGCCTTTATTATATGATCCCATATGGGTCACACGCCTAAGCTAACAGGAAAATGTGTAGGAACGGCTTAGCAGAAGTACGGTAAAAGTGCCAGGCATTTGTCGTACTTAGAGAGAGATAAATGGGTCTGATTAAATCCAAGGGATTTAATCAGATTGGCATTTGGGCCCAAAAGCCCAAAAGGGAAAGAGAAGGGTTTTATAAACTAAAACCCAAATCTCTTTCTCCCTAACCCTAAGCCCCAGCCGCGATCTCTCCTCTCTCTCTGCGCCTCCTCTCCTGCTCGGTCTAGCAGCCATTTCCTGTGAAGCGTGTGTGAGCCTTTGGAGGATCCATCTCTAGGTGGTTCTGCTGATCTCAAGCCATACCTTCTCCTTCCGCTGCAATAAACAGGTATAAGGTGAGATCTGATATTGTTTCTATTCAAGAGAACCTAGATCTGCATGTTTAGGATGATCTGAATCTAGAATTAAATCAGGATTAACCTAAACAATCCTTCATTGTGTTGGATCAGAACTCATCGTGGCTTTGATTTCTCTTGGCTTCTTTGCGCTGCTTGACGTAGTGGTTGAGTTAGTGATTGAGTCAGTCAGCGCCTGGCTTAGTCTGGTTCGGATGACCTCATCAATTCTGATGGATCCTTTTTCTCCCTTGTACTCCTTCTTAACACCTGAACTTGTTGCTCATTTACCTGAACCGGTTGTTCCTGTTCAACCTCTTCATTGTGATGTTCCAACTCTTCATTATGATGGTCCAACTCCTCAGGTTCTACCTCATGTTCCTCATGCTCCGCAGCCTCAGCTTGATCATGTGTAGATGAATCAGATTCTTGCGGTTCTGGAGTTGATTCTTGAGTGTCCCCCTCAGGATCAAGATGGGCTGATTCTTGTGGAGCTGCTGAAGACACTACTGGTACTGTAGGAGCAGGGCTTGTTGCAGCCGGTTGTGAAGGTATACCAATTCCAAGGCTTTCCATAATTCTCCTTAAGTTCTCAGCCCGGTCTGATGGAGATGTTGGAAGGTCCTTCAAACTATCCCAATTCCTTTCATCATAGAAACCTCTTGTCTCCATAAATTTCACATCTCTTGAAATCAAAACCTTCCTTGTTTCAGGCACATAACACTTGTATCCCTTTTGTGTTGTAGAATATCCAATGAACATGGCTTTGGTGCTCTTAGCATCCAATTTATCCCATTGTTCTCCTGGTATTAACACAAAGCAAAGACACCCAAACACACGTAAGTGATCAACTAATGGATTGGTTTTGTTTAATACCTGAAATGGAGATTGATCCTTGAGAACTTTTGTGGGAGTTATGTTGATCAAGTAACACGCAGTCATGACTGCATCTCCCCAAAACTTCTTAGGAACATTCTTGCAGAACATCATGGACCTCGCCACTTCCATCAAGTGCCTGTTCTTTCTCTCAGCCACTCCATTTTGTTGTGGAGTGTAAAGACAGCTTGTTTGATGAAGAATCCCATGTTTGGACAAGTGTTGTTTGAAAGCATTGCTTGTATACTCACCACCATTGTCTGATCTAAAAATTTTGATCTTAGCATTGAAATGGTTAGTAACATGACTTTCAAAGTTCATAAAAGCTTCTAATACTCTATCCTTAGTTTGCATCAATGTTATCCAAGTATATTTAGATTTTTCATCAATGAAGGTGACAAAGTACTTATGATTTTCTCTAGACATCCAAGGAGCAGTCCACACATCAGAATGAACAAGATCAAAGCAACTTTCATAAGTGGTTTTAGAAACTGGAAAAACAGATTTGCAATGTTTCCCAAGAATACAAGCCTCACAATCATCATTCTTAAAAAAAACAGTAGGTAATAAGAGTCCTAAAACCCTAGAGTGTGGATGTCCTAGTCTAGCATGCAAATCGAATCATCCACACCAACACAAGTAGATAAAGCAGTAGATAAAACAGTAGATGATTCAGAAGGAGGGTTGGTGTATTCAACCATATAGAGCTCATCCTTTGTCACACCTTTCCCAATCAACTTACTTGTCTTAATATCCTGAAACACAACATCATTAGGACTAAAAACAACATTGCAATTTAGATCAGTGGCTATTCTTTTTACAGACACTAAGTTGGAAGTGAAACTAGGCATATAGAAAGCTTTAGATTCTTTGTCAAATAGTTTCAGATTTCCTATGCCTTGTATTGGAATCTTATCACCATTTGCAATTACTACACTTCCTAAGGCAGGTTCAACACTATTTATCAACCTAGAATCACTTATCATATGATGAGAGGCTCCTGAATCAATGATCAAAGGTTTCAGTTTGTTTGAAGCAAAAAGTGAAGTGCCAAGGATCATACCAGAGTTCTCCTTGAGAGCTTTAATGAGAGCCTCAAGGTCTGACCTCCTTACCACATCATTCTGAGCAGTCACAGCTGGTGCTTGATGGACCACCATTGCTCTCCCTTCATCACATTGCTGCATTGAAGAAGAACCTGGTCCAGCTGCACCATATGAGTAGTTTGCCCTTTGATCTTTGAACCGGTTGTTGTGAGATGATGGTCTGAGGTTAGGATGAAGGCGCCAGCATCTATCCTTCAAGTGCCCACTCTTCTTGCAAAAATCACACATCAAGACCCCTCTCTTGTCACCTCCATGGTTCTGCCTTTCCTCAGCATGAAACACACCTTTATTGGCGGTTACCAACTCTCCTTTCCCTTTGAACAGCCCAAATGAACCTTGCTCTTTTTGAATCTGTCCACACACATCATCAATATCAGGTAGAGTGTCTGCCCTCAGGATGTGCTTAATCATCCCATTGTAGGATGAGTTCAAGGTGAGCAGAAGAGCAAAGACTTTATCTTGCTCTCTCCTTTCTTGCAACACCAAAGGGTCACTGCTCGGTGGCCTTAACATCTCCATCTCTGACCACTGTGAGCTAAACTTGCCAAAGTGAGCCTTAAACTCCATATCTTCTTGCTGGAGGTTGTTAATGGCTAGCTTAACTTCAAAGACTCGGGTGAGATTTGTTTTGTTTCCATAAACCTTTTCAATGGTATCCCATAGCTGCTTGGAAGTCACACAGTAGGAGTAAGCCTCCAAGAGATGTTGGTCCAGTGAGCTTTGAAGTATGGAGAGGACATTTGATCCCCTTGAACCCACGCTTCTTCATCGGCTTCAGATGTGTCCTCATGCTCAACATCTTCTTTACCTTCTTTTGCCTTCACCACCTTCTCTGGAGCTGTGCTCCTCATGATGTACTTCCATAAACATCTGCCTCCAAGAGCAGACTTCACCATCCTGGCCCAAACAATATAGTTGGCACCTTTAAGAGTCATAGGAATGATTACCCTTGAGTTCTCCATTGCTAAAACAGATTTGATGCAAGGAGGGAGTTTTCAAGGTAAGCTTCTGAATAAACAAGTTCTCAATTCACAGAGAACACACACCAGAGAGAATAAACCAAGAAGGAATGCTTGAGAGTTTTAGAACTTTCAAGAACAACAGTCGGATTCTTTAAGAACACGTTTAAGAATAAGATGAACAAGAACTAGAAAAATCAGAGTTTATGCGGAAATAAATAGGTATAGGAGCTTATGGCTCTGATACCATGTTAGAATATGAGTTTAGGTTGAGAATGTAGGTTAGATTGAAGAGAGAATGAAGAGAGAATGATGAGAGAAGCTAGGAGACCCGATTAGGGTTCTTAGCGGTTTAGAGAGAGAGAGAGACTTGCGGCTACTAGAGAAGAATAGTTCTCTGTATATTCATCAAGGGGATTTACAACACATATATATATGAAGATACAACTAGGTTAAGCAATAAACACAACTATACAAAAATGGAGTGAAGGTAATATCCCCTTTAGGAAAGAGAGTATCCATCCGGGTAAGGTAAGATTATGTGCGCTTCATGTTAGTTTCCTCCAACGGTCATATTCTCCTCCTTAGCATTCAAATGTGAACCGGATGGTATGATGAGCCATATCAAGTCTTCATCTCAATAATCCTTACTGCCAACAGCTCGACATTCCTCCAAAGAACACCTAAACACAAAACAATACTCAAGCAACACAAGTTTGATCAGAACCAATGAGTTTGATTTAAGTTCCTGTGAAGAATCAAAGAGTTCTTTAGGAGTGAACTTTAGAGTAATATTTAAGTAACCAGAATTTTGGAATGACACACAACTCAGATTAAGAGTGTGTGCATCAGAGAATGAGAGTATGTGATTTTGGAATACAAAACTCAGATTAAGAGCATGTAAACCAAAATCAGAGAATAGTAGAATGGGAGAATGAACTGAAAATAAAAGTGTTTCAGATTCAGGGATTAAGATGGCTTAGTATAACTCAGAGACAATCAGATGTTTAAGGTTCAGGGACTGAGACTCTTGCTCAGTTTAACTCATAAACATATGAGTTTGCTCAGTATGAAATAAGCGGAAGCAACATAGAGAGAACATAACCAGAGAATCAAGATAGAAAGAAACAACATTAGGTTTGCCCTTTTCTTCTCAGATTTCTCAACAACAACTTGTTATCTCTTCAAACTAGATAGAGCAACAAGCATTAAGAGAATGGAACCAAGTAAATCAGAAGCTTGGTCCATGAACAACAATGCGGAAGCTAGAGGAACAAAGATTCAAAGTTTTCCTCTGGTTTTGAAAAAGAATTTACAGCCAAGATCAAGCTGCTCTGATACCATGTTAGAATTTCATAGGCATCCATGAGGAAGCTCTCATTATCTAGTTTGGTTCATGAGACATCCATAAGAAGATCTGAACCATAACTCATAACAAGAACATAAACATATTAAAGAAGAGGAATGAAACCGATTCTGCTCAATAAAGACAACTAGTTTGTACTCAAGAAAGCCATTAATCTAGTTGTACAAAGGAGTCTTTAGCTATATGAAAACACTTCCAAGGGATTAACATCTCACCAGGAGAGTCTACTCATAAACATGGAAGAGAATCAGTAATTAACTAAGAGAACATCCAAGAGAAGAAGAGTGTAAGAGCCGATTGTTCTCACACTTGGAATAGCTATTGAATGAACTATCCAAGAGTGATCTAAGGCTGCCTCAAGCAGCCTAAATCGTGTCTCTTAAGCACTTACATTGTGTCTTATTGAATAACACAATGAGAAAGGGAAAACAGAACCGAGAAAGAGTAGAGAGAAGAAGAAAGACTTTGTTTGTAACAATAAGTTCTGAATTGTATTGTGAATTAGCAAAGCTTACAATGGTTGTGTGCCTTTGTTATATAGGTATACAATTAGGTTAAACACTCATAAACAAAGATATAATCACAGCCATTGATTCTTTTGGAGGGAAACCCGAATTCAAATGGATGGATGGATCTTCTTCACTCCATTTTGGTTCTTGTGTGTTCACACACTGAAAGTGACTTGTCCTCACTCTTAATTCACGTGTGCAGGTCTGGAGAGAGAGAGAGAGCACACTTCCAAATGGTGAGAGTGACGTGTCTTTGCTTCTGCTCAGACCTTAACTCAACATGTGACTCCTTCTTGATGACACACTTGCACATTTCGAACTTTCTCAATGTAGGACCTGATTTTGCCCCTATTTTGCACATTGATTCCAACATCTCCTAATGATCTTTGGCCCTGATTTTGCACAGACTATCTTCTGATTATCTAGGTGCCCCAACTTTGCACATTGCCACATCATGATAGTTGCCTTTGTTGCTCACTTAAGCATAGCTTTACTTGCTTGTGATCAACACCAAGGCTCCAACTAGGAATGAGGCTCGGCTTTGTCTTCATGACTTTAGCCTCTCCTCTTTCATTTCATCTTCCTCTCTAATAATGTTGAGCTAAACTATCATTGGTCTTATGTGAACTCGATTTTGATTCAGTTTAAGTAGAATTCACTACTTGTCCCTTAAGGCAGGTTGCAGAAAAATGGCCTTTCTTATTACACCTACAGCAGATTGGTTCAGTGGAACTTGAAGAGTTAGATGACTTACCTTGGTATCTTCCTTACGATTCAGGCAATGTAGCTGATCTAGAGCTGTGAGCTGCAACTAGTGGTTGCTCTTTTGCATGATTGGAGACTGAACTGGTCTTCTTATGCTCTGGTTTCACCTCCTTTCCCATGCGGTTTGGGTGTATGTTTGAAAAAAAGTTGTTGTTGAACCTCCTTGTTCGGAACATGTGCTTTATCTTGTGCTCGGTTCTTGGAATTGATGGAGGGCACTTTCTTTGGCTCAGGGAGGTAAGCACATTTGTTCTTTTTGGCAGGCTATGGTGTAGTAATCAACTTTCTTGGTGTTGCTTGAGAGGTGAGATTTGTAAAGATGCTCCTGCGATTCTTGACAAATTCTTTGTACATTCTCACCTTAAGGCCTCCCCAATCTGACACTGGATTGTTGTAGAACGTTGGGATACCTTCTTTCAACCACCAAATGTAAGCATCTCCAACAACAGAATCAACAACATATAACAACTTCTCTTCTTTGGGAATGTTGTGGAGACGCAGCCATTGCTTCATATTTTTCTCCCATCTTAGATAACCCTTTGGGTTATTTCTTGAGCCAGAGAAGGTGAATGACTTAGATTGGGAAATATTTCTCTTGTTACTTTGTGTTCTTGACCTGCTTTGTGGGTTGCATTGTTGTGCTTGACGGGTAATCAATGTGTGGCAATGCTCCTTCTTCCTTGGTTAGGTTTTGTAGTAGTGTTACTACTCATCCACAGCCTCATCATAATCTGAAGATTGATAGCCTTGTTCAGTCCATGAATCTTCTTCTTGGTACCATGCTTCCTTGAGATAGCTTCTGGTGCAATTTGGTGGGTATGGTTCCTCTTCATGTGCTTCTTCTTCAGAACTAGTATAGTCCTCTGGCCATGAGGGTTCTTCATAGGCTGTGTGTGCTCATCTGAACAGGTTAGACTCTCCTCTTCCTCACTCCAATTTTCCTCATAAGGCTCTTCTTCTTCCATGTTTTGGTTTGGTGCCTGAAAAATTAAGACAGTGTATTAGTACGTTCGAATCCATAGCTTACAAGTAGTAAGATAGTATGCACGGTACAAAAAGTGTTTTTAAACAAAGCTTGATACGTAAATAGAAAACATATGGTTTAAAAGAGTTTTGGGAAGTTAGGAAACGAAGTTAGGAAGCTCGTTTTAAACTTTTTCGAAAATTAAGAAAAACTGGTTAAGAATTGATTCAAATCAAGTTGCACACGTTTTTGGTTTCTATGGAAACTTATTAAACCAATTTGGGAAGGCTGGTTTTCGAAATTCAAGTAAAAATCAAAGAGAACTAAGGAATATTGCACTTTCCTTGTTTGGGAAAACTTAGTACATAGTTTTGGCTCTATGTTTGGAGAACAAATTGAGTCAATAAAGGGGAGCCAAAAATCCTTCTTTATTTTTTGAAAACTTGGTTAGTATGGTAACAAACTCCTTTTATGGTTTTTTCAATATGTAAATTCGAATCAAACCCCAAAATACTTCTTCTCTTTTATCTCATGGTTTATAAAAGAATTAAATTTCTGAAAATTCAAAATTCGACAGGAACACAAAACTAATGAACTTTTCTTTTTATTTTTGGTTTAAGGATGTAAAAGGAAATATGCATAACATAATGAACTAAGCAAGTATTGCAAAACAGAACTAATTTTTTGTGATTTTTTATTTTGAAATGGAATGAACTTAGAATAGACTACTATGCAATGAAACATCATGGATTTTGTTTTTCTGAATACAATGAATCAAATAGAAAACTAAACATATTGAATGGATCTAAATGAAAACAAAACAAGATGCAAAAGCAGATTTAGAACAAAAACACAATTTTTATGGTTTTTTTATTTCAATGAAACGGAACAGAAAGGATAGAAAAAACCTTATAAGTAGAAGCTCTTAAAGGTCTGATACCAGATGATGCATCCACAGAATCACATTGATGCTAAACCGCTTGATAATCAGAAGATCTTAAGCCAAAAAAGGGTGCAGAAGATGGTGATGAAGTTAGTGATGGTGATGATGGTTTGGACTGAATCACTCAATCAATTGGATGGACAGAGATAAGAATCACTCAACAATATGGACCACTGATTCTTTAGTATAAGATGAATCACTCAAATAGACTATAGAATTGAACACAAAGAAAACACAGACTTTGTGACAGAAAAACATAAACGATTTCTATTGCTTTTTAGATTGATCAAGGGTACTTTACAAAGTACTAACTATGAGCTTATACAGGCTCTTAAAAGGATGGCTTCTAACGGCCAGAACTAAACAAAAGGAAGAAAATAAATTGGTAACTACTTTAGAGGAAATCTTGCTCAAGTAATGAACTAGTCGTTGGGAATGTGTAGTCTGATTTGGGGCATTCTGAATATGGTAAGTCTGGATTGGCGTGCTTCTTGTCATTCTGTGATCTTCTGGTGGTTTTGTAAACTTGTGAGGATTAGCTTAAGTCGGAATTGTCATGGAGAAGTAGTCTAGGTTCATCAGGTTCCAATTAAGGCATTTTTTCAATGGGTGATCTTCTTGCTTCTCTGGTTTTGATGGTTGGTTTCATTGCTTTTGGATATGGTATCAGACTGAGTATTGAAAGATAGAGCCATTGCTGGTTGATCTTTGTGTCCTGGAAATGCAAGTTGCTGTTCCACATGATCTGGTGTACTGAAGTGTTGTGTAGCTCGTGTGCACGTTCTCTTGGTTTCCAAATAAAGCTTTGAGGTGTGTCCAATTATTGGATAAGGATGATTTCCTTATTTGGCTCCAACTGGTTTGTGTAGAAAGTAAGTCTTCTTGTCGGTTTGGTGGATTGATTGCTTCTGAATCATATGTCTTCTTAGGATTGATTTGTGAATAGATAATTAACCTTATGCCTTGTGTTGATGTGGTGACCCCTTGGTCTGGTGTTGTTCTGATGTCCTCCTCACCACGGGTCAGAGTGTATTCAGCCATGGGTTGGATTGTTCAGGACAAGGCCGAGTTGAGGTTGGCCTTTGATGTGGGATATGAAGGCGCTGAAGAAAGTATGTGGGCCGCAGGTGCGGTTCTATTGGTCGTGGACGGTTATTTGTGGTTTACGAACATTGGTGTTGAAGACACGACCAAGAGTGACACATCCTTGGCTGCAGCAGATAAGCTCGCCAAGAGACGCCGGTTGGCCGCTGTTGTGGTCCTCGTGTTCGTTGTCGGGTACAATTTTTTCCTGATTAAACTTGATACAAAATTATATCTAAAAAAGGTTATAAATCCTAAAAACGTAAATAATAAAATACCTAATTGGTTGCTTCCCATAAGCGCTTTTTAAAATTCTTTAAGTTTAACTTGTTAAAGAAGATGAACATACTGATGGAAAGGGCTTGTACTTTTACGGGTTCTTCTTGATTATTCTTGGCCTTCAGATGGTTCTTCATGAATCTCTTGCCTTGTTCTTTTTTTATAGTTTAAGAGGTAAGATTGAATGGTTTTCGAACCTTTGAAAGAGACTCTCTACTTCCACTAAATAAGTGGCATATGGTATTATCTAGCCATGATCTTGCGAAAGAGATTCCATGAGGAAGACTTTGGACAGCTTTGTTGAATTCTATAAGTTTCCTTAGATAGATCATGTTGATGTATTCTTTTGGAGTTCTAGCCTTTGGAATGGTGTAAGAGGTGTGAGTTGTCCTTGCTCTCAGATTCTTCAGTCTCATCATTGATTAATGGAATGTTAAGTTCATGTTGAAATGAACAAACCAAATTGCAAGGTTAAAATGTTTCTTCATTATTTTAGCTGTCTTGATCATCAAATTTACATCCATGGTCATGTATCGGTTTTTGTGATTAACCGGAATGTGGTTTATCACCATGATTGAGTTTCTGTGAAATGGAGGAACGATGGTCACGGCTTTAGAGCACGGGGTCGAGGTGGAGGAGACTTTGGTCGTGGACAATGTGTTTTCTAGACAAGGTGAAATTTAGGATGCCCGCAGGCAAGGTTACGCAGGTCGCGGTGGAAGTGAAGCTGGCCGCTATTGGAGCTGAGAGACCAAGGTGGAGGTCATGCTACCGCGGTTCACGGCGTTTGGAAAATGTGAAGAGATGTTTGGCCATGGTTCAGAGTCTTGAGGCGGATGTTACGAGTTGCAATGTCATCTGTCTCAAAACATAGGATCATGACCAATGTAGGCACACTCTGTACGATCTTCTTCATCTTCAAGAACTTCTCCAAATTAAAATTTTGAAACTTTATACTTCCATTGAAGGTTTATTCATAAGTACACTTTTTCTTATTGTTCTTTACTTAAGAACATAGTAAACACATGCCATAATATCTTCTCAACTTTCTTTTGAGTGTCAATAGTTTGCTCCATACCTATTTAATTTCTTATGTCTTGATTTCAAGTTGGTTCAGATGAGCTTCAAGTTGTTGGAGTTCAATGTTGATTCTTTCTTTGTACTTTGGATTCTTCCATTGCACTTTTCATATTGAGGAATCCTCAAAAGTCGTAGTTCATGTTCTGTTTCAGCTTCCTTTCTCTTGTGTAATCAATTCTACTTTCATTGATCATTTCATGTTTCCGAGGCTTCACTATGATAGGTCCTAATAGAGAATCATTGCCCGTTCTTACCAATTAGGTGAAATTCATCAATTGATAAACCTAGGTAAACAATGCAACTCTGAGAAACAAACGTAGGATATACCTCTTTAAAATTCTTCCATGCTCTTCCATCTGAGGGATGACGCATTTCTCCTTCGAGGTACACATGTTAAGCATGTCATCTCATTTGTAAAGCCATCCTCTTCTATTGGTATAGTTGCTTCAACCGATCGACAATTGGCAGATACAACATCACCTGCTTTGATATTTTGTTCCCCAATTAATCCACATTTGTTCCGTACCAATGTTTTCCACATAACCGAAAACGTGACAATTCACGATCTTCTCCCTTCCAAAATTGCATACAATTCTCCTTGCATACATCAATCTTATGACATGACAACCTAAGAACCGTAATATGATTATGACTTCTTTGTCTCGTAATATGATTTAGGAGCTTTATTAGGCGATGGAAGAACATAATAAAATGTTTGAGCGATATTACTCAGGAATTCCTCCGGTTTATTGAAATTGGTCATCGAATTCCTCACTTTTGACATCAGGTATAATTGAGTTCTCCCATCAGCACATCCATCGTATAAAGGATGATTTTCAGCTTCCAAACCGTGGAATACTGTATCTTAGTTTTCTTCACAGATTGGTACATTTTCTTCAGGTAACACGTTGAAATCTTGATTAGGTTCATGGAACTCATCGACCAGGACTTGAGAATTAGAATATTCAGCCATTCATTCACGTCCCGCCACGTGATGACTTGTCGATGCTGTTGGGAATGTCCTGAAATCTACCGTACTATCTCTAGAAAGTATGATAAGTGTCGAGATCAGACATAAGTCATAAATACTGGGTGATCATGATGACTTGCTAGAGCCCGCTCATGATCTATAAGTTTAGGACTTATTACCAGTATTGTATGATCCCAAAGGGTCACACACCATAGCTAACGGGAAAGTTAAATGGAATTAATACGGTAAGATGCAAAGGCATTTACTGTATTTGTACAGAGAATTGGGCCAGACAAAAGACAGTCTTTTGTCTGATTTGGGTCTTGGGCCCAAAAGCCTAATGAGCCATTAGTTTAATTACTTGGGCCCATATAAGGAAGAGGAGAGGCGCAGGAAGCCCCAATGCTTTTTGTCTGCGATTTTTGGCCTCTCTTTTCTTCTCTCTCTGTTGATTCCAGCTTGGTCTAGCAGCCTGATCCAATAGCTTGTAAGCGTGTGGATACCTAGGAGGAGCCGGTGCTAATCAGCTCTCAGTGATCTCTTCATTCCTTGATCAATCCGCTGCAACAAAAGGTAATGAATCTGATCTGTTTATGATTCATCTGCAAATCACCTAGATCCTAGATGATTATGTGCTAGGATGTAACCTGACAATTACACCATGAACACACATAATCCTACAGTGGTATCAGAGCCAGGTCGTTAGGTTTTTGTTGATTGGATCATAAGAGAATCGATATGATCGGTTTGTTAATCGATTGTTGAATTGGATCGCTTGTTGACATGTCATAATCAATCGATTATATGAATCAATTTTGTCTTTGTTTTGGTTTGTTAACAATCGATTTTGACTTTGTTAATGTATAAGAATTGAAGTGAATGTCACGATCGTAATTTCTAGGTCAAAATCGTTTGTCCTTTTGTGAATGTCTCAATCGCATAATTGACTTATGTTTTGTTGTTAAGTTGTCACGATTATTGTTGACTTAGTGAAACGATTTGAATTGTTAATTGTTATCACGTTTTTGTCTTCTTGCACAAGCCATGTTACAATCAGGAAAAGTCAAAAAAAAATCGTGTTATGATTGAGAATCAATCGATTCATAAGGTTGTTATGATTGAGAATTTTTTTTTTTTTAAATTCAATTATTGGAATAAGGATTACTTTGTAAGAATCGATTAATTATTTAATAATTATGGTTCAAGCGGTTAACCCAAATCGCGGTTTGTTGGAAATTATTTAATACAATTGGTATTATTTAATTTCTGGTTAAACCGGATTTAAATTCAAAATTGAATTTTAACCTAAACCGAAGGCTGGTCTAAGTTTGATTTGGTTGGACCAAATAATTTAGAGCTGGTCTGGTTTAGTAAATAACCAGTTGGATTTAGTAGTTAATTTGGTCTCGGACCAGAATTAATGAACCGACTCGGTTATGTCAAATTATTGGGCCAATTGGAATTCTGTGGTCTTGGGCCAAGAATTGGGCCTATAATTTGTGACCCAACCGAAAACTTTAATAAAAATATTAAATTAGAAATTTCTATTTTTAGTATGTTTCTAAATTTAGAAAGTTTCTAAAATAAGTAAGTTTCCCAAAATAGTAATCTTCTATTTTTGGAAAGAAAAACCTAAAATCCTCATAAACAATATCAAGCTTGGATGTCTTGCCCAATCTTGTCAGCTACTTAACGCTTATTCAATTACAGATATGGCTTACAGTGTGAGGTGTCTGTTTTTGCGTAAGTAAAGTAGTATATAGTCACTAATTTCATTGGGAGTCCCAGACTTTAGTGATTATTTGGCTGTAAGAGATTGGTTTCCTTGACTGGGCCATCGGGAGTCCCGGGCCTTGAGACATCTGGTGAATTGGGCCTTGGGCCCAATCCACAACCGAGAGTTATATGGATATAACTAGCTGTGTGTATGCTTACCAAGTAAAGCTACTTCTGGGTGACGGCCAGCACTTTGGATTTAGCTGAACATGGGTCTCGGAATCATTGCATTCTTATGAGGTTGAACAAAGAAATTTTGAATGCAATGCGAGTTTTCTTATAAGTTATTAATATTACTCTTTTATGAACTGAATAACTAAAACTCTATTTATCTCTAAATTTCAGTTATGACTAGCACAAACAATCAAAACACTTTCTCGATCCGGTCTGTCCTTGAAATGGACAAACTGAACGGATCAAATTTCTTGACTTGGTCGCGGAACCTGAGGCTAGTCCTCAGGCAGGAGAGAAAGGACTATGTCCTTGAGAGAGCTCTCCCCGAGAGGATCGGGTCCAATGCCTCTCATGCAGTATATGATGCTTGGAATAAGCATTATAATGATGCGGTAGATGTGCGTGGTCTGATATTGGCTACCATGGACTCAGATTTGCTGAAGCAATATGAGAACATGGAGTCGCCAATAGAGATGATCAGCAGCCTGAAATTGAAATTTCAGGAGCAGGTAAGAGTGGAGAGATACCAGTTGGTTAAGTCTCTCACTAGCTGCAAGCTACCAAATGATCATCCAGTGAGTCCTCATGTCGGTAAAATGATGGGTTACATTGATAACCTGAGGAAACTGGATTATCCAGTTAGCCAAGAATTGGCAACTGAGATCATTCTGCAGTCACTGCCGTCAAGCTATGATAAGTTCAAAAGGAACTATATCAAGAAAGGCTTAACGAAGACGCTGACTGAACTGCATGATATGCTCAAGACAGTTGAGCCAAACGTGAAGAGTACCCTGTATAATCTCGTAATGGAGAAGGGTAGGTTTACTAAACCTAATGCTGACCAGGGTGAAGACAAAGTTGTCCAGATTTTGAATCATGGCAAGCGTGTGTCTTCTGAGCCCGAGTCAGATACATCTTACGTTGGTAAGTGCTGCTACTGTAAAGAGACTGGGCATTGGAAGAGAGATTGCATTAAATTCATGGAAGATTATGAGGAGTTGAAGTTGATGTATGAGACTATTTCCTCAGGTATTCATGTTATTACTTCAAGTTCTACCTTATAGGTATTGGATACTGGTTGTGGCACTGATATTTGTTATAATATGCAGAGCCTAAGCATCAGTAGAACGTTGAAGGAAGGGCAAGTGGAACTGCGTGTCTGGAAGGAGCTATGGATGTTGCCTCAGCCGTAGGGTTTTCACTTGTAGATGCCTTTGAGGCTTGGTTTTGTATTAAGTAATTGATACAATGTACCTGCTTTAAGCAGAGTTGTCATTCATTTTCTTGTAAGAATTTGAATGTTTTTCGTTTTGATAAAAGACAAGTTTTGTTCTTTTGATCTCAATGAAATATTGATTGTAGCACCCTATTCAAGGAATGGGTTTTATATCTTAAACCAAAGAGTGCCTAAATGTAACATAAATACCGAATTGGTTTAAATCTGATGAATTAAACCTGATTTTTCTTGGCGTAAATGTCTTGGTCACATAGAGTGAGTTGGATTCAGAAATCCCATAGTTATGGACTATTGGGCTCATTTGATCGGATATCTTATGAGACTTGAATTCTGCTTACTGGACCAAAAGACAAAGGGCCCATCTTAGCCGAGCTAGAGAAAGGCCCAAAGGCTTATTGGACCTTGAACATACTCATGTATGTGGCCCGATGAGCAGTAATGCCGGAGAAAATTTCCTGTACTTCATTATATTTACTGATTACTTCAGTGAGTATGACTGTGTTCATTTGATGAGACACGAGTCGGAATTCTTTGAAATGGTCGAAGGAGTTCCAGAATGAGGTATAGAACCTGAGTGACAGAAGTATTGAGACTCTGGATTAGATCACGAGTAAGAATACTTAAGTCATTGATGGTGTGATCATCTGAATGAGTGTGAAGTCGTTTCACAGCTCATTTCTCCTGAAAACCTGGAGGTGTTTCTGTGAGAATGAATCAGATCTTATTAGAAATGATTAAAGATGAGTCACACGAATCTTCCATGATATTCTCTAAGAATAACGCTCTAGAAATATCTAAGTTTACGCTGAAATAGTTCCACCAATATCAGTTGAAAGACACCACATAAATGTGGACTGGAAATGATCCAAATTCGTCTTTACTGAGTATTTGTAGTTGTGCTACTTCGCTGGTTGTCCTAGGGAAACCAAGGCTTGTTACTTTTACGTCCATTCCGAAAACAAAGTTAGGTTGTTCGGAATTCTGTTTTCTAAAAGGAAAGTTACTTTCCAAGAAGAACAGTGGGAGTAAAAGTATAACTCGAAGAAATTCGAGAAATACAGGAGGCTGCTCAACCTGTTGAGGGAGAGCAGCGGATGGATTTACAGATTTCTGTAGAATCTACACCTGTAGAGCCTGAAGTTCGCAGATCTGAATGAATCCGTCACTAATCCGAGAGTGATTTCTCGTGATTAGTTATCATGATCTGATGATCATTGAAAGTGACGAACCTGCGAAATTCACAGAAGCGAAAGTGAGCCCGGACTCCGAAAAAATTACACTGTGTGTAAGTTAGCTTCATCGATCCATTCATGGATGGAAGCAAACATATCGGAGTTGGAATCTTCGTTCTGTTGTAGTAGTCAAGGTTTTGACTTGAACAGGAACGAAGTGGAACTGTGCGTTTACTAATAGATAAGTGGGAGCAATGTTGCATTTCTCATAGTGTATGTCGATGACATACTGATTCTCGGAAATAACGTTCCAATGCTGCAGTCGGTAAAGGACTGGCTTGGGAGTTGGTTTTATGATTGATATGGGTAAAGCCACGTAAGTTCTTGGATTTTGGATCTAAAGATAGAGATCCAAAAGAGCTGATAGGACAAAGTCAGGATTCTTATATTGACAAAGTCCCACACGTTTTCAGCATTCCAAGAAGGGTTTTATGCCAATGTCACATGGCATTACATTAAGCAAGATACAGTGTCCTACGATAGCTGCTGAGCTTGAATGCATGGATGAGATTCCATATGCGTCGGCAATTGGATCTATCATGTATGCCATGACACGTACTTATTTTGATATTGCTTTAATGTTTAGCAAGACAAGTAAAGACTAGTCAAATCCAGCAAAGAATCACTGGATAGACGTAATGAATATCCTCAAGTATTTGGAAAATACTTAGGATAAGTTCTTGATTTACGGAGAAAGTGAGGTGCTACAAGTTGGTAGAGTCTGAAAGGCAAGTTTCCAACAGACAAAGATGATTTCCGGTCACAGTCCGGTTATATCTTGTGTCTGTCTGGCGGTGCAAGGCACTGTTGCTGACTCCATGACTTAAGCTGAATATTTCGCAGCTTGGTTAGCGGCGAAAGAGGTTGTTTGGAAAGAAGAGTTCATCACTGAACTTGATGTGATTCCCAGCATAGATGAGACTAGCTGCACATCAGAGGTCCAAACACCTTGAGGGTAGGTATAACCTATTCCGTGAGATAAATGACAGAGGTGTTAAGTAGATCAGCAAGTTTCAACGAATGAGAACGTTGCTAATCTATTAACGAAGCCACTCCTTAGGCCTAAGCACGAGTCGCGGACTGTAGCTGTAGGATAAGTGAAATTAAGATGTAGTCTTAATTTCAGTGGGAGTTAGTAAAGGGCTTTATTTAGTTGTTTTGAAAGGTTCATGTAAACATAATATTTTATGTTTATGAAATCTATGATTTCTGGATTATTTTAACTGTGATATAAATAATCGTTCCAAAATGATTCATGTCATTATATATGGGCCATCGAAGTACATGAGTAGACTTGATCCTGAAACCCCATATTTAACGAAATGACATAAATCATAGTGTCCATAGTCGAAGGTTGTTGAAATTGGAACACCAACAACCACTTGAGACTAGATTGTGTTGAGACTTATGACCAAGTTTCGAGGGGTCATAGATGCGCGGCATCAAAGTCGACACATAGGTATATGTAGGGGAGCATATGACCGGACATGGCCCGCTGATGAGAACTCTACAAGGTATTAATATCTGTGTCATAAGAGGTTCTCATATACGACTATAGAGTATAGTCCTTAGACCTGAGTTCGCATGCATGTGGCTGCACATGGATTGATGCACTTTGATCATTGTCTAACGCTGTTTCGTAACTGGGAGCTATAAGGACCTTGGTTGGGTGTATTATAAAGTGTGTAGTTCATAGTGATGGAACAAGATGGGATTTGTCCCTGCCGTTTAACGGAGGTAATATCTCTAGGCCAATCGGAGACTTGATAGCTGGTAAGAGAGTGGCCACTCCCAAACGGACTTGCCCAAGTCGTTTGCATTGTCAGTATCAAATCTGGTCCGATGAACATGGTCTGGCTATATAAGGATGACACGCATCTTGCCTTATGCCAGATTGAGATATTGAGACAAAAGGATTAGGGAATGTAGGATTCCAGTACAAGTGGGAGATTGTTGGGAATGTCCTGAAATCTACCGTACTATCTCTAGAAAGTATGATAAGTGTCGAGATCAGACATAAGTCATAAATACTGGGTGATCATGATGACTTGCTAGAGCCCGCTCATGATCTATAAGTTTAGGACTTATTACCAGTATTGTATGATCCCAAAGGGTCATACACCATAGCTAACGGGAAAGTTAAATGGAATTAATACGGTAAGATGCAAAGGCATTTACTGTATTTGTACAGAGAATTGGGCCAGACAAAAGACAGTCTTTTGTCTGATTTGGGTCTTGGGCCCAAAAGCCTAATGAGCCATTAGTTTAATTACTTGGGCCCATATAAGGAAGAGGAGAGGCGCAGGAAGCCCCAATGCTTTTTGTCTGCGATTTTTGGCCTCTCTTTTCTTCTCTCTCTGTTGATTCCAGCTTGGTCTAGCAGCCTGATCCAATAGCTTGTAAGCGTGTGGATACCTAGGAGGAGCCGGTGATAATCAGCTCTCAGTGATCTCTTCATTCCTTGATCAATCCGCTGCAACAAAAGGTAATGAATCTGATCTGTTTATGATTCATCTGCAAATCACCTAGATCCTAGATGATTATGTGCTAGGATGTAACCTGACAATTACACCATGAACACACATAATCCTACAGATGCATAGCCGCCATAATTTATTTGTTCCATGTGGTGCGTATACACAAAATAATTTTCAATAAACCCTTTTAACATAAAATGGCTCATCAAAGTATCAACATCAAGAAACTTTTGATTTTTGCACTTTTTACACGGACAAAACAAAAGATCGTGCTCAAGATAATAAATTTGATTACAAGAAAAGAAATAAAATTTTAGTCCCTCAATAAACTTCTCACACAAAGAATGATCAGGACGTTTAAACGTTTATTGTTTCATTCCCTCGAAAGGAAAAAATAACTCATACTGAATTTTTGAATTATAAAAGAGTGACTAACTTATAAGAGTTGTATGTCTTTTTGAATTATAAGATGTGAATAACGGATGAGAGTTTGATGTTGGTTTTATAAATTTTATTAGATGTGGATAGCTACGAGCGCAGTCGTAGCAATCCAGATTTTTTGCTACCAAAAAAGTGGTTAAAGATTTTAAAATATGTTTTATATATTTAGCCATGGAAAGCTACGATTGGTGCCATAGTTATATTGAATATATTCTCTGCGCCGAAGTTTTGAGGTGACTAACGCGATTGACAAGAGAAGAAGTTTTTCTGAAGACCCATGGGTGAATGATTCATGTATTTAGCCGCGACAGCCACGGTGTAGTTCGTAGCTATTCAATAGATTTTATTTATTTTTATTCACAAGAATAACGTGAATTTTTTTGTTACCATTTTTTAAAATCATAATAATCCTAAACTTTGGTAGGACATTAAGTTAATTTTTAAGACAAAATTTGACAATAAGTTTAATTTTTAAAATTAGGGTGAAGTGCAAAAATTATAAATAACATTATTACATTATATGAAAATATATACAAATATTCATAGTAAACAACATAAATGTCTAAACGAACAAACTAAGCTAACAATTTCAATATGAATCCGAGTTTGTATAGGCTCATAATCTAAACCATCTTCGATTGCATGAGCTTCTACCCACATCACATTTCTCCGTGGTACTTCCACACATAATAATTTTTTTTGTAAAAGCTCTCAACATAAGATGGTTCATCACGGTATCAACATCGCAAAGTTTTTGATTTCTGCATTTGTTACACGGACAATACAACTTTTTGTGTTCTTGAAAGAAAAGCTGGATTACAAGCAAATGAAACAAAAGTGTTAATCCATCTAAAAATTCCTCACACACACTACAATTAGAATGTTTTAAACGTTTGTTCATCCGCTCTTTCGAAATAAAAAATTCATTCATCTTTTATTTTCCAATTCGAACAAAATATACAAAAACTGCTGAGTTCGGTTGCATTTAATAAGTTTTAGTACGCTATGTATAGATACAATATAGTCATATCTAATTAGATTTTTTTTTTTCAAAGAATCCAAGTTGTTAGAACAAATGGAAACATGTATTAATTGATTAGATATGAATAGCTACGACATTTTTCGTAGCTAACCGAATATATTCTCTAAATGAGAATAGGTTTTTTCATATCTTATGTCTGGCCAGATCAATTATTCAGTCTGTGATATTTAGATATTTCTAGTGCTACGGATAGCTACGGCTGAATTCATATCTCAAAACAATTCAAATTTGCTAGGGATAGCGACAAACGTATCCGTAGCAATGGCTGTAACTAACAACGAAATACTTTATGTGTATATATATATATATATATATCAATAATTCGTAGCTATTTCTCTGCATGATGTTTCTGTAGCTATTCATAGACATATTTGCTACGAATAGCCATGTATTTTGGTTACGACTAATTTTCCATGACTCTTATCGTTTCTAATAGTCTCTAAGTTCAGCCACAAATTGTTCTTTGCAATCCATAGCTATATATCTACGGATAGATACAAATCTTATTTGTAGCTATATGGATATGGATAGCTACGAGATAGTTTTAGATTTTGACCTTTTCAATTCGCGGCTATTTCATAGATATCCATAGCCCAAAAAAATAGCCATGAACTTGGCGTAGATAATCCGTAGCTATTGAGCATTTTTCTTGTAGTGTGACGAACAAAAATATGGAAAACGAGCTAAAGTTAAAAAAAGGCCTAAATGGGCAAAAATTAAGTCGGCCGAGTTTAAGGGAGGCTGGGGTGCGAGCACGATCACCCAGGTCGCGGCCAGGAGGTTTGGTGGCAGGCTTTGGCTTCTCCTGGTTCTGTTTTGTGCCTTGGTTTCCATGTGTTTGAACCGTTGGATCTTAGTCATGTCAAGTGTATAATGAATTGGGTAGATCTCTATATCTCTAGTTCAAATTGGAGGATGATCAAACGGTGATAATATCTTCATTTGATGCTAAACTCCTGACAAAATGGACCAATATCTAAAAGTGCACTTTTTCTCCATTTGACTCAGACTAAGCTTGTGTTCCTAAATGTTAGAATTTGAGTTTAGGAAGAGTTCTTGGAGAGTTCTTGAAGAGAGAAGCTCATGTACCTGATTAGGGTTTTAGAGCGAGAGAGTGTGTAACCGAGAGAGTGAAGAGAGATTGAAGTCAGGAAAATTATTTCCTTAAGTTAAATTGATGTTCATGAGTTACAACACTTAAATAGAGATACAACTAGGGTTCTGGAAAATTAAAACAATAAACAAAAGAGAAGAAGACAAGCATTTGGAGTTTAGTGTGCAACGGCTACAAGGTGGATAGCGACAGCACCTTGAGGAGAGAGAATAGCCCTTCTGACCTAGGGATCAGCCTCCTGCGCCTCTGCTTTGCTCCAGACTGCTTGTACTATGTTTGGGAACATTAAACAACTCTTTAGGACTGAGATCACATGTTTGAATATGTCCTAAAGTCCACAATATTGCACAATACCAAACCGGCTCAATTCCTTGTGTTGCACTCTAACGTCTTTCTTCTTCATTTCAATACTCCCCCTCAAGCTTGATCATGGAGATGGAGTGATCAAGCTTGGAACCGTAGACACTTACCTCATTAAAAACCTTGATATAGAAAAACCACTTAGTATCAAGGGAAAAAGAGTATAAGCTCTACGGCCTAGGGTTCTTCAAGCTTGAGAGAGGTCAATGAGTCCAAGCTTAGGAAGAATGAACTCACAAACCTTCAAGCTAGCAGCCTTGGTGAATATGTCTGCTAGTTGATCCGAACTTCTTGTGTAGCAAAGTAAGATCACACCTTCTTGAACCTTCTGCCTCACCTTGTGACAATCCACCTCACAGTGCTTTGTTCTCTCATGAAACACTGAGTTGGAAGCTATGTGTATTGCTGCTTGGTTATCACAATGCATTGTGATTGTAGTTGGTTGATCAATGCCCAAGTCTTCAAGTAAAGCCTTCAGCCATGTCAACTCATTGGTGAGCTTCCTCATTGCTCTATACTCTGCCTCAGCACTTGAACAAGATACCACCTTCTGCTTCTTTGTTTTCCAAGTCACAAGATTGCCTCCAATGAATGTACAATAGCCTGAAGTAGACCTCCTATCCTCTCTATCTCCTGCCCAATCTGCATCACAATATCCTACAATCTCTGTGCTTTGATTGCACCCCATCCATATCCCTTGGCCCGGAGCTCCATTGAGGTACCTTAGAATGCGGTCCACCATGTTCCAATGATGCATCAGTGGAGCTTGCATATGCTGGCTCACTTGGTTCACTGCAAAACACAAATCAGGCCTTGTGATAGTAAGATAAATCAGCTTACCAACCATCCTCCTATAGAGTGTGATGTCTCCAAATGGTTCCTTTGCAATCTCCCCCTCTCTTGTGACTTTGTAGCCTTCTTCAAGGGGTGTCTTGGCTGTCTTTCCATTGAGCTTACCTGCTTCACTCAACAAATCAAGAGTGTACTTCCTTTGTGATAAGAAGAGGCCTTCTTTAGACCGGCACACTTCTATCCCTAGGAAGTACTTTAGTTCTCCAAGGTCTTTAATATCAAACACTGATTTCAAATGATCTTTACAACCTTGAATTCCTACCTTTTCATTCCCTGAGATGATGATATCATCCACATAGATAAGAATGACAACAATACCTCTTTGTCTTGATTGAGTGAAGAGAGTATGATCAGCTTCTGATCTCCTAAAGCCTCTTTCCATGAGTGTGGTGCTTAACTTGTGATACCAAGCTCTAGGAGATTGTTTGAGACCATAGATTGCCTTCTTCAACCGAACACCTTCCCTTGTGTAACCATGCCTTCAAGACCAGGAGGAGGAGTCATGTAAACCTCATCCTCTAGCTCTCCTTGGAGGAATGCATTCTTGACATCCATTTGCCTCAAATCCCACTCCAAGTTTGTTGCTACGGATAGGATCACTCCCACTGTATGAAGCTTAGCTACTGGTGCAAAGGTGTCTCTATAATCCTCTCCATAGGTTTGTGTAAATCCTCTTGCAACCAATCTAGCTTTGTATCTTTCTATCTCTCCATTGCTCTTGTATTTTATAGTGAAAACCCATTTGGAACTCACTGCCCTCTTCTTCCTTGGTAAATCTGTTTCATACCAAGTGTTGTTGTTTTCCATTGCCTTGATATCATCTCCTACTGCATCAGTCCACTTCTTATGCTCCTTAGCTTCTTCATAGGTTTTAGGAACCCATTCAGCATCAAGAGCACCCATAAAGACCTTGTGCTCAGTAGGGAAGTGAGCAAGTGTGCAAACAGCTTGTCTTGGATGAGCTACTGTCTGACTGTTGTAGTACACTCTTGTGTTTCTCCATTCAGATGGATCCTTTCTCTCTCTAGTGCTTCTCCTAAGTACTTGAACCGGCTGTTGTTGTTGCACAACTTCAGGTTCCTCTTGCACAACTTCATATTCCTCTTGTACAACTTCAGGTTCCATTTGTTGGCGAACTAGCTCTTCTCTATCATCTTGATCATGCGTGGCAGAACCATCAGCTTGTGGTTCTTGCGATTCTCCATTGCCCTCCTCATGATCAAGGTGAGTAAATTCATCAACAATGTGAGTCTCCTCAGCCGGTTTGTCCACTTGAGTCTCCTCTCTCCTCTTAGGCTGAGTAATCCCAAGGCTTTCTAGGATCATCCTCAGGTTGTTGGCACGGTCAGAGGGGTTATTAGGAAGGTCCTTAAGATTCTCCCAACTCTTCTCTTCATAGAAACCCTTTGACTCCACAAACTTGACATCTCTAGAGACCAATACCCTTCTAGTTTCAGGTACATAGCACTTGTATCCTTTTTGGCTTGTAGAATACCCAATGAACATTGCCTTAACACTCTTATGATCAAGCTTATCTCTCTGCTCTCCTGGTTTTAAAACAAAACACAAACATCCAAACACACGTAAGTGATGAATTGAAGGTTTAGTTTTGTTCAATACCTGATATGGTGAAGCATCTTGTAGAACTTTGGTGGGTGTTCTATTGATTAGATAGCAAGCAGACTTCACAGCATCACTCCAAAACCTCTTAGGAACATTTGTATGGAACATGATTGATCTGGCCACCTCCATCAAGTGTCTATTCTTTCTCTCAGCCACACCATTTTGTTGTGGAGTGTATGGACAGCTTGTTTGGTGAATGATCCCATGTTTTGCAAGATGTTGTTTGAATGCATTGCTTGTGTATTCCCCACCATTATCTAACCTAAATATCTTAATCTTGGCATTGAAATTGTTAGATACATAGGTTTGAAAGTTTGTGAATGCTTCTAACACCCTATCTTTAGATTGAATCAAATTTAACCAAGTATATTTGGATTTCTCATCTATGAATGTCACAAAATACTTATGATTCTCTCTAGAAACACATGGAGCAGTCCAAACATCAGAGTGAACAAGATCAAAGCAGTTTGCATAAACAGTTTTAGAACTAGGGAAGACTGATTTGCAATGTTTTCCAAGGATACAAGCTTCACAATCATCATTCTTAAAAGAAACAAAGGGCAACATTAAACCTAAGGCACGAGAGTAAGGATGACCAAGTCTAGCATGCCAAACAGAATCATTAACTAGAGTGGAACTAAAAACAGAAGCAGATAATTCAGATGCAAGGTTGGTGTCTTCAAGCATGTATAACTCATCCTTTGTCACACCCTTTCCAAGCAACTTACTTGTCTTAATATCCTGAAAAATCACATCATTAGGACTAAAGATAACATTGCATTTAAGATCAGTAGCTACTCTCTTAACACTTAACAAGTTTGATGTAAAACTAGGCATATAAAAAGCTTTTGATTCTCTATCAAACAACCTAACATTTCCTATGCCTTTAATTGGAATCCTTTCACCATTAGCAATCACAACATTCCCAAGAGCAGGTTTAACATCTTTAATCAAGTTTAAATCACTAATCATGTGATGTGAAGCCCCTGAATCTACTATCAATGGTTTATGTTCAGATATTAAAGGCTTATGATTGATTAAAGCATGAAAGGAGCTACCAAAAACATTACCAGAACCTTCCTTGAAGGCTTTGATGAGTGCATCAAGATCAGACCTCCTCACCAACTCATTCTGAGGCGCCACATTAGGAGCAGGAGAAAGGCTGGTACCATCTCTCTACAATCATTTCCAAACCGGTTGGAAGAGGTAGAAGCACCAGGAGCACCAGAAGCAGGAGCTAGGGTTGATTCACTTGAGTAATGAGCTCTCTGGTCCTTGAACTTGTTGTTGTTGAAGGCCGGTTTGAGGTGAGGATGAAGCAGCCAGCATTTGTCCTTGAAATACCCCTTTCTCTTGCAATGATCACACACACCAGGGATCCTTCTCTCCTCTGGTTTGTAAGCCCCCTTGTGAGCAGTAGCAAGCTCACCTTTCCTTCCAAACAATCCAAAAGATCCTTGCTCCTTATGGATTTGTGCACACACTTCATCTAAGTTGGGAAGAGTTTTTGCCCTTAACATGTGCGTGATCAAGCCATTGTAAGCTGGGTTGAGGGTTAGCAAGAGTGCAAACACCTTGTCTTGTTCCCTCCTCTCATATAGAACCTGTGGATCAACTGTTGGTGGCCTCAGCATCTCCAACTCTGCCCACAGGGATCTAAACTTCCCAAAGTGTTGCTTGAACTCCATATCTTATTGGCTCAGGTTGTTGATGGCCAACTTTACTTCAAACACCCTACTGAGGTTAGACATGTTACCATAGACCTTTTGTAGAGTGTCCCATAAGTCCTTAGAGCTCTCACAGTAGGAGTAAGCCTCCATTAGAGAAGGTTCAAGAGAGCTTTGAAGAATGGACAGGACATGTTGGTCTCCTTGAATCCATGCTTCTTCATCTTCAAGAGCTGCTTCTTCAACAGCTTCTTCATCAGCCTTAGCCTCAGCTCCGGATCCTTCTTTAGCAGCTTCAACTTTGGGCTCAGCCTTCATCATCTTTACTGGAGAAACATCACTTAGGACATGCTTCCACAAGCCCCTCCCACCGAGAGCACTTTTGGCCATTCTAGCCCACACCAAGTAGTTGGCTCCTTTAAGGGTCACTGGAATAATTACTCTTGAGTTCTCCATGACTGAGTAATGAGAGAGTTTCAAGAAGAAATGGTTTCAAAAGAGTTTAGAACAAGAGAGATAGTAACCGGGTAGAAGAGAATGTGAGTTAACCGAGAGTAAGTGAGATTCAAGTGAGTATTAAGAACAAAGAAGAGAGTTTCAGAGAATTTGCGGAAGAGATAATAGGTATAGGAGCTCTATGGCTCTGATACCATGTTATAATTTGAGTTTAGGAAGAGTTCTTGGAGAGTTCTTGAAGAGAGAAGCTCATGTACCCGATTAGGGTTTTAGAGCGAGAGAGTGTGTAACCGAGAGAGAGAAGAGAGATTGAAGTCAGGAAAATGATTTCCTTAAGTTAAATTGATGTTCATGAGTTACAACACTTAAATAGAGATACAACTAGGGTTCTGGACAATTAAAACAATAAACAAAAGAGAAGAAGACAAGCAATTGGAGTTTAGTGTGCAACGGCTACAAGGTGGATAGCGACATCACCTTGAGGAGAGAGAATAGCCCTTCTGACCTAGGGATCAGCCTCCTGCGCCTCTGCTTTGCTCCAGAATGCTTGTACTATGTTTGGGAACATTAAACAACTCTTTAGGACTGAGATCACATGTTTGAATATGTCCTAAAGTCCCCAATATTGCACAAGACCAAACCGGCTCAATTCCTTGTGTTGCACTCTAACTTCTTTCTTCTTCATTTCAATACTAAAAACAGTATTGGCATTATAAATATGCGAAAACATACTAAAAAATCATTTTAAAACATTTGGATCCCTTATTAAAGTTTCCTAAAATAAGCAGTAAAATGTTGAAAATCCCGGTTATATAAGCTTAGGGTGTAATGCCAGTTGTGACTTACTCTCCTGTGAGCATTGTGATATGTTCTCGTATGGATGTCATGAAGTGTTCTCCCATTGCTTTCACGATTTTTTCCCCTATGGGTGTTGATGAGGACATCAAGTCATCATCAATCAAGGAGCATGGAGAGGATATAAATCAACCAGCCAAGACCTTTGGAGAAAATTAGCTTAAATGCACAGGAGACATATGTGCATGTCTTTGAGAATATCTACCCAACCAGGAGGACTTAAGCTACAATTCAACATGGAAACAGATGATTCTCAGCTAGCTTTATTTGGAAGCTCAAGGATTCAATCATTTGCAAACCAAAATTTGGCGACCAGGAGATACATCTAAGCATTCAAGAGACATATCCAACCATTCAGGAGAGTCAACCAATAAATTCCCATACACTATCAACCACTTGATCAGGAGGATCAAAGATATACTCAACTTTCCATATTTGGATGCATTCAAATATGGAGCTTTAAACCACCAACGGCTATATCTTCTCAACTGCTGCATTTTGGGCAGATTTCTTCTTAATGGCTCCAACAGCCATATTCCTTGATCATTGCTATTCCTTTTATTCTATTAACCTTTAGGAACGTGTACTGGGCATTATATAAGCTCATTTAGACTTTCAATTGTGATCACCTTTCAATCAATCAAAGTATTATTCAGTTTTTTTCAAAAAGAGTCTTTGTTAAGAGTTTTTCCTTTCTCTTGAATAAGTGTGTGATTCACCTATTCTCTAGTAAGCCTTGGATTAACTTGTTTGTGTTATTCAAAAAAAATTGTTCAACCACAGATTGAGAGAGTCAATCAGCCCAATTGAACAAGTGAGTTGTTCACCTCGTCCACCATCAATCAGATTCATCAGAGAGAGCTACACAGCCAGCTGATCAGTCTCCATCATCTATCCATGCGTGCATCATTTGAAATCAGAGCCGATAGTTTCCAATCAGGTGTTATCTATCCTTTACCTTTCGGTTTTCATTGCTTTAGGTCCCTAGATGATTCATTCAGTTTCTGTGCCATTGCATCTTAAATAAAAAAATTCATAAAATTTGATTTTGTTTTGCACTTAGATTGTTCTGTGTTTTGTTATTGCATCTAGGGACCAAAAGTTTTTGTTTTGCACTTAAAAAACATATGTTGTATGGCTCTTCTTGACAAGACTCACCTTGGTATTCTTCTCCTTCACTGATTTCAGAACTGGTGTTGTTCTCCCATGTTTCTTGAGTGGGCTCTTCTCTTGTCTCTCTCTCAGCTTCACTTAAACTGTATTGGGAATCAGCTTCTTCACAGCCTGGTTCTTCTTCAGAGTTGGTTTCAGTTTGAGCTTCTCCATTCCAAGAGTCAAACTCTGGTTGCTCTTCTTCTTCTTTGCAATCCTGTTCTGCTCTATAAGGATCTTCAATGTCAAATTGATCCTCCCATGCTTCCTCCTGCCTCGACTCACTTTGTACTTCATCTTGGTAAGGGTTTGGAGGTTCTGGGTCAGGTTCTCCATCATTTGGATCCTCTTCATGGTCTGTGCTATAATAGTCTCTCCATGTGCTTCTTCATCAAGCTCAGATCCTTCCTGATCATGCTCAGCATATGTACCAAAGCTAGCTTCTTTTGTCCAAGATGCTTCAGAGAACTCTTCCTCTCCATTCCATGAGTGCTCTTCATCACCCAGTAAACCTCTGAGGTATTGAAGCCATTTGCTCCATCTTCATCACCCATTTCTTTCTCTCCTGTTCACAAGTTAAAAAACAGGAACTATGAATGTGTTCTTGAAAGTATGAGGATGAATATAATAAACCAAAGTTGAGTATGTCACAGTCCAAAAATTCGAATGTAGACTCAGAATAGACCAAGTGAGGAGCCTTTCAAATATAGACCCACACGTTTTTGTATTCAGTTTTGGCAACCAGACCTTTTTGGATGCTAAAAACTAAATGAGGAGCCTTTCAAATATATATATTTTTTTTTTGATTTCGAAAATGAGGTTTTAAAAAGGAAATAAACACTTTTCTGACCCTAAAGACTAATAAAAATCGAATAAAAAACAACTAGGAACTTCTTCTTCTTCTTTTGCTTTTTCTGGTTTTTATAAAAACTATATGATGCACTCTATTGGAAAATCGAAAATGAATGACTCAAGGACACTTTTTCTTTTGGCTTTTGATTTAAGAATGCAAAGATGAGTGAAAAACAGGAACAACTAATGAGGTAATGCAAAAACAGAATGATATAATCAAAAAGAATGATAAAGCACACAAGTTTTTATGGGTTTTCAATATGGGATGCAATGAACACATTGTTAAATAACTAGATTGAATGAAACAAAATGATTTTTATGGTTTTTCAGTTCTAAGATGCAATAACAAAACACAGAACAATCTAAGTGCAAATAAAAACATGATTTTTATTCATTTTGTTCATTCTTATTTGCACTTAGATTGTTCTGTGTTTTGTTATTGCATCTTAGAACTGAAAAAAAACCATAAAAATCATTTTGTTTTATTCAATCTAGTTGTTTAACAATGTGTTCATTGCATCCCATATTGAAAACCCATAAAAACTTGTGTGCTTTATCATTCTTTTTAATTATATCATTCTGTTTTTGCATTACCTCATTAGTTGTTCCTGTTTTTCACTCATCTTTGCATTCTTAAATCAAAAACCAAAAGAAAAAGTGTGGGTCTATATTTGAAAGGCTCCTCACTTGGTCTATTCTGAGTCTACATTCAAATTTTTGGACTGTGATATACTCAACTTTGGTTTATTATATTCATCCTCATACTTTCAAGAACACATTCATAGTTCCTGTTTTTTTAACTTGTGAACAGGAGAGAAAGAAATGGGTGATGAAGATGGAGCAAATGGCTTCAATACCTCAGAGGTTTACTGGGGTGATGAAGAGCACTCATGGAATGGAGAGGAAGAGTTCTCTGAAGCATCTTGGACAAAAGAAGCTAGCTTTGGTACATATGCTGAGCATGACCAGGAAGGATATGAGCTTGATGAAGAAGCACATGAAGAGGACTATTATAGCACAGACTATGAAGAGGATCCAAATGATGGAGAACCTGACCCAGAACCTCCAAACCCTTACCAAGATGAAGTACAAAGTGAGTCGAGGCAGGAGGAAGCATGGGAGGATCAATCTGACATTGAAGATCCTTATAGAGCAGAACAGGATTGCAAAGAAGAAGAAGAGCAACCAGAGTTTGACTCTTGGAATGGAGAAGCTCAAACTGAAACAAACTCTGAAGAAGAACCAGGCTGTGAAGAAGCTGATTCCCAATACAGTTTAAGTGAAGCTGAGAGAGAGACAAGAGAAGAGCCCACTCAAGAAACATGGGAGAACAACACCAGTTCTGAAATCAGTGAAGGGGAAGAATACCAAGGTGAGTCTTGTCAAGAAGAACCATACAACATATGTTTTTAGGTCGTTTGCAAGACCCAGAAGCTTATCTAATGTGGGAAAGAGATATGGATGACTGGTTTCAAGCAAATCAAGTTCCAGAAGAGGAGAAGACAACCATTGCTGAAGAAAATCTAATTGAAGAAGCATATCTAGAATGGGATCAGGATGCTTACCTCATACTTGGACTTAAGCTACCAGACTGCACTTGGGAAGAGATGAAGCAGCTACTGCATAAGGAGTTTGTAGAAGAGATCCCCACAGACCCATACTAATCAAGTTGGCAAATTCCTAAAGAGCCAAGAAGATGGATCATGGCAACACCTCCCAAGAAGAGTACTTGTTCTAAACCCAGTGAGTCGTTCACCTCGTCCACCATCAACCAGATTCATCAGAGAGAGCTACACAACCAGCTGATCAATCTCCATCACTTATCCATGCCTTCATCAGGTGTCGTGACCTTTGGTTTTGTGGATGTTGTGATTTATTTTCATGTGGTTATTGAGAATTGTTCTCCGGTGGATGCGGCGGCAATTTGTTCTCAGCTTCATGAATAAGAAATTACTCGAGTCATATAGATGTTGCCAAGTATTGAAGTTGAACCTCCACACAGACCAATTGGGTAATTATTTGTAAGTCAATTTTGAGTCTTTTTGAAGATGTAGGCAAATTGGAAAAATAACAGAATGGTCAAAACATGATTGTATTATTGATTATGTTAAATGTACATGATTAGAGTTCGAATGTATATTATGTAATAATCAATGTCTTTACTATAGTTAATGAAGTTGAAAATTATAGATTCTGTTCAAATGATAATTTTGATAGATTTTTTTTCATTCAACAAAAAGAAGTTGAAAATCCCATTTTCCCTCGCAGAGGAATTGTCTTTGTATTGGATAGATTAGGTTAAAAACTATTCTTAATAGGTGATAGAGATCGAGCCGAATTCAAATTCTCTAAGATTTTTTTTTTCCATTTTCATTTAGGAGATATGTCGCGATTTCATTATGTTTCGTTGAAAATATAAAGCTTCTTCCGGGTCTAGGGTTTCCGAACATCTCTCTCGCAAGCGCCGCATCCAATTCTCAGATCTAGAAACCTAGAGTTCAATCGGGTGTAGATTTACAGCCACACCTGGTTCAGTAAGTCTTTGTAGTGCTTCTCGAGGCTAAACTCATAGGAGAATTTCATCTTCGTTTAGTACTAAAAACAACAGAGTAGAAGGATGTTGAGACTGAAAAAGAAGAAGGAGTTGTCCTTCTTGGAAGAGCTAAAGGATCGAAATCTACTAGAAGAAGGGGATCCGGTCGATATCCCAGATTAGGAAAACGAAGATCTAGTTGAGGAAAACTCTCTGAGCATTATTGTTCGGGGTCTTAATCCCTCTGTGCATAAAGTTGGAGGGTTATTCAAGGCCCTTCCACCGATATGGGGGTTAGAGATAGAACAAGAGGAAGGGTAGTGGGTGAAAATAGGGTTCAGTTCATCTTTGAATGTGATAAGGATCTTCAATATGTCTTAAGAAAAGGACCATGGTTTGTGAATGGCTGGATAGTCTCACTTGATAGATGGAGCCCTAATCCAGGCCCTGATTTCCTGAATCTGGTTCCATTCTGGATAAGAATCAGAGGCTTGCCGATTCACATGCTGAAGAACCATGCAATAAATAGCATGATTGAACCCCTTGGAAGAGTGGATAAAGTGGAGTTGCACGCTAAGAACTCTGATTCTCTGGAGTAGGTTAGGGCTCATGCGTGGGTCAAAGCTGATGCGCCTCTCCAGTTCTCCAAGTTCGCCAGATTTAAAACAGTGGAGAAGGTTCAAACTATGCTTGAGTATGAGAAACTCATGAAGGCTTGTTTCATGTGCAAGAGATTGACGCATGATCAGAACAACTGTCCATTCCATATTCAAGAGGTAGAGTTTGAAGGAACGAAGAGTCAGAAGATTAGAAACCTGGAGAAGGATTATCATGGAGAAGGTGGATTAAACAAAGGGAAAGAGAAATGCTGGGAAGTAGGTAAAGGTAAATGAATTCAGAAGAATGTCTCAGAGCTTCGGGGAGAAGGTAGTGGGAAAGTTCATCAAGCAAGAGGAGCTCGAGAAAGTTTTAGCCAACCTGCAAAATCTTCAACAAGAAGAAGAAGAGGGACAAAGCAGATATGGATAAGAAAGGAGTCAGGGAATACCAAAAACTCTGAAGGAGAAGGTACAGGAGGAAGTACCAACAGTGGTGGCAAATCTGTGCATTCCTCTGCCCAGAAATTGAAATTAAGTGATCAAGACAGTGCTCCAACTACAGTCTATAAAGAGAAAAGCTCAAGCCCTGACCTAACTAGTTATAACTAAAATGTATTCGAGAGGTTGGGGGGGGGGGGGGAGAGAAGATCAAGCTCAGAAGAGAAAAGAAGGGGAAAAGCAATAGAGAAAAAGATAGCATCCCAGGGGGGTGTTTGAAAGGCTGGGCACAAGTCCATTGAACCAGGGGGCTATTGAACTGGCATCGCTGAGAAAGAGGAGACTGAGTAATAGTGATGATAGGGAGTCAAAAAGAACAAAAAAGGAGAAGCAGTGACTCAGCAGACTCCTCCGTTTGTATTCCAGAGACTGGGAAGGCCCTCATCATATGGTCAAAGAAGAAACTCTGGTTCAAGAAACAATTCTACCAATGTGGTAGTTCATTATGCTAATTTGGCAGCAACAGTCCAATATCACTCTGCCTCTCAAAAGGCTGGTGATAGTGGAAACAAATTGAAAGAATGGTCGATGGTTAATACCGTCCTTCAAAACCTCAATGAGAATATTGAGTTGGAACTGTCATGGGTGGTGAATACCCCTACAGTTCGTCATCTGAAGGGAATATTTGGTCAGTATTACCCTGAGATTTTAGAGGATGATGAACTGTGTGAACAGTCTTATATAAGATTCTTATTAATGGCCAAGCTTATGGAAGCATAAAACCAACATGGGGCATTAGACAAGAGGATCCTCTATCCCCTTATCTATTTGTTATATGCACTGAGATGATGGTAAGGATGTTAAAGAAAGCTGAGGCAGAGAAGCGGATATCAGGATTGAAAGTAGCACGGAAGGCTCCACCCATCTCTCACTTATTATTTGCAGACGATAGCATGTTATATTGCAAGCATAAGGATGATGAACTTGATCAGATGAGTGGAATAATGGAGAAATATTGCCTTGTATCTGGACAGAGGATTAACTATCAGAAATCAAGTATATATTTCGGGAAGAAGGTGTCGATTGAGAGAAGATTGGTAGTTAAGCAAAAGCTTGGGATAGAAGAGGAAGGAGGGGAAGGGTTTTATCTGGGATTGCCGAAATCATTTGGAAGTCCTAAGGTGTCTGTCTTAAAGTATCTAAATGTGCGAATGGATCAGAGGGTGGGTGGTTGGCAGAACAAATTCCTATCACCAGGAGGTAAAGAAGTGTTATTGAAAGCTATTGCGATGGCACTCCCTACATATACAATGTCATGATTCCTTCTCCCAAAGACGATATGTAAACAAATAACATCCATTATGGAAAATTTTTGGTGGAAGAACAATAAAGAAAGAGGGAGAATACATTGGAAAGCATGGGAGCAGCTTAGTAAAACCAAAGGTGGAGGGAGGCCTTGGGTTCAGGGATATTGAAACGTTTAACATTGCTCTACTTGGAAAACAGCTGTGGAGGCTGTTAACTCAGAAGAATTCATTACTAGCAAAGGTCTATAAAGCTCGCTACTACCAAAACTCTAACCCTCTAGAAGCTAAATTGGGGTCTCGGCCATCATACTCTTGGAGGAGCCTAAGTGCAGCGCAGCAATTGATAAGAAGGGATGTAAGAGTGGTGCTGGGTAATGGTAAAGAAACAAGTATATGGGAGGACCCATGGTTAAGGAGCAAACCGGATAGACCTCTAAGTCGAATTCAGAGAGTCACCAACAATAATGCTCACCTCATTTCAAGGTTGGACAAGGTTAATGACCTCCTCTTACCAAATGGACGTGATTGGAATTATGATTTGCTGGAAAGAATAACCTTGGAGGAAGATAGGAAAAGCATTGAGGAGCTGAGATTAGGAGGTCTGACTACCGTGGACAATTATTGTTGGGATTTTGCGAGATCAGGGCACTACTCTATTAAATCGGGCTACTGGGTATTAATGGATGCAATGGGGAATGATCAGAAACAGGGTATAATGCAAGCACCAAGTTTAAGGCCTCTACACCAGCTAATTTAGAAAGCTGATACTATCCCTAAAATACAGCATTTCCTCTGGCGGGTTATTAGAGACTGTATTCCTAGTGCTGAGAATCTGAGAAGGAGAAGAGTAATAAGAGATGGAGAATGTAAGCGATGTCAAGCTGGGAAGGAATCAGTCAACCATTTACTGTTCCAATGCCCTTTTGCTAGATTGGTGTGGGCAATTTCTCCAATGCCTGCACCACCTCAAGGTGAATGGTCTAACTCGATATTTGATAACTTCTTCAGTGTGATGACCAAGAAGCCAAAATACCCACATGAGAATGAAGTTAGAAAGTTCATGAGGAAAATTCTTGTAATACAAGGAACAACTCAAGACATCGTGCATATGTTTGGCCAGGCAGATCAATTTAAGGTAGTCTTTCATCCTAGAGAGGGAAACAAAACGGCAGATAGAATAGCTAAGGAGTCTAAATCTATCTTGAGCAATGATACTCGGTTGTATTCTATCATGTCAAATTGAATTCAATCTGATGTGGAGAATGAAAAACAGAGTTGTAACATGTTGGATTAATGAAAAAAGTTTGTCGTTGAGCCAAAAAAAAAAAAAAAAAGCTTCTTCCAATCTCTCGCGGGTGGGCTGTGCCGTTCTTGGGCCGAATTTACTTTTTATTGGGACTGATGTTCTGGGCCAATCTAATGTTTGGAAGGACACTTTTATGGTGCTAATCCCATCGGCAACATACATTCATTTGAATGTGTGTTTGTTTATTTATAAACAAAGAACACAAATCTCAATTGTTCGGTAGCATACTGTATATTAGCTACCAATAAAATTGAAGAGTTTTGTAAGATCACGAATTCAAGTAGCAGCAAAAACGAACTAATACTTTTGTCCCAATTCGAGAATTTTAAACCGAAGTCACAAAGTTCTTCAATAGCAGAAAAAGTAGAGCTAAATTTTGCGTTGGCACGATTTTTGACACCAGAAGAAAAGAAACCCAAATATCTGACATATCTTGTTTTTTTAAAAAATGGTGTATGATTTTAATTTGTACTAATATATGCACAAATATTATTAAACATTGTATAAAAATAAAAAGATATAATTAATGTAACAATAATAATTATATTATACAAATCTATACGAAACTATTTAAAATTAATCATACCTTTTTGTCAACAATTAATCATGGGCAAATCGCAAAAATGGCACAAAAAACATGTCTTGTCACAAATATAGCAACAAGGAAGAAAAATCATAAAAATAGCACAAAAACATGTTTTGTCACTAAATTAGCCCTAACCCTTAACCTTAAATACTAAACCCTAAACCCTAAATACTAAACCCTAAACCTTAAATAATAAACCCTAAACTCTAAATAATTAACCTTAAACCCTAAATTATGTAATGCTATAAAAGTCTTTGTAATTAAAATAATGCTAAAGATGTGAATTATTTTCCTTTGTGCTATATTTATGATAAGTTATGTTTTTGTGCTATTTTATGTCTTTTCTCATTAATCATACCTATATTATTATATTTAATAAGATATTTACATTATTATATTTAGTAAGATATTTTATAAATTTTTATAATTAAAATTAATAGTAATAAACAATTATATATTTCATGTATAAAATCAATATATAAATCTTATTTAATTTTTTATCATTTATATATAAATTAAAAATTAAAATTACTATAAATAATACAAATTTACTATATAAAATCGAAAAAATGTTGATTGATATTTAAAAATATTTATAAATTTTTTTCATATTTATCATTTTTTTATTGAAGGTTATGTATATCTCTAAAATAAAATTAAAAATTTTCATAAATATTTTTATATTTATCATCTCATCTAACTTTCCATTTGTTAATCAAGATTATGTATATTTTCAAAATAAATTTAAAAATCTTCATAAGGATTTCAAATTTATCATCTCATTTTTGTATCCGAGTTATGTATATTTCCATGATAAAATGAAAAAAAGGGCAAATCGCATTAATAGCACAAAAAACATGACTTGTCAAAAATATAGCACCAAGGAAGAAAAATCATAAAAATAGCACAAAAACATGTTTTGTCACTAAATTAGCCCTAACCCTAAATCTTAAATACTAAACCCTAAACCCTAAATACTAAACCCTAAACCCTAAATAATAAATCCTAAACCCTAAATAATTAACCCTAAACCCTAAATTATATAATGCTATAAAAGTCTTTGTAATTAAAATAATGCTAAAAATGTGAATTATTTTCCTTGGTGCTATATTTATGATAAGATATGTTTTTGTGCTATTTTATGACTTTTCTCAAAAAAAAAATTATCAATATAAATTAAGGTTAACACAATAATTAACATAATTTGATTAATGGTAAATTAGTAATCAACTATTTTGAGAGTGAATATAAGGCCAAAAGCACTTTCCAATTAATATAAAGATGATCTCATTGAAACAACAAAACGGTGCAGTCTATAAAACTAACACGCGGCAACAATCATGTTAACATAAATCATTCAACTGCTTGATTAAAAACAATCTCATTATTTTCATTTATTTTTGCAAAATCTAGTGTTCATTAGGCAAATTCCAAATGTCTCTTTGATGGTGTCTACACAAAAATTATTGTGAGTGAAAAAAAAAAAAAAATACAAGGAGAGTTTAGTTGGAGCTGAGAGCAGCAAATCCACCACCTCTCATCATTTGCTTAAACTCCTTAAAGTCAACCATACCATCTCCATCAACATCAACCTTACTAATCATCTTCTTGCAATCTTCAAGTGTTCTTCCTTGTTTCAAACCCATCGATGCAAGAACTGACTTCAACTCTTCATCTGTGATGAACCCATCACCGTTCTGATCGAATACTCGGAATGCCTCTCTCATGTCTTCTTCTTCCTCTTTCTCTTCCATCATTTCTTGATACAATTCCCCAAACTCATCTATATCCATGAACCCGTCTTCATTCAAATCCATCTTTGTTATCATCTCCTGAATCTCATTTTCGAGGACGAGGATACCCACACTTTTAAAGAACTCCCTCAGCTCGTTCTTTGCAATCTTTCCATCTCCATTCGTATCGAACATTTGGAATACTCTACTCAGTTCTCCACGATCCATTTTTATTAAAAGCTTGATGATTAAGGCAAAACGATTGATCTCAATGCTGAACAAAATCAATGTCAGGACACAGTTTCTATTAAAAAAAGCGTAACATGGTGCAATATTGTAAGAAAAACTTCAATCAAAATGGGGGATATCAGAAAGCACAAACTTTACCCTCCCCCCGCCCCCTAAAAAAAGATGAGAGAGAGCTTAACAGGTTCTGTTGATGGATTCAACACTTTTGGATCTTTCATTTTTCTTGTGTGCTAAAAATAGTTATATGCATGCCTTAAAATAGACTATATGATCATTTGATTCTGATACGAATCAGGAGATCCCCATTAGCTTAAACATAATTACTCCAACCATAATTACTCCATGAGAAATCAAGAAACGAAACAATAGCATTCTGAATAGTTTTAGGTAATTTGACTATATTTTTAAGGTATTTTCGAGTAATTTAAAAAAGTTTGAATATTTTCAAATAATTTTTTTGAATTTTCAAAAATTTTATGGTAATTTTGGATATTCGAACTCGATCAGAACCCAACAAGTCACGAACCGAAACCGATTCGATATATATAAATATCCAAACAGGTTCTTTAGCCTTAAACCCTAAAACCCAAAACTCCGAAAAACCTGATCCGACCCTAAACGCCCATACTTAGTCGTAATTACTGGACGTTAGAATCTTTGGATTATTTGTTGTAAATTCTATAAAATAGTATATTTATATGTCAAACACAGAGTTTATTAGAAGAAAACAGAGGTCCAAAATGGATTATTTGTTAAATTTTATTTGTAAAATCTATCAAGTATTTCATACTTGGAATGTAGGTAAATTTATTTATTCATATATATATTGCTCAAAGAACTTATTTTTATGTAGGGATTTTAGGCAAAACTATCAATTTTTCGGCTGGCAATGAGGGAAATAACAATTTTAAGTTTGTATTATTGATGATGACACTTTTTCATTTTAAGTTTGTATTATTTTAAGTTACGTAATTGAGCGCGTGAGATATGTTATTTTCTGTCATGAACTTTTTTTTATTGACCAAACTTAGTAAATATTGTCTTGAGTGTTATTTTTAAGTTTTTAATAGCAAACTTCTATATTTCCATGTTTGCTTACAATTTTTTTTTTTTTTTGTAGGTTACAGTATAAAAAGATCATACTTACCCTCACAGGTAAGAATAGTCCCGAATGGATACGGATATGACACTAGTCCATACATTTTTATTATTATTATTATTTCTTTCTTCTCCCCTCTCTTTCTTTATTTTCATTTATTTTTCACCTCTCATTTTTTTGACGGTGGATAGGATGTCGGAGGTGAGATTTTCGGCCAGATAGACCACCGGGATGGAGATATTACCAGTCAATGTATCGGAATTTAAAAAAAAATGGACTTCCGTATTAAGTCCGATTTTTTTTTTTGAATTCTGGTACAATGACCAGTAATATTTTCATCCTGGCGGTCTATATGGCCGAGAACCTCACCACAGAAATCCTATCCACCGTCAAAAAGACGAAGGGTAAAAATAAATGTAAAGTAAGAAAGAGAAAAAGAGAAAATGAAGAAAAACAAATAATAAAAAATCTATGGATAGAAGAAAAATCCTAAGACTTCTATCCATTATTTGAGCTATTTCATTTTTCAATCTGACCCCAAGGGGTAAAATGGTCCAACCAAGTCAAAATAAATTGCTAAAATATACAAGATTGTAATGAAACATAAAAGGTACTAAAGTCCACAAAAATATAAAAAGATATAGTGAATATAGTGAGTGCAATTCACCCCAAAACTTAATTTCTTTGATTTTGAAGGACTCCTAATATTTTTTATTTGTTTGATCAAAAGGGACTCTTATTTGAAAAGCGTTTTTAATACTTGTTAAAAATCCTCTTTCTTTTGCGGAAACGTTTCCTCTTCTCCGACTACTTCTCGTTCGTGTCCTCATCAGTGACGATTCTTCGGAAATTTCTGGCGGCGGTGTCCGGAGCGAGGTTGAGTTTTGCGGTAAGTGGCTTTCTGGTTCAGGTTCTGGTTGTTAGCTTTCATCGCTTTCCTATCTTATTGAGGGCTGCAGCGAAGGTGGTGGAGGCTTTCAAGCGGTGGATTGTGGAGCGATAATGGCGAGGTAGATCCAAGGTATGCGTCTGCGACTAAGCAGGTTTTGCCGTTGCGACTGGGGCTACAGTTGTAGCTCCAACATTGGTCTGAGTTATTGATCATAAGATATCTATTGAGATGAATAGCTTAAAGACTATCAGTTTACATAGATGCTGGAGGAGTAACCGGACTGTCCATAAAGAATCCGTGGACAGGATCCGCGGATGAACAGTAAAAACAGTCTTGTCACTTTAAGATATTTTAGATTAGTTTCTCTTGTAAGCCAAATTAGTCTAATAGCTCTTCTCTATATTGTAACCTCAGTTTTTGAATTTTGAATCTAAGGAGACTTATTCTCATCTCCAATTCTCTCTCTAATCTCTCTCTTGATCTTATTCTCTCAAACTCTCTCTAATCCTCTTCTCTTATATTTTGTGCTTACATCTACAAATCTTTCTCTCTTATTCTCTTAAATTCTAACATGAGTCATCTTCGGTTTCTCGTTGTGAGTTTTTCTGTTCTTCTCTCTTAAACCAAAGTAGGAACTCCAATCCTTAGTGGAATTACGGTGGGGTTCTTCCATTAACCCTATTTGGGCTCCGACGTCTTCATATCCTTCAGCGCGGCTTCTCCGGGCTCTTGTACGGCGGGCTGCATATGGTTGTAGATGTAATCGAGTTTTATCCGATTCTCACTCCGGTCCACTTACTAAACGGTTTCAGTTTCCGGGTAGACCCGGATGAGGTTCTCACCGTAAATTTCATGTTCGAGCTTTACAAGCTTCTTGACGAAACGGAGACCACCGTTGATATTGCTCTCAGACTCGCCAGATCACTAAGCTCTTCCACCTATTTATATTGTCGTAATTCAATTCTAATTTGTGTTTAGATCGAATGATCTATGATGACCTCTCCTCTGATTCATGTTTGTGTGTTGGTATGACGCGAAAGTTTTTCTCCTTTCAACGCTTTAATATCTGGGATTAATGAGTTAGGTTCTGATTTTGTTTTTCCCAATCTGGATTCCGTTGTACACTGGTGTTTTCGGGGTTGATGGCAGATATAAGACATTGCCCACTGCTTATATTTCTCTTTTGCTTGTCAATGCATATAAAACAATGTGTTTCTTCCATTATGGTTGTATTCTTGTTTGTTGTCTGTTGACAATTTACTGTCTTGTTTTAGGTTTCTTTTGGTGTTTTTGACCTGTTGTTAGTGGGTTCTAACGTATGATTCTGTTTGTGAAGGAAGAAGTGGGAAGTGGAGAGGGAGGAGGGTTTGTGTGTTTTGGTTACTGATGTTTTGAGGTGGAGAGGGAAAAAAATGGACTTGTGGGAAAGCTTGTGTGGTAAGTTTGCAAAAATTGTGACGCTTGGTGAATACGAAGTAAGCTTGAACCGGGTCGAATCTGCAAACAAGGTTAAGAACGCTCTCCCAACCTGTTAAATGTTGACAGCAGATCAAGCATAAACTAAGGCCGAAACATAACAAGTGAGATAAAAAAAGAACGAGAATTAGTTTTGTTATTTACGTGTCTCTTGGAATCACCAGCTCCGTGTATAAGGAAAGGACTCAGTCAAATCCTTGATTTGATCACATCCTATATTCGTGTTTTGGAAACACTTTACTTGTATAAAGCTGTAACATTGTCAATGAATCAAACCATCCTTTTCCAAAATATTTTATGGTATCAGAGCATTGAATCCTCTGACCTAGAAAACATAAAAAAATTTTTTACATTCAAGCCGCTGTCGCCGTTGATTGCTCTACCGCCACCGCCGCATCTCTGATAGTTGCGATACTCGCCACCGTCAACTACTACGATGAACAATACTACATCAAATCCGGTGGCCACACCACCATCACCTTATCTTCTCAACGCGACTGATAACCCTGGTGCTCTTATCACTGCAGTGATACTGAAGGAAAACAATTACCCGGAATGGTCAACTGAGCTCCGTAACTCGCTTCAAGCAAAGCAGAAATATGGATTCATTGATGGCACCATCGTCAAACCGACGACAGAACCAGAACTGGCAGCGTGGCTGGCTGTTAACTCGATGGTTATTGGATGGATACGAACCTCCCTTGATCCAATCATTCGATCAACGGTTGTGTTTGTATCTGATGCGTAAGAACTGTGGGAGAATCTTCGACACAGATTCTCAGTCGGAAATGGAGTACGAAAGCAACTTCTGAAGGATGAAATTTCTAGATGCAGACAAGATGGACAAGCTGTGCTTACCTATTATGGACGTCTCGCTAAGCTCTGGGAGGAACTTCAGAACTATCAAACGGGCAAACCTTGTACCTGTGTTGCAGCTCCAGACATTGCAAAGGAACGACAAGATGATCGAGTACATCAGTTCTTATTTGGACTAGATGAACGCTTCCGTTCGATTCGATCATCTATTACTGATGAAGATCCCCTCCCAGATCTATACCAGGCTTATTCTCGGGTCATTCGCAAAGAACAGAACCTGAATGCTGCTCGTTCCAAAGACATACCCAAAACTGATGCGATTGGTTTTTCAGTTCAGTCTATCTCGACACCACAAGCTGCGGCTATGAATGCAAACCGCTTCCGTGATCTATCAGCTCTTCTGTGCACTCATTGCAATCGTCAAGGACATGATGTAACTGATTGTTTTCTGCTTCATGGATATCCTGACTGGTATTATGAACAGAATTGCAATGAAGGCACAAGCAAATCAGTATCGGGTCGTGGTCGAAGCAACAATCAGCTTCGCGGAGGACGACCACCACCAACAAACAATAACCGTTCTCGAGGGAGAGCTAACGCGTCTCGTACCACTTGTCTTACTGATGTGATTATTGACACTGGTGCTTCGCATCAAATGACAGGGGATATTGATTTATTGAGTAATGTTGTTGACATTCTCCCATCAGCAGTGACCTTTCCTGATGGTCGTGCATCACGCGCAAACAAACACGTCACGCTTGTCTTAAACAATGATTACTTGCGTCCTGATGTCTTATATGTTCCTGATTTTGATTGCACACTCATTTCAGTTTCAAAGCTACTGACGCATACTGGGTGCATTGCGATATTTACTGATGCTCTTTGCTTCTTACAGGACCGTTTTACGAGGACTTTGATTGGTGCGGGTGAAGAGCGAGAGGGGGTGTACTACTTTACGGGTGTTCAAGCTGCTCGTGCTAACAAGGCTGCAAAGAACTCATCTACTCCTGCGTTGTGGCATCACAGACTCATGCATCCATCTACCAGTGCTTTGCTTTCTATTTCCGAATGTGACCAGACTCGTAGTGATTTAGAGATAATCACCAGTTGTGATACTTGTTTTCGTGCCAAACAAACTCGCGATGTTTTTCCAGACAGTTTAAATAAAACAACTTCCTGTTTTGAATTGGTGCACTACGATGTATGGGGTCCATATTGTAGGATTATGGGTGTTTTCCAAGGTTTAATTCCCAAATTACAACCTAACACATAACCTTAAACAGATCTAGGTTCTTGCAAAACGAATCATAAACACAAACCTGTACATTACCTTTTGCAGCGGAATGATTGTAATGTCGAGATCAACGAACAGATGAACCACCTATTCCTCCTAGAGTATCCACACTCTTACAAGCTCGGGATGGTTGCTAGACCAAAGTTGAAGGAAACAGAGAGAAAACAGGACGGCTCTTTTCAGATTCGCAGACTTACCATCGAAATAATAAGACCTAAGACTTATATATCTCGACTCGTCATAAACCTAAACTGATGTTTCGGTTTCGCTGTTGTGTCGACCGACACATATACCTGTGTCGATCGACACAAGTCCTGTATCTCGATATGGGCCCAAGTAATTAACTAATGGTCCAAGTCTCTCTGTACAAATACAGTAAATGCCTTGCATCTTACCGTATTAATTCCATTTTAACTTTCCCGTTAGCTATGGTGTGTGACCCTTAGGGATCATACAATACTGGTAATAAGTCTTAAACTTATAGATCAAGAGCGGACTCTAGCAAGCCATCATGATCACCCAGTACTTATGACTTATGTCTGATCTCGACACTTATCATACTTTCTAGAGATAGTACGGTAGATTTCAGGACATTCCCAACAATCTCCCACTTGTACTGGAATTCTACAAAGGACATTCCCAACAATCTTCCGATTGTACTGGAATCCTACATTCCCTAATCCTTTTGTCTCAATATCTCGATCTGGCATAAGGCAAGATGCGTGTCATCCTTATATAGCCAGACCATGTTTATCGGACCAGATTTGATACTGACAATGCAAACGACTTGGGCAAGTCCGTTTGGGAATGGCCATTCTCTTACCAGCTATCAAATCTCCGATTGGCCTAGAGATATTACCTCCGTTAAACGGCAGGGACAAATCCCGTCTTGTTCCATCACTATGAACTACACAATTCATAATACACCCAACCAAGGTCCGTATAGCTCCCAGTTACGAAACAGCGTTAGACAATGATCAAAGCGCATTACTCCATGTGCAGCCACATGCATGCGAACTCAGGTCTAAGGACTATACTCTATAGTCGTATATGAGAACTTCTTATGACACAGATATTAATATCTTGCAGAGTTCTCATTAGCGGGCCATGTCCGGTCATATGCTCTCCTACATATACTTATGTGTCGACTTTGATGCCGCGCATCTATGATCCCTCGAAACTTGGTCATAAGTCTCAACACAATCTAGTCTCAACAGGTTGTTGGTGTTCCAATTTCAACAACCTTCGACTATGGACACTATGATTTATGTCACTTCGTTAAATATGGGGTTTCAGGATCAAGTCTACTCATGTACTTCGATGACCCATATATAATGACATGAATCATTTTGGAACGATTATTTATATCACAATTAAAATAATCCAGAAATCATTAGATTTCACAAACATAAAATGCTATGTTTTCATGAACCATTCAAAATAACTAAGTAAAGCCCTTTACAAACTCCCACTGAAATTAAGACTACATCTTAATTTCACTCATCCTACAGCTACAGTCCGCGACTCGTGCTTAGGCATAAGGAGTGGCTTTGTTAATAGATTAGCAACATTCTCATTCGATGAAACTTGCTTATCTACTTAACACCTCTGTCATTTATCTCGCGGAATAGGTTATACCTATCCTCAAGGTGTTTGGACCTTTGATGTGCAGCTAGTCTTAACTACGCTGGGAATCAAATCTAGTTCAGTGATGAACTCTACTTTCCAAACAACCTCTTTCGCCGCTTCTCAAGCTGCGAAATGTTCAGCTTAAGTCATGGAGTCAGCTACAGTGCCTTGCACCGCCAGATAGACACAAGATATAGCCGGACTGTGACCAGGAAGTATCTTTGTCTATTGGAAACTTGCCTTTCAGACTCTATCGACTTGTAGCACCTCACTTTCTCCGTAAATCAAGAACTTATCCTAAGTATTCCTCAAATACTTCGGAATATTCTTTACGGCAATCCAGTGATTCTTTGCTGGATTTGACTGGTATTTACTTGTCTTGCTTAGCATTAAAGCAACATCAAAACAAGTATGTGTCATGGCATACATGACAGATCCAATTGCCGTCGCATATGGAATCCTATCCATGCATTCAAGCTCAGCAGATATCGCAGGACACTGTATCTTGCTTAATGAATTGCCATGTGACATTGGCATAAAGCCCTTCTTGGATTGCTGATTACGTGTAGGACTTTGTCAATTTAAGAATCCTGACTTTGTCATACCAGCTCTTTTGGATCTTTATCTTTAGATCCAAAATCCAAGAACTACGTGGCTTTACCCATGTCAATCACAAAACCAACTCCCAAGCCAGTCCTTTACCGACTGCAGCATTGGAACGTTATTTTCGAGAATCAGTATGTCATCGACATACACTATGAGAAATGCAATATTGCTCCCACATATCTATTAGTAAACGCACAGTTCCGCTTCGTTCCTGTTCAAGTCAAAACCTTGACTACTTCAACAGAACGAAGATTCCAACTCCGATATGTTTGCTTCCATCCATGAATGGATCAATGAAGCTAACTTACACAAAATGTAATTTTTCGGAGTCCAGGCTCACTTTCGCTTCTTTGAATTTCGCAGATTCGTCGCTTTCAATGATCATCAGATCATGCGAACTTTCAATGATCATCAGGTTCAACTAATGATGAGAAATCACTCTCGGATTAGTGACTGATTCATTCATATCTGCGAACTTCAGGCTCTACAGGTGTAGATTCTACAGAAATCTGTAAATCCATCCGCTGCTCTCCCTCAACAGGTTGAGCAGCCTCCTGTATTTCTCGAATTTCTTCGAGTTATACTTTTACTCCCACTGTTCTTCTTGGAAAGTAACTTCCCTTCTTAGAAAACAGAACGGACGTAAAAGTAACAAGCCTTGGTTTCCCTAGGACAACCAGCGAAGTAGCACAAGTACAAATACTCAGTAAAGACGAATTTGGATCGATTCCAATCCACATTTACGTGGTGTCTTTCAACTGATATTGGTGGAACTATTTCAGCGTAAACTTAGATATTTTAGAGCGTTATTCTTAAAGAATATCATGGAAGATTCGTGTGACTCATCTTTAATCATTTCTTATAAGATCTGATTCATTCTCACAGAAACACCTCTAGGTTTTCAGGAGAATTGAGCTGTGAAACGACTTCACACTCATTCAGATGACCACACAATCAATGACTTAAGTATTCTCACTCGTGATCTAATCCAGAGTCTTAATACTTCTGTCATTCAGATTCTATACTTCATTCTGGAACTCTTTCGACCATGTCAAAGAATTCCGACTTGTGTCTCATCAAATGAACACAGTCACACTCACTGAAGTAATCAGTAGAGACAATGAAGTACAGGAAATTTTCTCTGGCATTACTGCTCATCGGACCACATACATGAGTATGTTCAATCTCCAATAAGCCTTTGGGCCTTTCTCTAGCTCGGCTAAGATGGGCCCTTTGTCTTTTGGTCCAGTAAACAGAATTCAAGTCTCATAAGATATCCGATCAAATGAGCCCAAAAGTCCATAACTATGGGGTTTCTGAATCTGACTTACTCTATGTGACCAAAACATTTATGCCAAGAAAAATCAGGTTTAATTCATCAGATTTAAACCAATTGCGGTATTTATGTTACATTTTAAACGAATCATAAACACAAACCTGTACATTACCTTTTGCAGCGGATGGATTGTAATGTCGAGATCAACGAACAGATGAACCACCTATTCCTCCTAGAGTATCCACACTCTTACAAGCTCGGGATGGTTGCTAGACCAAAGTTGAAGGAAACAGAGAGAAAACAGGACGGCTCTTTTCAGATTCGCAGACTTACCATCGAAATAATAAGACCTAAGACTTATATATCTCGACTCGTCATAAACCTAAACTGATGTTTCGGTTTCGCTGTTGTGTCGACCGACACATATACCTGTGTCGATCGACACAAGTCCTGTATCTCGATATGGGCCCAAGTAATTAACTAATGGTCCAAGTCTCTCTGTACAAATACAGTAAATGCCTTGCATCTTACCGTATTAATTCCATTTTAACTTTCCCGTTAGCTATGGTGTGTGAACCTTAGGGATCATACAATACTGGTAATAAGTCTTAAACTTATAGATCAAGAGCGGACTCTAGCAAGCCATCATGATCACCCAGTACTTATGACTTATGTCTGATCTCGACACTTATCATACTTTCTAGAGATAGTACGGTAGATTTCAGGACATTCCCAACACATATCGCATTCCTAGCTCTTGCGGTGTTGTCTATTTTCTCACCATAGTTGATGATTTTTCTCGATCAGTGTGGACATTTCTTATGGCTGAAAAATCAGAGGTAGCTCGTCTGCTACAAAACTTCTGTGCAATGACACAACGACAGTTCGGGAAGTCTGTTAAAACTATTCGCAGTGACAATGGAAGCGAATTCATGTGTCTAACTACTTATTTTCTCAAAAATGGTCGTGTTGAACGAAAGCATCGACATATTCTAAATGTTGCACGAGCATGTCTATTTCACAGCCATATGCATGTCTCGTTTTGGGGAAAAAGCATCATGATTGCCACCCACTTGATCAATCTCACGCCCACACTGGTTCTCAAACGAAAGTCACCTTATGAGGTTCTTTTCGACAAGAGTCCATCCTACTCCCTGCTTCGTACATTCGGCTGTCTTGCTTATGCTCATCATCGACCGAGAGATAAAGATAAGTTTGCAATGAGAAGCCGGAAATGCGTTTTCGTTGGGTATCCCTATGGCAAGAAAGGATGGAGGCTGTATGACATGGAAACACAAGAATTATTTGTTAGTATATATAGCAGCGATATCAGAGGGCAAAGAACCCCGAAGCTATCATGAAGCAGCTCAAATTAAAGAATGGAAAGATGCAGTCGGTTCTGAAATAACTGCACTTGAGGCCAATGAGACGTGGGATATCACTCCGTTACCAAGAGGAAAAAGAGCTATTGGAAGTAAATGGGTTTTCAGACTGAAATATAATTCAGATGGAACATTGGAGCGACATAAAGCACGACTCGTGGCTCTTGGCAACCGACAAGAAGAAGGGACAGATTTCAATGAGACTTTTCCTCCAGTGGCTAAGATGACGATGGTAAGATTTCTCCTCGCTGTAGCCTCTGTAAAACAGTGGGAAATCCACCAGATGGATGTGCACAACGCTTTCTTACACGGAGATTTAAAAGAAGAAGTATACATGAAACTTCCACCCGGGTTTCATGCATCTGATTCTACAATGGTGTGTCGTCTACGCAAATCACTTTATGGGTTACGTCAAGCACCTCGTTTCGAAAAGATTGCTACTTGCCTCAGGACATTCGGTTTCAAGCAAAGTTATTCGGACTACTCGCTTTTCTCCTTTGTTCGCGATGGGATTATCCTTCACGTCCTGGTGTATGTGGACGACTTCATAATTGCGGGTAACGACCTTCTCCATATCGATCGATTCAAACAGTATATGTATCAATGTTTTCATATGAAGGATTTGGGCAAGCTTCGTTACTTCTTGGGAATTGAAGTAACTCGAGGTCCGAATGGTATCTGCTTATCACAAAGAAGTACGCTCTCGACATTATCTCAGAAGCTGGCATGATCAAAGCTCGATCAGTTGGTGTTCGTGTCGAGTTAAATGATAGACTTTCTGCTTCCACTGGTCCTGAGCTGAAGAATCCACATCAATATCGACGGTTGATAGGTCGTCTCATCTACTTGACAATCACACGCCCAGAGCTAAGCTATGTGCTTCATATACTCTCACAGTTCATGCAAACACCGCTATTACCTCACTGGGAAGCAGCGATTCGTGTGGTCAAGTATTTAAAAGGTTGTCCTGCTCAAGGCGTCCTTTTACGATCCGACAATGATCTTCGTCTGATTGCCTACTACGACTCGGACTGAGCAACCTGCCCAATTACACGGCGTTCCCTAAGTGCTTACGTTGTCTTTTTAGGTTCATCTCCCATCACCTGGAAGACAAAGAAACAGAACACGGTGTCATGTTCGTCTGCCGAGGCTGAGTATAGAAGCATGGCATTCACACTCCGAGAGCTGAAATGGCTTAAAGAACTACTCGACGTTTTTGGTTATACACATCCCGGTCCGATGCAGCTATACTGTGACAGTCAAGCAGCCCTGCATATTGCTGCTAACCCCGTTTTCCATAAACGAACAAAACACATAGAAGCTGATTGCCATCAGGTCCGGAATGCATTACAAGAAAGTCTGATATCAACCGAATACATCTCGACGAAAGTGTTGGATTATATGTGTGTTCATGGTTCAATTAACAGATTGCAACCTAGCACATATAACACAGATCTAGGTTCTTGCAGAACGAATCACAAAACCAAACCTGATCATTACCTTTCAGATTGCAGCGTATTGATGGATGGTAATGATGAGATCAGCTAGAACAGATCAGATGCCTGTTCCTCCTTCAGTATCCACACTCTTACAAGCCGGGATGGTTGCTAGACCAAAGCAATGGATTGATCAGAGAGAGAAGAGAGACGGCTCAGGTTTTAGGTCGCAGACCGTTCAAGTCGAAATTATAAGACGACTCATATAAATATCGACTCTGTCATAAACCTAAACCGATGTCTCGGTTTCGCAACTGTGTCGACCGACACATACACTTGTGTCGATCGACACAAGTCATTTGTCTCGATATGGGCCCAAGTGATTAAACTAACGGCCCAACTCTCTGCACAAATACAGTAAATGCCTTGCATCTTACCGTATTCATTCCATGTTAACTTTCCCGTTAGCTATGGTGTGTGACCCTTTGGGATCATACAATACTGGTAATAAGTCCTAAACTTATAGATCAAGAGCGGACTCTAGCAAGTCATCATGATCACCCAGTATTTATGACTTATGTCTGATCTCGACATTTATCATACTTTCTAGAGATAGTACGGTAGATTTCAGGACATTCCCAACAATCTCCCACTTGTACTGGAATCCTACAAAGGACATTCCCAACAATCTTCCGATTGTACTGGAATCCTACATTCCCTAGTCCTTTTGTCTTAATATCTCGATCTGGAATAAGGCAAGATGCGTGTCATCCTTATATAGCCAGACCATGTTTATCGGACCAGATTTGATACTGACAATTCAAACGACTTGGGCAAGTCCGTTTGGGAATGGCCATTCTCTTACCAGCTATTAAATCTCCGATTGGCCTAGAGATATTACCTCCGTTAAACGGCAGGGACAAATCCCATCTTGTTCCATCACTATGAACTACATACTTCATAATACACCCAACCAAGGTCCTTATAACTCCCAGTTACGAAACAGCGTTAGACAATGATCAAAGCGCATTACTCCATGTGCAGCCACATGCATGCGAACTCAGGTCTAAGGACTATACTCTATAGTCGTATATGAGAACCTCTCATGACACAGATATTAATATCTTGTAGAGTTCTCATCAGCGGGCCATGTCCGGTCATATGCTCCCCTACATATACCTATGTGTCGACTTTGATGCCGCGCATCTATGACCCCTCGAAACTTGGTCATAAGTCTCAACACAATCTAGTCTCAAGTGGTTGTTGGTGTTCCAATTTCAACAACCTTCGACTATGGACACTATGATTTATGTCATTTCGTTAAATATGGGGTTTCAGGATCAAGTCTACTCATGTACTTCGATGGCCCATATATAATGACATGAATCATTTTGGAACGATTATTTATATCACAGTTAAAATAATCCAGAAATCATTAGATTTCATAAACATAAAATATTATGTTTACATGAACCTTTCAAAACAACTAAGTAAAGCCCTTTACAAACTCCCACTGAAATTAAGACTACATCTTAATTTCACTCATCCTACAGCTACAGTCCGCGACTCGTGCTTAGGCATAAGGAGTGGCTTCGTTAATAGATTAGCAACGTTCTCATTCGATGAAACTTGCTTATCTACTTAACACCTCTGTCATTTATCTCAAGGAATAGGTTATACCTATCCTCAAGGTGTTTGGACCTCTGATGTGCAGCTAGCCTCATCTATGCTGTGAATCACATCAAGTTCAGTGATGAACTCTTCTATCCAAACAACCTCTTTCGCCGCTTCTCAAGCTGCGAAATGTTCAGCTTAAGTCATGGAGTCAGCAACAGTGCCTTGCACCGCCAGTTAGACCCAAGATATAGCCGGACTGTGACCAGGAATTATCTTTGTCTATTGGAAACTTGCCTTTCAGACTCTATCGACTTGTAGCACCTCACTTTCTCCGTAAATCAAGAACTTATCCTAAGTATTCCTCAAATACTTCAGAATATTCTTTACGGCAATCCAGTGATTCTTTGCTGGATTTGACTGGTCTTTACTTGTCTTGCTTAGCATTAAAGCAACATCAAAACAAGTATGTATCATGGCATACATGATAGATCCAATTGCCGTCGCATATGGAATCCTATCCATGCATTCAAGCTCAGCAGATATCGCAGGACACTGTATCTTGCTTAATGAATTGCCATGTGACATTGGCATAAAACCCTTCTTGGATTGCTGATTACGTGTAGGACTTTGTCAATTTAAGAATCCTGACTTTGTCCTACCAGCTCTTTTGGATCTCTATCTTTAGATCCAAAATCCAAGAACTACGTGGCTTTACCCATGTCAACCATAAAACCAACTCCCAAACCAGTCCTTTACCGACTGCAGCATTGGGACGTTATATTCGAGAATCAGTATGTCATCGACATACACTATGAGAAATGCAATATTGCTCCCACTTATCTTTTAGTAAACGCATAGTTCCACTTCGTTCCTGTTCAAGTCAAAACCTTGACTACTTTAACAGAACGAAGATTCCAACTCCGATATGTTTGCTTCCATCCATGAATGGATCGATGAAGCTAACTTACACACAGTGTAATTTTTCGGAGTCCGGGCTTACTTTCGCTTCTTTGAATTTCGCAGGTTCGTCGCTTTCAATGATCATCAGATCATGCGAACTTTCAATGATCATCAGGTTCAACTAATGACGAGAAATCACTCTCGGATTAGTGACTGATTCATTTTTATCTGCGAACTTCAGGCTCTACAGGTGTAGATTCTACAGAAATCTGTAAATCCATCCGTTGCTCTCCCTCAACAGGTTGAGCATTCTCCTGTATTTCTCGAATTTCTTCGAGTTATACTTTTACTCCCACTGTTCTTCTTGGAAAGTAACTTCCCTTCTTAGAAAACAGAATGGACGTAAAAGTAACAAGCCTTGGTTTCCCTAGGACAACCAGCGAAGTAGCACAACTACAAATACTCAGTAAAGACGAATTTGGATCGATTCCAATCCACATTTACGTGGTGTCTTTCAACTGATATTGGTGGAACTATTTCAGCGTAAACTTAGATATTTCTTGAGCGCTATTTTAGAGAATATCATGGAAGATTCGTGTGACTCATCTTTAATCATTTCTTATAAGATCTGATTCATTCTCACAGAAACACCTCTAGGTTTTCAGGAGAAATGAGCTGTGAAACGACTTCACACTCATTCAGATGATCACACAATCAATGACTTAAGTATTCTCACTCGTGATCTAATCCAGAGTCTTAATACTTCTGTCATTCAGATTCTATACTTCATTCTGGAACTCTTTCGACCATGTCATAGAATTCCGACTTGTGTCTCATCAAATGAACACAGTCACACTCACTGAAGTAATCAGTAGAGACAATGAAGTACAGGAAATTTTCTCTGGCATTACTGCTCATCGGACCACATACATGAGTATGTTCAATCTCCAATAAGCCTTTGGGACTTTCTCTAGCTCGGCTAAGATGGGCCCTTTGTCTTTTGGTCCAGTAAGCAGAATTCAAGTCTCATAAGATATCCATTCAAATGAGCCCAAAAGTCCATAACTATGGGGTTTCTGAATCCGACTTACTCTTTGACCAAAACATTTATGCCAAGAAAAATCAGGTTTAATTCATCAGATTTAAACCAATTCGGTATTTATGTTACATTTAGGCACTCTTTGGTTTAATATATAAAACCCATTCCTTGAATAGGGTGCTACAATTATCATTTCATTAAGATCAAAAGAACAAAACTTGTCTTTTATCAAAACGAAAAACATTCAAATTCTTACAAGAAAATGAAAGACAACTCTGCTTAAAGCAGGTACATTGTAGCAATTACTTAATAAAACCAAGCCTCAAAGGCATCTACAAGTGAAAACCCTACGGCTGAGGCAGCATCCCAAGCTCCTTCCAGACACGCAGTTTCACTTGCCCTTCCTTCAACGTTCTACTGTTGCTCAGGCTCTGCATATTATAACAAATATCAGTGCCACAACCAGTATCCAATACCTTTAAGGTATAACTTGAAGTAATAACATGAATACCTGAGGAAGTAGTCTCATACATCGACTTCAACTCCTCATAATCTTCCATGAATTTAATGCAATCTCTTTTCCAATGCCCAGTCTCATTACAGTAGCAACACTTACCAACGTAAGAGGTATCTGACTCGGGCTCAGAAGACACACGCTTGCCATGATTCAAAATCTGGACAACTTTGTCTTCACCCTTGTCAGCATTAGGTTTAGTAAACCTACCCTTCTCATTCATGAGATTGTACAGGGTACTCTTCACGTTTGGCTCAACTGTCTTGAGCATATCATGCAGTTCAGTCAACGTCTTCGTTAAGCCTTTCTTGATATAGTCCCTTACGAACTTATCATAGCTTGACGGCAGTGACTGCAGAATGATATCAGTTGCCAATTCTTGGCTAACTGGATAATCCAGTTTCCTCAGGTTATCAATGTAACCCATCATTTTACTGATATGAGGACTTACTGGATGATCCATCGGTAGCTTGCAGCTAGTGAGAGATTTAACCAACTGGTATCTCTCCACTCTTACCTGCTCCTGAAATTTCAATTTCAGGCTGCTGATCATCTCTATTGGCGACTCCATGTTCTCATATTGCTTCCGCAAATCTGATTCCATGGTAGCCAATATCAGACCACGCACATCTACCGCATCATTATAATGCTTATTCCAAGCATTATATACTGCATGACTGGCTTTGGATCCGATCCTCTCGGGGAGAGCTTTCTCAAGGACATAGTCCTTTCTCTCATGCCTGAGGACTAGCCTCAGGTTCCGTGACCAAGTCAAGAAATTTGATCCGTTCAGTTTGTCCATCTCAAGGACAGACCGGATCGAGAAAGTGTTTTGATTGTTTGTGCTTGTCATAGCTGAAATTTAGAGATAAATAGAGTTTTAGTTATTAAGTTCATAAAAGAGTAATCTTAACAACTTATAAGAAAACTCGCATTGCATTCAAAATTTCTTTGTTTAACCTCATAAGAATGCAATGATTCCGAGACCCATGTTCAGCTAAATCCAAAGTGGGCCACTGGCCGTCACCCGGAATTAGCTTTACTTGGTAAGCATACACACAGCTAGTTATAACCAATAACTCTCGGTTGTGAATTGGACCCGAGGCCCAAATTCACCAGATGTCTCAAGGCCCGGGACTCCCGATGGCCCAGTCAAGGAAACCAATCTCTTACAGCCAAATAATCACTGAAATCTGGGACTCCCAATGAAATCAGTGACTATATACTACTTTACTTACGCGAAAACAGACACCTCACACTGTAAGCCATGTCTGTAATCAAATAAGCGTTAAGTAGCTGACAAGATTGGAAAGACATCCAAGCTTGATATTGTTTTTGAGGATTTTTAAGTTTTATTTCCAAAAATAGAAGATTACTATTTTGGGAAACTTTCTTATTTTAGAAACTTTCTAAATTTAGTAACTTACTAAAAATAGAAATTTCTAATTTAAATATTTCATTAAATATTTTGGGTTGGGTCACAAATTACAGGCCCAATTCTTTGGCCCAAGACCATAGAATTCCAGCTGGCCCAATAATTTGACATAATCGATCCGGTTTATTAATTCTGGTCCAAGACCAAATTAACTATCAAAACCATCGGTTATTTACTAAACCAGACCAGCTCTAAATTATTTGGTCCAACCAAATCAAACTTAGACCAGCCTTCGGTTTAGGTTAAAATTCAATTTTATGAATTTCAATCCGGTTTAACCAGAAATAAAATTATTTCCAGCAAACCGCGATTTGGGTTAACCGCTTGAACCACCAATTAAATTGGATCGGTTCAGTTAAGACCAAAACCGGGAAGAAACACCTTGTGTTTTAGCCAATTTTGACCTAACTTGCGGTTCTGGCTAAAGTAGACAATGAACCACAATCGGATTGATCGGTTCATTGTCTCGGTTTAGGGAAAGATGAACCACGAAGCTCGGCTGAACCGATTGGCTACTCGCGGATCATCTGCATCGCCTTCGTATCGATCGATATGAGTCTTTCATGTCGATCGATACTAGCGAGTATCAGCTCGGGTCAATCGGGTCATCAGGACCGCGAGATGTCAATCGGATCGATCGATATCGACCGATACCTCGCTCCCTCGTCGATCGACACGGGCGACCAGATCGCACACCAATGGCTTTCAATCGGATTGATGCGATCTAATTCTTTGGTTTTCATGTTTTCTGATCAAATTTCTTAACCAAATTCGATTTTAAACAGTAAGAACAACCTAAATCAGATTCATAAAGCAAAAACCAGTAACCTGGCTCTGATACCACTGTTGGATTATATGTGTGTTCATGGTTCAATTAACAGATTGCAACCTAGCACATATAACACAGATCTAGGTTCTTGCAGAACGAATCACAAAACCAAACCTGATCATTACCTTTCAGATTGCAGCGGATTGATGGATGGTAATGATGAGATCAGCTAGAACAGATCAGATGCCTGTTCCTCCTTCAGTATCCACACTCTTACAAGCCGGGATGGTTGCTAGACCAAAGCAATGGATTGATCAGAGAGAGAAGAGAGACGGCTCAGGTTTTAGGTCGCAGACCGTTCAAGTCGAAATTATAAGACGACTCATATAAATATCGACTCTGTCATAAACCTAAACCGATGTCTCGGTTTCGCAACTGTGTCGACCGACACATACACTTGTGTCGATCGACACAAGTCATTTGTCTCGATATGGGCCCAAGTGATTAAACTAACGGCCCAACTCTCTGCACAAATACAGTAAATGCCTTGCATCTTACCGTATTCATTCCATGTTAACTTTCCCGTTAGCTATGGTGTGTGACCCTTTGGGATCATACAATACTGGTAATAAGTCCTAAACTTATAGATCAAGAGCGGACTCTAGCAAGTCATCATGATCACCCAGTATTTATGACTTATGTCTGATCTCGACATTTATCATACTTTCTAGAGATAGTACGGTAGATTTCAGGACATTCCCAACAGAAAGAACAAGTAGCTGACATACTGACCAAGGCTCTACCAAAACCAGCCAGCGATAAGCTTTTGTCCAAGTTTGGTGTTCGAAATTTCGCACCACTAACTTGAGAGGGGGTATAAGGAAAGGACTCAGTCAAATCCTTGATTTGATCACATCGTATATTCTTGTTTTGGACACACTGTACTTGTCTAAAGCTGTAACATTGTCAATGAATCAAACCATCCTTTTCCAAAATATTTTACCGTGGCAAAGAAAACCAATGGGTCTGAAGAGACGAAGCAAAGGAGGAAAAACATCAACGTGGATGATAGTGGTGAATGTCTGGATGACTTCTTGATACTCTTCTTCGATTGTACCATCTTTTGTAACAGAGCAAAAACAGGCTTGAGATCAAAGAGTAAAAGATAAAAAGAGAGAGATTAAATCAAAGTCTTATTGCATATAAATTTCACTGATGGTCAAGTGAATCTTGTTGAGTTGTTCTAACAGGTAAGCATTGATCTTCCTAAGCCTTTCACTGTTCTCATGTATCTCTAAAACTTCCATAAACGACATGATTTGACTGCAAACACAGATACAAAACTTTAAAAGTGTTTTCTTCAGAGTCAAAAATGCTTTGGAATCATAAAGAAAAATTTACTTACTCCTGCTTGAAACCGCTGACGCCACTGCTTGAAACCGCTGACGCCACTGCTTGAAACCGGTTCTATTCCGCGGTTATCGAATCACTAGTACCGAATTTGGAGCGAGACTCGAAAGAAAGCTTTAAATGATGTTTTTAGATTTGGTTGTATAATTATTATCATGTGTTTTTCAGCTTTTAGTAATTGAACTTATGGTTGGTCTTTTTCTTTAATTGTAATATCATGTATCTAACATTTCAGTAAAAATACAAGCTGCTTTATTGTAAAAATATTGAATACAAAATATATGTACCAGTAGTGTCAGAGAGTTTCTGACTTCAGGGAGAAGAATATTAAAAATAGAGGTAAATTTTTTTGAAAGTTACTTTATAAACGTTCGCCTGATCTTGATCTTGTACAATGAATGTTTATTTAGAGGTTTATATATTCATATATTCGGTTTATACGTTCACACACTTCATTTTTTAGGTAGTTATATCCTAAAATGTAAATGAATTCAAAATATACATATATAATAATAAATAAGGATATATAGGTGGTGGCTGGGTTTCGAAATCTGTTTTCGAAATTTGTGAACGTATAAAATTCAGATATGAACATTCATTGAGAGATTTATACGTTCATACCTAGGTTTGTACATCCACGCATTGATAATCACACAATAAGAGTGATTCGAAATCAGATTGAGGCTTTGCACCAGAAAAAAATCAGAGCTTTAACCACATGATCTTAGCTCTAGTCGGGTGTAGCTATGGCCGCTCTTGATAATCACACAACAAGAGTGACTGGAACTCAATGCTGGAGCCGAGTCGGAAACAAGTTAAATCTGAGTAGGCTATTCGAGAGAAAACAGGGAAAACAAAGAACGTAGACTAAATCAAAACATTTATTTAAGCTCTTCTAAAAGTAAAATCGAAATCATAACCATTACACATACCAATTTTTAGAATGAAGAAAACTTAATGGTCATGTGAACGTATGATACATTCATATAAGACATAATACATTTATATCATCATACATACGTTCATATAAAAATATACGTTCACTTAATTATAGCTCTAAATAAATCAAAATATTTATTTAAGCTCTTCTAACAGTTATGAACATTTATTGAGAGGTTTATACGTTTATACTTAGGTTCGTAGATTCATGCACTTCAGTTTTAGGAAATGTTTAAAAATTCGCTAGGCGGTACCTAGGGGTTTAGTTTTAGGCAATGTTCAAAAATTCGCTAGGCGGGACCTAGGCGTTAATAATTTTTTTAATGATTTTGCTAATATATATTAGTTTTGATGTTAAAGTTAAATCTTTTATCATAATTTTGCTTAAATGTTTATGGAAAAAAGTTTGTTATTATATTTTTTGGCAATATGATGTTTATTTTGAAAATATCTGAGAATAATGGTAAGAGACATGGACTTACGTTAACTGTTAGTGATTACAAGAGAAATGTCTTAGCTTAAACGAAGTACTAATTTAATCACAAGATGAGAGATCATTATGTGACTGATGGGGTAGTGGCCACCTCCAAAGCCATGTTGTTCTTCACAAACGAATGCTCTTAAATAATTTTTTTGAGAAAAAATCAACAAGGTCTCTGCTAATTGCAAAACCAACCCACCCAAATCATAGTTAAAACAAAAACTAAAATTCCAACGATTAAAGAAAAATGAGCAGTAAAAAAACAGTAGTCTACTAAATTTCTTTCACTCCAAGCTCGTCCATGTTCACCACTTGGTCATTATCAGGTTTAAATTCAATATCCATAGCAATATCCTACTCTTCATCAGATTCAACATCTTCTCTAGGTTCATCTTGGTGTTCAGAATTAAGCTCTTCTTCCCTCTCAACTGGATTCGGCTCCATCAACCATTCTTCTACATTACTTTAATATTTGTCATCTAAAATCACGTCAATATCTTTGTCTTTGATCCTTCTTCAAATGTTAACCAGTTTAGCATTAAATTGGACATATACTAAACTGTTAAGTCGATTAACATCTAGTCTATTACTTTTCTTGGTATGAATATGCAACGAAGAAACAAAAAGTATCAAAACATTTAAAAAAAATCAGTAAGTTAGAAGTCAAAAATCCAAATAAAATGAGGTAAGGGGGAAAATACCAACCCCTTCAAAAGCACTCCAGTTTCGTTCCCATCCAGATGAGCTAGATGTCAAAGAGAGAATCCATGTTGCTAGCTTTTGCAAAACAGGCATATGACAACCATATATTGACTACAACCTCCATAAAATGTAAACTAAATTAAGAACATGGTTGATCATACATTCATTAAGGTCATTAAGCTAAAAAAGAATACTTGTATCAAATTTATCATCATTTTGTTGACATCCTCTAAGAGCTATACCTCTCCCAAAAGCTCCAGACTTTGTCTTGTAGACATTAAACTCTTCATTGACGAATTTATCTTGCTTCTCATACTCTCCATGGTAAAAAGCCTCCACACAATTGAAAAATCCATCAGTTAACATCTGATCATTGATACGATCAGAGTTTTAATCCCTAGATCTACACTGCAAGTGCACAGACGTGAACCAGTAGTATATAGGGTATCGATGTTAGAATATGAGATTTAGATTGAGAGAATAAGGTAGAATGGAGTAGATTTGTGAAGAACACACCAAGAACCAAATTAGGGTTCTTGTGCGCTAGAGAGAGAGAGAGTAAGAAAAGCGGTTCTAGAGAAGAATAATTCTCTGTATTGATTCAAGACATGTTACAAAGCATATATACTAGCTACTCTAGGGTTTACAAGACATTAAGCAAATGAAACTTAAGAGGAAAACAAAAAGAATCTCGGTTGGGGATGAGTTACAACGGTCACAAGAATGTGACCTCTCTTTGTCTTGTTCTGGCTGAAAGGGACAAGTCATATGCGGTCCCAATTCCAGACATTAATGTTCTGATCTTCTCAGTCCTTCCCAAAGTGGTAATGAGCCAAGATGCAACATTAGATCAGTCTTGAGAATGAAAGAACCCCAATATAGCATAATGCACCATCCGAGACTTTCATGCTTATTATCATAAGCTGCACAACTTATGCACATTGTTGAATTGTGCACAATGTGATCTCCAATTCAATAATCGAATCCACAGAGACTCTAGATTCTTACGATAGATTGTAGAATGTCAAATTAAGCTAGGTGAGACTAATCAGAAAATAAATAGCAAGCATAAAGTAAATCAGTAGCAAGAGTGGTTTTGTAAGCAAGTACTAAAAGCGTCAAGTCTACGGAGTTCTCAGGAAATCAGACAAGCAGATAAACTATCAGTCAGGATCAAATAAAGCTCGGTTCTAGAACTCAAACACAAGATAGAACTAACCAACTTTCGTTGCGAGAATTCTCTAAGTCTAATTAGCAGAAACCCAAATTTCATTGCAATTCCTAACAGATTAAACTAGCCTTAAGTGCAAGTTTGATTTGTTCACAATTCAATTAAACCAAATTTCTTTGCGGATAATTAAATTGCTCAACCTAAATAGTTCAGATTCTAAACCACACTTTCGTGTCAATTTAATGACCTAAAGTCTAGATTCTAAGTGATCAGGTTAGAAACTAGTATTAAGCACAATACAAGTTGAAGAACAAATAAGATATGAATTCCTTAACTGATAAATTAATCTAGCAAGTCATGAAAAACCTAACGAGAATCCCTAAACCTAACTATGAATCTACTCAGACATGATCAATGAAACACAAATCAATGAATAAATAGATATCATAAAATCAAAAGAGTAAGAGTAAAATAGGTTCAAAATCTTCTCTCTGGAGTACAAGAATGATCAGCCTCTCGGTCTCTCTCTGATAAAAGCTAATAGTATGAATGCGTATCTAAAACAAAACACCAAAAACCTAATTATAAAGTCTTAATCACGCTTGGGGTCTTTTTGCAAATACTGAAAATTCTTGGGGCAAAACTGCAAAATCTCCAAGTCTTCATTAATGTGCTGGCGCAGAGGTGTGTCGATCGATGCCAATGATGCATCGATCGATGCACTGGTCGTCCAGACTTGGTGAAATCAGATCTCTCGGCTTAAGCTTCAAAACTTGCCCAAAATGCTCCATTATCTCCAATAATCTTCCAAACGTGTATGTACCTAACAACACCTGTAAATGACTCTGAAGACACGACAAAAGACTCTAAAACATACTTATATCATGGCCTAAAACAGGTAAAAACAATGATATATCAACTCCCCCACACTTAGCCTTTGCTTGCCCTCAAGCAAAACAGAGAACTAGAATGTGGTGATGTGGTTTGAAAACTTTCAGAAACTCTTTTCATTTTGGAAGCACAACACTCAGATTCCCCTTAGTAAGCCACATGAAAGATTTACCTGCAAGACATCAAGACCAACATATACTTCCCCCACACTTAGAAACTATCCTGAGTAAACTCCACAATCAATCCAAAGCATTCAAATTCACCCTATTGACTTCTATAAGCTATTAAGTGCGGTCTCACCTAAGGATTATCGATCAAAGGGCACATGGATTCTTACTCTGTTAGCTCTAGACCACTATACTATCTTTTCTGGTTCCTTTCTTCTCTTTTCCCTTCCTTAGCAACTGATTTTTCCCCGTTGGGTATTATTTTATTTTTTTATCAGTGCTCTTCCCGTTATGGGGTGTACTTTGGACACATTCCATGGATGCACAGGAGGTAATAAGGGTCTCTACCACTCCCGCGACCACTTTGGAGCTACTAGCTCATCCTTAGTTTTTTTTTTTACTTTACTTTAAGGAAGGGGAGAAGGGAACCTTACTTGGACAGGTTTACAAGCTGTGTCAGAACTAACAGAGGAATCCGACTCAAGGTATACCAAGCCCTTAGGTGAGAAAATTAAGTCAAAATTAGGGGTGAAGTCAGTAAAGGATTCTCTGAATACCTGAATTGATATGGGTGTCCTCAGTAGGCTGATCTGCATTGGGTTTTCTAATAGTCATAGATTGATCCTGCAAGCTCATCCCAATGGTTACTTAAGTTCCTGCAAGTGTTGTTGGCTTCTCAAAAATTCATTGTTTCCTACTTAAACTGTTTTGACTCGATAAAACTAACACAAAAGACACAACTGACTCTAAGAAAAGAAAAAGATTAATGTTAGTACCACCTCCCCCACACTTGAAACACACTGTCCCCAGTGGTGTCAAGCCTAGGTCTGGTAAAACAAGAAAATGTTAAGGGATTAGTTGGGTTCTGTTGATTTTTACCTGTCTCGCACCTGCATCGATCGTTACTCATAAATGCGACAATCGTTGCAAGGTGATTGCGATTATGTGTCGATCGTTGCACAGGACCGCAACGATCGCTGCAATGCGATTTTCATGTTGAATCGATCAACACATAGGACCGTGTCGATCGTTGCATTGCGATTTCGTCAGTTCAGTTAGCAGTCAGCAAGTTAGTCCGTGAGAAAATCTCAAAATTCAAACCTGAAAGCTGAAAACATCGCAAACAAGCAAAATCAAAGCAACAAATGGTCTAAAAGCAAGCACATCATCCCAAACATAAGTACCAACTAGAAAAGTCAAGAGAAAGGTGAAAAAGAAAACAGAACCGATAGTCTGAAAATGGGTGTCTGAAAGTGCAAGAACAAATCCTTGTTTCTTTCATTCTTGACTTCTCTGATTCTTTTGCATCCGGTTGTTTATGAGTTAAACTGAGAAAAACACTCAGTCCCTGAACCTTAAACACAATTGGTTTCTGAGTTAAACTAAGCACAACTTAGTCCCTGAACCTGAAACATTTTTCTTTTCCTTTCATTCTCCCATTCTCCTATTCTCTGATTTTGGTTCACATTCTCTTAAATCTGAGCTTTGTTTTCCAAAATCATTTACTCTCATACTCTCTATACTCTCATACTCTTTCATACTCTGATGCACACACTCTTAATCTGAGCTTGTGTCATCCATTCTCCCATTCTTCATTTTTTTTTATTTCCTGTACTTATTCTCTCTCAAAGTTCACTCCTAAAGAGCCCATTCTTTCTTTCACAGAAACTTAATCAAGCTCAAAAAAAAAAAAAAAAAAATATTAGAGAGGAAGATGAAATGGAAGAGGAGAGGCTGAAGAAGCCGAGCCTCATTCCTAGTTAAAGCAAGAAGAGTGTTCCACAAGTAAGAGAGGTGGTTCTACAAGCAAGTAAAGAGTGTTCCACAAGCAACACTCCTTGATGAAGATTGTGCAAAGTTGGGGACATAACATGTTGGAACAAGTCTGGTTATGTCCCAACAATATGGGAGCATGTTGGAACAAGTTCGGTTATGTTCCATCATGATTAAAGGAATAAAGTAATGAACAAGACCAGTCACTATCAGTCTTTGGGAGCGTGTTCTCTCTCTCCCCAAGGAAGCAACACGCCAAATAAGAGAGAGGAGATGTCACTTTCAGTGTAAGAGAGCATCAAGAAGCGGAATGGAAGAAGAAGATCCAACCATTCATTTGAAATCCGAATCTCCCTCTCATAATCAATGGCTGAGATGTAAACTTAGTTTATCTTTGTTTATTCTGATGTTAACCTAATTGTAAGCCTATATATAGGCATCCCACGCCATTGTAAACATTTCCTAAGTCACATAATAAGAAATCAACAAGATTCTTGATACAAACTCTTAAAGTCTTTCTCTCTTTCTCTTTAGTCTCTTTGCGGTTCCATTTCATAACTCTCATTGTGTTCTTCAATAAGACACAATGTAGACTCATGTAAGAGCCTTGGTTGGCTGCTAAGGCAGTCCAAAACCACATTTGGATAGTTCTTCCATAACTAATCCAAGTGTGAGATGCTCTCGGTTTTCATTAAAGCTCTTACATAGTTTTCTTCTTTAGAACACCTCTTAGCTAATTACTGATTTGGATCCATTCTCATGAGTAAACTCTCCTGATGAGATGTTAAGCTCTTGGATACATTTTCATATAGCTTAAGTGTTCATTGTCTTGAGGTAGAATAACGTTCTTTCTCTTTTAGAACCGCAACCCTAGTTTTCTCTCCCTAAGCGCCTTAAGAACCCTAATCGGGTCTTAGGCTTCTTTCTTCATTCTACCTCATTCTCTTGAGCCAGACTTGATACTCAGAGCCTCCTCATGGATGCATCTGAAATTCTAACATGGTATCAGAGCCACAAGTTCTTGGCTCAAAGTTGTTTCAAGATAGAGAGCAAAATCTGTCTTGTTAAGTCTTTTGCATCCGCAAAGTTTTTCAAAGGACCAAGCTTCTGTTTTTCTTGGTTCCTGTCCATTAAGACTTGTTGCTCTACCTTCCTTGAGAGTTAACAAGTTGTTGATGAAAAACCAGAGAAGAGCAAGAGCACATCTTTGCTTGTTTCACTCTTGTCTCTATGATTTTGTCATCTTGCTTCCGCAATGTTTTCATATGGACCAAGCTTCAGTTCACTTGGTTCCATTCTCTTCTTCATGAGTCAAACTGAGAAAAACACTCAGTCCCTGAACCATTGATGTTCTTGCTTGTTGCTCCATTGTCTTTGGGAGGCAACAAGTTCTTGTTGAGAAAAATCAGAGAAGTGCAAGAACAAATCCTTGTTTCTTTCATTCTTGACTTCTCTGATTCTTTTGCATCCGGTTGTTTATGAGTTAAACTGAGAAAAACACTCAGTCCCTGAACCTTAAACACAATTGGTTTCTGAGTTAAACTAAGCACAACTTAGTCCCTGAACCTGAAACATTTTTCCTTTCCTTTCATTCTCCCATTCTCCTATTCTCTGATTTTGGTTCACATTCTCTTAAATCTGAGCTTTGTTTTCCAAAATCATTTACTCTCATACTCTCTATACTCTCATACTCTTTCATACTCTGATGCACACACTCTTAATCTGAGCTTGTGTCATCCATTCTCCCATTCTTCATTTTTTATTTCCTGTACTTATTCTCTCTGAAAGTTCACTCCTAAAGAGCCCATTCTTTCTTTCACAGAAACTTAATCAAGCTCATGGTTCTGGCCAGACTTGTGTTGCTTGAGAATTGTTATGTGTTTGCTTTTGGTGTTCTTAGGAGGAATGAAGAGCTGTTGGCAGTGAAGATCAGTCACAAAAAGAGGGTGCACACTCTAAGTGGCGGTTCAAGCTGATGATGTTGGAGTTGTGTGGTTGAGGAGCTGAAGAAGTCTCCAACAAAACCAGTGAGCTCATGGAGTTGTGGATTAGCGGAAATCCTCATTTGGTTGTGGGTTAACCTAAATCCTCATGGAGTTGTGGATTAGCTGAAATCCTCACTTGTTGGAGCAATCACCGAGTTGGAAGTCAGCTGGTGGATGTGCTTATTAAGTCAAGGATCTTCCCAAAGAAGAATGGTGGTTCACAAGCTGTACATTCAAAAAAGGAAGAGGCCTTGTTCAGTTCTTCAAGAAGTTGTACAAGGAGTTGTACAAGTTGTGTATTCATGGTGAAGAGCCATTCAAGAGTGCGGGGGAGTTCAATCTTGTTGGATCCAAACCGCAACTAAATCAGGCTACTTCTAAACCCTCTCATTTCTTTTTCATTAAGCTTCCCTCTCAAGTTCTCTTGATTATGATCATGTTTTTTCAAAGTCAAAATGTTTTTAACCTAATTCTCAAAACGTTTTAGACTTGTTTTTCCTTAGTATCTTGTTGTGATCATGTGTTTCAAAGTAAAAGCGTTTTACAATCAATTCTCTAAAACGTTCAAACATAAAGGTTTAATGCTTAGCTAATGTTCCTAAATGTCTTTGCATATACTTAACATGTTTTCCTTTAAACCTTTGTGTTGAAGGTTTATAAGGAGAAGAGAAAGGCATGCTTAAGGAGCATTAGAAAGTGAAGGAGCTATGAGGAGCATCCGCAAGTCTTGAAGTCTTTCCAAGAGGAAGATGAGACCAACTTGAAGTTCTATTCAAAGAAGAGAAGGATGATGAAGGTTGGGGTTAAAGGCCGGAGCCCTATAGAGTCCAAAATTTCAAAAGACACAACAAGATCAAGAAGTTCATATCAAGAGAAATCAAGACAAGGAATGCTAAGGAAAGGAAGAGTTGGAGAAAGGAGTTGCCGTGAGTCAAAGATGTTCATATGCCAAGGTCAAGTTACATCTTGAGTAGGTGGACTATACTCTTTTTGTCCTCCTTAAGGTTTTATCCCAAGAGGTTTTACTTAAGCAGGTTTTTAATGAGGTAGTTCAACCGCTCCAAGCTTGGCCTTTGGTCCTCTTCTCCCTCTGGTCTTTTGGAGTCCCGACGACCAAGCTTGCGGGGGAGTATTAGAGAGGAAGATGAAATGGAAGAGGAGAGGCTGAAGAAGCCGAGCCTCATTCCTAGTTAAAGCAAGAAGAGTGTTCCACAAGTAAGAGAGGTGGTTCTACAAGCAAGTAAAGAGTGTTCCACAAGCAACACTCCTTGATGAAGATTGTGCAAAGTTGGGGACATAACATGTTGGAACAAGTCTGGTTATGTCCCAACAATATGTGAGCATGTTGGAACAAGTTCGGTTATGTTCCAACATGATTAAAGGAATAAAGTAATGAACAAGACCAGTCACTATCAGTCTTTGGGAGCGTGTTCTCTCTCTCCCCAAGGAAGCAACACGCCAGATAAGAGAGAGGAGATGTCACTTTCAGTGTAAGAGAGCATCAAGAAGCGGAATGGAAGAAGAAGATCCAACCATTCATTTGAAATCCGAATCTCCCTCTCATAATCAATGGCTGAGATGTAAACTTAGTTTATCTTTGTTTATTCTGATGTTAACCTAATTGTAAGCCTATATATAGGCATCCCACGCCATTGTAAACATTTGCTAAGTCACATAATAAGAAATCAACAAGATTCTTGATACAAACTCTTAAAGTCTTTCTCTCTTTCTCTTTAGTCTCTTTGCGGTTCCATTTCATAACTCTCATTGTGTTCTTCAATAAGACACAATGTAGACTCATGTAAGAGCCTTGGTTGGCTGCTAAGGCAGTCCAAAACCACACTTTGATAGTTCTTCCATAACTAATCCAAGTGTGAGATGCTCTCGGTTTTCATTAAAGCTCTTACATAGTTTTCTTCTTTAGAACACCTCTTAGCTAATTACTGATTTGGATCCATTCTCATGAGTAAACTCTCCTGATGAGATGTTAAGCTCTTGGATACATTTTCATATAGCTTAAGTGTTCATTGTCTTGAGGTAGAATTGCTTTCTTTCTCTTTTAGAACCGCAACACTAGTTTTCTCTCTCTAAGCGCCTTAAGAACCCTAATCGGGTCTTAGGCTTCTTTCTTCATTCTACCTCATTCTCTTGAGCCAGACTTGATACTCAGAGCCTCCTCATGGATGCATCTGAAATTCTAACATGAGTATCCTCTCAACCATGTCCCAATGATGCATCTTTGGTGCTTGCATATGTTGGCTTATCTGGTTCACAGCAAAGCACAAATCAGGCCTGGTTATGGTTAAGTAGATTAGCTTACCAACCATCCTCCTATAGTGAGTGGTGTCCTCAAATGGTCTGTCTTCAAGCTCCCCCTCTCTTATGACTTTGTAGCCGTCCTCCAAAGGTGTCTTAGCTGGTTTTGATCCAGTCTTACCTGCTTCAGACAACAAATCAAGTGTGTACTTCCTTTGAGATAAGAAGAGTCCATCATTAGATCGACAAACTTCTATCCCAAGGAAGTACTTTAGAGTACCAAGATCCTTAATATCAAAAACAGATTTGAGATAAGCTTTAGTTTCTTGAATACCTGACTTGTTACTTCCTGATATGATAATGTCATCAACATAAACAAGGATGACAATGATACCTTCCTGAACTTGTAGAGTGAACAATGTATGATCTCCTTCAGACCTCTTGAATCCCTTTTGCATAAGTGTTGAACTCAGTTTATGATACCAAGCTCTAGGTGATTGCTTGAGTCCATAGATAGCCTTTTTGAGCCTTAACACCTTCCCTGGTTTTACAATGTTTTCAAGACCAGAAGGTGGTCTCATGTATACCTCATCTTCAAGCTCCCCTTGTAGGAATGCATTCTTGACATCCATTTGCCAAAGTTCCCAACCAAGGTTTGTCGCCAAAGATAAGATGATCCTTACTGTGTGAAGCTTAGCTACTGGTGCAAAAGTATCCAAGTAATCCTTTCCATAAGTTTGAGTGAAACCTCTTGCAACCAGCCTTGCTTTGTATCTCTCCACTTCTCCATTGCTTCTATACTTGATGGTGAAAACCCATTTAGAAGTCACTACCTTCTTTCCTCTAGGAAGATCAGCTTCATACCAAGTCTCATTGTTCTCCATTGCTTTGGTTTCTTCATCCACAGCTTGCATCCACCTCTTATCTCCCTTTGCTTCTTCATAGGTTGTTGGTACATGTTCTTGATCCAACTTCCCAATGAACACTTGATGCTCCAAAGGGACATGAGCCAAACTGCAAACCGCTTGAATGGGATGAGCTACTGCATTGCTGTTGAAGTACACTCTAGTCTTCTTCCATTCTGATGGATCCTTTTTCTCCCTTGTACTCCTTCTTAACACCTGAACTTGTTGCTCATTTACCTGAACCGGTTGTTCTTGTTCAACCTCTTCATTATGATGATCAAACTACTCAGGTTCTACCTCATGATCCTCATGCTCCTCAGCCTCAGCTTGATCATATGTAAGTGAATCAGGTTCTTGCGGTTCTGGAGCTGATTCATGAGTGTCCCCCTCATGATCAAGATGGGGATGAGCTACTGAAGTTGGAGAAGAAACTGAAGGAGCAACACTTGGCTTGGCCGGTTGTTGAGGAGGCATACTAATACCAAGGTTTTCCATGATCATCCTTAGATTTGCAGCTCTATCTGATTGAGAAGTGGGAAGATCCTTCAAGCTATCCCAATTCTTCTCATCATAGAAACTCCTTGTCTCCATAAACTTCACATCTCTTGATATCAAAACCTTCCTTGTTTCAGGTACATAACACTTGTATCCTCTTTGTGTTGTTGAATAACCAATGAACATAGCTTTGGTGCTCTTAGCATCCAACTTATCCCTTTGTTCTCCTGGTATTAACACAAAGCAAATACACCCAAACACACGTAAGTGATCAACCAATGGATTTGTGTTGTTTAATACCTGAAATGGAGACTGATCCTTAAGAACTTTTGTGGGAGTTTTGTTGATCAAATAGCATGCTGTCATGACTGCATCTCCCCAAAACCTCTTAGGGACATTCCTATAAAACATCATGGACCTTGCCACCTCCATCAAGTGTCTGTTCTTTCTCTCAGCCACTCCATTTTGTTGGGGAGTGTAGGGATAGCTTGTTTGATAGAGAATCCCATGCTTGGATAAGTGTTGTTTGAAGGCATTGCTTGTATATTCACCACCATTATCTGATCTAAAATTTTTGATCTTAGCATTGAAATGGTTAGTAACATTATTTTGAAAGTTCACAAAAGCTTCGAAAACTCTATCTTTAGTTTGCATCAGTGTTATCCAAGTATACTTAGATTTTTCATCAATGAAAGTGACAAAATACTTATGGTTCTCTCTAGACAAACAAGGAGCAGTCCACACATCAGAATGAACAAGATCAAAGCAACTTTCATAAGTAGTTTTAGAATTTGGAAAAACAGATTTGCAATGTTTACCAAGGATACAAGCCTCACAATCATCATTCTTAAAAGAAACAGAAGGTAATAAAAGTCCTACGGCCCTAGAGTGTGGATGTCCTAATCTAGCATGTCAAATAGAATCATCCACACCAACACAAGTAGATAAAGTAGTAGATAATTCAGAAGAGGGATTGGTATCTTCAACCATGTAGAGCTCATCCTTTGTCACACCTTTCCCAATCAACTTACTTGTTTTTATATCCTGAAACACAACATCATTAGGACTGAAAACAACATTGCAATTCAAATCAGTGGCTATCCTTTTTACAGAAACTAAGTTTGAAGTGAAACTAGGCATAAAGAAGGCTTTAGATTCTTTGTTAAACAATTTCAGATTTCCTATGCCTTGTATTGGAATTTTATCACCATTTGCAATCACTACACTTCCTAAGGCAGGTTCAACATTGTTTATCAACCTAGAATCACTTATCATATGATGAGAGGCTCCTGAATCAATGATCAAAGGTTTCAGTTTATTTGATGCAAAGAGTGAAGTACCAAGAGCCATACCAGAGTTCTCCTTGAGAGCTTTGATGAGAGCCTCAAGGTCTGACCTCCTTACCACATCATTCTGAGCAGTCACAACTGGTGCTTGATGGACCACCATTGCTCTCCCTTCATCACATTGCTGCATTGAAGAAGAACCTGGTCCAGCTGCACCATATGAGTAGTTTGCCCTTTGATCTTTGAACCGGTTGTTGTGAGATGAGGGTCTGAGGTTGGGGTGAAGGCGCCAGCATCTATCCTTCAAATGCCCACTCTTCTTGCAAAAATCACACATCAAGACTCCTCTCTGGTCACCTCCATAATTCTTCCTCTCATCAGCCTTGTACAACCCCTTATTTGCGGTTACCAGCTCTCCTTTTCCTTTGAACAACCCAAATGAGCCTTGTTCCTTCTGAATTTGTCCACACACATCATCAATGTCAGGTAGAGTGTCTGCCCTTAGGATATGCTTGATCAAGGAATTATAGGATGAGTTCAAGGTGAGCAGAAGAGCAAAGACTTTATCTTGCTCTCTTCTTTCTTGCAACACCAAAGGATCACTGTTTGGTGGCCTCAACATCTCCAACTCTGACCATAGTGAGCTAAACTTTCCAAAATGAGCTTTGAACTCCATATCTTCTTGCTGGAGATTATTAATGGCCAGCTTAACTTCAAAGACTCGGGTTAGGTTTGATTTGAAGCCATAAACCTTCTCAATGGTGTCCCACAGCTGCTTAGAGGTCACACAATAGGAGTAAGCCTCCAACAGGTGCTGGTCAAGTGAGCTTTGGAGTATGGAGAGGACATTCTGGTCCCCTTGCATCCACGCTTCCTCATCTGCCTCAGATGTGTCTTCATGAGACTCAACATCTTCTTTAGCTTCTGCCTCATTTCCAACCTTAGCTTTAGCCTTCACCATCTTCTCTGGAGCTGTGCTCCTCATGATGTACTTCCATAAACCTCTGCCTCCAAGAGCAGACTTCACCATCCTGGCCCAAACAATGTAGTTGGCACCTTTAAGAATCACATGAATGATTACTCTTGAGTTCTCCATTGCAAAGACTGTTTTGTTGCAAGGAGGGAGTTTTCAAGGTCAGCTTCTGGAAAAACAAGCTCTCAACTCACAGAGAGTACACACCAGAGAGAATCAACCAAAGAAAAATGCTTGAGAGCTTTAGAACTTTCAAGAACAAGGACATAAACTTTCAAGAACACTTTGAAGAACAAGAACTAGAAAAACCAGAGATTTTGAATCAGAGTATGCGGAAGAGAATAGGTATAGGAGCTTAAAGCTCTGATACCATGTTAGAATATGAGATTTAGATTGAGAGAATAAGGTAGAATGGAGTAGATTTGTGAAGAACACACCAAGAACCAAATTAGGGTTCTTGTGCGCTAGAGAGAGAGAGAGTAAGAAAAGCGGTTCTAGAGAAGAATAATTCTCTGTATTGATTCAAGACATGTTACAAAGAATATATACTAGCTACTCTAGGGTTTACAAGACATTAAACAAATGAAACTTAAGAGGAAAACAAAAAGAATCTCGGTTGGGGATGAGTTACAACGGTCAAAAGAATGTGACCTCTCTTTGTCTTGTTCTAGTCATATGCGGTCCCAAGTCCAGACATTAATGTTCTGATCTTCTCAGTCCTTCCCAAAGTGGTAATGAGCCAAGATGCAACATTAGATCAGTCTTGAGAATGAAAGAACCTCAATATAGCATAATGCACCATCCGAGACTTTCATGCTTATTATCATAAGCTGCACAACTTATGCACATTGTTGAATTGTGCACAATGTGATCTCCAATTCAATAATCGAATCCACAAAGACTCTAGATTCTTACGATAGATTGTAGAATGTCAAATTAAGCTAGGTGAGATTAATCAGAAAATAAATAGCAAGCAGAAAGTAAATCAGTAGCAAGAGTGATTTTGTAAGCAAGTACTAAAAGCGTCAAGTCTACGGAGTTCTCAGGAAACCAGACAAGCAGATAAACTATCAGTCAGGATCAAATAAAGCTCGGTTCTAGAACTCAAACACAAGATAGAACTAACCAACTTTCGTTGCGAGAATTCTCTAAGTCTAATTAGCAGAAACCCAAATTTCATTGCAATTCCTAACAGATTATACTAGCCTTAAGTGCAAGTTTGATTTGTTCACAATTCAATTAAACCAAATTTCTTTGCGGATAATTAAATTGCTCAACCTAAATAGTTCAGATTCTAAACCACACTTTCGTGTCAATTTAATAACCTAAAGTCTAGATTCTAAGTGATCAGGTTAGAAACTAGTATTAAGCACAATTCAGGTTGAAGAACAAATAAGATATGAATTCCTTAACTGATAAATTAATCTAGCAAGTCATGAAAAACCTAACGAGAATCCCTAAACCTAACTATGAATCTACTCAGACATGATCAATGAAACACAAATCAATGAATAAATAGATATCATAAAATCAAAAGAGTAAGAGTAAAAGAGGTTCGAAATCTTCTCTCTGGAGTACAAGAACGATCAGCCTCTCGGTCTCTCTCTGATAAAAGCTAATAGTATGAATGCGTATCTAAAACAAAACACCAAAAACCTAATTATAAAGTCTTAATCATTCTTGACTTCTCTGATTCTTTTGCATCCGGTTGTTTATGAGTTAAACTGAGAAAAACACTCAGTCCCTGAACCTTAAACACAATTGGTTTCTGAGTTAAACTAAGCACAACTTAGTCCCTGAACCTGAAACATTTTTCTTTTCCTTTCATTCTCCCATTCTCCTATTCTCTGATTTTGGTTCACATTCTCTTAAATCTGAGCTTTGTTTTCCAAAATCATTTACTCTCATACTCTCTATACTCTCATACTCTTTCATACTCTGATGCACACACTCTTAATCTGAGCTTGTGTCATCCATTCTCCCATTCTTCATTTTTTTTATTTCCTGTAGAGCCCATTCTCCCATTCTCAAAGTTCACTCCTAAAGAGCCCATTCTTTCTTTCACAGAAACTTAATCAAGCTCATGGTTCTGGCCAGACTTGTGTTGCTTGAGAATTGTTCAAGCTGGTGATGTTGGAGTTGTGTGGTTGAGGAGCTGAAGAAGTCTCCAACAAAACCAGTGAGCTCATGGAGTTGTGGATTAGCTGAAATCCTCATTTGGTTGTGGGTTAACCTAAATCCTCATGGAGTTGTGGATTAGCTGAAATCCTCTCTTGTTGGAGCAATCACCGATTTGGAAGTCAGCTGGTGGATGTGCTTATTAAGTCAAGGATCTTCCCAAAGAAGAATGGTGGTTCACAAGCTGTCCATTCAAAGAAGGAAGAGGCCTTGTTCAGTTCTTCAAGAAGTTGTACAAGGAGTTGTACTGAAGGATTATGTTGGTTCATAGGTTTAATTATCAGATTACAACCTATCACATAATCAACTAGGATCTAGGTGATTTGCAGTTGAATCATAAACAGATCAGAATCATTACCTTATGATTAGGTGCAGCGGATTGGTGGTAATGAAGAGATCACTGAGAGCTGATGATTACCGGCTCCTCCTAGGTATCCACACGCTTACAAGCTACTGGATCAGGCTGCTAGACCAAGCTGGAACAACAGAGAGAGAGGAGGACGGCCAGACCTAGAAATCGCAGAAGCCTTGGCTAACTGGCGCCTCCTCTTCCCTTATATGGGCCCAAGTAATTAAACTAATGGCCTATTAGGCTTTTGGGCCCAAGACCCAAATCAGACAAAAGACTGTATTTTGTCTGGCCCAATTCTCTGTACAAATACAGTAAATGCCTTGCATCTTACTGTATTAATTCCTTTTAACTTTCCCGTTAGCTATGGTGTGTGACCCTTTGGGATCATACAATACTGGTAATAAGTCCTAAACTTATAGATCAAGAGCGGGCTCTAGCAAGTCATCATGATCACCCAGTATTTATGACTTATGTCTGATCTCGACACTTATCATACTTTCTAGAGATAGTACAGTAGATTTCAGGACATTCCCAACAATCTCCCACTTGTACTGGAATTCTACATTCCCTAATCCTTTTGTCTCAATAACTCGATCTGGCATAAGGCAAGATGTGTGTCATCCTTATATAGCCAAGATCATGTTCATCGGACCAGAATTGATACTGACAATGCAAACGACTTGGGCAAGTCCGTTTGGGTGTGGCCACACTCTTACCAGCTATCAAGTCTCCGATTGGCCTTGAGATATAACCTCCATTAACAGGAGGGACTAATACCATCTTGTTCCATCACTATGAACTACACACTTTGTAATACACCCAACCAAGGTCCTTATAGCCCCCAGTTACGAAACAGCGTTAGACAATGATCAAAGTGCATCAATCCATGTGCAGCCACATGCATGCGAACTCAGGTCTAAGGACTATACTCTATAGTCGTAGATGAGAACCTCTTATGACACAGATATTAATATCTTGTAGAGTTCTCATCAGCGGGTCATGTCCGGTCATATGCTCCCCTACATATACCTATGTGTCGACTTTGATGCCGCGCATCTATGACCCATGAAACTTGGTCATAAGTCTCAACACACTCTAGTCTCAAGTGGTTGTTGGTGTTCCAATTTCAACAACCTTCGACTATGGACACTCTGATTTATGTCATTTTGTTAAATATAGGGTTTCATGATCAAGTCTTTCTCATGTACTTCGATGGCCTATATATAATGACATGAATCATTTTTGGAACGATTATTTATATCACAGTTAAAATAATCCAGAAATCATAAATTTCATAAACATAAAATATTATGTTTACATGAACCTTTCAAAACAACTAAATAAAGCCCTTTACAAACTCCCACTGAAATTAAGACTACATCTTAATTTTACTTATCCTACAGCTACAGTCCGCGACTCGTGCTTAGGCCTAATGAGTGGCTTCGTTAATAGATTAGCAACGTTCTCATTCGTTGAAACTTGCTGATCTACTTAACACCTCTGTCATTTATCTCACGGAATAGGTTATACCTACCCTCAAGGTGTTTGGACCTCTGATGTGCAGCTAGCCTCAACTATGCTAGGAATCACATCAAGTTCAGTGATTAACTCTTCTTTCCAAACAACCTTTTTCGCCGCTACCCAAGCTGCGAAATGTTCAGCTTAAGACATGGAGTCAGCAACAGTGCCTTGCACCGCCAGACAGACACAAGATATAACCGGACTGTGACCGGAAATCATCTTTGTCTGTTGGAAACTTGCCTTTCAGACTCTACCGACTTGTAGCACCTCACTTTCTCCGTAAATCAAGAACTTATCTTAAGTATTTTCCGAATACTTGAGGATATTCATTACGTCTATCCAGTGATTCTTTGCTGGATTTGACTGGTCTTTACTTGTCTTGCTTAATATTAAAGCAACATCAAAACAAGTACGTGTCATGGCATACTTGTAGACAAATACTCAGTAAAGACGAATTTGGATCATTTCCAGTCCACATTTATGTGGTGTCTTTCAACTGATATTGGTGGAACTATTTCAGCGTAAACTTAGATATTTCTAGAGCGTTATTCTTAAAGAATATCATGGAAGATTCGTGTGACTCATCTTTAATCATTTCTAATAAGATCTGATTCTTTCTCACAGAAATACCTCCAGGTTTTCAGGAGAAATGAGCTGTGAAACGACTTCACACTCATTCAGATGACCACACCATCAATGACTTAAGTATTCTCACTCGTGATCTAATCCAGAGTCTCAATACTTCTGTCACTCAGATTCTATACCTCATTCTGGAACTCTTTCGACCATTTCAAAGAATTCCGACTCGTGTCTCATCAAATGAACACAGTCATACTCACTGAAGTAATCAGTTAAGATAATGAAGTACAGGAAATTTTTCTCTGGCATTACTGCTCATCGGGCCACATACATGAGTATGTTCAAGGTCCAATAAGCCTTTGGGCCTTTCTCTAGCTCGGCTAAGATGGGCCCTTTGTCTTTTGGTCCAGTAAGCAGAATTCAAGTCTCATAAGATATCCGATCAAATGAGCCCAAAAGTCCATAACTATGGGATTTCTGAATCCGACTCACTCTATGTGACCAAAACATTTACGCCAAGAAAAATCAGGTTTAATTCATCAGATTTAAACCAATTCGGTATTTATGTTACATTTAGGCACTCTTTGGTTTAAGATATAAAATCCATTCCTTGAATAGGGTGCTACAATTAATATTTCATTAAGATCAAAAGAACAAAACTTGTCTTTTATCAAAATGAAAAACATTCAAATTCTTACAAGAAAATGAAAGACAATTCTGCTTAAAGCAGGTACATTGTAGCAATTACTTAATACAAAACCAAGCCTCAAAGGCATCTACAAGTGAAAACCCTACGGTTGAGGCAGCATCCATAGCTCCTTCCAGACACGCAGTTCCACTTGTCCTTCCTTCAACGTTCTACTGTTGCTTAGGCTCTGTATATTATAACAAATATCAGTGCCACAACCAGTATCCAATACCTATAAGATAGAACTTGAAGTAATAACATGAATACCTGAGGAAGTAGTCTCATAAATCACCTTCAACTCCTCATAATCTTCCATGAACTTAATGCAATCTCTCTTCCAATGCCCAATTTCTTTACAGTAGCAGCACTTACCAACGTAAGATGTATCTGACTCGGGCTCAGAAGACACAGGCTTGCCATGATTCAAAATCTGGACAATTTTGTCTTCACCCTTGTCAGCACTAGGTTTAGTAAACCTACCCTTCTCCATTATGAGATTATACAGGGTACTCTTCACGTTTGGCTCAACTGTCTTGAGCATATCATGCAGTTCAGTCAGCGTCTTCGTTAAGCCTTTCTTGATATAGTTCCTTTTGAACTTATCATAGCTTGACGGCAATGACTGCAGAATGATCTCAGTTGCCAATTCTTGGCTAACTGGATAATCCAGTTTCCTCAGGTTATCAATGTAACCCATCATTTTACTAACATGAGGACTCACTGGATGATCATTTGGTAGCTTGCAGCTAGTGAGAGACTTAACCTACTGGTATCTCTCCACTCTTACCTGCTCCTGAAATTTCAATTTCAGGCTGCTGATCATCTCTATTGGCGACTCCATGTTCTCATATTGCTTCAGCAAATCTGAGTTCATGGTAGCCAATATCAGACCACGCACATCTACCGCATCATTATAATGCTTATTCCAAGCATCATATACTGCATGAGAGGCATTGGACCCGATCCTCTCGGGGAGAGCTCTCTCAAGGACATAGTCCTTTCTCTCCTGCCTGAGGACTAGCCTCAGGTTCCGCGACCAAGTCAAGAAATTTGATCCGTTCGGTTTGTCCATCTCAAGGACAGACCGGATCGAGAAAGTGTTTTGATTGTTTGTGCTAGTCATGACTGAAATTTAGAGATAAATAGAGTTTTAGTTATTTAGTTCATAAAAGAGTAATCTTAACAACTTATAAGAAAACTCGCATTGTATTCAAAATTTCTTTGTTTATCCTCATAAGAATACAATGATTCCGAGATCCATGTTAAACTAAGACCAAAGTGGGCCACTGGCCGTCACCCAGAATTAGCTAACTAGGTAAGCATACACACAGCTAGTTACAACTCATATAACTCTCGGTTGTGAATTGGACCGAGGCCCAAATTCACCAGATATCTCAAGGCCCGGGACTCCCGATGGCCCAGTCAAGGAAACCAATCTCTTACAGCCAAATAATCATTAAAGTCTGGGACTCCCAATGACAGTAATGACTATGTACTACTTTACTTACGCAAAAACAGACACCTCACACTGTAAGCCATATCTATAATTGAATAAGCGTTAAGTAGCTGACAAGATTGGGCAAGACATCCAAGCTTGATATTTGTTTTGAGGATTTTAGGTTTTCCTTCCAAAAATAGAAGATTACTATTTTGGGAAACTTTCCATTTCAGGAAACTTACTAAATTTGGAAACTTTCTATTTTGGAAAACCTACTTATTTTAGAAACTTTCTAAATCGGGAAACAATCTTATTTTAGAAATTTCCTATTTTCCAAAACATTCTTAATCTAGAAATTTCTAAACTTAGAAACTTTCTAATTCTGATTTTGGAAATAATTAGATATTTTATTAAAATTTTCGGTTGGGTCACAAATTATAGGCCCAATTCTTGGCCCAAGACCACAGAATTCCAATTAGCCCAATAATTTGACATAACCGAGTCGGTTCATTAATTCTGGTCCAAGACCAAATTAATTACTTAATCCAACTGGTTATTTACTAAACCAGACCAGCTCTAAATTATTTGGTCCAACCAAATCAAACTTAGACCAGCCTTCGGTTTAGGTTAAAATTCAATTTTGAATTTAAATCCGGTTTAACCAGAAATTAAATAATACCAATTGTATTAAATAATTTTCAGCAAACCGCGATTTGGTTAACCGCTTGAACCACCAATTAAATTGGATCGGTTCGGTTAAGTCCAAATCAGGAAGAAATAGATTGGTCTAACCAATCAATTTTAGCTGATTTTGACCTAACTTGCGGATTAAGCTTAAGCTAACAATGAAACACAATCGGATTGATCGGTTCATTGTCGCGGGTTAGGGAAGGACGAATCGCGAAGCTCGGCTGAACCGATTGGCTACTCGCGGAACGTATGCCTCGCTAGCATATCGATCGATATGACGCTCCCTCGTCGATCGATACTTGCGTGCATCAGCTCGTTGCGATCGGGTCATCGGGACAGCGAGAAGCAATCGATCCGATTGATATCGATCGATATCACGCTCCCTCGTCGATCGATATGGGCGTCCACTTCGCATACCGATGGGTTTCAATCGGTTCATGCGATTTACAAATTAGGTTTTTCAAGTTTTCTAATCAAATTTCTTAACACAAATCCGATTCTAAACATTTAAAAACAACCTAAATATGATCCAAACAGCAAAAACCTAACGACCTAGGCTCTGATACCACTGAAGGATTATGTTGGTTCATAGGTTTAATTATCAGATTACAACCTATCACATAATCAACTAGGATCTAGGTGATTTGCAGTTGAATCATAAACAGATCAGAATCATTACCTTATGATTAGGTGCATCGGATTGGTGGTAGTGAAGAGATCACTGAGAGCTGATGATTACCGGCTCCTCCTAGGTATCCACACGCTTACAAGCTACTGGATCAGGCTGCTAGACCAAGCTGGAACAACAGAGAGAGAGGAGGACGACCAGACCTAGAAATCGCAGAAGCCTTGGCTAACTGGCGCCTCCTCTTCCCTTATATGGGCCCAAGTAATTAAACTAATGGCCTATTAGGCTTTTGGGCCCAAGACCCAAATCAGACAAAAGACTGTATTTTGTCTGGCCCAATTCTCTGTACAAATACAGTAAATGCCTTGCATCTTACTGTATTAATTCCTTTTAACTTTCCCGTTAGCTATGGTGTGTGACCCTTTGGGATCATACAATACTGGTAATAAGTCCTAAACTTATAGATCAAGAGCGGACTCTAGCAAGTCATCATGATCACCCAGTATTTATGACTTATGTCTGATCTCGACACTTATCATACTTTCTAGAGATAGTACAGTAGATTTCAGGACATTCCCAACATGTACAAGTTGTGTATTCATGGTGAAGAGCCATTCAAGAGTGCGGGGGAGTTCAATCTTGTTGGATCCAAACCGCAACTAAATCAGGCTACTTCTAAACCCTCTCATTTCTTTTTCATTAAGCTTCCCTCTCAAGTTCTCTTGATTATGATCATGTTTTTTCAAAGTCAAAATGTTTTAAACCTAATTCTCAAAACGTTTTAGACTTGTTTTTCCTTAGTATCTTGTTGTGATCATGTGTTTCAAAGTAAAAGCGTTTTACAATCAATTCTCTAAAACGTTCAAACATAAAGGTTTAATGCTTAGCTAATGTTCCTAAATGTCTTTGCATATACTTAACATGTTTTCCTTTAAACCTTTGTGTTGAAGGTTTATAAGGAGAAGAGAAAGGCATGCTTAAGGAGCATTAGAAAGTGAAGGAGCATCCGCAAGTCTTGAAGTCTTTCCAAGAGGAAGATGAGACCAACTTGAAGTTCTATTCAAAGAAGAGAAGGATGATGAAGGTTGGGGTGAAAGGCCGGAGCCCTATAGAGTCCAAAATTTCAAAAGACACAACAAGATCAAGAAGTTCATATCAAGAGAAATCAAGACAAGGAATGCTAAGGAAAGGAAGAGTTGGAGAAAGGAGTTGGCGTGAGTCAAAGATGTTCATATGCCAAGGTCAAGTTACATCTTGAGTAGGTGGACTATACTCTTTTTGTCCTCCTTAAGGTTTTATCCCAAGAGGTTTTACTTAAGCAGGTTTTTAATGAGGTAGTTCAACCGCTCCAAGCTTGGCCTTTGGTCCTCTTCTCCCTCTGGTCTTTTGGAGTCCCGACGACCAAGCTTGCGGGGGAGTATTAGAGAGGAAGATGAAATGGAAGAGGAGAGGCTGAAGAAGCCGAGCCTCATTCCTAGTTAAAGCAAGAAGAGTGTTCCACAAGTAAGAGAGGTGGTTCTACAAGCAAGTAAAGAGTGTTCCACAAGCAACACTCCTTGATGAAGATTGTGCAAAGTTGGGGACATAACATGTTGGAACAAGTCTGGTTATGTCCCAACAATATGTGAGCATGTTGGAACAAGTTCGGTTATGTTCCAACATGATTAAAGGAATAAAGTAATGAACAAGACCAGTCACTATCAGTATTTGGGAGCGTGTTCTCTCTCTCCCCAAGGAAGCAACACGCCAGATAAGAGAGAGGAGATGTCACTTTCAGTGTAAGAGGGCATCAAGAAGCGGAATGGAAGAAGAAGATCCAACCATTCATTTGAATTCCGAATCTCCCTCTCATAATCAATGGCTGAGATGTAAACTTAGTTTATCTTTGTTTATTCTGATGTTAACCTAATTGTTAGCCTATATATAGGCATCCCACGCCATTGTAAACATTTGCTAAGTCACATAATAAGAAATCAACAAGATTCTTGATACAAACTCTTAAAGTCTTTCTCTCTTTCTCTTTAGTCTCTTTGCGGTTCCATTTCATAACTATCATTGTGTTCTTCAATAAGACACAATGTAGACTCATGTAAGAGCCTTGGTTGGCTGCTAAGGCAGTCCAAAACCACACTTGGATAGTTCTTCCATAACTAATCCAAGTGTGAGATGCTCTCGGTTTTCATTAAAGCTCTTACATAGTTTTCTTCTTTAAAACACCTCTTAGCTAATTACTGATTTGGATCCATTCTCATGAGTAAACTCTCCTGATGAGATGTTAAGCTCTTGGATACATTTTCATATAGCTTAAGTGTTCATTGTCTTGAGGTAGAATAGCTTTCTTTCTCTTTTAGAACCGCAACCCTAGTTTTCTCTCTCTAAGCGCCTTAAGAACCCTAATCGGGTCTTAGGCTTCTTTCTTCATTCTACCTCATTCTCTTGAGCCAGACTTGATACTCAGAGCCTCCTCATGGATGCATCTGAAATTCTAACATGAGTATCCTCTCAACCATGTCCCAATGATGCATCTTTGGTGCTTGCATATGTTGACTTATCTGGTTCACAGCAAAGCACAAATCAGGCCTGGTTATGGTTAAGTAGATTAGCTTACCAACCATCCTCCTATAGTGAGTGGTGTCCTCAAATGGTCTGTCCTCAAGATTCCCCTCTCTTATGACTTTGTAGCCGTCCTCCAAAGGTGTCTTAGATGGTTTTGATCCAATCTTACCTTCTTCAGACAACAAATCAAGTGTGTACTTCCTTTGAGATAAGAAGAGTCCATCATTAGATCGACAAACTTCTATCCCAAGGAAGTACTTTAGAGTACCAAGATCCTTAATATCAAAAACAGATTTGAGATAAGCTTTAGTTTCTTGGATACCTGACTTGTTACTTCCTGATATGATAATGTCATCAACATAAACAAGGATGACAATGATACCTTCCTGAACTTGTAGAGTGAACAATGTATGATCTCCTTCAGACCTCTTGAATCCCTTTTGCATAAGTGTTGAACTAAGTTTATGATACCAAGCTCTAGGTGATTGCTTGAGTCCATAGATAGCCTTTTTGAGCCTTAACACCTTCCCTGGTTTTACAATGTTTTCAAGACCAGAAGGTGGTCTCATGTATACCTCATCTTCAAGCTCCCCTTGTAGGAATGCATTCTTGACATCCATTTGCCAAAGTTCCCAACCAAGGTTTGTCGCCAAAGATAAGATGATCCTTACTGTGTGAAGCTTAGCTACTGGTGCAAAAGTATCCAAGTATTCCTTTCCATAAGTTTGAGTGAAACCTCTTGCAACCAGCCTTGCTTTGTATCTCTCCACTTCTCCATTGCTTCTATACTTGATGGTGAAAACCCATTTAGAAGTCACTGCCTTCTTTTCTCTAGGAAGATCAGCTTCATACCAAGTCTCATTGTTCTCCATTGCTTTGGTTTCTTCATCCACAGCTTGCATCCACCTCTTATCTCCCTTTGCTTCTTCATAGGTTGTTGGTACATGTTCTTGATCCAACTTCCCAATGAACACTTGATGCTCCAAAGGGACATGAGCCAAACTGCAAACCGCTTGAATGGGATGAGCTACTGCATTGCTGTTGAAGTACACTCTAGTCTTCTTCCATTCTGATGGATCTTTTTTCTCCCTTATACTCCTTCTTAACACCTGAACTTGTTGCTCATTTACCTGAACCGGTTGTTCTTGTTCAACCTCTTCATTATGATGATCAAACTCCTCAGGTTCTACCTCATGATCCTCATGCTCCTCAGCCTCAGCTTGATCATGTGTAAGTGAATCAGGTTCTTGCGGTTCTGGAGCTGATTCATGAGTGTCCCCCTCATGATCAAGATGGGGATGAGCTACTGAAGTTGGAGCAGAAACTGAAGGAGCAACACTTGGCTTGGCCGGTTGTTGAGGAGGCATACTAATACCAAGGTTTTCCATGATCATCCTTAGATTTGCAGCTCTATCTGATTGAGAAGTGGGAAGATCCTACAAGCTATCCCAATTCTTCTCATCATAGAAACTCCTTGTCTCCATAAACTTCACATCTCTTGATATCAAAACCTTCCTTGTTTCAGGTACATAACACTTGTATCCTCTTTGTGTTGTTGAATAACCAATGAACATAGCTTTGGTGCTCTTAGCATCCAACTTATCCCTTTGTTCTCCTGGTATTAACACAAAGCAAATACACCCAAACACACGTAAGTGATCAACCAATGGATTTGTGTTGTTTAATACCTGAAATGGAGACTGATCCTTAAGAACTTTTGTGGGAGTTCTGTTGATCAAATAGCATGCTGTCATGACTGCATCTCCCCAAAACCTCTTAGGGACATTCCTATAGAACATCATGGACCTTGCCACCTCCATCAAGTGTCTGTTCTTTCTCTCAGCCACTCCATTTTGTTGGGGAGTGTAGGGACAGCTTGTTTGATGGAGAATCCCATGCTTGGATAAGTGTTGTTTGAAGGCATTGCTTGTATATTCACCACCATAATCTGATCTAAAAATTTTGATCTTAGCATTGAAATGGTTAGTAACATGATTTTGAAAGTTCATAAAAGCTTCGAAAACTCTATCTTTAGTTTGCATCAGTGTTATCCAAGTATACTTAGATTTTTCATCAATGAAAGTGACAAAATACTTATGGTTCTCTCTAGACAAACAAGGAGCAGTCCACACATCAGAATGAACAAGATCAAAGCAACTTTCATAAGTAGTTTTAGAGTTTGGAAAAACAGATTTGCAATTTTTACCATGGATACAAGCCTCACAATCATCATTCTTAAAAGAAACAGAAGGTAATAAAAGTCCTAAGGCCCTAGAGTGTGGATGTCCTAATCTAGCATGCCAAATAGAATCATCCACACCAACACAAGTAGATAAAGCAGTAGATAATTCAGAAGAGGGATTGGTGTCTTCAACCATGTAGAGCTCATCCTTTGTCACACCTTTCCCAATCAACTTACTTGTTTTAATATCCTGAAACACAACATCATTAGGACTGAAAACAACATTGCAATTCAAATTAGTGGCTATCCTTTTTACAGAAACTAAGTTTGAAGTGAAACTAGGCATAAAGAAGGCTTTAGATTCTTTGTTAAACAATTTCAGATTTCCTATGCCTTGTATTAGAATTTTATCACCATTTGCAATCACTACCCTTCCTAAGGCAGGTTCAACATTGTTTATCAACCTAGAATCACTTATCATATGATGAGAGGCTCCTGAATCAATGATCAAAGGTTTCAGTTTATTTGAAGCAAAGAGTGAAGTACCAAGAGCCATACCAGAGTTCTCCTTGAGAGCTTTGATGAGAGCCTCAAGGTCTGACCTCCTTACCACATCATTCTGAGCAGTCACAGCTGGTGCTTGATGGACCACCATTGCTCTCCCTTCATCACATTGCTGCATTGAAGAAGAACCTGGTCCAGCTGCACCATATGAGTAGTTTGCCCTTTGATCTTTGAACCGGTTGTTGTGAGATGAGTGTCTGAGGTTGGGTGAAGGCGCCAGCATCTATCCTTCAAATGCCCACTCTTCTTGCAAAAATCACACATCAAGACTCCTCTCTGGTCACCTCCATAATTCTTCCTCTCATCAGCCTTGTACAACCCCTTATTTGCGGTCACCAGCTCTCCTTTTCCTTTGAACAACCCAAATGAGCCTTGTTCCTTCTGAATTTGTCCACACACATCATCAATGTCAGGTAGAGTGTCTGCCCTTAGGATATGCTTGATCAAGGAATTATAGGATGAGTTCAAGGTGAGCAGAAGAGCAAAGACTTTATCTTGCTCTCTCCTTTCTTGCAACACCAAAGGATCACTGCTTGGTGGCCTCAACATCTCGAACTCTGACAAATAGTGAGCTAAACTTTCCAAAATGAGCTTTGAACTCCATATCTTCTTGCCGGAGATTATTAATGGCCAGCTTAACTTCAAAGACTCGGGTTAGGTTTGATTTGTTGCCATAAACCTGCTCAATGGTGTCCCACAGCTGCTTAGAGGTCACACAATAGGAGTAAGCCTCCAACAGGTGCTGGTCAAGTGAGCTTTGGAGTATGGAGAGGACATTCTGGTCCCCTTGCATCCACGCTTCCTCATCTGCCTCAGATGTGTCTTCATGAGACTCAACATCTTCTTTAGCTTCTGCCTCATTTCCAACCTTAGCTTTAGCCTTCACCATCTTCTCTGGAGCTGTGCTCCTCATGATGTACTTCCATAAACCTCTGCCTCCAAGAGCAGACTTCACCATCCTGGCCCAAATAATGTAGTTGGCACCTTTAAGAATCACAGGAATGATTACTCTTGAGTTCTCCATTGCAAAGACTGTTTTGTTGCAAGGAGGGAGTTTTCAAGGTCAGCTTCTGGAAAAACAAGCTCTCAACTCACAGAGAGTACACACCAGAGAGAATCAACCAAATAAAAATGCTTGAGAGCTTTAGAACTTTCAAGAACAAGGACAGAAACTTTCAAGAACACTTTGAAGAACAAGAACTAGAAAAACCAGAGATTTTGAATCAGAGTATGCGGAAGAGAATAGGTATAGGAGCTTAAAGCTCTGATACCATGTTAGAATATGAGATTTAGATTGAGAGAATAAGGTAGAATGGAGTAGATTTGTGAAGAACACACCAAGAACCAAATTAGGGTTCTTGTGCGCTAGAGAGAGAGAGAGTAAGAAAAGCGGTTCTAGAGAAGAATAATTCTCTGTATTGATTCAAGACATGTTACAAAGCATATATACTAGCTACTCTAGGGTTTACAAGACATTAAACAAATGAAACTTAAGAGGAAAACAAAAAGAATCTCGGTTGGGGATGAGTTACAACGGTCACAAGAATGTGACCTCTCTTTGTCTTGTTCTGGCTGAAAGGGACATGTCATATGCGGTCCCAAGTCCAGACATTAATGTTCTGATCTTCTCAGTCCTTCCCAAAGTGGTAATGAGCCAAGATGCAACATTAGATCAGTCTTGAGAATGAAAGAACCCCAATATAGCATAATGCACCATCCGAGACTTTCATGCTTATTATCATAAGCTGCACAACTTATGCACATTGTTGAATTGTGCACAATGTGATCTCCAATTCAATAATCGAATCCACAGAGACTCTAGATTCTTACGATAGATTGTAGAATGTCAAATTAAGCTAGGTGAGACTAATCAGAAAATAAATAGCAAGCAGAAAGTAAATCAGTAGCAAGAGTGGTTTTGTAAGCAAGTACTAAAAGCGTCAAGTCTACGGAGTTCTCAGGAAATCAGACAAGCAGATAAACTATCAGTCAGGATCAAATAAAGCTCGGTTCTAGAACTCAAACACAAGATAGAACTAACCAACTTTCGTTGCGAGAATTCTCTAAGTCTAATTAGCAGAAACCCAAATTTCATTGCAATTCCTAACAGATTAAACTAGCCTTAAGTGCAAGTTTGATTTGTTCACAATTCAATTAAACCAAATTTCTTTGCGGATAATTAAATTGCTCAACCTAAATAGTTCAGATTCTAAACCACACTTTCGTGTCAATTTAATAACCTAAAGTCTAGATTCTAAGTGATCAGGTTAGAAACTAGTATTAAGCACAATTCAGGTTGAAGAACAAATAAGATATGAATTCCTTAACTGATAAATTAATCTAGCAAGTCATGAAAAACCTAACGAGAATCCCTAAACCTAACTATGAATCTACTCAGACATGATCAATGAAACACAAATCAATGAATAAATAGATATCATAAAATCAAAAGAGTAAGAGTAAAAGAGGTTCGAAATCTTCTCTCTGGAGTACAAGAACGATCAGCCTCTCGGTCTCTCTCTGATAAAAGCTAATAGTATGAATGCGTATCTAAAACAAAACACCAAAAACCTAATTATAAAGTCTTAATCACGCTTGGGGTCTTTTTGCAAATACTGAAACTTCTTGGGGCAAAACTGCAAAATCTCCAAAGTTTTCATTAATGTGCTGGCGCAGAGGTGTGTCGATCGATGCCAATGATGCATCGATCGATGCACTGGTCGTCCAGACTTGGTGAAATCAGATCTCTCGGCTTAAGCTTCAAAACTTGCCCAAAATGCTCCATTATCTCCAATAATCTTCCAAACGTGTATGTACCTAACAACACCTGTAAATGACTCTGAAGACACGACAAAAGACTCTAAAACATACTTATATCATGGCCTAAAACAGGTAAAAACCATGATATATCAACTCCCCCACACTTAGCCTTTGCTTGCCCTCAAGCAAAACAGAGAACTAGAATGTGGTGAAGTGGTTTGAAAACTTTCAGAAACTCTTTTCATTTTGGAAGCACAACACTCAGATTCCCCTTAGTAAGCCACATGAAATATTTACCTGCAAGACATCAAGACCAACATATACTTCCCCCACACTTAGCAACTATCCTGAGTAAACTCCACAATCAATCCAAAGCATTCAAATTCACCCTACTGACTTCTATAAGCTATTAAGTGCGGTCTCACCTAAGGATTATCGATCAAAGGGCACATGGATTCTTACTCTTTTAGCTCTAGACCACTATAATATCTTTTCTGGTTCCTTTCTTCTCTTTTCCCTTCCTTAGCAACTGATTTTTCCCCGTTGGGTATTATTTTATTTTTTTATCAGTGCTCTTCCCGTTATGGGGTGTACTTTGGACACATTCCATGGATGCACAGGAGGTAATAAGGGTCTCTACCACTCCCGCGACCACTTCGGAGCTACTAGCTCATCCTTAGTTTTATTTTTTTACTTTACTTTAAGGAAGGGGAGAAGGGAACCTTACTTGGACAGGTTTACAAGCTGTGTCAGAACTAAAAGAGGAATCCGACTCAAGGTATACCAAGCCCTTAGGTGAGAAAATTAAGTCAAAATTAGGGGTGAAGTCAGTAAAGGATTCTCTGAATACCTGAATTGATATGGGTGTCCTCAGTAGGCTGATCTGCATTGGGTTTTCTAATAGTCATAGATTGATCCTGCAAGCTCATCCCAAAGGTTACTTAAGTTCCTGCAAGTGTTGTTGGCTTCTCAAAAATTCATTGTTTCCTACTTAAACTGTTTTGACTCGATAAAACTAACACAAAAGACACAACTGACTCTAAGAAAAGAAAAAGATTAATGTTAGTACCACCTCCCCCACACTTGAAACACACTGTCCCCAGTGGTGTCAAGCCTAGGTCTGGTAAAACAAGAAAATGTTAAGGGATTAGTTGGGTTCTGTTGATTTTTACCTGTCTCGCACCTGCATCGATCGTTACTCATCAATGCGACGATCGTTGCAAGGTGATTGCGATTATGTGTCGATTGTTGCACAGGACCGCAACGATCGCTGCAATGCGATTTTCATGTTGAATCGATCAACACATAGGACCGTGTCGATCGTTGCATTGCGATTTCGTCAGTTCAGTTAGCAGTCAGCAAGTTAGTCCGTGAGAAAATCTCAAAATTCAAACCTGAAAGCTGAAAACATCGCAAACAAGCAAAATCAAAGCAACAAATGGTCTAAAAGCAAGCACATCATCCCAAACATAAGTAACAACTAGAAAAGTCAAGAGAAAGGTGAAAAAGAAAACAGAACTGATAGTCCGAAAATGGGAGTCTGAAAGTGCAAGAACAAATCCTTGTTTCTTTCATTCTTGACTTCTCTGATTCTTTTGCATCCGGTTGTTTATGAGTTAAACTGAGAAAAACACTCAGTCCCTGAACCTTAAACACAATTGGTTTCTGAGTTAAACTAAGCACAACTTAGTCCCTGAACCTGAAACATTTTTCTTTTCCTTTCATTCTCCCATTCTCCTATTCTCTGATTTTTGTTCACATTCTCTTAAATCTGAGCTTTGTTTTCCAAAATCATTTACTCTCATACTCTCTATACTCTCATACTCTTTCATACTCTGATGCACACACTCTTAATCTGAGCTTGTGTCATCCATTCTCCCATTCTTCATTTTTTTATTTCCTGTACTTATTCTCTCTCAAAGTTCACTCCTAAAGAGCCCATTCTTTCTTTCACAGAAACTTAATCAAGCTCAAAAAAAAAAAAAAAAAAAAATATTAGAGAGGAAGATGAAATGGAAGAGGAGAGGCTGAAGAAGCCGAGCCTCATTCCTAGTTAAAGCAAGAAGAGTGTTCCACAAGTAAGAGAGGTGGTTCTACAAGCAAGTAAAGAGTGTTCCACAAGCAACACTCCTTGATGAAGATTGTGCAAAGTTGGGGACATAACATGTTGGAACAAGTCTGGTTATGTCCCAAAAATATGTGAGCATGTTGGAACAAGTTCGGTTATGTTCCATCATGATTAAAGGAATAAAGTAATGAACAAGACCAGTCACTATCAGTCTTTGGGAGCGTGTTCTCTCTCTCCCCAAGGAAGCAACACGCCAAATAAGAGAGAGGAGATGTCACTTTCAGTGTAAGAGAGCATCGAGAAGCGGAATGGAAGAAGAAGATCCAACCATTCATTTGAAATCCGAATCTCCCTCTCATAATCAATGGCTGAGATGTAAACTTAGTTTATCTTTGTTTATTCTGATGTTAACCTAATTGTAAGCCTATATATAGGCATCCCACGCCATTGTAAACATTTGCTAAGTCACATAATAAGAAATCAACAAGATTCTTGATACAAACTCTTAAAGTCTTTCTCTCTTTCTCTTTAGTCTCTTTGCGGTTCCATTTCATAACTCTCATTGTGTTCTTCAATAAGACACAATGTAGACTCATGTAAGAGCCTTGGTTGGCTGCTAAGGCAGTCCAAAACCACACTTGGATAGTTCTTCCATAACTAATCCAAGTGTGATATGCTCTCGGTTTTCATTAAAGCTCTTACATAGTTTTCTTCTTTAGAACACCTCTTAGCTAATTACTGATTTGGATCCATTCTCATGAGTAAACTCTCCTGATGAGATGTTAAGCTCTTGGATACATTTTCATATAGCTTAAGTGTTCATTGTCTTGAGGTAGAATAGCTTTCTTTCTCTTTTAGAACCGCAACCCTAGTTTTCTCTCTCTAAGCGCCTTAAGAACCCTAATCGGGTCTTAGGCTTCTTTCTTCATTCTACCTCATTCTCTTGAGCCAGACTTGATACTCAGAGCCTCCTCATGGATGCATCTGAAATTCTAACATATGTATCAGAGCCACAAGTTCTTGGCTCAAAGTTGTTTCAAGATAGAGAGCAAAATCTGTCTTGTTAAGGCTTTTGCTTCCGCAAAGTTTTTCAAAGGACCAAGCTTCTGTTTTTCTTGGGTCCTGTCCATTAAGACTTGTTTCTCTACCTTCCTTGAGAGTTAACAAGTTGTTGATGAAAAACCAGAGAAGAGCAAGAGCACATCTTTGCTTGTTTCACTCTTGTCTCTCTGATTTTGTCATCTTGCTTCCGCAATGTTTTCATATGGACCAAGCTTCAGTTCACTTGGTTCCATTCTCTTCTTCATGAGTCAAACTGAGCAAAACACTCAGTCCCTGAACCATTGATGTTCTTGCTTGTTGCTCCATTGTCTTTGGGAGGCAACAAGTTCTTGTTGAGAAAAATCAGAGAAGTGCAAGAACAAATCCTTGTTTCTTTCATTCTTGACTTCTCTGATTCTTTTGCATCCGGTTGTTTATGAGTTAAACTGAGAAAAACACTCAGTCCCCGAACCTTAAACACAATTGGTTTCTGAGTTAAACTAAGCACAACTTAGTCCCTGAACCTGAAACATTTTTCTTTTCCTTTCATTCTCCCATTCTCCTATTCTCTGATTTTTGTTCACATTCTCTTAAATCTGAGCTTTGTTTTCCAAAATCATTTACTCTCATACTCTCTATACTCTCATACTCTTTCATACTCTGATGCACACACTCTTAATCTGAGCTTGTGTCATCCATTCTCCCATTCTTCATTTTTTTATTTCCTGTACTTATTCTCTCTCAAAGTTCACTCCTAAAGAGCCCATTCTTTCTTTCACAGAAACTTAATCAAGCTCATGGTTCTGGCCAGACTTGTGTTGCTTGAGAATTGTTATGTGTTTGCTTTTGGTGTTCTTAGGAGGAATGAAGAGCTGTTGGCAGTGAGGATCAGTCACAAAAAGAGGGTGCACACTCTAAGTGGCGGTTCAAGTTGATGATGTTGGAGTTGTGTGGTTGAGGAGCTGAAGAAGTCTCCAACAAAACCAGTGAGCTCATGGAGTTGTGGATTAGCTGAAATCCTCATTTGGTTGTGGGTTAACCTAAATCCTCATGGAGTTGTGGATTAGCTGAAATCCTCACTTGTTGGAGCAATCACCGATTTGGAAGTCATCTGGTGGATGTGCTTATTAAGTCAAGGATCTTCCCAAAGAAGAATGGTGGTTCACAAGCTGTCCATTCAAAGAAGGAAGAGGCCTTGTTCAGTTCTTCAAGAAGTTGTACAAGGAGTTGTACAAGTTGTGTATTCATGGTGAAGAGCCATTCAAGAGTGCGTGGGAGTTCAATCTTGTTGGATCCAAACCGCAACTAAATCAGGCTACTTCTAAACCCTCTCATTTCTTTTTCATTAAGCTTCCCTCTCAAGTTCTCTTGATTATGATCATGTTTTTTCAAAGTCAAAATGTTTTAAACCTAATTCTCAAAACGTTTTAGACTTTTTTTTCCTTAGTATCTTGTTGTGATCATGTGTTTCAAAGTAAAAGCGTTTTACAATCAATTCTCTAAAACGTTCAAACATAAAGGTTTAATGCTTAGCTAATGTTCCTAAATGTCTTTGCATATACTTAACATGTTTTCCTTTAAACCTTTGTGTTGAAGGTTTATAAGGAGAAGAGAAAGGCATGCTTAAGGAGCATTAGAAAGTGAAGGAGCTATGAGGAGCATCCGCAAGTCTTGAAGTCTTTCCAAGAGGAAGATGAGACCAACTTGAAGTTCTACTCAAAGAAGAGAAGGATGATGAAGGTTGGGGTTAAAGGCCGGAGCCCTATAGAGTCCAAAATTTCAAAAGACACAACAAGATCAAGAAGTTCATATCAAGAGAAATCAAGACAAGGAATGCTAAGGAAAGGAAGAGTTGGAGAAAGGAGTTGCCGTGAGTCAAAGATGTTCATATGCCAAGGTCAAGTTACATCTTGAGTAGGTGGACTATACTCTTTTTGTCCTCCTTAAGGTTTTATCCCAAGAGGTTTTACTTAAGGAGGTTTTTAATGAGGTAGTTCAACCGCTCCAAGCTTGGCCTTTGGTCCTCTTCTCCCTCTGGTCTTTTGGAGTCCCGACGACCAAGCTTGCGGGGGAGTATTAGAGAGGAAGATGAAATGGAAGAGGAGAGGCTGAAGAAGCCGAGCCTCATTCCTAGTTAAAGCAAGAAGAGTGTTCCACAAGTAAGAGAGGTGGTTCTACAAGTAAGTAAAGAGTGTTCCACAAGCAACACTCCTTGATGAAGATTGTGAAAAGTTGGGGACATAACATGTTGGAACAAGTCTGGTTATGTCCCAACAATATGTGAGCATGTTGGAACAAGTTCGGTTATGTTCCAACATGATTAAAGGAATAAAGTAATGAACAAGACCAGTCACTATCAGTCTTTGGGAGCGTGTTCTCTCTCTCCCCAAGGAAGCAACACGCCAGATAAGAGAGAGGAGATGTCACTTTCAGTGTAAGAGAGCATCAAGAAGCGGAATGGAAGAAGAAGATCCAACCATTCATTTGAAATCCGAATCTCCCTCTCATAATCAATGGCTGAGATGTAAACTTAGTTTATCTTTGTTTATTCTGATGTTAACCTAATTGTAAGCCTATATATAGGCATCCCACGCCATTGTAAACATTTGCTAAGTCACATAATAAGAAATCAACAAGATTCTTGATACAAACTCTTAAAGTCTTTCTCTCTTTCTCTTTAGTCTCTTTGCGGTTCCATTTCATAACTCTCATTGTGTTCTTCAATAAGACACAATGTAGACTCATGTAAGAGCCTTGGTTGGCTGCTAAGGCAGTCCAAAACCACACTTGGATAGTTCTTCCATAACTAATCCAAGTGTGAGATGCTCTCGGTTTTCATTAAAGCTCTTACATAGTTTTCTTCTTTAGAACACCTCTTAGCTAATTACTGATTTGGATCCATTCTCATGAGTAAACTCTCCTGATGAGATGTTAAGCTCTTGGATACATTTTCATATAGCTTAAGTGTTCATTGTCTTGAGGTAGAATAGCTTTCTTTCTCTTTTAGAACCGCAACCCTAGTTTTCTCTCTCTAAGCGCCTTAAGAACCCTAATCGGGTCTTAGGCTTCTTTCTTCATTCTACCTCATTCTCTTGAGCCAGACTTGATACTCAGAGCCTCCTCATGGATGCATCTGAAATTCTAACATGAGTATCCTCTCAACCATGTCCCAATGATGCATCTTTGGTGCTTGCATATGTTGACTTATCTGGTTCACAACAAAGCACAAATCAGGCCTGGGTATTGTTAAGTAGATTAGCTTACCAACCATCCTCCTATAGTGAGTGGTGTCCTCAAATGGTCTGTCTTCAAGCTCCCCCTCTCTTATGACTTTGTAGCCGTCCTCCAAAGGTGTCTTATCTGGTTTTGATCCAATCTTACCTGCTTCAGACAACAAATCAAGTGTGTACTTCCTTTAAGATAAGAAGAGTCCATCATTAGATCGACAAACTTCTATCCCAAGGAAGTACTTTAGAGTACCAAGATCCTTAATATCAAAAACAGATTTGAGATAAGCTTTAGTTTCTTGGATACCTGACTTGTTACTTCCTGATATGATAATGTCATCAACATAAACAAGGATGACAATGATACCTTCCTGAACTTGTAGAGTGAACAATGTATGATCTCCTTCAGACCTCTTGAATCCCTTTTGCATAAGTGTTGAACTCAGTTTATGATACCAAGCTCTAGGTGATTGCTTGAGTCCATAGATAGCCTTTTTGAGCCTTTACACCTTCCCTGGTTTTACAATGTTTTCAAGACCAGAAGGTGGTCTCATGTATACCTCATCTTCAAGCTCCCCTTGTAGGAATGCATTCTTGACATCCATTTGCCAAAGTTCCCAACCAAGGTTTGTCGCCAAAGATAAGATGATCCTTACTGTGTGAAGCTTAGCTACTGGTGCAAAAGTATCCAAGTAATCCTTTCCATAAGTTTGAGTGAAACCTCTTGCAACCAGCCTTGCTTTGTATCTCTCCACTTCTCCATTGCTTCTATACTTGATGGTGAAAACCCATTTAGAAGTCACTGCCTTCTTTCCTCTAGGAAGATCAGCTTCATACCAAGTCTCATTGTTCTCCATTGCTTTGGTTTCTTCATCCACAGCTTGCATCCACCTCTTATCTCCCTTTGCTTCTTCATAGGTTGTTGGTACATGTTCTTGATCCAACTTCCCAATGAACACTTGATGCTCCAAAGGGACATGATCCAAACTGCAAACCGCTTGAATGGGATGAGCTACTGCATTGCTGTTGAAGTACACTCTAGTCTTCTTCCATTCTGATGGATCCTTTTTCTCCCTTGTACTCCTTCTTAACACCTGAACTTGTTGCTCATTTACCTGAACCGGTTGTTCTTGTTCAACCTCTTCATTATGATGATCAAACTCCTCAGGTTCTACCTCATGATCCTCATGCTCCTCAGCATCAGCTTGATCATGTGTAAGTGAATCAGGTTCTTGCGGTTCTGGAGCTGATTCATGAGTGTCCCCCTCATGATGAAGATGGGGATGAGCTACTGAAGTTGGAGCAGAAGCTGAAGGAGCAACACTTGGCTTGGCCGGTTGTTGAGGAGGCATACTAATACCAAGGTTTTCCATGATCATCCTTAGATTTGCAGCTCTATCTGATTGAGAAGTGGGAAGATCCTTCAAGCTATCCCAATTCTTCTCATCATAGAAACTCCTTGTCTCCATAAACTTCACATCTTTTGATATCAAAACCTTCCTTGTTTCAGGTACATAACACTTGTATCCTCTTTGTGTTGTTGAATAACCAATGAACATAGCTTTGGTGCTCTTAGCATCCAACTTATCCCTTTGTTCTCCTGGTATTAACACAAAGCAAATACACCCAAACACACGTAAGTGATCAACCAATGGATTTGTGTTGTTTAATACCTGAAATGGAGACTGATCCTTAAGAACTTTTGTGGGAGTTCTGTTGATCAAATAGCATGCTGTCATGACTGCATCTCCCGAAAACCTCTTAGGGACATTCCTATAGAACATCATGGACCTTGCCACCTCCATCAAGTGTCTGTTCTTTCTCTCAGCCACTCCATTTTGTTGGGGAGTTTAGGGACAACTTGTTTGATGGAGAATCCCATGCTTGGATAAGTGTTGTTTGAAGGCATTGCTTGTATATTCACCACCATTATCTGATCTAAAAATTTTGATCTTAGCATTGAAATGGTTAGTAACATGATTTTGAAAGTTTATAAAAGCTTCGAAAACTCTATCTTTAGTTTGCATCAGTGTTATCCAAGTATACTTAGATTTTTCATCAATGAAAGTGACAAAATACTTATGGTTATCTCTAGACAAACAAGGAGCAGTCCACACATCAGAATGAACAAGATCAAAGCAACTTTCATAAGTAGTTTTAGAGTTTGGAAAAACAGATTTGCAATGTTTACCAAGGATACAAGCCTCACAATCATCATTCTTAAAAGAAACAGAAAGTAATAAAAGTCCTAAGGCCCTAGAGTGTGGATGTCCTAATCTAGCATGCCAAATAGAATCATCCACACCAACACAAGTAGATAAAGCAGTAGATAATTCAGAAGAGGGATTGGTGTCTTCAACCATGTAGAGCTCATCCTTTGTCACACCTTTCCCAATCAACTTACTTGTTTTAATATCCTGAAACACAATATCATTAGGACTGAAAACAATATTGCAATTCAAATCAGTGGCTATCCTTTTTACAGAAACTAAGTTTGAAGTGAAACTAGGCATAAAGAAGGCTTTAGATTCTTTGTTAAACAATTTCAGATTTCCTATGCCTTGTATCGGAATTTTATCACCATTTGCAATCACTACACTTCCTAAGGCAGGTTCAACATTGTTTATCAACCTAGAATCACTTATCATATGATGAGAGGCTCCTGAATCAACGATCAAAGGTTTCAGTTTGTTTGATGCAAAAAGTGAAGTACCAAGAGCCATACCAGAGTTCTCCTTGAGAGCTTTGATGAGAGCCTCAAGGTCTGACCTCCTTACCACATCATTCTGAGCAGTCACAGCTGGTGCTTGATGGACCACCATTGCTCTCCCTTCATCACATTGCTGCATTGAAGAAGAACCTGGTCCAGCTGCACCATATGAGTAGTTTGCCCTTTGATCTTTGAACCGGTTGTTGTGAGATGAGTGTCTGAGGTTGGGGTGAAGGCGCCAGCATCTATCCTTCAAATGCCCACTCTTCTTGCAAAAATCACACATCAAGACTCCTCTCTGGTCACCTCCATAATTCTTCCTCTCATCAGCCTTGTACAACCCCTTATTTGCGGTCACCAGATCTCCTTTTCCTTTGAACAACCCAAATGAGCCTTGTTCCTTCTGAATTTGTCCACACACATCATCAATGTCAGGTAGAGTGTCTGCCCTTAGGATATGCTTGATCAAGGAATTATAGGATGAGTTCAAGGTGAGCAGAAGAGCAAAGACTTTATCTTGCTCTCTCCTTTCTTGCAACACCAAAGGATCACTGCTTGGTGGCCTCAACATCTCCAACTCTGACCATAGTGAGCTAAACTTTCCAAAATGAGCTTTGAACTCCATATCTTCTTGCTGGAGATTATTAATGGCCAGCTTAACTTCAAAGACTCGGGTTAGGTTTGATTTGTTGCCATAAACCTTCTCAATGGTGTCCCACAGCAGCTTAGAGGTCACACAATAGGAGTAAGCCTCCAACAGGTGCTGGTCAAGTGAGCTTTGGAGTATGGAGAGGACATTCTGGTCCCCTTGCATCCACGCTTCCTCATCTACCTCAGATGTGTCTTCATGAGACTCAACATCTTCTTTAGCTTCTGCCTCATTTCCAACCTTAGCTTTAGCCTTCACCATCTTCTCTGGAGCTGTGCTCCTCATGATGTACTTCCATAAACCTCTGCCTCCAAGAGCAGACTTCACCATCCTGGCCCAAACAATGTAGTTGGCACCTTTAAGAATCACAGGAATGATTACTCTTGAGTTCTCCATTGCAAAGACTGTTTTGTTGCAAGGAGGGAGTTTTCAAGGTCAGCTTCTGGAAAAACAAGCTCTCAACTCACAGAGAGTACACACCAGAGAGAATCAACCAAAGAAAAATGCTTGAGAGCTTTAGAACTTTCAAGAACAAGGACATAAACTTTCAAGAACACTTTGAAGAACAAGAACTAGAAAAACCAGAGATTTTGAATCAGAGTATGCGGAAGAGAATAGGTATAGGAGCTTAAAGCTCTGATACCATGTTAGAATATGAGATTTAGATTGAGAGAATAAGGTAGAATGGAGTAGATTTGTGAAGAACACACCAAGAACCAAATTAGGGTTCTTGTGCGCTAGAGAGAGAGAGAGTAAGAAAAGCGGTTCTAGAGAAGAATAATTCTCTGTATTGATTCAAGACATGTTACAAAGCATATATACTAGCTACTCTAGGGTTTGCAAGACATTAAACAAATGAAACTTAAGAGGAAAACAAAAAGAATCTCGGTTGGGGATGAGTTACAACGGTCACAAGAATGTGACCTCTCTTTGTCTTGTTCTGGCTGAAAGGGACATGTCACATGCGGTCCCAAGTCCAGACATTAATGTTCTGATCTTCTCAGTCCTTCCCAAAGTGGTAATGAGCCAAGATGCAACATTAGATCAGTCTTGAGAATGAAAGAACCCCAATATAGCATAATGCACCATCCGAGACTTTCATGCTTATTATCATAAGCTGCACAACTTATGCACATTGTTGAATTGTGCACAATGTGATCTCCAATTCAATAATCGAATCCACAGAGACTCTAGATTCTTACGATAGATTGTAGAATGTCAAATTAAGCTAGGTGAGACTAATCAGAAAATAAATAGCAAGCAGAAAGTAAATCAGTAGCAAGAGTGGTTTTGTAAGCAAGTACTAAAAGCGTCAAGTCTACGGAGTTCTCAGGAAATCAGACAAGCAGTTAAACTATCAGTCAAGATCAAATAAAGCTCGGTTCTAGAACTCAAACACAAGATAGAACTAACCAACTTTCGTTGCGAGAATTCTCTAAGTCTAATTAGCAGAAACCCAAATTTCATTGCAATTCCTAACAGATTAAACTAGCCTTAAGTGCAAGTTTGATTTGTTCACAATTCAATTAAACCAAATTTCTTTGCGGATAATTAAATTGCTCAACCTAAATAGTTCAGATTCTAAACCACACTTTCGTGTCAATTTAATAACCTAAAGTCTAGATTCTAAGTGATCAGGTTAGAAACTAGTATTAAGCACAATTCAGGTTGAAGAACAAATAAGATATGAATTCCTTAACTGATAAATTAATCTAGCAAGTCATGAAAAACCTAACGAGAATCCCTAAACCTAACTATGAATCTACTCAGACATGATCAATGAAACACAAATCAATGAATAAATAGATATCATAAAATCAAAAGAGTAAGAGTAAAAGAGGTTCGAAATCTTCTCTCTGGAGTACAAGAACGATCAGCCTCTCGGTCTCTCTCTGATAAAAGCTAATAGTATGAATGCGTATCTAAAACAAAACACCAAAAACCTAATTATAAAGTCTTAATCACGCTTGGGGTCTTTTTGCAAATACTGAAACTTCTTGGGGCAAAACTGCAAAATCTCCAAAGTCTTCATTAATGTGCTGGCGCAGAGGTGTGTCGATCGATGCCAATGATGCATCGATCGATGAACTGGTCGTCCAGACTTGGTGAAATCAGATCTCTCGGCTTAAGCTTCAAAACTTGCCCAAAATGCTCCATTATCTCCAATAATCTTCCAAACGTGTATGTACCTAACAACACCTGTAAATGACTCTGAAGACACGATAAAAGACTCTAAAACATACTTATATCATGGCCTAAAACAGGTAAAAACCATGATATATCAACTCCCCCACACTTAGCCTTTGCTTGCCCTCAAGCAAAACAGAGAACTAGAATGTGGTGAAGTGGTTTGAAAACTTTCAGAAACTCTTTTCATTTTGGAAGCACAACACTCAGATTCCCCTTAGTAAGCCACATGAAAGATTTACCTGCAAGACATCAAGACCTACATATACTTCCCCCCACACTTAGCAACTATCCTGAGTAAACTCCACAATATATCCAAAGCATTCAAATTCACCCTACTGACTTCTATAAGCTATTAAGTGCGGTCTCACCTAAGGATTATCGATCAAAGGGCACATGGATTCTTACTCTTTTAGCTCTAGACCACCATAATATCTTTTCTGGTTCCTTTCTTCTCTTTTCCCTTCCTTAGCAACTGATTTTTCCCCGTTGGGTATTATTTCATTTTTTTATCAGTGCTCTTCCCGTTATGGGGTGTACTTTGGACACATTCCATGGATGCACAGGAGGTAATAAGGGTCTCTACATCTCCCGCGACCACTTCGGAGCTACTAGCTCATCCTTAGTTTTTTTTTTTACTTTACTTTAAGGAAGGGGAGAAGGGAACCTTACTTGGACAAGTTTACAAGCTGTGTCAGAACTAACAGAGGAATCCGACTCAAGGTATACCAAGCCCTTAGGTGAGAAAATTAAGTCAAAATTAGGGGTGAAGTCAGTAAAGGATTCTCTGAATACCTGAATTGATATGGGTGTCCTCAGTAGGCTGATCTGCATTGCGTTTTCTAATAGTCATAGATTGATCCTGCAAGCTCATCCCAATGGTTACTTAAGTTCCTGCAAGTGTTGTTGGCTTCTCAAAAATTCATTGTTTCCTACTTAAACTGTTTTGACTCGATAAAACTAACACAAAAGACACAACTGACTCTAAGAAAAGAAAAAGATTAATGTTAGTACCACCTCCCCCACACTTGAAACACACTGTCCCCAGTGGTGTCAAGCCTAGGTCTGGTAAAACAAGAAAATGTTAAGGGATTAGTTGGGTTCTGTTGATTTTTACCTGTCTCGCACCTGCATCGATCGTTACTCATAAATGTGACGATCGTTGCAAGGTGATTGCGATTATGTGTCGATCGTTGCACAGGACCGCAACGATCGCTGCAATGCGATTTTCGTGTTGAATCGATCAACACATAGGACCGTGTCGATCGTTGCATTGCGATTTCGTCAGTTCAGTTAGCAGTCAGCAAGTTAGTCCGTGAGAAAATCTCAAAATTCAAACCTGAAAGCTGAAAACATCGCAAACAAGCAAAATCAAAGCAACAAATTGTCTAAAAGCAAGCACATTATCCCAAACATAAGTACCGACTAGAAAAGTCAAGAGAAAAGTGAAAAAGAAAACATAACCGATAGTCTGAAAATGGGACTCTGATCTCACTCTATACTCATCATCTATGCCAGCATAAGGATCAGAATTGCTCGAAGTACCGAGAGTCGGAGAACGCTGTCGAAGACGACTAACAAGAACGGGTTGATGAATATGTGGCTGTCTCCTGCAAGTGCAGCCACGCATGAAATCCCAAATGCTCCGTAGTATACCATCCTGACGCTCTCTCCACTCACCCTCTGACATCTCACTCACTGGTACCGAAGGAGCAGGATAAGGACCAATGTCAAATGTAGCAGCAGCAGGCTCGGGCGCAGGCGCAGAGGAAGAAGAAGGCCGTGTAGAAGGTTCACCCAGAGGATGGGCCATCGTAGGTACACTGCGCTGATCGTTCGTAGGAGGCTGGAAACTTAAAGCAGCCAATGTATCAATCTTGGTCAGATCAGCAGCAGGAAGATCTACATCACGCTTCATAGCGTTTGTGTCATAATAGACCCATATGCGTCCCTCCTTCAACCATGTAGCACTTTGTGAGCAAACAAAGCTCCTAAGTTCAGAGCCCTGGTAGGATCTCTCAAGTCAGAATCAGCAAACAGCTCTCTCAGCCCAATGAAAAGTACCTCCAACTCGTTCTTCCGCATCTTGTTCACTTCAGCCTTGCACAACAGAGTGTATCCCAGGATGCGTATCACATATCGAAGAACAGGATGCCTGACCTGAATCTGCTTCGTAGTCCTCGAGCAATATCAGCCATTACCAAAATGGTCCCAGAAATACTGAGCACTCTGCACATCCCACTCAAGAGCCATAAAGCAACGTGTAGGCTCCACGATGAATCCATAAATACGGCAGATATCGAGAAGGGGAATCCGATACCTGACTCCTAGACTCATGAAGGTAAAAATACCATATGCAGCTCTCTTTTGGCTCTCATCGGGGTAGTTAACCCTGCAAGTAGCTAGCAACTGTCTCACCAGATCAGGGTATAGCTCATAATGCTGAATAGGCATCGTCCCCAGACCAATGCCCTTAACCAATGCAAGCACCTGCTCATCGATGCCTAAGGCTCTACAAGTCCAATAATCAGCAAACTTGTTTGGGTGAACGTCCATATCACTGTTGGAATTATGTCCAGTAATCTCTGTACTGTCTCTAGAACGTAAGAGTATGTCAATGATCAGACATAAGTCATATAATACTGGGGGTCATGATGGCTTGCTAGAGTCCGCTCATGATCTATAAGTCTTGGACTTATTGCCTTTATTATATGATCCCATATGGGTCACACGCCTAAGCTAACGGGAAAAACGAAGGAACGGTTTAGCAGAAGTACGGTAAAAGTGCTAGGCATTTACTGTACTTAGAGAGTATAAAGGGCCTGATTAAATCCATGGGATTTAATTAGAAATGAGAATTGGGCCCAAAAGCCCATGAGAACTAAAGGGAGTTTTAATGAATAAAACTTGACCTAAAGCTCTCTAATTTTCTCTCAGTCTCTGCGCCTCCCACAGCCTCTCTCTGCGCCTCCTCTCTGTCTGGTCTAGCAGCCAATTCCCGAGCGTGCGTGTGTGAGCCTTTGGAGGATCCATCTCTTGGTAGTTCTGCTGATCTCTGACCTGTTCTCTCTTTCCGCTGCATAAACAGGTAAAAGGTGAGATCTATATTATGTTTCTAATCAAGAGAACCTAGATCTGCATGTTTAGGACTGTTGAATCTGAGAATTGAATCTGGATTAACACTAAACATTCCTTCAGTGGTATCAGAGCCATTGGTTCTGTTAGGTTTTCTTGTTTAGATTCTTGTTTTAGGTTGTTTAGAAGTGTTTTGAATCTGAGATTGCTTGAATCTGATTTGTAAAACACTTAAGAAACTTTTTAAAACCTAAAAACCCTAACTATGAAATCGCATGGACCAAAACTTGTTTTGGTATGCGTCGGCCGATGGTTATTGATGCATGGATCGATCATGGATCGATCGCATGATCATGGCCGATCGATCGCGTGCGTGATGATGGCCGATCGATCGCTTGCGTGCGAGGATGAAGCAAGCGATCGCGTGGATGGATCGAGCGGATCGATTGGATCGATCGCTGCGATCGTCCCGCCATCGTCCCGCTCTCGACCCGACGATCGACCGTGAGGCGCAAGCATCGCATGGATCCGCAAGGCAGATCGCATGGATCGCGTCGTGCGCCTCGGCCCGCGATCGTCCCGTCCCGTCCCGATCACAAGCCGAGCCCGTCCCGATCATGAGGCTTGCGGCTGTCCGGATCATGCACGATCGCGGTCATGCTTGCGGCCGTGACCTAATTGGTCGTTTTCGGTTTGGCTCGAACCGGTTTTGGTTAGGCTTGTGGTGGTTCGGTTTAAAACTGATTAAAAATTAAACGTCACGGTTTAATATACAGACTTAATAAATTTATTAAGTTCTGGTTAAACCGGGATAAGAAATCCAATGTCGAAATAATTATTGGATTTTGTGCCTAAACCAGGATTTTCTAATTTGATTTGGTTGGACCAAATAAATTGAGAAAATCCGGTTTAGTAAATAACCGGTTGACAATTGTGGTCATCGTAGTAATTAATTTTGGTTAAGACCAATTTTAATGAACCAGACCGGTTATGTCATTTAATTGGGCAATTGGGTTATGTCTTGGACATGAACCAATTCTTGGGCCTCGGGCCAAGAAGTTAAAACAATTGGGCCAATTATTTGAGTCTTTTCTTCAGAATTAATTTAAAATTTATTTTATAAAATTATAAAATCGATTTTTAAATTAATAAGTTTCCAAAATTTTGAAATTAGAAAGTTTCTTAAATTAGAAGTTTCTATATTTGCATGTTTTGGATTTTAGGAAATTTCTATATTTAGAAAGTTTCCAATTTTAGGAAGTTTCCGATTTTAGAAAGTTTCCAATTTTTAGGAAGTTTCCAATTTTAGAAAGTTTCCAAAATTAGTAGGTTTCCCAAAAAGGAAAGTTTCCCAAAATAGTAATCTTCTATTTTGGGATGAATTTTTAATAAACCTACAAACCTCAAATAATATCAAGCGTTGGATGTCTTGTCCAGTCTATGTCAGCTGTCGAAGCCCATTCAATTGTATTCATGGCCTTACAGTGTGAGGGTGTCTACTTTTGCGTGGATAAGACGGTTTGTGATTCATAAATGTCATTGGGAGTCCCAGACATTAATGATTACATGACTGTATAGTCTGGTTTTCTTGACTAGGCCATCGGGAGTCCCGGGCCTTGAGACATCAGAGTGGATTGGGCCTCGGGCCCAGATTCACAACCAAGAGTTATATCACGGATATAATTAGCCGACATAGGGCTTACCGATATAAGCTAAGGTTGGGTGATGGCCAGTGGCCCACTTTGATCTTAGTTATATGTGGATCTTGGAATCATTATATTCTATTGAGGGTAACTTATGTTATTGAATATAATGCGTGATTAATCATATTAAGTATAATACAAGATTAATCATATTGAACATATTAACTAAAATCCTTTTATCTTAATTTTCAGTTATGACTAGCACAAACAATCAAAACACTTTCTCGATCCGGTCTGTCCTTAAGATGGACAAGCTGAACGGATCAAATTTCTTGACTTGGTCGCGGAACCTGAGGCTAGTTCTCAGACAGGAGAGAAAGGACTATGTCCTTGAGAGAGCTCTCCCCGTGAGGATCGGGTCCAATGCTTCTCATGCAGTATATGATGCTTGGAATAAGCATTATAATGATGCGGTAGATGTGCGTGGTCTGATATTGGCTACCATGGACTCAGACTTGCGGAAGCAATATGAGAACATGGAGTCGCCAATAGAGATGATCAGCAGCCTGAAATTGAAATTTCAGGAGCAGATAAGAGTGGAGAGATACCGGTTGGTTAAGTCTCTCACTAGCTGCAAGCTACCAAATGATAATCCAGTGAGTCCTCATGTCAGTAAAATGATGGGTTACATTGATAACCTGAGGAAACTGGATTATCCAGTTAGCCAAGAATTGGCAACTGAGATCATTCTGCAGTCACTGCCGTCAAGCTATGATAAGTTCAGAAGGAACTATATCAAGAAAGGCTTAACGAAGACGCTGACTGAACTGCATGATATGCTCAAGACAGTTGAGCCAAACGTGAAGAGTACCCTGTACAATCTCATGAATGAGAAGGGTAGGTTTACTAAACCTAATGCTGACAAGGGTGAAGACAAAGTTGTCCAGATTTTGAATCATGGCAAGCGTGTGTCTTCTGAGCCCGAGTCAGATACCTCTTACGTTGGTAAGTGTTGCTACTGTAAAGAGATTGGGCATTGGAAGAGAAATTGCATTAAATTCATGGAAGATGATGAGGAGTTGAAGTTGATGTATGAGACTACTTCCTCAGGTATTCATGTTATTACTTCAAGTTCTACCTTATAGGTATTGGATACTGGTTGTGGCACTGATATTTGTTATAATATGCAGAGCCTGGGCAACAGTAGAACTTTGAAGGAAGGGCAAGTGAAACTACATGTCTGGAAGGAGCTTGGGATGCTGCCTCAGCCGTAGGGTTTTCACTTATAGATCCCTTTGAGGCTTGGTTTTGTATTAAGTAATTGCTACAATGTACCTGCTTTAAGCAGAGTTGTCTTTCATTTTCTTGTAAGAATTTGAATGTTTTTTCATTTTGATAAAAGACAAGTTTTGTTCTTTTGATCTTAATGAAATATTAATTGTAGCACCCTATTCAAGGAATGGGTTTTATATCTTAAACCAAAGAGTGCCTAAATGTAACATAAATACCAAATTGGTTTAAATCTAATGAATTAAACCTGATTTTTCTTGGCATAAAAGTCTTGGTCACATAGAGTAAGTCGGATTCAAAAATCCCATAGTTATGCACTATTGGGCTCATTTGATCGGATATCTTATGAGACTTGAATTCTGTTTACTGGACCAAAAGACAAAGGGGCCTATCTTAGCCGAGCTAGAGAAAGGCCCAAAGACTTATTGGAGATTGAACATACTCATGTATGTGGTCCGATGAGCAGTAATGCCAGAGAAAATTTCCTGTACTTCATTGCCTCTACTGATTAACTCAGTGAGTAAGACTGTGTTCATTAGATGAGACACAAGTCGGAATTCTTTGACATGGTCGAAAGAGTTCCAGAATGAGGTATAGAATCTGAGTGACAGAAGTATTAAGACTCTGAATTAAATCACGAGTGAGAATACTTGAGTCATTAAAGGTGTGATCATCTGAATGAGTGTGAAGTCGTTTCACAGCTCAATTCTCCTGAAAACCTTGAGGTATTTCTGTGAGAAAGAATCAGATCTTATAAGAAATGATTAAAGATGAGTCACACGAATCTTCCATGATATTCTTGAAGAATAACGCTCTAAAATATCTAAGTTTACGCTGAAATAGTTCCACCAATATCAGTTGAAAGACACCACGTAAATGTGGATTGGAATCGATCCAAATTCGTCTTTGCTGAGTATTTGTAGTTGAGCTACTTCGCTGGTTGTCCTAGGGAAACCAAGGCTTGTTACTTTTACGTCCATTCTGTTTTCTAAGAAGGGAAGTTATTTTCCAAGAAGAACAGTGGGAGTAAAAGTATAACTCGAAGAAATTCGAGAAATACAGGAGGCTGCTCAACCTGTTGAGGGAGAGCAACGGATGGATTTACAGATTTCTGTAGAATCTACACCTGTAGAGCCTGAAGTTCGCAGATATGAATGAATCAGTTACTAATCCGAGAGTGATTTCTCGTCATTAGTTGAACCTGATAATCATTTAAAGTTCGCATGATCTGATGATCATTGAAAGCGACGAATCTGCGAAATTCAAAGAAGCGAAAGTGAGCCCGGACTCCGAAAAATTACATTTTATGTAAGTTAGCTTCATCGATCCATTCATGGATGGAAGCAAACATATCGGAGTTGGAATCTTCGTTCTGTTGAAATAGTCAAGGTTTTGACTTGAACAGGAACAAAGTGGAACTGTGCGTTTACTAATAGATAAGTGGGAGCGATATTGCATTTCTCATAGTGTATGTCGATGACATACTGATTCTCGGAAATAACGTCCCAATGCAGCAGTCGGTAAAGGACTGGCTTGGGAGTTGGTTTTATGATTGACATGGGTAAAGCCACGTAGTTCTTGGATTTTGGATCTAAAGATAGAGATCCGAAAGAGCTGGTAGGACAAAGTCAGGATTCTTATCCCGACAAAGTCCTACACGTTTTCAGCAATCCAAGAAGGGTTTTATGCCAATGTCACATGGCATTAAGTTAAGCAAGATACAGTATCCTACGATAACTGCTGAGCTTGAATGCATAGATGAGATTCCATATGCGTCGGCAATTGGATCTATCATATATGCCATGACACGTACTTGTTTTGATGTTGCTTTAATGTTAAGCAAGACAAGTAAAAGACCAGTCAAATCCAGCAAAGAATCACTGGATTGCCGTAAAGAATATCCTAAAGTATTTGAGGAATACTAAGGATAAGTTCTTGATTTACGGAGAAAGTGAGGTGCTACGAGTCGGTAGAGTCTGAAAGGCAAGTTTCCAACGGACAAAGATGATTTCCGGTCACAGTCCGGTTATATCTTGTGTCTGTCTGGCGGTGCAAGGCACTGTTGCTGACTCCATGACCTAAGCTGAACATTTCGCAGCTTGGAAAGCGGCGAAAGAGGTTGTTTGGAAAGAAGAGTTCGTCACTGAACTTGATGTGATTCCCAGCAAAGATGAGACTAGCTGCACATCAGAGGTCCAAACACCTTGAGGGTAGGTATAACCTATTCCGTGAGATAAATGACAGAGATGTTAAGTAGATCAGCAAGTTTCAATGAATGAAAACGTTGCTAATCTATTAATGAAGCCACTCCTTAGGCCTAAGCACGAGTCACGGACTGTTGCTGTAGGATAAGTAAAATTAAGATGCAGTCTTAATTTCAGTGGGAGTTATTAAAGGGCTTTATTTAGTTATTGGATATGTTCTTGTAAAACATTTAAGATGTTTAATGAAATTATTATTTCAAGATTATTTTTAACTGTGATGAAATAATCGTTCCAAAATGATATGAACCATTTTATAGGTCATCGAAGTAAGTGACTTGATCTTGAGTTATCAAAGTCATTTAGCTTGATCATGAGACCCTATATTTGATAGATGTTTTATATCATCCTGTCCCTAGTCGAAGGTTGTTGAAATTGGAACACCAACAACCGTGTGAGACTAGATTGGTATGTGACTTATGACAAAGTCTCAGTGTGTCATAGATGCGCGGCATCAAAGTCAGTACATAGGTGTATGTAGGGTACATACGACCGGACAAGACCCGATTATAAGAACTCTTCAGGATATTTATATCTGTGTCATAAGAGATTCTTACTACGACTATAGAGTATAGTCCTTAGACCTGAGTTCGCATGCATGTGACTGCACATGAACTAATGCGCTTTGATCATTGTCTAATGCTGTCGTTAAGCGATAGTTATAAAGACCTTGTTTGGGTGTATTATGAAATGAGTAGTTTACAGTGATGGAACAAGACGGGATTTGTCCCTCCAATATAAATGGAGTGAATATCTCTAGGCCAATCGGAGATTTGAATACTGGAAAATGCATGGCCATGCTCAAACGGACTTTCCCGAGTCGTTTGGATTGTCAGTATCAAATCAGAGTCCGATGAACAAGATTAGGCTTTATAAGGATGACACTAATATTGCCTTATGACTAATCGAGATATTGAGACAAAAGGATTATGAATACAGAGATTCCAGTTCAAGTGGGAGATTGTTGGAATTATGTCCAGTAATCTCTGTACTGTCTCTAGAACGTAAGAGTATGTCAATGATCAGACATAAGTCATATAATACTGGGGGTCATGATGGCTTGCTAGAGTCCGCTCATGATCTATAAGTCTTGGACTTATTGCCTTTATTATATGATCCCATATGGGTCACACGCCTAAGCTAACGGGAAAAACGAAGGAACGGTTTAGCAGAAGTACGGTAAAAGTGCTAGGCATTTACTGTACTTAGAGAGTATAAAGGGCCTGATTAAATCCATGGGATTTAATTAGAACTGAGAATTGGGCCCAAAAGCCCATGAGAACTAAAGGGAGTTTTAATGAATAAAACTTGACCTAAAGCTCTCTAATTTTCTCTCAGTCTCTGCGCCTCCCGCAGCCTCTCTCTGCGCCTCCTCTCTGTCTGGTCTAGCAGCCAATTCCCGAGCGTGCATGTGTGAGCCTTTGGAGGATCCATCTCTTGGTGGTTCTGCTGATCTCTGACCTGTTCTCTCTTTCCGCTGCATAAACAGGTAAAAGGTGAGATCTATATTATGTTTCTAATCAAGAGAACCTAGATCTGCATGTTTAGGACTGTTGAATCTGAGAATTGAATCTGGATTAACACTAAACATTCCTTCAATCACACCAACCATTGTAGAGTAGTGTATCGTACTCATCCCAGTAGTCATGTATCGACCTCTCAGCGAATGTTGCAGTCTAAGCAGCTTGTCGGGTTCCATGTCCCATACCTTGTCTGTCGGGATCTTTGCTTTATCTTCCTTAGGCCAAGGCAACTGTATGGCCTCACAATCTCTCTGATAAGGCTCAGGTAGTGTCGAGTCGCGTAGAAACCACTCAACTGGTGGAGGAGGCTGATCTGCAGCTGCTGGAGTAGCTCTGCGTTTACGAGGCTGTCTGCGAGGAGGCATCTGCATTCAAAGATATAAGAACAATTCTGCACAATCAGTATCATAAACAACAGCAATCCAAGCAATATACGCAGTCAAATCACATTTTAAATCTGTCAAATCCGCACATCAGACAAGTCTCATCACAAAAATGAAAATTTTCAGAAACTTGCAAAATCGAACGTGAAAAATACTTCCTAATATTCATCCACTGCCAGGTATCCTAAACCAACACCTAATCATCACGGATTCGAGTTCCAGAAGCTAAAAATCAAACTTTTCATACCTTAGGTTCGCTTCAAAAAAAATCGAGATTGAGAGAACATACCTTGGTTTCGGCACAAATTGATTGGATATATGGATAGAGCTTGAAAAATCGAGTAGGTTAGAGCTTTGAATCGTTAGAATCGAGCAAGAAATGAGTGAGAAATCGAAAAGGGGAAATCAGCTAGGGTTTTTCGCGAGAAAGAAATGAAGAAGAAGAAAGAAGAAAGAAGGATTAATCGGGACTTACATGCACGTGAATGCATCGACCGTTGCTCTATGTGCATCGATCGTTGCATTTTCGCGATTGGTCCAACCGAAATTGAACCAATCGATTTCCGGTTTAGAGCTCGTATACCGCCGATTTGCAATTTAGACCAGCTGTGTCGACCGTTGCATAGGACCGCAACGATCGTCACAGAGCGACTTCATCTCCTCGTCATATCTCCCTGCAGTGATCGATGCACATGACCGCAACGATCGCTGCAAGGCGATTCTTCTTCGTCAAATCACCATGCATCGATCATCGCAACAAGTGCAACGATCGGCGCAGATCTCCAGACTCGTATTCTGCAGTGAAAACACACTAAAAACAAAACCAAAACGTAAAATCCTAGGAAAAACACCAAAAGAATATGTACAAACCAGACAGTGGGTTGCCTCCCACTCAGCGCTTGTTTAAGGTCATTAGCTTGACTGGACGAACTAGATCAGGCTCCTGGAGGTTTTGACAGAGACTGTGAGTGCCTCTGCGAAAGTCTCCTCATCCAAGGTGGAGAGTAAGCATTGTCAGTGTGAGCTCTCCCAAGAAACGAAGGGATGCTATGTTCTCCTGCATTCACAGCAGTAAAGTTAGTGGAACTGAGTTTGGAAGACGCATACCTTTGCTTTGGTGAGGTTCTGATGTCAGGAGCTTTCTGCTTAGAAGCAGTTGGAAGCTCTGAAGATGTTAGAGTGGAATCTGCAGAAACCACCATCCTCTCCTCTCCAGGATCAGAAACTAAAGTCTCACTCTCCTGCGCTTCCTGTCCATCCTCAATGCTAAAGGTTTGACCATCAATCCTTGGCTTGCGCAACATATCCATCTCAAAGTGTAGAGGCTCATCTCCCAGATGGAGATCAATCAGACCATGTCTCACATCAATCTTCGCACCAGCTGTGGCTAAGAAAGGTCTTCCCAGTATTAAAGCATCATCTGGATCACTGTCGTACTTAAGCACCACAAAATCTGTCGGAACTAAGTAGTTTCCAACTCTGACTGGGACATCCTCAAGAACTTCTTCTGGAATCCTTATTGACTGATCAGCTAGAACCAGAGAGGTCCTAGTGGGTGAAAAATCTGTCACTCCCAGCTTCTCTGCCATAGAGTATGGCATGAGATTTCCAGCAGCTCCTAAATCACACAAGGAACGCCTGAAGCTATCCTCAAAGATGGAACAACTCAGCACAAATATACCAGGATCAGGTAGCTTCTTGGGGATCTGAGTTAGAAACACATCACTGATTTGTTTAGGGATCACTATCACCCAATCTTTCAGCACTTCGTCCATAGGCAGCATCTTCTCCAAGTATCTCTGCACACAAGGGTGATATGGTGGATCATCAGGTTGTGGCTCTTCTTCCAACTTCTCATCCATCACTTTCAGCTGTCTGGCTTCATCAAGTTCCTGTTGAGATATCTCAAACACCTCAGGGGAAGGTGTAGTAGGCTTGTGAGCCTTCTCGTCCGCAATACCAGAAGAAACAAGTAAGTATGCTCCACGACTTACAACGATCGACGCACATGGTGCATCGATCGATGCAGCTAATTCATCAAATCTCTCGGGTTTTTCAGCTTCTTCCATGAGTTCAGCTGTATTAAACTCAAATTTCTCTCCTCGGTTTGACCCATCATCAATTTGAACTTACAAGGCTTTAATGTGGGTATCCATAACATTCTTTCCCTTGACTGAGCTTGAAATTTGGTTTACTTGTGTATCCAACTGCTTGACATGTGTACTCAAGGATTCAAACTTCCCATTAAGATCTTCATACACAGCATCCAGCTTCTTGTTGAAGTCCACATCAGTCTTAGTCTGACCCTCCAGCAACTGTTCCATCATAGCTTCCATCTTGCTCTCATGAGCACTAGCAGCAGGAGGTGTCTGATATGAGGATGATCCATAAGTCCTCTGATAAGAATTACCTTCCTGAAAAGGTTTCTGATAACCAGCAGTCTGTCCATATCCAGAAGAGTTATGGTTGCTTGGGAAAGCACTCTTCTGTCCACAATTAAAGAACTTATTACTTTGCTGATTACCAAACCTGTTCCCTTGGAATCCAGAGCCACTAATGTAGTTCACATCCTCTTCCTGGTGATCTTCTTCAGCTCCAAACACCTCAACATCCTGAGCAAAGTAGACAACTTTCTTGCAGTCAACAAACTGTGAACAGTGTCCAGCTTATTCCTAATATCAGCTATCTCCAGATTATCAATCTTTCCACCAGACTCTTTCCTTCTCCTATCAGCAGTCTTGGTGCTATTACTGCTCACCAAGTTATCAATTAATGTCTTAGCCTGTTCAGGAGTCCTTGTATTGAAATTGCCATTGCTGGCATTATCCAATGCAGACTGGTAATGTAGATCAATGCCTCTGAAGAATATGCCCAGCAGCGTTACTTCAGAGAATCCATGATGAGGGCAATCACGTTGGTACTTCTTAAACCTCATCCAAGCAAACTTAAGAGGCTCTGTGGGACCTTGGGTGAAGGTGAGAATATCCTGTCTCGACTGATTAGAGCGAGCATCATCATAAAAGTGCCTCAAGAACTCTCTCTTCACAGCATCCCAAGTAGTAAACTTCCCAGCTGGAAGTTGTTTCAGCCAAGCTGCAGCCTCTCCAGCGAGAGAATAGGGGAAAATCTTGAGATACAGATAGTCATAGTTTACCCCATTATACTTCATTCCAGTGATGAAGTCCTCAAACTCATCTATATGATCCATGGGTTGCTCGTGTGGGAGACCATGGAAAGGATTCTGCCTCAGTAGAGAGTAGTAGACAGTCTTGATCTCTAAGTCATTCCTCTCAAATCCAGGAGGTACAATTGCTGACCGGTTAGCACAGAACTCATCCGGTCGGTTGTAGTCAGCAAGAGTCTTATCAATAGCAGGAGGATTAACCATCTGCCCTTGACCTTGGGGCGGTTCAGGATTAGGGATCACACGTCCCTCAGCATCAATCCTTTGCCCAGCATCATTGTACGGGTTGTTCTGTTGGTCTCTTAGAACACCCTGAGCATCAGGTCTCAAAATCACAGGATTGTTGTTCATCTTTGCTCGTTGACCTTTTCTGTTTGTTCTCTCTAGTCTAGCAAGTTCCTCAAGCCTGATATTCACGAGATTCGAGTTCGGATTACTCTTGGTCTCACGCGTCTGCATAAACCGTCGGTAATAGCAGTGCAACGATCGATGCTTAGTATGCAACGATCGATCCAACTCGAGATTCGCCTTGTGTCGATCGATTCAGAAGATGCGTCGATCGATGCTAAGCGAAATCAGACCTGAAACAAAGAAAAACAGAGAAATTAGTAACAAAAATAAAAACGAAATACCTAGTCCAAACTTTAAATTCAAATATATCGAGGACTCAAAAGAGTCCCCGGCAACGGCGCCAAAAACTTGATACGATCAGAATTTTAATCCCTAAATCTACACTGCAAGTGCACAAACGTGAACAAGTAGTATATAGGATATCGAATCCACAGAGACTCTAGATTCTTACGATAGATTGTAGAATGTCAAATTAAGCTAGGTGAGACTAATCAGAAAATAAATAGCAAGCAGAAAGTAAATCAGTAGCAAGAGTGGTTTTGTAAGCAAGTACTAAAAGCGTCAAGTCTAGGGAGTTCTCAGGAAATCAGACAAGCAGATAAACTATCAGTCAGGATCAAATAAAGCTCAGTTCTAGAACTCAAACACAAGATAGAACTAACCAACTTTCGTTGCGAGAGTTCTCTAAGTCTAATTAGCAGAAACCCAAATTTCTTTGCAATTCCTAACAGATTAAACTAGCTTTAAGTGCAAGTTAGATTTGTTCACAATTCAATTAAACCAATTTTTTTTGCGGATAATTAAATTGCTCAACCTAAATAGTTCAGATTCTAAACCACACGTTCGTGTCAATTTAATAACCTAAAGTCTAGATTCTAAGTGATCAGGTTAGAAACTAGTATTAAGCACAATTCAGGTTGAAGAACAAATAAGAACTGAATTTCTTAACTGATAAATTAATCTAGCAAGTCATGAAAAACCTAACGAGAATCCCTAAACCTAACTATGAATCTACTTAGACATGATCAATGAAACACAAATCAATGAATAAATAGATATCATAAAATCAAAAGAGTAAGAGTAAAAGAGGTTCGAAATCTTCTCTCTGGAGTACAAGTAAGATCAGCCTCTCGGTCTCTCTCTGATAAAAGCTAATAGTATGAATGCTATCTAAAACAAAACACCAAAAACCTATTTATAAAGTCTTAATCACACTTGGGGTCTTTTTGCAAATACTGAAACTTCTTGGGGCAAAACTGCAAAATCTCCAAAGTCTTCATTAATGTGCTGGCGCAGAGGTGTGTCGATCGATGCCAATGATGCATCGATCGATGCACTGGTCGTCCAAACTTGGTGAAATCAGATCTCTCGGCTTAAGCTTCAAAACTTGCCCAAAATGCTCCATTATCTTCAATAATCTTCCAAACGTGCATGTACCTAATAACACCTGTAAATGACTCTAAAGACACGACAAAAGACTCTAAAACATACTTATATCATGGCCTAAAACGGGTAAAAACCATGATATGTCAATCATGCTCTATGGATGGATCCTTGTAGAAGTAGAATGGATTCAAAAGCTTTCCTGTCATGTGCAAAGAAGAATCCAACCTGCCTTTCATTTTCTCATCAATGATATCAAAGATGGGCTTGTAATTCCTCTCCAAGTCATTACAAGCCAACTTAATCTTAGTCCTTGCTTCTAGGATCTCTCCAAAGATAAAACCCACAGAAGGCTTCTTTTCTCCATCAGCAATTCTAAGAACTTTCACTAAAGGTCCAAAAACCTTCAAAACAAATGTCACACCATTCCAAAATGCAAGACTCATAACAGTTAAAAACCAGATTTCCCTTTTATGCTCTTTGAAAGTTTGCATTTATCCCATTCTTCACATGTGAACATTGATTTCAGTTTTGCTTTTTTCTCTAACAAGCTTTGCAACGTCAAGAATGTTGTAGCAAATCTTGTCACTCCTGGTCTCACAATATCTCTCTTCTTGGTATGGAATCTCATCATTGATAAGGTTTTGTGATGAGCATATATGAAAACCGTGAGCTCCTTGGCCTGGTCAATGATTTTTGTAAATCTCGGTAGCTGAGAAATGGCTTCAAGCATCAGATCAATTGTATGAGCAACACAACCTGTCCAAAATATATTTGGCCTTTTCTCTTTAAGCATCCTTGATGCTGCCAAATTATTGAGAGCATTATCTGTTACCACTTGAACAACCTTCTCAGAACCAACTTCTGCAATGCAACGATCAACATACTCAAAGATGTATAAGCCAGTGTGAGATTCCGCGGAAGCATCTTGTGAAGACAGAAACCATGTTCCTCCTCTAGAATTAACACATAGATTCATAATGCTTCTTTTTTTCCTGTCATTCCACGAATCAGTCATGACTGAACAACCGTATCATTCCCATTCAGCCTCTTGAAACTTTTGTTGCTCCTTTATTATTTCTTCTTCCTCCTTCAATAACGGTTCCCTTAGTTGGTATTGAGTTGGAGGTACCCAACCAGGTCCAAACTGTCCAAAAGCCTCACAAAACATTTTGAAAGCATCATTATCAATGTCATTAAAAGGAATACCTTATTGATACATCCATCTTGCACAATATTGATGAACTTGATTAGTTTTTTCCTTGAAAAGTACATAATTGATGTTTTGTTGTCTTTTCTGTATGCCAAGAGTAGCTTCAGGACGAATAGCCGTTGCAAATTTATCCAAACGTCTCTGGAAATTACAAGGTTTTAGAGTCCCAAGGTTTTCTTCTAATTCATCTTCAAGTTTCTGCATATCTATATTCACTTCAGCTCTTAGCATATCACCTTCATGTTTTTGCTCAACTTCTTCTTCTTTGCTTCAATGATAGCATTTCTAGACTTAACTTGATCATCTTTTAGCGACTTTAGGCATGCAGAAACGTTTCCTAGGATATTAGCAATATGCTCTTTAATTCGATATACTCCTCCACATCTCTTTCGAACACAACTAGCATTTAACCTTATCTGGATTCCTTGAATCGTACAAAATCCCATATTCCCATCCAACATCGTTCGAGTTTCGCTTGAGAGATAAGGTCGCAAATTGTGAATGATTTGAATCCATCAATATCTGGATTTTTTTGCACAAAAAGTACTGATTAGTGTCTGACTGAAAAAATAAACAATTAATTATCATGACAAAGACAAATATAAAGGAGCAACGATGCCTCAATACGCAAACAACTGATCAAATAATAAAAATACATAACATGGATATCAAACGTTTAATTATTCCCACTAAATAACAAATAACTGTTTTAAACAAATCAAAACTATAGAACAAATCAAAAGTTTCAAACAAAGCTATAATTAGAAACATGAATGAAACTTGTAACAGAGAATTGTCAAAATAAAAAATTGTAACATATAAGATAAAAAAATCAATTGTGGAGAATAGAACTCACGGTGAAAAACTAACCAGAAGTGATGACTATATGTCAATTTTATGATAATAGGGAAGAGGAACAAAACTACTCGTGGAGACACTAAGAAAGAAGAAAAGCTGCAGGAAAAAAAATAGAGAAGATGATTAATAGAATATTTTCAAATACCCTAATGATCTTCGCTTGTGTTGCCTCTTGGCTTTTCCTTTTTTTATTTTCTTATTTTATTAAAACAACTTAACCAAACGACATATATTTATATTAGATAAAAAATCTATTATATAATTAGAGAGCTTTCTCTCCTCTTAGAGCTCCACGTCATCACCTATCAACTAAAATCAAAAGGCCTCAACCCTTCTTCCCCGTAAACTCATTTTCCAGGCCCACAATCTGATATCTTTCATCAACTTTCGTCGCCCCTTCTTCTTCCTTCATATTACAGTCAGTAATTTCATCACCAAATCTCTTAATGCTTCTTAAATTCCAGTTATTGTGATCGTTCAATCAAGCAAACCCTTCACCTTTCTGCAGTTTTCTCTTGGTCATTCTCTGTCTATATAAATACTCTGGATATGACGCCCACAACCTACACGGCAGTAGCCCAAAATCCCTGCTTTCGATTTATCTCTCCTCACGATCCGTCACAAGAAAAAAGACAAGCCTTTTCCTTTGATTCTTACTTGGATTACATCATGGAGAAAGCAAGCGAGATTCACCAGAAAAACCAGGACCATTTTTTTACACGAATGGTGGGTATGTCGATTCGAGAGGCCTTCCTTGGGAATCTGTTCCATTTAAAGCATCTGAGTACTTTCGATAAGCTCGCGACGTACCAGGTGAAGAAGAAGCAGATCATGGAGGATCCATGACATCGATCAACTAAACGAATCGAAACAAGAAATAGAGGAAGGCTGAGAGCTACTATGAACCGGAGATGATGTTAACCGGGTCCGAATTAGGAGATGATTCGGGAGATGGGAACGCGATTACGTAGTCCAGTTTGCTAATTTTCACTGATGAGCTTTGGTCTTGCTGTGGAAGCGAGAGGATCTTCGTGTTCAGGATGAATCACATTGAGAAGCTCTCCAATTTTTGGTCTTATGGAAACAGGGAAATTGCCGCGAATCAAAGGTATGGCAAGTGATTAGAACCCTGATAAACCGTTACAGTTTTACGTACGAAGAGTTAACAAGAAGAAGAGGATGACGTGGACGAGTGAGCTGGGCGTAGAAGTTTGTTACGAGAAGGAAGAAGTTTATAAACACAAGTTGTATTTCATTTGTTGGTTATAGATTCATTTGTAAACAGAAATTGAGGCTTGAGTAGATAATCTTCTCTCAAGAGGTTATTGATTGTACATTTGGAACTCTGTTCTCGGTGTAAATCAATAAAGGACTTTGTTAATCGAGAATAGTACAGTCTATTAGCTTAACAAACCCATGAAACAATTCAGCTTTTTCTCTCCCTAAATTTTCCTGATTTTTGACTGTCAGAAACTCACACAGTGGATCCATGGCTGTGTACAGTTAAAGAAGAGGCGACATATGGGGAATCTCTGTTGGTCTCAAAGCAGTTGTTGCCGCTATCTCTGCAAAGTTCTTCTCATCCCTGGTAATGTTTAGAATCTTAGCTACTGAATATAATGACAATTTCATGTGTTTTATGTTTCTGGGTACTCTTCTATTGATATGACTAGGAAATTACCCGCGCTACGCCGCGGGATTATTGATATAATTTTATTTAAAAATTGTTTTTAAAACAAATATTCATTAAATTTGATATTTTGTAGAAAGCATATTTGGTAGAGCTAAAATGATAGTAATGAATGTAGTACATAATTATTTGTCTATTCATATACTTGTTCTCAATTAATGTCATTGGGTTTGTAAGTCAACAAAAAAAAACCAAGAGTGCATAGGTTTCATCAATACTATTAAAAAATTGGAGTTTGTCCATGGTACATAAATGTTGTTCCTGAAATTTGCCCTTAATATTATTAGGATTTGTAACCTTCATTAAGGGTAATTAGGGAATATAACATTATCTCTACAATCCATGTTTCCAAACAAAACAATTATTAAACATGTAACCAAACAACCAAAATCTAATAGGTCCCACTTTCCTAATTAATTAAAATCAAAACAAATTAATTGATAAATATAATGAATAATTTATACATCAACTATTATATATAAATTAAGATTCTCTAATTTATGATCTTAATTTATGATTTAATTCAAAATATATTTATAATATATTTTAATATCTTTTTATTTTGTTTCAAAATATATATATATATATATATACACATATTACGATTGATGTTTTTACGATTGTACTTTTTAGCAGGTTTTTCCATCAAACTGAAAAATATTTAATTAATTAAACGGGTTGAAAAATTAATTAACCAATCTCGATTATAAATTTTCTATAAAAAATTCGCATATAGTAAATAATTTCAGCTGATATATTTTAAAATTAATAAAATATTAAAATGATTTCATACTTATATTATTCAAAAATTTGAAATATATTTTAATATCTTTTTATTTTGTTTCAAATATATATATATATATACACATATTACGATTGATGTTTTTACGATTGTACTTTTTAGCAGGTTTTTCCATCAAACTGACAAATATTTAATTAATTAAACGGGTTGAAAATTTAATTAGCCAATCTCAATTATAAATTTTCTAAAAAAAATTCGCATATAGTAAATAATTTCAGCTGATATATTTTAAAATTAATAAAATAATAAAATGATTTCATACTTATATTATTCAAATATTTGAAGCGTCAAATTATGCTTTATGTTTGAATGAAGTTTTTAACGGATAGTTCCATCAAATTTGCAAATTATATACACGACTACAACATGTATTTTATAAAATAATATTTTAGATAAATAAAATAACAATTAAACATATACCACATAACTTTTACAATAGTTGTTTTCACATATATATATTTTTCCAAACTATGATCTTACGATACAACGCATATTAAAATATATAATGCGAAATCGTTATTTTAATCTCTCAATCCTTACGATATATCTCCTCCAAATAACACATAATTCATTTAAAAAAAAAACTAAATTGCTAACTCACTGTTTATAATGTTGGTTAAACAATTATAATGAAAATTAGATTACATAATTAAAAATCTAAACTACTATTAACAAAATGAATAAAAAGTAAAATTTGTAAAGAAAATTAAACCCGCACTTAAGTGCGGGTCAAAATCTAGTAAATTGTTAATTTTGAAGTTAAAAAAGATTCCTAGGACTAAAAGAATGATGTGACGAATGATTGTTAGTATTTTAATATTTTAAAATACATTTTTATGGTAATGAAACATAATGAGCATTAACTACACGTTGTTGTTTGATTAATAAACAAGTGGAAATGGCAAATAATCTTGTTACATTATAGTCAACCACATACTACTATGTCCTAGGAATCTACTCAGAATGAAATATGTGTCTTACTGATTCGTAGAAGTCTAACTCCATGTGTAGTTGCACTATTTTTAGCCATGGTTAAAAACAACATGAATCAATTACGAAAAAGTAAAGTAGATTTGAAGCCTCTGAATAGTCTAGAGTCTCTCGTGTCTTAAGAGAATCACATTAAAAAACTAAGCAGAATTTGAACTGGATTTTGCTTTTAATAAGCAAACAAAAGAGAGTCAAAGCTGCATTTGGATTTCAATTCTTAACATAAATTTTAGTACTACATCACAAAGACTGTCGCAAATCCCGTAATGAACCGATGTAAACGATCCGGTCTGAAAGCTATATTGTCTCTCCCTATTGCTCTGAGGCATCAGCTCGACGATATGGCACGTACCTGTGATCTGTTGTTGCATTCTTCTTCCTCAGTTTGTCAAGAAACAATGTAAGCTTCCAAGATTCCTGGATTGTACAAGGTAAAAAACAAAAGTGATTCAATGGTTCTGTTTTTTTCTATATAGTTTTAAAACTTTGGAGTCAAGATTGAAACTTTGAGACTGTTGTTCTTTTCGATGAGTGCTTGCTTTCGGATTTCAGCTGCATAAGAAGTAAGAAAACGATTCAGTAAATTTTAGCAAATAAGAAACTGCTACATGTTGAACGGGAAGCTCGGAACTTTTTGAGTTCAAAACTAAGAACATACATTGTTTGAGATAGTAAGGTCTTTTCCCCATCTTTGCAGCTTCTCGTTCTTTCTTTTTGTGTTCTGCCAGTATTGTTTTTCCTTTGTTATCTCTTGATGGATCATATTTCAACCATTTCTCCTGAGTTATTATATAACAGAGGCAAATGCTAAAGAAACAGATGATTAGAGATCTTTAGCAGAAGTCAGCAACTAAGACAAGAGTAGAGCAAAAGAGAGGAGCACTTACAACATAACTTAAATGGTCCTTTAGTTCTTCAACCTCTTCTGGGATCTTTGTTTTCTTTAGCTTCTTTTTCAGTTCCTGTTCCCAAAAAAGCTTCTTGAGAAATTGGAAACTGGCTGGAAGTTGTGTTTTGATTCAGCATATACCATCAATCAATACCTCTCTTTCTACAGGAAGTTTCTCCTCGAAAAAGAAACTGTATCGCTTCCTGAACCTACAAAAGACACACAAAACTTATGTTTACTCAAACAAGAACATTGAGCGAACTATAACTACTTTCTTGTTTCACAAGAGAAAGATATAGATACATACCCCTCAGGAACCACCTGATCAACATTTCCAGCCAGTGAGTCAAAGCGTGGATCGCGAACCACCTGGATGCAAACAAAGAAACTCTTAGTCAAAAAAAAATAGACAACAATTTATACATCTCCAAGATCAAACACTTGCGGAGAAGAAATCAGAGAAACATATGCTCGAACCTTTTGCTATTACCTTCTTTGGAACTTCAATAACCTCTCTATACCGACTCACGGGTCTTTTAGAACTCATCTACACTGGTCTTTTTCATGATAAATGAAAACAAACAAAAGATAAACACACAACGAAACAACTAAAATATAACTAAAACAAGACAAGAGAAGCAATGTGTGTACCTGTTTTTGTTAGCACGACCCTTTCTCTTCACATTATCTGGTTTCACTCGAACTGCACAAGACCCATCAGAACTCATCCGACAGTCATCTCGTTGACCACACACAGAGGAAATTCCGCCGAGGAAGCTATTCCTCTTGGTAGATGAAGCAGAGATGGAACTGAAATACGTAGAAGAAAACACGATCTAAGGATTTGAAAGAAATAAAGGAGAATCGTAAATACGACGGCCAGGACGTGTTCCTAACGACGGTGGTTGTTGAAGCTCTAATCCTCCAGAACACAAAAAGTTCCAGCCTATGGTTCTCGGTCCTAAAAGAAACCAAAAGGATCTAAGGTTTTTCGAATGAAAATAAAAACCAGATGAATAGGCAAGAGGGATATATCGTATACCATTCGACAGCGGGTGTGATGCTCAAATCCTCAGGAACACGATCAGTTCCATTTTAGGGTTCTTGGATCTAAAAAATCTAAAACAATATAAGGTGGGAGAGATTCCCAAAACACCACAAAATAACAGTAAATTGAATATACCTTAAGAGATGGCGTTAACTTGGTTGAGGGCAATGACCGCATACTCAAAGGGATGAGCGTAGAGCTGGACAAAACAAAAAAAGAGACTAAGGTCGGAGATGGAGCTCTGGACAGCGTAAGTACTATGTCTGATCTCATCAACAAAATATGGGAAATCGATCGGAGGAAGAAGAAGAGGTTGTTAATTACCGAGAAACGATATCTGATCCAAGAGAGACTGAAGGATGAGATGGAGCTGCGTTCTCATTTAACTGATCCATCTCATCAAGTCCATGCACCTTGAAGAGGAAATCTTTCAGACAGAAGAATACAAAAAGCCATTGTCGATTAAGGAGATCGGAGACTTCGAGTATGGAGCTTTGATCTGTTTTTGTTTTTAGTTGTTTCGATCGAAGAAGGGCGCCGACTATTAGCTCCGATCTGTTTCTTAGTGATTTCAAGCAAAATGAAAGGAGGAGGCCAATTAGGGTTTACAGAAGAATTTGGATCGATTCAGAATTTTTTTTTGTCACAAAGGTCAATTAAAAATAAGTGACGATATATTCGATTAAGGATATTTCCACACATGTTGGGTGACGTGGACAAAGGTTTTAATATGATTGGTTTTCAAAAAAATTTCATTAATACACATGTCGCTCTCAGAATCTCTCATGCAGCTGATGTGTCAAGCCCATGGAGAGACATCCTGCTTTTATATATATAATTAATCAAATTTATTACCCTTTTTTGTTTACGTGCTTATTACAAATAGTCCTTTAAGAAGCCATAAGGTTTTTGATCAATTACCTTAAAAGCATAGTTATCTGTAGCAGGGGATTAAGTATGTATTAGTAGTAATATGCAGTGTGGCTATGTGGAGATGTCATGCTTATCATTCTGTGAAGTTTCTTTTCTCTCTTGAAATATGTTTTTTTGTTATGTTGAATGAGTTTGGCTAATACAGTCCGGTTAATTATGATGTGGTTCGCAGGAGCTTTATCGATCCCCATTCCATTTTGTAATCCTCAGTAAGTCAAGTGTCAATAAGAAAGTTACTTTGGATTTTTCCAAGAACCAAGATATAATAGCCAATCTTTTGGACAAGGCTGCTTGCGACTGTTAAACGTTTCAAGTTTTAGAGCATCCTGTAAAGGACAGAAAATGTAATAGCTACATTTGATTTTCAGTAATTTTGTTGAAGTGGGTAGATGATATGAAATGTCTTTGTTTTTTTTTTCTTATGATGTCCAGTGGAAACAGGTGACGTTCTGGTTTGATTGACCACGGGTGTACCGAGGCCTTGACGTTGGATCAGTGAAGCCATCAGCAAGCGATAGAATGGTATCCGTCTGATATATATTTGGTAAGATTTTATTCATTTTGATCTGATGTTGATGGCATGGAATTCAGATTTTAAGTGCATATATACATTTGAGCTTCATGTCGCTTGCTGATTATAATGTTCATGCATATTATAATCAGATTTTGTTTTCAAAATACCAAAACAGAGAACACAGGTGACGTTCTGGTTTTTCTTCGTGAGTCCGGTGATGTTTCAACGTCAACGTCTCGCAAGCGTGCCCGTGCGTAGTTGACCAAACAACGACAAGCACGTCCTCTCGAACATTTTTCTTCTCTTTTGTGCTTTGAATAAATAAGTATTTTTCCTTTTAAGTTTCATAGTGAAACATTATGTGAACCACATTTGTATACAAAATAACATGAGATTACTTTCGACAGTTGTGTCAAAAAATGGCTAATCGTACAAGGGCAGTTGCATTATACAGATGTCTCGGAGGTGAAGTGTACTATGCCATATTGTTCCATATTTCGTCAATAGAAGATGAAGGCAGGTAAAAAAAAAAAAAAAAAATTTGTCTAAGACATTCGTGCATTGAAAGAGAACGACCATGGGCTTATCAATTTTATTTATCATCTGGGAATCTAAGATTACACAGTACACATTAAATAAGACAACTACAATTTATTTTATTTAAAACCAAATACTAAAGAATGGACTTCAACAAATCATTACAGCAACCAAGCCCCGCGCGTGCGCGGGGGTGGAAACATTACTAGTTTATATAATATAATAACTAAAACCGGATGATTTAACCGATTTGGCCGATTTGAAGCGCATGGATCGATTTGGAGCGCCAGGACCGGTTAACGATTAGTCTGATTTGACCAATTATTTCCGATCAGAAACGCCTAGGCCCTTCAGCGATTTGTTTCACCGAATACTTTTAAATTGTGGCGGCGGGATACTGTTGGACGCCTAGGCGCTGCTTAGCCCGATTTTTTGAACACTGATATTTATAATAAAACAGACATAAACACAAAAATTTACAACGTTACGAAAAAATCAATTTAATTACGCACCACAACCGACTACTCGTGAGTAAATTTTCAAAATATTTTGTTTAATTATGGGAAACCAAACCTAATTTTTTAGCCCAAAAGTTTTCAATTACGCGCCTTAACTCAACAAATTTCACCTAAGTGTCGAGAAACCATCATTTACCGCAAACATAAACCCTGGTTTTATTTTGTTCTTCCCCGTCTCCAAAATCTCCTTTAATCATCTCGCCTATTTTTTCTCCAAATCCTCCTCCCTAGCGACTAATCTCTAACTGGCATCTCTTATTTGAATCTCTTATTCGAGGTTCTCAGTTTTATTGCTATCGACCCTCTCAATTTCTTCTATGAAACTCTCCGTGATACGATTCCTCAAAAGGGAAAGAGAGGAGGAGGATCTCGTAAGATACTAACAATTCCAAACGTCACTCAGAGAGCTGTTGGGTCAAACAAAGAGCCCTCTTCCAACCCAATACACCTTCACCCCGAATCTCGTTGTTTCTCCGACTCAAACCACTCAACGTCCACACAAAAAACCTACTATCCCCCAAAATGTCAGCGTCAGTTGTTTCTCCGACTCAAACCCCATGTACAGTACTATCCACCGCCAAGACAACTATTCCAGAACTCGACTACTAATCAACATAATGTCGAAGCTTCGCCGGTGTCAGAAGAAGTCCAGAACAACCAAAACCCTGTTGAGGATGCCCCACCTTCGCCAGTTCACCAATCTCAGGCTCAGAGTCATCCATCTTCAGAAGGGCATAACTTTCTCGACGAATCTCTTTATGTTTTGCCCGACCTCGAGGAGGACACACAACGGGCTCTGAATGCTCTGCTTCGGGTGCCAGACAGGGAAACGTTTAACACCGTACTCTCTCCCACAACGATGCCAGGCACGACTTCGTATGGCTATTGTCATGTATTGTTTCTTCAGCTGTTGATATTCTCTGTATGGGTTTTTTGTTTTTGTCTTATAACTTTTGCAATGCTGTGTGTTTTAAACCGTCTAGTTTGTTTATGAATCTGACTATTGGTTTGCTTATGACTTATGCTGACAGAGGATCGAAATTGGTTCGGAAGATTACAAAAAAATTTATAAACAAATTTGATAAAGCATACCATAGCTGGTCACGTGTGCCTCGTGATAAAGCAGAAATATACTTCCTCGAGTTCGCTGTACAGTTTTCTCTCCTATACCTTTCATATATACCTTGCATGTGTTGTTTTCACTAATGCTAGCTTATTCTATCTGTATTTAAGAAAACTCACCATTGGGATCCCTTGATAACAGGGACCTTTCAACAGTATTTCGAGGAGATCTGTCAACGACAGTTAAAAGACATGATTAGCACTGCTAGGACTAGACGAAAGCAACCCAAGTGGATCAGCGAGACTCTCTGGAAAATGACGATCGACTATTTGGAAACTGAAGAAGCAAAGGCTAAAAGTCAGACCTATACCAATTGTCGTAATTCTGACCTTGGAGGTCTCGGTAGTCACGTCCATTTCTTAGGGCCCAAGTCATACCTACAAATCAAGCTTGAAATGGCAAGTAACATTTATCATATATTTGTTGATCAGAAGCATTGCAACTAGAAATATCAGTAATAATCCTTGTTTGAGGTATAACACTGCAGGAGGAGGAATATGGAAGACCGGTTCATACTGGTGAGGTATTCGTCAGGACACATACAAAGGCAGACGGTACGTTTGTTGATCGGAAGATAAATAATATCGCTGCAACTTTCCAAAAGATCGTAGACGTTAAGTTGTTAGATCTCGGTATAGAGACTTCAGAAGCTTCGAACGGTGCTGCTTCGAGACATCGGGAACTCTCACATGATGAATATGAGAGCATCTTCCTTGAGGTAAAGTAATATTTTCAAAATTCACATTTATAAAGTAATGTTGTGTTCTTTATTTTATCATGGTTTAGGAATTGTCTTTAATTATAAAAGGCTACTGAGACCGATAGACAAGGAAATCCTTATGGACTTGGAAGCCTCAAAGAGTCTCTTTTAAGGGGCAAGCGCAAGCAGCCGGGAGACTCTTAAGGGTTTGTGGCCATGCAAGGCCAACTGAAGGAAGCTAAACGTAAAATCGAATAGCAGGCTGCTCGTGAAGCAGATCACGCCCGAGCTGCGAATGAGCAGAAGGAAAATATCGAGTACCTTTCCTTGGTAGAAAAGTATCTGCGGGAAATTGATCCACATTTTCTTGACTTCCTTAAGACTCATTGGCCAGCAGGCAACAGAGACGGCCATCCCCCAACAAGTACAACTTAACTCCATTTGTTGCATATGTTACTTGTCGCTCTGCCTACCGAACTTCTCCTTTGGTGTATGATTACGAAAATCCTTAGTATTGGAGATTGCACATGTAGATAATCGTTTGTATATGTATGCAACACAAAATTATCAAGGTTATCGATGTTTTATTGAAGCAAATATCTTATATATTGCTTCTATCATTTAAATTGGAGTATCACCAATTACCAAATCGTAAAATTGACAAATGTAACAACACCAAATTCTTATCTTCACGCAAACTTAACAGTCGTCAATTAATGGTATCTGGATGCCCCGCGTAGTCGCTGCATAGTCGTTAGATAAGTCTTAAAAAGTCGTAAAAGTGTCGCTGAAGAATCGCCAAAACGTCACCATAGTCTACGACTGAATCGTGACTATTTTAGTCAGTCACATAAAAGTCGCCACACAGTGGCGAGATCATTACCATAATCGTATATGGATTTTCCAATTAGTCGCGGGATAGTAGTTAAAATGGTCGTTATCCAGTCGCTACATAGTGGTTAATAATTACGACTACTTTTTGATTGTACAATACAGTCACATATTAATCGCCCAGTGGTCACCTAATTTAACGACTATTTGATGACAACATTTCTCCCACCGTATCTAGGCTCCCTCTTTAGTCGCACAATTTTCGCTATCGTAGTCGCAAATTAGTCCATATATCTTCCGATAACGCCACGTCAATTTTACGATTATCTATGTTGGTCATATAAATAGTCGTAACTCGCGGACTAATAATACGACTATGAGATTTAGCGACTATGGATTTATGACTACCATAATTAGTCGTATGTTTGTCATAAAACCCCGATTAACGACTATTCTGCGATTAAAAGTACAGTCGCAAAAACACTGTTTTCTTGTAGTGTCAATCTCCGGTTCTGAAGGTCTCTGTTTTAGGTTTTGAGTTTGGTTTTTAAATTTCAAGGTCGAGTATGGATTTGTAGTTTTGGATTTTGTGTTATGGTTTTGGATATATGGTTTTAGCTTTTGATTTGTGACATTTGTAGAATCCCATCAATTTCTTATCGGTTATTGTTCTCGAGTCTAGTGGAGATTAGGGTTTCAACATACGTTCCATTGATCTTCTTTATCCATGGTATTTTCTTGCTCTTCCTGTATTATATTGTTTTGGTAGTTATCCAGATAACTAACTGGTTCAGTTCTTGCCTTTTCGACATTTGAGTCATTTCATGTTCAGATGTTCTTTGGATTTTAAATTTGTTCATGGACATTAAAGGAGCAAATATATTGGTGGATCCTCATGGACGGGTAAAAGTGGCTGATTTTGGGATGGCAAAACATGTAGGAATATGTTCTCTTTAATCTTTTTCCCTTGTTTTGTTTGATATTCCTTCAATGAGAGAGGCCTGATCAGACTAAATTACATTAAACCCATCTAGACATGTTTTCATAAACCTAATACAAATTCGTGAACGAAATGCAGATTACTGCTGAATCTCCTATATCATTTAATAGAATTCTATATTGGATGGCACCTGAGGTCTGTATGCTGCTACATAATCTTCGTTTTTATGTTGATAGGCTCTATGTTGATGCTTTATATCTTGCGATGGATTTCAGGTGATACAGAATTCAAATGGCAGCAACCTTGCTGTTGACATGTGGAGTCTCGATATACTGTTTTAGAAATGGCTACAACGAAACTGTAGGATTATGTGTGTTCATGGTGTAATTTTCAGGTTACAACCTAGCACATAATCAACTAGGATCTAGGTGATTTGCAGTTGAATCATAAACAGATCAGATTCATTACCTTGTGATTGCAGCGGATTGATCAAAGGAATATCGAGATCTGCAAGAGCTGATGATTACCTGCTCCTCCTAGGTATCCACACGCTTACAAGCTACGGATCAGGCTGCTAGACCAAGTCAGGAATCAACCGAGAGAGAGAAGAAAAGAGAGGCAAAAAATCGCAGACCAGAAGTCTTAGGGCTTCCTGCGCCTCCTCCTTCCTTTATATGGGCCCAAGTAATTAAACTAATGGCTCATTAGGCTTTTGGGCCCAAGGCCCAAATCAGACAAAAGACTGTCTTTTGTCTGGCCCAATTCTCTGTACAAATACAGTAAATGCCTTGCATCTTACCGTATTAATTCCTTGTTAACTTTCCCGTTAGCTATGGTGTGTGACCCTTTGGGATCATACAATACTGGTAATAAGTCCTAAACTTATAGATCATGAGCGGGCTCTAGCAAGTCATCATGATCACCCAGTATTTATGACTTATGTCTGATCTCGACACTTATCATACTTTCTAGAGATAGTACGGTAGATTTCAGGACATTTCCAACAATCTCCCACTTGTACTGGAATCCTACATTCCCTAATCCTTTTGTCTCAATATCTCAATCTGGCATAAGGCAAGATGCGTGTCATCCTTATATAGCCAGACCATGTTTATCGGAACAAATTTGATACTGACAATGCAAACGACTTGGGCAAGTCCGTTTGGGAGTGGCCACTCTCTTACCAGCTATCAAGTCTCCGATTGGCCTAGAGATATTACCTCCGTTAAACGGCAGGGACAAATCCCATCTTGTTCCATCACTATGAACTACACACTTTATAATACACCCAACCAAGGTCCTTATAGCTCCCAGTTACGAAACAGCGTTAGACAATGATCAAAGCGCATCACTCCATGTGCAGCCACATGCATGCGAACTCAGGTCTAAGGACTATACTCTATAGTCGTATATGAGAACCTCTTATGACACAGATATTAATATCTTGTAGAGTTCTCATCAGCGGGCCATGTCCGGTCATATGCTCCCCTACATATACCTATGTGTCGACTTTGATGCCGCGCATCTATGACCCCTCGAAACTTGGTCATAAGTCTCAACACAATCTAGTCTCAAGTGGTTGTTGGTGTTCCAATTTCAACAACCTTCGACTATGGACACTATGATTTATGTCATTTCGTTAAATATGGGGTTTCAGGATCAAGTCTACTCATGTACTTCGATGGCCCATATATAATGACATGAATCATTTTGGAACGATTATTTATATCACAGTTAAAATAATCCAGAAATCATAGATTTCATAAACATAAAATATTATGTTTACATGAACCTTTCAAAATAACTAAATAAAGCCTTTTACAAACTCCCACTGAAATTAAGACTACATCTTAATTTCACTTATCCTACAGCTACAGTCCGCGACTCATGCTTAGGCCTAAGGAGTGGCTTCGTTAATAGATTAGCAACGTTCTCATTCGTTGAAACTTGCTGATCTACTTAACAACTCTGTCATTTATCTCACGGAATAGGTTATACCTACCCTCAAGGTGTTTGGACCTCTGATGTGCAGCTAGTCTCATCTATGCTGGGAATCACATCAAGTTCAGTGATGAACTCTTCTTTCCAAACAACCTCTTTCGCCGCTACCCAAGCTGCGAAATGTTCAGCTTAAGTCATGGAGTCAGCAACAGTGCCTTGCACCGCCAGACAGACACAAGATATAACCGGACTGTGACCGGAAATCATCTTTGTCTGTTGGTAACTTGCCTTTCAGACTCTACCGACTTGTAGCACCTCACTTTCTCCGTAAATCAAGAACTTATCCTAAGTATTTTCCAAATACTTGAGGATATTCATTACGTCTATCCAGTGATTCTTTGCTGGATTTGACTGGTCTTTACTTGTCTTGCTTAACATTAAAGCAACATCAAAACAAGTACGTGTCATGGCATATATGATAGATCCAATTGCCGACGCATATGGAATCTCATCCATGCATTCAAGCTCAGCAGTTGTCGTAGGACACTGTTTCTTGCTTAAAGTAATGCCATGTGACATTGGCATAAAACCCTTCTTGGAATGCTGAAAACGTGTAGGACTTTGTCAATATAAGAATCCTCACTTTGTCCTATCAGCTCTTTTGGATCTCTATCTTTAGATCCAAAATCCAAGAACTTACGTGGCTTTACCCATATCAATCATAAAAACAACTCCCAAGCCAGTCCTTTACCGACTGCGGCATTGGAACGTTATTTCCGAGAATCAGTATGTCATCGACATACACTATGAGAAACGCAACATCGCTCCCACTTATCTATTAGTAAACGCACAGTTCCACTTCGTTCCTGTTCAAGTCAAAACCTTGACTACTTCAACAGAACGAAGATTCCAACTCCGATATGTTTGCTTCCATCCATGAATGGATCGATGAAGCTAACTTACACACAGTGTAATTTTTCGGAGTCCGGGCTCACTTTCGCTTCTGTGAATTTCGCAGGTTCGTCACTTTCAATGATCATCAGATCATGGCAACTAATCACGAGAAATCACTCTCTGATTAGTGACGGATTCATTCAGATCTGCGAACTTCAGGCTCTACAGGTGTAGATTCTACAGAAATCTGTAAATCCATCCGCTGCTCTCCCTCAACAGGTTGAGCAGCCTCCTGTATTTCTCGAATTTCTTCGAGTTATACTTTTACTCCCACTGTTCTTCTTAGAAAGCAACTTCCCTCTTAAAAAACAGAATTCCGAACAAACTAACTTCGTTTTCGGAATGGACGTAAAAGTAACAAGCCTTGGTTTCCCTAGGACAACCAGCGAAGTAGCACAACTACAAATACTCAGTAAAGACGAATTTGGATCATTTCCAGTCCACATTAATGTGGTGTCTTTCAACTGATATTGGTGGAACTATTTCAGCGTAAACTTAGATATTTCTAGAGCGTTATTCTTAAAGAATATCATGGAAGATTCGTGTGACTCATCTTTAATCATTTCTAATAAGATCTGATTCTTTCTCACAGAAACACCTCAAGGTTTTCAGGAGAAATGAGCTGTGAAACGACTTCACACTCATTCAGATGATCACACCATCAATGACTTAAGTATTCTCACTCGTGATCTAATCCAGAGTCTCAATACTTCTGTCACTCAGATTCTATACTTCATTCTGGAACTCTTTCGACCATTTCAAAGAATTCCGACTCGTGTCTCATCAAATGAACACAGTCATACTCACTGAAGTAATCAGTAAATATAATGAAGTACAGGAAATTTTCTCTGGCATTACTGCTCATCGGGCCACATACATGAGCATGTTCAAGGTCCAATAAGCCTTTGGGCCTTTCTCTAGCTCGGCTAAGATGGGCCCTTTGTCTTTTGGTCCAGTAAGCAAAATTCAAGTCTCATAAGATATCCAATCAAATGAGCCCAAAAGTCCATAACTATGGGATTTCTGAATCCGACTTACTCTATGTGACCAAAACATTTACGCCAAGAAAATCAGGTTTAATTCATCAGATTTAAACCAATTCGGTATTTATGTTACATTTAGGCACTCTTTGGTTTAAGATATAAAACCCATTCCTTGAATAGGGTGCTACAATTAATATTTCATTAAGATCAAAAGAACAAAACTTGTCTTTTATCAATATGAAAAACATTCAAATTCTTACAAGAAAATGAAAGTCAACTCTGCTTAAAGCAGGTACATTGTAGCAATTACTTAATAAAACCAAGCCTCAAAGGCATCTACAAGTGAAAACCCTACGGTTGAGGCAGCATCTATAGCTCCTTCCAGACACGCAGTTCCACTTGCCCTTCCTTCAACGTTCTACTGTTGCTTAGGCTCTGCATATTATAACAAATATCAGTGCCACAACCAGTATCCAATACCTATAAGGTAGAACTTGAAGTAACAACATGAATACCTGAGGAAGTAGTCTCATACATCAACTTCAACTCCTCATAATCTTCCATGAATTTAATGCAATCTCTCTTCCAATGCCCAGTCTCTTTACAGTAGCAGCACTTACCAACGTAAGAGGTATCTGACTCGGGCTCAGAAGACACACGCTTGCCATGATTCAAAATCTGGACAACTTTGTCTTCACCCTTGTCAGCATTAGGTTTAGTAAACCTACCCTTCTCCTTCATGAGATTATACAGGGTACTCTTCACGTTTGGCTCAACTGTCTTGAGCATATCATGCAGTTCAGTCAGCGTCTTCGTTAAGCCTTTCTTGATATAGTTCCTTCTGAACTTATCATAGCTTGACGGCAGTGACTGCAGAATGATCTCAGTTGCCAATTCTTGGCTAACTGGATAATCCAGTTTCCTCAGGTTATCAATGTAACCCATCATTTTACTGATATGAGGACTCACTGGATGATCATTTGGTAGCTTGCAGCTAGTGAGAGACTTAATCAACTGGTATCTCTCCACTCTTACCTGCTCCTGAAATTTCAATTTCAGGCTGCTGATCATCTCTATTGGCGACTCCATGTTCTCATATTGCTTCAGCAAACCTGAGTCCATGGTAGCCAATATCAGACCACGCACATCTACCGCATCATTATAATGCTTATTCCAAGCATCATATACTGCATGAGAGGCATTGGACCCGATCCTCACGGGGAGAGCTCTCTCAAGGACATAGTCCTTTCTCTCCTGCCTGAGGACTAGCCTCAGGTTCCGCGACCAAGTCAAGAAATTTGATCCGTTCAGTTTGTCCATTTCAAGGACATACCGGATCGAGAAAGTGTTTTGATTGTTTGTGCTATTCATAACTGAAATTTATAGATAAATAGAGTTTTAGTTATTTAGTTCATAAAAGAGTAATCTTAATAACTTATAAGAAAACTCGCATTGCATTCAAAATTTCTTTGTTTAACCTCGTAAGAATGCAATGATTCCGAGACCCATGTTCAGCTAAATCCAAAGTGGGCCACTGGCCGTCACCCAGAAGTAGCTTTACTTGGTAAGCATACACACAGCTAGTTATATCCAATAACTCTCGGTTGTGAATTGGGCCCAAGGCCCAATACACCAGATGTCTCAAGGCCCGGGACTCCCGATGGCCCAGTCAAGGAAACCAATCTCTTACAGCCAAATAATCACTAAAGTCTGGGACTCCCAATGAAATTAGTGACTATATACTACTTTACTTACGCAAAAACAGACACCTCACACTGTAAGCCATATCTGTAATTGAATAAGCGTTAAGTAGCTGATAAGATTGGGCAAGACATCCAAGCTTGATATTGGTTTTTGAGGATTTTAGGTTTTATTTCCAAAAATAGAAGATTACTATTTTGGGAAACTTACTTATTTTAGAAACTTTCTAAATTTAGAAATATACTAAAAATAGAAATTTTTAATTTAATATTTTATTAAAGTTTTCGGATGGGTCACAAATTATAGGCCCAATTCTTGGCCCAAGACCACAGAATTCCAGTTGGCCCAATAATTTGACATAACCGAGTCGGTTCATTAATTCTGGTCCGAGACCAAATTAACTACTAAATCCAACTGGTTATTTACTAAACCAGACCAGCTCTAAATTATTTGGTCCAACCAAATCAAACTTAGACCAGCCTTCGGTTTAGGTTAAAATTCAATTTTTGAATTTAAATCCGGTTTAACCAGAAATTAAATAACACCAATTGTATTAAATAATTTCTAGCAAACCGCGATTTGGGTTAACCGCTTAAACCATAATTAAATAATTAATTGAGTTATGATCATTAAGCAAATTAGATTTTGTCCTTATTCCAATTCAAACTAGGACAAAATCTATTCATGATCATCACTTTTCCAAACAACATGCGATTCAGTTATGATCATTAACCAAACAAAGTCAACATTCGATTATCACCATCATTAATAAGACAAAATCAACAAGCGAAGGTTTTGATAACGAATATATCAATCGATTCATGCTTATTAACTTAACAACAACACGTTTTGACTTTTCCAAATTGAATGATTAAACAATCATTACTTATCCAACATCATCGATCATGACACTAAAAGACAAAACGATTTAACCAAACAAATTACAATCACAAATTATACAATCGTGACCCTTTTTAATTCGTTTTATGCTAACCAATTCAATAATCGATCGCGTTCTTATTAACAAACCTTATGTTGCAAAGTCAACAAGCCATTCAAACGAATGATAATTAATTCTATAATCCAATTCGATTCATGCTTCACTTAAAGACAAAACAAGGTCAAAATCGATTCATACCATTGAATGACATCAAGCGATTTCTTAATTTCTAGGTTTTCCAAGTTTCAATCAATTTTACTCATTAAAATCGATTCATCAAACTAATAAACAACCTAGTATGATCCAAAAAGCAAAAACCTAACGACCTGGCTCTGATACCACTGTAGGATTATGTGTGTTGATGGTGTAATTGTCAGGTTACAACCTAGCACATAATCAACTAGGATCTAGGTGATTTGCAGTTGAATCATAAACAGATCAGATTCATTACCTTGTGATTGCAGCGGATTGATCAAAGGAATATCGAGATCTGCAAGAGCTGATGATTACCTGCTCCTCCTAGGTATCCACACGCTTACAAGCTACGGATCAGGCTGCTAGACCAAGTCAGGAATCAACCGAGAGAGAGAAGAAAAGAGAGGCAAAAAATCGCAGACCAGAAGTCTTAGGGCTTCCTGCGCCTCCTCCTTTCTTTATATGGGCCCAAGTAATTAAACTAATGGCTCATTAGGCTTTTGGGCCCAAGGCCCAAATCAGACAAAAGACTGTCTTTTGTCTGGCCCAATTCTCTGTACAAATACAGTAAATGCCTTGCATCTTACCGTATTAATTCCTTGTTAACTTTCCCATTAGCTATGGTGTGTGACCCTTTGGGATCATACAATACTGGTAATAAGTCCTAAACTTATAGATCATGAGCGGGCTCTAGCAAGTCATCATGATCACCCAGTATTTATGACTTATGTCTGATCTCGACACTTATCATACTTTCTAGAGATAGTACGGTAGATTTCAGGACATTTCCAACAGAAACCTCCATGGAGCCAATTTGAAGGAGTTAGTGAAGCAGAAGTACTTAAAACGAACAAGAGATATAATGATGTGAATCATGTCCAACCTCATGCATGTGAGTTCTTTATAGGTTCCTGCTATGTTCAAGATTTGAAACAGCAAGGACATTTCGGATATCCCTAATCATTTATCTGAAGAGGGAAAGGATTTTGTGAGAAAATGCCTACAGAGAAACCCCGCAAATCGTCCAACAACTGCATCAAGCACCATGAGATCACTGGTATTAAAGCTCGTGTTTTCCTCAAATCCAAATTCCTTATGTTTCTGGTTGGCTGGCAAATTTTTCTATTTTAGGACATTGTACACTGTAGGTGAAGGAATTTCTAGCAGTTCTAATCAGGATTAGCAACCCTAGTATGAATTCCGAGCCTAGGATCTAAGGTTCATGTAATCGAATCTATCAGATCTCGAGATTACCTGATGAATATGCAGCGGAAGTGTTTGCAGATAATCGAGATCACGAAGCGCCTCAATTGCTGCGCCTCTACTGGTATCCACACGCACACAAACTGGACCGCAGGGATGCTAGTGCCTTACAGAGATCTAATCTCCAAAGAGGTTTCTTTCTGTGTTCTGGTGGCTGTGAATTAGGTTAGGGACAAGTTTAGGTCGACCATATATCTTATATATGTCGGCTTAAACCACAACGGAATTAACCAACGATTAAACCGAATTAATCTGATTAATCCGTGAGTGCATCGATCGATGCACTCTCTGCAACGATCGATGCTTCCCCAGAACATTGATATCGAATGCATATCACATATGCATTTACTGGATCATTACATTAATGATCAACCTCGTCTTTAACGCCCAGTTTGCTTAGGTGTGTGACCCTGTAGGATCATATAACACTAGCAATGAGTTCTCAACTCATTGATCATAAGTGGCTTCTAGCAAAACGTTATGACTACCTAGTGTTATGTGATTGTCTCATCTCGACTATACGACTTTCTCTTAGAGCATGTACAATAGATTTCAGGACATTCCCAACAATCTCCCACTTGTACTGGAATCATCTATTCCCTTAATCCCTTTGTAGCTATATCTCAATCTGGCATAAGGCAAGCACTGTGTCATTCTTATTCCACCAGATTACGTTTATCGAATCCCGATCTGTACTGATGAAAAACAAACGACTGACAATCACCTCGTTTGAGCGCGGCCACGCATTTCCAGTATCAAATCTTCGATAGGCCCAGAGATATTTGACTCCTGTTATATAGGAGGTACAAATCCCATCTTGTTCCATCCATGTCTCTTTTATATCTCATGATCCGCCTAATCAGTGTCTTTATGATCACCAGTTACGGCTGACGTTTGACAAAGTCAAGACGAACCAATCCATATAAGAGAGGACATGATGAACTCAGGTCTAAGGACTACTCTCTTTAGTCGTAATGAGAAACTCTTATGACACTCAAATAACATCTTGTAGAGTTCTCATTAACGGGTCAAGTCCGATCATGTGTTCTCTAACACATATATATGTGATTGACTTTAATACACTTATTATATGACTCCATGAAACATGGTCATCAGTCACCTCACATACTAGTCTCACGTGGTTGTTAATGTCCCATTTTAACAACCTCGACCAGGGACCAACATAATTCATGACAATCTTTGTTTATAGGGTTTCATGATCAAGTCACATACTTGATGACCTATAAAATGTCATAAATTACTTTGGGACAATGTATATTTAATTAACACAATTAAATAATACTGAAACAATTTCATTTAAAATAACATAACTATTATGTCTTTGTGAACATCATGTCATAACTAAAACAAATACAACTCCCACTGAAATCAAGATCATATCTTAAGAAATCTAATGCCTACAGCAGTTGTATGAAACTCATGCTTAGGCCTTGGGAGGGGCTTGGTCAGTGGATCAGCAACATTCTCATCCGTAGGGACTCTGCTGATCTTCACATCTCCTCTATTCACAATATCACGGATAAGGTGATATCGCCTTTCTATGTGTTTGTATTTCTGGTGTGATCTAGGTTCCTTTGCTTGCGCAATGGCTCCATTGTTGTCACAATATAAAGCCACTGGCTCAGAAATGCTAGGAATTACACCAAGTTCAGTGATGAACTTCTTGATCCAAACAACCTCCTTTGCCGCTTCAGAAGCAGTGAGGTACTCAGCTTCAGTTGTGGAATCTGCTACAGTGTCCTGCTTGGAACTCTTCCAGCTTGCTGCACCGCCATTCAGGCAGAAGATGTAACCAGATTGCGATCGGAAATCATCTTGGTCTGTCTGAAAACTTGCGTCTGTGTAACCACTTACTACCAGCTCATCACTTCCTCCATACACCAAGAATTTATCCTTAGTATTTCTCAAATACTTCAGAATATTCTTGACTGCTGTCCAGTGACTTTCACCTGGATCCGATTGGTGTCTACTCATCATGCTTAAAGCACAAGCAACATCTGGACGAGTACAGAGCATGGCATACATGATGGATCCCAACGCCGAGGCATAGGGAATCCGACTCATGCGATCTCGCTCAGCAGGTGTCTCAGGACACTGCTTCTTGCTGAGACTTATGCCATAAGACATTGGTATGAAGCCCTTCTTGGAATCTTGCATTATGAACCTGTGTAAGACCTTATCGATATAAGTGTCTTGACACAGTCCAATTAACTTGTTTAATCTATCTCTATAGATTCTTATTCCAAGAATATACGCGGCTTCACCCATGTCTTTCATTGAAAAACAACTTCCGAGCCAAGTCTTAACAGACTGTAACAACGGAACGTCATTTCCGAGAAGGAGTATGTCATCTACATACAACACGAGAAATGCAACTGCGCTCCCACTAGTCTTCTTGTAAACACATGGTTCTTCTTCGCTTCTGATGAAATCAAACTTTTTGACTGCTTCATCAAAACGAAGATTCCAACTCCGAGATGCTTGCTTCAATCCATAAATGGATCGATGAAGTTTGCATACTTTCCTAGCTGCATTTGGATCGATGAAACCTTCGGGTTGTGTCATGTACACATCCTCTTCCAGAATTCCATTAAGGAAAGCTGTTTTCACGTCCATCTGCCAGATCTCATAATCATAATGAGCAGCTGTTGCTAGGAGAATCCGAATGGATTTAAGCATGGCGACAGGTGAATAGGTTTCTTCATAGTCAATACCATTAATTTGTTTGAAACCTTTTGCCACTAGCCTTGCTTTATATATCTGAATATTTCCATCCACATCAATTTTCTTCTTGAAAATCCATTTACACTCAATGGGTCTTGCACCATCGGGTAAATCAACCAAAGTCCATACTTGGTTCTGTGTCATGGATCCCATTTCGGATTCAGCGGCTTTCAGCCACTTTGCGGAGTCAGGGCTCATCATTGCTTCTTCGAAATTCGCTGGCTCGTCACTGTCAATGATTAACAAATCATGACAATTGGTTACGAGAAATCCATATCTCTCGGGTTCGTGACGGATCCTTTCGGATCGGCGAATTTCAGGCTCCACAGGCGCGGGTTCTACAACTCTTTGTAGATCCAACTGTTGCTCTTCCTCTACAGGTTGAGCATTTTCCTGCGGTTCTCGAACTTCTTCGAGTTGTACTTTAGTCCCACTATTTCTCTTGGAAAGAAATTCTCTCTCAAGAAAAACGCAGTTCCGAGCAACAAACACTTTGTTCTCGGATTGGTTGTAAAAGTAGTATGCCTTGGTTTCCTTAGGATAACCAACGAAGTAGCATTTGTCTGATTTGGGTTCGAGCTTATCTGTAATTAATCGCTTAACATAAGCTTCACAACCCCAAATCTTCAGGAAAGACACACTCGGAACATTTCCAGTCCACATCTCATGTGGTGTCTTTGCAACTGATTTTGACGGAACCCTATTAAGTGTAAACGCAGACGTTTCTAGAGCATATCCCAAAAAGGATAATGGAAGAGTTGAGAGACTCATCATTGACCGAACCATATCTAATAAATGAAGGATTATGAGTGTGTTCATGGTTTAATTCACAGATTACAACCTAGCACACATAACTCAGATCTAGGTGATTTGCAGTTGAATCAAACAGATCAGGATCATTACCTTTGAGAGTGCAGCGGATTGATTGGTAATGTCGAGATCACTTAGAGCAGATGATTACCGGCTCCTCCTTGGTATCCACACGCTTACAAGCTATGGATCAGGCTGCTAGACCAAGCTGGAATGAATCAGAGAAAGAGGAATGCAGCTAAAGGAAATCGCAGAGGGTTATTGAATAACCCTAGTCTGCGCCTCTCATCCCTTATATGGGCCCAAGGAATTATCCTAATGGCCTATTGGGATTTTGGGCCCAAGACACAAATCAGACAAAAGCCTGTATATTGTCTGGCCCAATTCTCTGTACAAATACAGTAAATGCCTTTGCATCTTACCGTATTAATTCCATTTAACTTTCCCGTTAGCTATGGTGTGTACCCCTTAGGGATCATACAATACTGGTAATAAGTCCTAAACTTATAGATCATGAGCGGGCTCTAGCAAGTCATCATGATCACCCAGTATTTATGACTTATGTCTGATCTCGACACTTATCATACTTTCTAGAGATAGTACGGTAGATTTCAGGACATTCCCAACAATCTCCCACTTGTACTGGAATCCTACATTCCCTAGTCCTTTTGTCTCAATATCTCGATCTGGCATAAGGCAAGATGCGTGTCATCCTTATATAGCCAGACCATTTTAATCGGACCAGATTTGATACTGACAATTCAAACGACTTGGGCAAGTCCGTTTGGGAGTGACCACTCTCTTACCAGCTATCAAGTCTCCGATTGGCCTAGAGATATTACCTCCGTTATACGGCAGGGACAAATCCCATCTTGTTCCATCACTATGAACTACACACTTTATAATACACCCAACCAAGGTCCTTATAGCTCCCAGTTACGAAACAGCGTTAGACAATGATCAAAGCGCATCACTCCATGTGGAGCCACATGCATGCGAACTCAGGTCTAAGGACTATACTCTATAGTCGTATATGAGAACCTCTTATGACACATATATTAATATCTTGTAGAGTTCTCATCAGCGGGCCATGTCCGGTCATATGCTTCCCTACATATACCTATGTGTCGACTTTGATGCCGCGCATCTATGACCCCTCGAAACTTGGTCATAAGTCTCAACACAATCTAGTCTCAAGTGGTTGTTGGTGTTCCAATTTCAACAACCTTCGACTATGGACACTATGATTTATGTCATTTCGTTAAATATGGGGTTTCAGGATCAAGTCTACTCATGTACTTCGATGGCCCATATATAATGACATGAATCATTTTGGAACGATTATTTATATCACAGTTAAAATAATCCAGAAATCATATATTTCATAAACATAAAATATTATGTTTACATGAACCTTTCAAAACAACTAAATAAAGCCCTTTACAAACTCCCACTGAAATTAAGACTACATCTTAATTTCACTTATCCTACAGCTACAGTCCGCGACACGTGCTTAGGTCTAAGGAGTGGCTTCGTTAATAGATTAGCAACGTTCTCATTCGTTGAAACTTGCTGATCTACTTAACACCTCTGTCATTTATCTCACGGAATAGGTTATACCTACCCTCAAGGTGTTTGGACCTCTGATGTGCAGCTAGTCTCATTTTTGCTGGGAATCACATCAAGTTCAGTGATGAACTCTTCTTTCCAAACAACCTCTTTCGCCGCTACCCAAGCTGCGAAATGTTCAGCTTAAGTCATGGAGTCAGCAACAGTGCCTTGCACCGCCAGACAGACACAAGATATAACCGGACTGTGACCGGAAATCATCTTTGTCTGTTGGAAACTTGCCTTTCAGACTCTACCGACTTGTAGCACCTCACTTTCTCCGTAAATCAAGAACTTATCCTAAGTATTTTCCAAATACTTGAGGATATTCATTACGTCTATCCAGTGATTCTTTGCTGGATTTGACTGGTCTCTACTTGTCTTGCTTAACATTAAAGCAATATCAAAACAAGTACGTGTCATGGCATACATGATAGATCCAATTGCCGACGCATATGGAATCTCATCCATGCGTTCAAGCTCAGCAGTTATCGTAGGACACTGTTTCTTGCTTAACGTAATGCCATGTGACATTGGCATAAAACCCTTCTTGGAATGCTGAAAAACGTGTAGGACTTTGTCAATCCTGACTTTGTCCTATCAGCTCTTTTTGGATCTCTATCTTTAGATCCAAAATCCAAGAACTTACGTGGCTTTACCCATATCAATCATAAAACCAACTCCCAAGCCAGTCCTTTACCGACTGCAGCATTGGAACGTTATTTCCGAGAATCAGTATGTCATCGACATACACTACGAGAAATGCAACATCGCTCCCAGTTATCTATTAGTAAACACACAGTTCCACTTCGTTCCTGTTCAAGTCAAAACCTTGACTACTTCAACAGAACGAAGATTCCAACTCCGATATGTTTGCTTCCATCCATGAATGGATCGATGAAGCTAACTTACAGACAGTATAATTTTTCGGAGTCCGGGCTCACTTTCGCTTCTGTGAATTTCGCAGGTTCGTCACTTTCAATGATCATCAGATCATGGCAATTAATCACGAGAAATCACTCTCGGATTAGTGACGGATTCATTCAGATCTGCGAACTTCAGGCTCTACAGGTGTAGATTCTACAGAAATCTGTAAATCCATCCGCTGCTCTCCCTCAACAGGTTGAGCAGCCTCCTGTATTTCTCGAATTTCTTCGAGTTATACTTTTACTCCCACTGTTCTTCTTGGAAAGCAACTTCCCTTTTAGAAAACAGAATTCCGAACAACCTAACTTCGTTTTCGGAATGGACGTAAAAGTAACAAGCTTTGGTTTCCCTAGGACAACCAGCGAAGTAGCACAACTACAAATACTCAGTAAAGACGAGTTTGGATCATTTCCAGTCCACATTTATGTGGTGTCTTTCAACTGATATTGGTGGAACTATTTCAGCGTAAACTTAGATATTTCTAGAGCGTTATTCTTAAAGAATATCATGGAAGATTCGTGTGACTCATCTTTAATCATTTCTAATAAGATCTGATTCTTTCTCACAGAAACACCTCCAGGTTTTCAGGAGAAATGAGCTGTGAAACGACTTCACACTCATTCAGATGATCACACCATCAATGACTTAAGTATTCTCACTCGTGATCTAATCCAGAGTCTCAATACTTCTGTCACTCAGATTCTATACCTCATTCTGGAACTCTTTCGACCATTTCAAAGAATTCTGACTCGTGTCTCATCAAATGAACACAGTCATACTCACTGGAACTCTTTCGACCATTTCAAAGAATTCCGACTCGTGTCTCATCAAATGAACACAGTCATATTTACTGAAGTAATCAGTAAATATAATGAAGTACAGGAAATTTTCTCTGGCATTACTGCTCATCGTGCCACATACATGGGTATGTTTAAGGTCCAATAAGCCTTTGGGCCTTTCTCTAGCTCGGCTAAGATGGGCCCTTTGTCTTTTGGTCCAGTAAGCAAAATTCAAGTCTCATAAGATATCCGATCAAATGAGCCCAAAAGTCCATAACTATGGGATTTCTGAATCCGACTTACTCTATGTGACCAAAACATTTACGCCAAGAAAATCAGGTTTAATTCATCAGATTTAAACCAATTCGGTATTTATGTTACATTTAGGCACTCTTTGGTTTAAGATATAAAACCCATTCCTTGAATAGGGTGCTACAATTAATATTTCATTAAGATCAAAAGAACAAAACTTTTCTTTTATCAATATGAAAAACATTCAAATTCTTACAAGAAAATGAAAGACAACTCTGCTTAAAGCAGGTACATTGTAGCAATTACTTAATAAAACCAAGCCTCAAAGGCATCTACAAGTGAAAACCCTACGGCTGAGGCAGCATCTATAGCTCCTTCCAGACACGCAGTTCCACTTGCCCTTCCTTCAACGTTCTACTGTTCCTTAGGCTCTGCATATTATCACAAATATCAGTGCCACAACCAGTATCCAATACCTATAAGGTAGAACTTGAAGTAACAACATGAATACCTGAGGAAGTAGTCTCATACATCAACTTCAACTCCTCATAATCTTCCATGAATTTAATGCAATCTCTCTTCCAATGCCCAGTCTCTTTACAGTAGCAGCACTTACCAACGTAAGAGGTATCTGACTCGGGCTCAGAAGACACACGCTTGCCATGATTCAAAATCTGGACAACTTTGTCTTCACCCTTGTCAGCATTAGGTTTAGTAAACCTACCCTTCTCATTCATGAGATTATACAGGGTACTCTTCACGTTTGGCTCAACTGTCTTGAGCATATCATGCAGTTCAGTCAGCGTCTTCGTTAAGCATTTCTTGATATAGTTCCTTCTGAACTTATCATAGCTTGACGGCAGTGACTGCAGAATGATCTCAGTTGCCAATTCTTGGCTAACTGGATAATCCAGTTTCCTCAGGTTATCAATGTAACCCATCATTTTACTGACATGAGGACTTACTGGATGATCATTTGGTAGCTTGCAGCTAGTGAGAGACTTAACCAACTGGTATCTCTCCACTCTTACCTGCTCCTGAAATTTCAATTTCAGGCTGCTGATCATCTCTATTGGCGACTCCATGTTCTCATATTGCTTCAGCAAATCTGAGTCCATGGTAGCCAATATCATACCACGCACATCTACCGCATCATTATAATGCTTATTCCAAGCATCATATACTGCATGAGAGGCATTGGACCCGATCCTCTCGGGGAGAGCTCTCTCAAGGACATAGTCCTTTCTCTCCTGCCTGAGGACTAGCCTCAGGTTCCGCGACCAAGTCAAGAAATTTGATCCGTTCAGTTTGTCCTTCTCAAGGACAGACCGGATCGAGAAAGTGTTTTGATTGTTTGTGCTAGTCATAACTGAAATTTAGAGATAAATAGAGTTTTAGTTATTCAGTTCATAAAAGAGTAATCTTAATAACTTATAAGAAAACTCGCACTGCATTCAAAATTTCTTTGTTTAACCTCATAAGAATGCAATGATTCCGAGACCCATGTTTAGCTAAATCCAAAGTGGGCCACTGGCCGTCACCCAGAAGTAGCTTTACTTGGTAAGCATACACACAACTAGTTATATCCAATAACTCTCGGTTGTGAATTGGGCCCAAGGCCCAATACACCAGATGTCTCAAGGCCCGGGACTCCCGATGGCCCAGTCAAGGAAACCAATCTCTTACAGCCAAATAATCACTAAAGTCTGGGACTCCCAATGAAATTAGTGACTATATACTACTTCACTTACGCAAAAACAGACACCTCACACTGTAAGCCATATCTGTAATTGAATAAGCGTTAAGTAGCTGACAAGATTGGGCAAGACATCCAAGCTTGCTATTGGTTTTGAGGATTTTAAGTTTTCTTTCCAAAAATAGAAGATTACTATTTTGGGAAACTTTCTTATTTTAGAAACTTTCTAAATTTAGAAACATGCTAAAAATAGAAATTTCTAATTTAATATTTTATTAAAGTTTTCGGTTGGGTCACAAATTATAGGCCCAATTCTTGGCCCAAGACCACAGAATTCCAATTGGCCCAATAATTTGACATAACCGAGTCGGTTCATTAATTCTGGTCCAAGACCAAATTAACTACTTAATCCAATTGGTTATTTACTAAACCAGACCAGCTCTAAATTATTTGGTCCAACCAAATCAAACTTAGACCAGCCTTCGGTTTAGGTTAAAATTCAATTTTTTTTTTGAATTTAAATCCGGTTTAACCAGAAATTAAATAATACCAATTGCATTAAATAATTTCCAGCAAACCGCGATTTGGGTTAACCGCTTAAACCATAATTATCAAACAAATTGTTTATTTATAATAAAGCAAAGTCATAAACAATATCAACTTGCGATACTTAAAGTCAACAAGATTTTGTCCTTTTCAAATTCATAATTGATTCTTAACAATATCTTCAACAAGGATTTTTTGACTTTTCAAATCAATAATCTTTTGCTCACGATCACATAAACAAACCTAACACGATTTTGTCTTTAGCTAATACGATTTCCACATTGATCATGACTTTCACCTTAAGTTAACGTTCACGTAAGACAAAGAATCGATTTGAACATTAATCGATTTACATATGACATTCACATAAGACAAAGAATCCCTTTTGACATTCAAATTACGATTCTCTTATGATCCATGTACGATAACAAAGTCAACTTCAACAATCGATTTTCAACAAATCAAATAAGACAAAATCATGATCAAACAAAGCAAAGTCAACATTCTCGTTTATTGCTATTCGCTTAATCAACAAACCATATGAACAAAACCGATTTTAAATATCAACCAATTACAAATCGATTTTCATATTAGGGTTTTTACAAGTTCTAATCAAATTTCTTAAGCCAAATTCGATTCTAAACATTAAAAACAACCTAAATATGATCCAAACAGCAAAAACCTAACGACCTAGGCTCTGATACCACTGAAGGATTATGAGTGTGTTCATGGTTTAATTCACAGATTACAACCTAGCACACATAACTCAGATCTAGGTGATTTGCAGTTGAATCAAACAGATCAGGATCATTACCTTTTAGAGTGCAGCGGATTGATTGGTAATGTCGAGATCACTTAGAGCAGATGATTACCGGCTCCTCCTTGGTATCCACACGCTTACAAGCTATGGATCAGGCTGCTAGACCAAGCTGGAATGAATCAGAGAGAGAGGAATGCAGCTAAAGGAAATCGCAGAGGGTTATTGAATAACCCTAGTCTGCGCCTCTCATCCCTTATATGGGCCCAAGGAATTATCCTAATGGCCTATTGGGATTTTGGGCCCAAGACACAAATCAGACAAAAGCCTGTATTTTGTCTGGCCCAATTCTCTGTACAAATACATTAAATGCCTTTGCATCTTACCGTATTAATTCCATTTAACTTTCCCGTTAGCTATGGTGTGTGACCCTTAGGGATCATACAATACTGGTAATAAGTCCTAAACTTATAGATCATGAGCGGGCTCTAGCAAGTCATCATGATCACCCAGTATTTATGACTTATGTCTGATCTCGACACTTATCATACTTTCTAGAGATAGTACGGTAGATTTCAGGGAATTCCCAACAATAAAGTCCGATTTCTCCTCTCAGACACGCCATTCCATTGTGGTGTTCCAGGAGGAGTGAGTTGTGAAACAATTCCACAATCTCTCAAATGATCACTGAATTCTTCGCTTAAGTATTCTCCTCCACGATCTGATCGAAGAGCCTTAATACTTTTGCCAAGTTGATTCTGTACTTCATTTTGGAATTCTTTGAACCTTTCAAAAGATTCCGACTTATGTCTCATTAAATAGACATAGCCATACCTGCTGAAATCATCAGTGAAGGTAATGAAGTATCGAAAATTTCCTCTGGCACTTGTCCTCATTGGGCCGCATACATCTGTATGTATAAGGCCCAATAGGTCACTGGCCCTTTCATTTACTTTGTTGAAAGGGGCCTTAGTCATTTTGCCTAGTAAACAAGATTCACATTTCTCACATGATTCATAATCAAATGAGCCCAAAAGCCCATCACTATGGAGCTTTTGAATCCGTTTCTCGTTTATGTGGCCCAAACGACAATGCCATAGAAAAGTCTGATTCGTGTCATTTGATTTGAATCTCTTGGTGTTAATGTTATAGATTGGTGCAGTCTGGTTTAAAACATAAAGCCCATTCTCTAATGGGCTGCTACCATAAAATATATCATTGTAATCAAAAGAACAACATTTATTCTTAATTGAAAACTGATATCCTTCCACATCCAAAATAGGAATGGAAATAATATTTCTGCTTATAGCAGGTACATAGTAGCAATTATTAAGCTTTAAAACCAAACCAGAAGGTAAAGACAAGTTATATGTTCCTACGGCTAATGCAGCAACTCTTGCTCCATTCCCCACGCGCAGGTCCACTTGTCCCCTTTCCAACTTCCTACTGTTGCTTAGGCCCTGCATATTTGTACAAATATGAGCACCACAGCCGGTATCCAATACCCAAGAAGTAGAACCAGAAGTAGTAACATTTACTTCTATAACATAAATACCTGAAGATGAAGTCTCGAAAGTCTTCTTCTTCTTCTTCTTCTCTTCCAAGAATTTATTGCAATTTCTCTTCCAATGCCCAGGCTCTTTACAGTAATGGCACTTATCAGTCTCAGATGGGCCAGGCTTGGGCTTTGGGGTTGGCGCCGGCGTGTTTTGGTTCTCAACCGGGACTGCCTTGCCCTTTCCCTTACCTTTGCCAAGTTTCTTAAACTTCTTACCCCCTTGTACCATAAGTACATTAGGAGTGCCCTTCTTGATATTTGGCTCAGCTGTCTTGAGCATGCCATGCAGCTCAGTCAATGTCTTTGTCAAGTTATTCATGTTATAGTTCATAACAAACTGATCATAACTTGACGGCAGTGACTGCAGAATGATGTCAGTAGCCAACTCTTGGCTAATGGGACAATCCAACTTCCCCAGGTTATCAATATAACCCATCATCTTAATGACATGAGGACTGACTGGACTGTCCTTTGGTAGCTTGCATTCAATGAGAGATTTAACCGTCTGGTATCTCTCAGTTCGTGCTTGCTCCTGAAACATACTTTTCAGGCTAGTGATCATCTCCACGGGCGACTCCACGTTCTCGTATTGCTTCTGCAAATCCGAGTTCATGGTAGCCAACATGAGACAATTCACATCGACCACATCATTAGAATGCTTATCCCAAGCATTCCTTTCTGCATGTGGAGCATTGGCTCTCGGTTTTTCAGGGAGAACATTTTCAAGGACATAGTCCCGCTTCTCCTGCTTGAGAACAATTCTCAAGTTCCGATACCATTCGAGAAATTCGATCCATTTAACTTGTCCTTCTCAAGGACGGATCGCAGGGAGACCATTGAGAAGGTTTATGGAAACAAAACAAATCTCACCCGAGTCTTTGAAGTTAAGCTAGCCATTAACAACCTCCAGCAAGAAGATATGGAGTTTAAGGCTCACTTTGGCAAGTTTAGCTCACTGTAGTCAGAGATGGAGATGTTAAGGCCACCAAGCAGTGACCCTTTGGTGTTGTAAGAAAGGAGAGAGCAAGATAAAGTATTTGCTCTTCTGCTCACCTTGAACTCATCCTACAATGGGATGATTAAGCACATCCTGAGGGCAGACACTCTACCTGATATTGATGATGTGTGTGGACAGATTCAAAAAGAGCAAGGTTCATTTGGGCTGTTCAAAGGGAAAGGAGAGTTGGTAACCGCCAATAAAGGTGTGTTTCATGCTGAGGAAAGGCAGAACCATGGAGGTGACAAGAGAGGGGTCTTGATGTGTGATTTTTGCAAGAAGAGTGGGCACTTGAAGGATAGATGATGGCGCCTTCATCCTAACCTCAGACCATCATCTCACAACAACCGGTTCAAAGATCAAAGGGCAAACTACTCATATGGTGCAGCTGGACCAGGTTCTTCTTCAATGCAGCAATGTGATGAAGGGAGAGCAATGGTGGTCCATCAAGCACCAGCTGTGACTGCTCAGAATGATGTGGTAAGGAGGTCAGACCTTGAGGCTCTCATTAAAGCTCTCAAGGAGAACTCTGGTATGATCCTTGGCACTTCACTTTTTGCTTCAAACAAACTGAAACCTTTGATCATTGATTCAGGAGCCTCTCATCATATGATAAGTGATTCTAGGTTGATAAATATTGTTGAACCTGCCTTAGGAAGTGTAGTAATTGCAAATGGTGATAAAATTCCAATACAAGGCATAGGAAATCTGAAACTATTTGACAAAGAATCTAAAGCTTTCTATATGCCTAGTTTCACTTCCAACTTAGTGTCTGTAAAAAGAATAGCCACTGATCTAAATTGCAATGTTGTTTTTAGTCCTAATGATGTAGTGTTTCAGGATATTAAGACAAGTAAGTTGATTGGGAAAGGTGTGACAAAGGATGAGCTCTATATGGTTGAAGACACCAACCCTCCTTCTGAATTATCTACTGTTTTATCTACTGCTTTATCTACTTGTGTTGGTGTGGATGATTCGATTTGGCATGCTAGACTAGGACATCCACACTCTAGGGCTTTAGGACTCTTACTACCTACTGTTTTTTTTAAGAATGATGATTGTGAGGCTTGTATTCTTGGGAAACATTGCAAATCTGTTTTTCCAGTTTCTAAAACCACTTATGAAAGTTGCTTTGATCTTGTTCATTCTGATGTGTGGACTGCTCCTTGTATGTCTAGAGAAAATCATAAGTACTTTGTCACCTTCATTGATGAAAAATCTAAATATACTTGGATAACATTGATGCAAACTAAGGATAGAGTATTAGAAGCTTTTATGAACTTTCAAAGTCATGTTACTAACCATTTCAAAGCTAAGATCAAAATTTTTAGATCAAACAATGGTGGTGAGTATACAAGCAATGCTTTCAAACAACACTTGTCCAAACATGGGATTCTTCATCAAACAAGCTGTCCTTACACCCCACAACAAAATGGAGTGGCTGAGAGAAAGAACAGGCACTTGATGGAAGTGGCGAGGTCCATGATGTTCTGCAAGAATGTTCCTAAGAAGTTTTGGGGAGATGCAGTCATGACTGCTTGTTACTTGATCAACAGAACTCCCACAAAAGTTCTCAAGGATCAATCTCCATTTCAGGTATTAAACAAAACCAATCCATTAGTTGATCACTTACGTGTGTTTGGGTGTCTTTGCTTTGTGTTAATACCAGGAGAACAAAGGGATAAATTGGATGCTAAGAGCACCAAAGCCATGTTCATTGGATATTATACAACACAAAAGGGATACAAGTGTTATGTGCCTGAAACAAGGAAGGTTTTGATTTCAAGAGATGTGAAATTTATGGAGACAAGAGGTTTCTATGATGAAAGGAATTGGGATAGTTTGAAGGACCTTCCAACATCTCCATCAGACCGGGCTGAGAACTTAAGGAGAATTATGGAAAGCCTTGGAATTGGTATACCTTCACAACCGGCTGCAACAAGCCCTGCTCCTACAGTACCAGTAGTGTCTTCAGCAGCTCCACAAGAATCAGCCCATCTTGATCCTGAGGGGGACACTCAAGAATCAACTCCAGAACCGCAAGAATTTGATTCATCTACACATGATCAAGCTGAGGCTGAGGAGCATGAGGAACATGAGGTAGAACCTGAGGAGTTGGACCATCATAATGAAGAGTTGGAACATCACAATGAAGAGGTTGAACAGGAACAACCGGTTCAGGTAAATGAGCAACAAGTTCAGGTGTTAAGAAGGAGTACAAGGGAGAAAAAGGATCCATCAGAATGGAAGAAGACTAGAGTTTACTTCAACAGCAATGCAGTAGCTCATCTCACTCAAGCGGTTTGCAGTTTAGCTCATGTACCTTTGGAACATCAGGTGTTCATTGGGAAGTTGGATCAAGAGCATGTACCAACAACCTATGAAGAGGCCAAAGGAGATAAGAGATGGATGCAGGCTGTTGATGAAGAGACCAAAGCTATGGAGAACAATGAGACTTGGTATGAAGCTGATCTTCCTAAGGGCAAGAAGGCAGTGACTTCTAAATGGGTTTTCACTATCAAGTATCAAAGCAATGGAGAGATTGAAAGGTACAAAGCACGGCTAGTTGCAAGAGGCTTCACTCAAACCTATGGAAAGGACTACTTGGATACCTTTGTACCAGTAGCTAAGCTTCACACAGTTAGGATCATCTTGTCTCTAGCAACAAATCTTGATTGGGAACTTTGGCAAATGGATGTCAAGAATGCATTCCTTCAAGGAGAGCTTGAAGATGAGGTATACATGAGACCACCTTCTGGTCTTGAAAGCATTGTGAAACCAGGGAAGGTGCTAAGGCTCAAGAAGGCTATCTATGGACTCAAGCAATCACCTAGAGCTTGGTACCATAAGTTGAGCTCAACCCTTATGCAAAAAGGATTCAAGAGATCGGAGGGAGACCATACCTTGTTTACTCTTCAAGATCAGGAAGGTATCATTGTCATCCTTGTTTATGTTGATGACATTATCATTTCAGGGAGTAACAAGTCAGGTATTCAAGAAACTAAAGCTTATCTTAAATCTGTGTTTGATATTAAGGATCTTGGTACTCTAAAGTACTTCCTTGGGATAGAAGTTTGTCGGTCTGATGAAGGACTCTTCTTATCTCAAAGGAAGTACACACTTGATTTATTGTCTGAAGCAGGAAAGATTGGATCAAGGCCAGCTAAGACACCATTGGAGGAAGGTTACAAAGTCATAAGAGAGGGGGAGCTTGAAGACAGACCATTTGAGGACATCACTCAATACAGAAGGCTTGATGGTAAGCTAATCTACTTAACTATAACCAGACCTGATTTGTGCTTTGCTGTGAACCACATAAGCCAACACATGCAAGCACCAAAGGTGCATCATTGGGACATGGTTCAGAGGATACTCAGATACCTAAGTGGTACTCCCGGGCAAGGCATTTGGATGGGCTGCAATCAAAGCACAGAGATAGTTGGGTATTGTGATGCTGATTGGGCAGGAGATAGAGTAGACAGGAGGTCTACTACTGGGTATTGTACTTTCATTGGAGGAAATCTGGTTACTTGGAAGAGCAAGAAGCAGAAGATAGTGTCATGTTCAAGTGCTGAAGCTGAGTATAGAGCAATGAGGAAGCTAGCAACAGAATTGGCATGGATCAAGGGTCTTCTTGTGGATTTGGGGATTGAGACTCCAACACCAATCACTATGCACTGTGATAACCAAGCAGCCATTCACATTGCTTCAAATTCAGTCTTCCATGAGAGAACCAAGCATATAGAAATGGACTGCCACAAAGTGAGACAAATGATAGAGCAAGGAATTGTGCTGCCATGCTTTACAAGGAGTGAGGATCAACTTGCTGATGTTTTCACTAAGGCAGCAAGTCAAAGGGTTTGTGAGTCCATTCACTCAAAGCTAGGGCTCATGAACACTCCTCACACGCATTCTCCTAGACCTTGAAACTCATACTCTTTTTCCCTAAGTATAGTTTTGTCCCAAGAGGTTTTCTATACTTAGGTTTTTAATGAGGTGAGTCTTCATGGTTCCAAGCTTGATCTCAATTTCCATGAGATTCAAGCTTGAGGGGGAGTATTGAGATGAAGACTTGATATGGCTCATCATACCATCCGGTTCACATTTGAATGCTAAGGAGGAGAATATGACCGTTGGAGGAAACTAACATGAAGCGCACACAATCTTACCTTACCCGGATGGATACTCTCTTTCCTAAAGGGGATATTACCTTCACTCCATTTTTGGATAGTTGTGTTTATTGCTTAACCTAGTTGTATCTTCATATATATATGTGTTGTAAATCCCCTTGATGAATATACAGAGAACTATTCTTCTCTAGTAGCCGCAAGTCTCTCTCTCTCTCTAAACCGCTAAGAACCCTAATCGGGTCTCCTAGCTTCTCTCATCATTCTCTCTTCATTCTCTCTTCAATCTAACCTACATTCTCAACCTAAACTCATATTCTAACAGTTAGGACCTGTCACTATCACCATTGGAGCTGTTGCACACTACCATCCAAGAACTCTTGTCTTTTACTTATTTCTTTATTGTTTTATTGTTCAGAACCCTAGATGGTCTCTCTATATATGTAATGTATCCAGGAATATCAATAATATACTTAAGGAAATCTTTCCTAAGTTTTACACTCAACTCTCTCTCTCTCTGATACTCTCTCTCTCGCTCTAAGAACCCTAGCCGGTTCTAGAGCTCCTAATCTCTCTTCTTTTAGCTCAATCTCTCTTATACTCACTCAATAACTCCTAGACTCTTAATTCTAACATGGTATCAGAGCTCTAAAGCTCATGTACCTATTATCACTTCCGCATTACACTCTAAACTCTCTTGCTATTCTTACCCTTGTTGTTAAACTCTCTACCGATTCTATACTTCTTTGTTCCAAACTCTTTTGAAACCTTTTTCTATTGAAACTCCCTCCTTACTCAGTCATGGAGAACTCAAGGGTATTGATACCAGTGACTCTTAAAGGAGCCAACTACTTGGTGTGGGCTAGAATGGCCAAAAGTGCTCTCGGTGGAAGAGGCTTGTGGAAGCATGTCTTAAGCGACACTGCTCCAATGAAGGTGATGAAGGTTGAGCCCAAAGGAGAAGTTGCTAAAGGTGGAGCTGAAGCTGAGGCTAAGGCTGATGAAGAAGCTGTTGAAGAAGCAGCTCTTGAAGATGAAGAAGCATGGACTCAAGGGGACCAAAATGTTCTATCCATTCTCAAAATTTCTCTTGAACCTTCTCTTTTGGAGGCTTACTCTTACTGTGAGAGCTCTAAGGACTTATGGGACACACTGAAGAAGGTCTATGGGAACATGTCTAACCTGAGCAGAGTGTTTGAAGTGAAGTTGGCCATCAACAACCTCAACCAAGAAGACATGGAGATCAAGCAACACTTTGGGAAGTTTAGATCCTTGTGGGCAGAGTTGGAGATGCTGATACCACCCACTGTTGATCCACTGGTGCTAAATGAAAGGAGAGAGCAAGATAAGGTGTTTGCACTCTTGCTAACCCTCAATCCATCCTACAACAACCTGATCCAACACATGTTGAGGGCAGAAACACTTCCAAACCTAGATGAGGTTTGTGCTCAGATTCAAAAGGAACCAGGTTCCTTTGGGTTGTTTGGGAGGAAAGGTGATATGGCTACTGCTCACAAGGGTGCTTACAAGCCTGGGGAGAGGAGGATCCCTGGTGTATGTGATCATTGCAAGAGGAAGGGACATTTCAAGGACAAATGCTGGTTGCTTCATCCCCATCTCAAACCGCCTTTCACTAAAAAGTTCAAGGACCAGAGAGCACATTACTCAAGTGAATCAACCCTTGCTCCAGCTGCTGGTGCTCCTGGTGCTTCTTCTTCAAACCGGCTTGGAAATGAATGTAGGGAGATGGTACCAGCCTTTGCTCCTGCTCCTAATGTGGCGCCTCAAAATGAGTTGGTGAGGAGGTGAGACCTTGATGCTCTCATCAAAGCCATCAAGGAGAGTTCTGGTAATGTCTTTGGTAGTTCTTTTCATGCTTTAATCAATCACAAGTCCTTAATAGCTGATCATAAACCATTGATAGTAGATTCAGGGGCTTCACATCACATGATTAGTGATTTAAACTTGATTAAGAATGTTAAACCTGCTCTAGGGAATGTTGTGATTGCTAATGGTGAAAGGATTCCAATTAATGGCATAGGAAATATTAAGTTGTTTGATAGAGAATCAAAAGCTTTCTACATGCCTAGTTTTACATCAAACTTGTTAAGTGTTAAGAGAGTAGCTACTGATCTTCAATGCAATGTTATCTTCAGTCCTAATGATGTGGGTTTTCAGGATATTAAGACAAGTAAGTTGCTTGGAAAGGGTGTGACAAAGGATGACTTATACATGCTTGAAGACACCAACCTTGCATCTGAATTATCTGCTTCTGTTTTTAGTTCTACTCTAGTTAATGATTATGTTTGGCATGCTAGACTTGGCCATCCTCACTCTCGTGCCTTAGGTTAAATGTTGCCTTTTGATTCCTTTAAGAATGATGATTGTGAAGCTTGTATCCTTGGAAAACATTGCAAATCACTCTTCCCTAGTTCTAAAACTGTTTATGCAAACTACTTTGATCTTGTTCACTCTGATGTTTGGACTGCTCCATGTGTTTCTAGAGAGAATCATAAGTACTTTGTGACATTCATAGATGAGAAATCCAAGTATACTTGGTTAACTTTGATTCAATCTAAAGATAGGGTGTTAGAAGCATTCACAAACTTTCAAAACTATGTATCTAACAATATCAATGCCAAGATTAAGATTTTTAGATCAGATAATGGTGGAGAATACACAAGCAATGCATTCAAACAACACCTTGCAAAACATGGGATCATTCACCAAACAAGCTGCCCATACACACCACAACAGAATAGTGTGGCTGGGAGGAAGAATAGACACTTGATGGAGGTGGCCAGATCAATAATGTTCCATACAAATGTTCCCAAGAGGTTTTGGAGTGATGATGTGATGTCTGCTTGCTATCTAATCAATAGAACACCCACCAAAGTTCTTCAAGATGTCTCACCATATCAGGTATTGAACAAAACCAAACCTTCACTTCATCACTTACGTGTGTTTGGATGTTTGTGTTTTGTTTTAAAACCAGGAGAGCAGAGAGATAAGCTTGATGCAAAGAGTGTCAAGGCAATGTTCATTGGGTATTCTACTAGTCAAAAGGGATACAAGTGCTATGTACCTGAAACAAGGAGGGTATTGGTCTCTAGAGATGTCAGATTTGTGGAATCAAAGGGTTTCTATGAAGAAAGGAGTTGGGATAACCTTAAGCACCTTCCCAACAATCCTTCTGACCGTGCCAACAATTTGAGGATCATCTTAGAAAACCTTGGGATCACTCAACCAAAGAAGAAAGATGAGACAAAGGAGGATCAACCGGCTGTGGAAAACAACATGGTTGATGAGTCTACTCACCTTGATCATGAAGGGGACAATGGAGAATCACAAACTGATCACCATACTCACCTTGATCATGAAGGGGACAATGGAGAATCACAAACTGATCACCATCTTGATGGTTCTGCCACGCATGATCAAGGTGAAGAAGAAGAGCTAGTTGATCACCAAATGGATCAAATGGAACCTGAAGTGGTGCAACAACAAGAGGAGGTGCAATCTGAAGTACAAACTGATCAGCCGGTGAAAGTACTAAGGAGAAGTACTAGAGAGAGAAAGGATCCTTCTGAATGGAGAAACACAAGAGTATACAACAATAGTCAGGCAGTAGCTCATCCAAGACAAGTTGTTTGCACACTTGCTCACTTCCCTACTGAACACAAGGTATTTATGGGTGCTCTTGATGCTGAATGGGTTCCTAAAACCTATGAAGAAGCTAAGGAGCATAAGAAATGGACTGATGCAGTAGGAGATGAGATCAAGGCAATGGAAAACAACAACACTTGGTATGAGACAGATTTGCCAAGGAAGAAGAGGGCAGTGAGCTCTAAATGGGTTTTCACTATCAAATACAAAAGCAATGGAGAGATAGAAAGGTACAAAGCCAGATTGGTTGCAAGAGGGTTCACACAAACCTATGGAGAGGATTATAGAGATACCTTTGCACCAGTAGCTAAGCTTCATACAGTGAGAGTTATCCTATCCTTAGCAACAAACTTGGAGTGGAATTTGTGGCAAATGGATGTCAAGAATGCTTTTCTTCAAGGAGAGCTAGAGGATGAGGTTTATATGACTCCACCTCCTGGTCTTGAAGGCATGGTTACACAAGGAAAGGTTTTGAGACTGAAGAAGGCAATCTATGGTCTCAAACAATCTCCTAGAGCTTGGTACCACAAGCTGAGCACTACTCTCATGGAAAGGGGTTTAGGAGATCAGAAGCTGATCATACTCTCTTCACTCAATCAAGCCAAGAAGGTATTGTTGTCGTTCTTATTTATGTGGATGATATCATCATCTCAGGGAATGATAAGGTAGGAATTCAAGCTTGTAAAGATCATTTAAAATCAGTCTTTGATATCAAAGACCTTGGAGAACTAAAGTACTTCCTAGGGATAGAAGTGTGCCGGTCTAAAGAGGGCCTCTTCTTATCACAAAAGAAGTACACTCTTGATTTGTTGAGTGAAGCAGGTAAGCTAAAAGGAAAGACAGCCAAGACACCTCTTGATGAAGGCTACAAAGTCACAAGAGAGGGAGAGTTTGCAAAGGAACCATTTGAAGATATCACTCTCTATAGGAGAATGGTTGGTAAGCTGATTTATCTTACTATTACAAGGCCTGACTTGTGTTTTGCAGTGAACCAAGTGAGCCAGCATATGCAAGCCCCAATGATGCATCATTGGAACATGGTGGACCGCATCTTAAGATATCTTAATGGAGCTCTTGGCCAAGGGATATGGATGGGATGCAATCAAAGCACAAAGATTGTAGGATATTGTGATGCAGATTGGGCTAGTGACCGAGTGGATAGGAGGTCTACTTCAGGCTATTGTACATTCATTGGAGGCAACCTAGTGACTTGGAAAACAAAGAAGCAGAAGGTGGTATCTTGTTCAAGTGCTGAGGCAGAGTATAGAGCAATGAGGAAGCTAACCAATGAGTTCACATGGTTGAAGGCTTTTCTTCAAGACTTGGGAATTGATCAACCAACTCCAATCACAATGCATTGTGATAATCAAGCAGCAATACACAAAGCTTCCAACTCAGAGTTTCATGAAAGAACAAAACACATAGAGGTGGATTGTCATAAGGTGAGGCAGAAGGTTCAAGAAGGTGTGATCCTACCTTGCTACACAAGAAGCTCTGATCAATTGGCAGATATCTTCACTAAGGCTGCTAGCTTGAAGGTTTGTGAGTTCATTCATCCTAGTCTTGGACTCATTGACCTCTCTCAAGCTTGAAGAACCCTAGGATGTGGATCTTATACTCTTTTTCCCTTGATATAGTTTTTATCCCAAGTGGTTTTTCTATATCAAGGTTTTTAATGAGGTAAGTATCTACGGTTCCAAGCTTGATCACTCCATCTCCATGATCAAGCTTGAGGGGGAGTATTGAATTAAGGATTGAAGAATTATACAAGAGTGTTTCTCAAGGCATAAGCGCCGGTTTGGATCATGTGGACAGTTGGGGTTTTGGGACATAAGACAAACATGTGATCTTGGTTTAAATAGTTTGTTTATGTCCCCAACAACATAGTACAACAGGTCTGGAGCTGATCAGAAGGTTAGGAGGACTGATCCCTAGGGCAGAGCACGCTTCTCTCTCCTCTGAACCGGTTAGGACCTGTCACTATCACCATTGGAGCCGTTGCACACTACCATCCAAGAACTCTTGTCTTCTACTTCTTTCTTTATTGTTTTATTGTTCAGAACCCTAGATGGTCTCTCTATATATGTAATGTATCCAGGAATATCAATAATATACTTAAGGAAATCATTTTCTAAGTTTTACACTCAACTCTCTCTCTCTCGGATACTCTCTCTCGCTCTAAGAACCCTAGCCGGTTCTAGAGCTCCTAATCTCTCTTCTCTTAGCTCAATCTCTCTTATACTCACTCAATCACTCCTAGACTCTTAATTCTATAACATTATATATGAGATATACAAATTAGGGCTACCAAAGGAATAAAGAATTAATACTTAGAGTAAATACAAAAGTAAGTCTCGGTGGTATGGGCTCAAACGGTCACAAGGACAATGACAGCTCCTTGTCTTGGACTGAGGTGAAAGTGACTTGTCCATGTTGTCCTGGATGTTATAATTAATGCTCTGCACTTCCTGATCTTTCCCAAAGAAGGTATGACCCAAAATCAGATGGCTGATCAAGTACAAAGGTAGATGATCTCCAACTTTGCACATTGTTATCATCCGGACCCATCTTTGCACATTATCACAGAATGCACAACATTTGCACATTTTTGTCTTGTGCATTCTTTGATCTCCAATTCAATACTCCCCCTCAAGATTGAATTCAAGATTTGAATCAAGCTTGGAGTGACAATGGAGATCTACCTCATTAAAAACCTTCAGGAAGAAAACCACATGGGATAAAACTTCTTGAAGGGAAAAAGAGTGTAGACTCCACGGTCTTAGGGGATTCAGGAAGGTCTATGAGCCCAAGCTTTGTGTGTATGGACTCACACACCTTCAAACTAGCTGCCTTGGTGAAGACATCAGCAAGTTGATCCTCACTTCTTGTAAAACATGACAGCACCACTCCTTGCTCAATCATCTGCCTAACCTTGTGGCAATCCACTTCTATGTGCTTGGTTTTTTTATTCAAGACTGAGTTTGAGGCAATGTGGATGGCTTCTTGATTGTCACAATGCATAGTGATTGGCTTTGGTGATTCAATCCCCAAGTCCTTAAGAAGAGCTTTGATCCATACCAACTCGGTTGCTAACTTCCTCATTGCTCTATATTCAGCTTCAGCACTTGAACAAGAGACTACCTTCTGCTTCTTGCACTTCCAAGTGACTAAGTTGCCTCCAATGAATGTGCAATATCATGTGGTAGACCTCCTGTCCATTCTATCTCCTGCCCAATCAGCATCACAATACCCAACAACTTCTGTGATTCCATTGCATCCAATCCAAATGCCTTGACCAGGAGCTCCAGTTAGGTACTTTAGTATCCTCTCAACCATATTCCAGTGATGTATCTTGGGGGATTGCATATGTTGGCTCACTTGGTTCACTGCAAAACATATATCAGGTCTGGTTATGGTTAGATAAATGAGCTTACCAACCATCCTCCTATATTGTGTGATGTCCTCAAACGGTCTGTCTTCAATCCCCCCTCTCTTATGACTTTGTAGCCTTCCTCAAGAGGTGTCTTAGCCGGTTTTGATCCTAGCTTTCCTGCTTCAGATAACAAATCAAGTGTGTACTTTTTTGAGATAAGAAGAGTCCATCCTTAGATCGACAAACCTCTATCCCAAGAAAGTATTTTAGAGCACCAATGTCTTTTATATCAAAGACAGATTTGAGGTAAGCCTTAGTGTCTTGTATACCTGACTTGTTGCTTCCTGATATAATAATATCATCAACATACACAAGGATGACAATGATACCTTCCTGGTTTTGAAGAGTGAACAAGGTGTGATCTGCCTCAGACTTCTTGAATTCTCTTTGCATGAGAGTTGAGCCCAGCTTATGATACCAAGCTCTAGGTGATTGTTTCATTCCATAGATAGCCTTCTTGAGTCTTAGCACCTTCCCTGGTTTAACAATGTCTTCAAGACCAGAAGGTGGTGTCATATACACTTCATCTTCAAGCCACCTTGAAGGAATGCATTCTTGACATCCATTTGGAAAAGTTCCCAACCAAGTTTTGTTGCCAAAGACATGATTATCCTAACTGTATGGAGCTTAGCTACTGGTGCAAAAGTATCCAAGTAATCCTTCCCATAGGTTTGAGTAAAGCCTCTTGCAACCAGCCTTTCCTTGTATCTCTCAATCTACCCATTACTTCTGCACTTGATAGTGAATACCCATTTAGAGCTCACTACCTTCTTTCCTTTGGGAAGTTTTGCCTCACACCAAGTCTCATTGTTTTCCATTGCTTTGGTTTCTTCATTAACAGCTTCCATTCATCTTTTGTCTTCCTTGGCTTCCTCAGAGGTTGTTGGAACTTGTCCTTGATCCAACTGGCCAATGAACACTTGATGTTCCAAGGGTACATGAGCTAAGGTGCACACTGCTTGAGTAGGGTGGGCCACTGCATTGTTGTTGTAGTAAACTCTTGTCTTCTTCCATTCGGATGGATCCTTCCTCTCCCTTGTGATTCTTCTTAGCACTTGAATTGGTTGGTTAGTTGGCTGGTCAGTCTCTCTTTTCTGCTGATCAGACCCATCAGACTCCATATCCTGCTCTTCTACACCATCTTGATCATATGTGAATGAATCAGATTGCTCAGATTGATGCGGTTGTTCTGATTCTTGAGTGTCCCCCTCATGATCGAGATGGGTATCTTGTGCAGCTTCTGGAGATACATCAGGCACTGAAGGTATATTAACTTCCTTGGCCGGTTCCTTAGGTTGGCTAATGCCAAGACTCTCCATGATGAGCCTTAGGTTAGTAGCACGGTCTGATGGAGAATTGGGAAGATCCTTCAAGTTATCCGAATTCTTCTCATCATAAAAACTCCTGGTCTCCATAAACCTCACATCCCTTGAGATCAAAACCTTCCTAGTCTCAGGCACATAGCACTTGTATCCTTTTTGCGTTGTGGAGTACCCAATGAACATAGCTTTGGTGCTCTTAGCATCCAGTTTGTCTCTTTGTTCTCCTGGGATTAACACAAAACAAATGCACCCAAACATCCGTAAGTGATCAACTAATGGATTGGTTTTGTTTAGTACCTCAAATGGAGATTGATCATGGAGAACTTTTGTAGGAGTTCTATTGATCAAGTAACAGGCTGTCATGACTACATCTCCCCAAAACCTTTTGGGAACATTCCTATAGAACATCATGGACCTTGCAACCTCCATCAAGTGCATGTTCTTCCTCTCAACCACTCCATTCTGTTGTAGAGTGTAAGGGCAGCTGGTTTGATGAATGATTCCATGCTTGGATAGTTGTTGTTTCAAAGCATGGCTAGTGTATTCTCCACCATTATCTGATCTAAAATTTTATATCTTAGCATTGAAATGGTTAGTAACATGGTTTTGAAAGTTTATGAATGCCTCTAATACTCTATCCTTAGTTTGAATCAAGGTTATCCAAGTGTATTTAGATTTCTCATCAATGAATGTCACAAAGTATTTGTGGTTTTCTCTAGACACACAAGGAGTAGTGCAAACATCAGAATGAACCATATCAAAGCATTTCTCATAGATAGTTTTAGAAGTAGGAAAGACAGACTTGCAATGTTTTCCAAGAATACAAGCCTCACAATCATCATTTTTGAAAGAAACAGAAGGTAATAAGAGTCCTAAAGCCCGAGAGTGTGGATGTCCTAGTCTAGCATGCCACACAGAATCATCAACACTAATAGAAGTAGAAAAAGCAGTAGATAATTCAGAAGATGGGTTGGTGTCTTCAATCATGTAAAACTCATCCTTTGTCACACCTTTCCCAAGCAACTTACGTGTATCAATATCCTGAAACACAACATCATTAGGACTAAAAACAACATTGCAATTGAGATCAATAGTTATTCTTTTCACAGATACTAAGTTGGATGTAAAACTAGGTATATAGATAGCTTTGGATTCTTTGTTAAACAACTTAAGATTTCCTATGCCTTGAATTGGAATCTTATCACCATTTGCAATCACTACACAGCCTAGAGCAGGTTTAACATTTTCTATTAACTTAGAGTCACTGATCATGTGGTGAGAAGCTCTTGAATCAACAATCAAAGGTCTGATTTTATTTGAAGCAGAGAGTGAGCTACCAAGAACCATACCAGAGTTCTCCTTGAGGGCTTTGATGAGTGCCTCAAGGTCTGACCTTCTTACCACATCATTTCGAGAAGCTATGACAGGAACTTGATGAACCACCATTGCTCTACCTTCCTCACCAGGCTGCATTGAAGAAGAACCTGTTTGATCGTTTAGTGTCTCCTGATTCAATTCTCAGATTGATTCATCCTACTAAACATGCAGATCTAGGTTCTCTTGATTAGAAACATAATAGATCTCACCTGTTACCTTGTTTATGCAGCGGAATGGAGGTACGGGTCAGAGATCAGCAGAACCACCAAGAGATGGATCCTCCAAAGGCTCACACACGCACGCACAGGAAAGTGGCTGCTAGACCGAGCAAGAAGGAGGCGCAGAGAGAGAGAGTTGGCGGCGCAAAAGTGGCTGGGAGAAAAAGAGCTAGGGCAAGATTTTAATTAAAAAACCCTTGTCCAGTCTTGTTGGGCCTTTTGGGCCCAATTCCCATTCTGATTAAATCCCTTGGATTTAATCAGGCCCTTTAGTCTCTCTTAGTACAGTAAATGCCTAGAACTTTTATCGTACTTCTGCTAAACCGTTCCTACACATTTTCCTGTTAGCTTAGGCGTGTGACCCATATGGGATCATATAATAAAGGCAATAAGTCCAAGACTTATAGATCATGAGCGGACTCTAGCAAGCCATCATGACCCCCAGTATTATATGACTTATGTCTGATCATTGACATACTCTTACTTTCTAGAGACAGTACCGAGATTACTGGACACAATTCCAACAATCTCCCACTTGTACTGGAATCTCTGTATTCATAATCCTTTTGTCTCAATATCTCGATTAGTCATAAGGCAAGATTAGTGTCATCCTTATAAAGCCTAATCTTGTTCATCGGACTCTGATTTGATACTGACAATCCAAACGACTCGGGAAAGTCCGTTTGAGCATGGCCATGCATTTTCCAGTATTCAAATCTCCGATTGGCCTAGAGATATTCACTCCATTTATATTGGAGGGACAAATCCCGTCTTGTTCCATCACTGTAAACTACTCATTTCATAATACACCCAAACAAGGTCCTTATAACTATCGCTTAACGATAGCATTAGACAATGATCAAAGCGCATTAGTTCATGTGCAATCACATGCATGCGAACTCAGGTCTAAGGACTATACTCTATAGTCGTAGTAAGAATCTCTTATGACACAGATATAAATATCCTGAAGAGTTCTTATAAGCGGGTCTTGTCCGGTCGTATGTACCCCAACATACACCTATGTACTGACTTTGATGCCGTGCATCTATGACATCCTGAGACTTCGTCATAAGTCACGTACCAATCTAGTCTCACACGGTTGTTGGTGTTCCAATTTCAACAACCTTCGACTAGGGACATGATGATATAAGCCATCTATCAAATATAGGGTCTCATGATCAAGCTAAATGACTTTGATAACTCAAGATCAAGTCACTTACTTCGATGACCTATAAAATGGTTCATATCACTTTGGAACGATTATTTCATCACAGTTAAAATAATCTTGAAATAATAATTTCATTAAACATAAAATGTTTTACAAGAACATATCAAATAACTAAATAAAGCCCTCAAACTCCCACTCAAATTTAGATTACATTTCAATGTCTCTAATGCCTACAGCTTCAGTCAGGAACTCGAGCTTAGGTCTTGGGAGTGGCTTTGTCAATGGATCAGCGACGTTATCATCTGTCTGAACTCGGCTGATCTTGACTTCCTTTCTATTAATGATGTCACGTATCAAGTGAAATCTTCTTAGAACATGCTTGGATTTCTGGTGTGATCTTGGTTCCTTTGCCTGAGCAATAGCACCATTGTTATCACAAAACAGTGCCAGAGGCTCAGCCGCATTTGGTATCACACCTAGTTCAATAATGAACTTTCGTATCCAAACAGCTTCCTTTGCTGCTTCTGAAGCGGCGATATATTCAGCTTCTGTAGTGGAATCAGCAACGGTGTCTTGCTTGGAGCTTCTCCAACTGATTGCACCGCCATTCAGACAAAAGATATAACCGGACTGTGACCGGAAATCATCTTGGTCTGTCTCGAAACTTGCGTCCGTGAATCCACTGACTTTAAGCACATCGCTTCCACCGTATACCAATAACTTGTCCTTAGTATGTCTTAGATACTTCAGGATATTCTTGACGGCAATCCAATGGTTTTCACCTGGATTTGACTGGTATCTACTCGTCATGCTCAATGCATAAGCAACATCAGGACGAGTACAGATCATGGCATACATGACAGATCCTATTGCAGATGCATAAGGAATATTCTTCATGCGCTCAAGCTCAGCAGCCGTCGTAGGGCTCTGCTTCTTGCTTAGCGTTGTGCCATGTACCATTGGCGTGAAGCCCTTCTTGGAATCTTTCATGCTGAATCTTTGTAGGACTTTGTCAATGTATGAATAGGTTTCATCGTAATCCACACCGTGAACTTGTCTGAAACCTTTTGCCACCAACCTGGCTTTATAAATCTGGACATTTCCATCCACGTCAATCTTCTTCTTGAAGATCCATTTGCACTCGATGGCTTTTACACCAGCGGGTAAGTCAACCAACGAAAACACTTGGTTGACCGACATGGAGTCCATTTCGGAATCAGTGGCCTTACGCCACTTAGAGGAATCTGGGCCCATCATGGCTTGATTGAAGTTCGATGGTTCATCACCATCAATGATCAGAAGATCATGACAGTTAGTCACGAGGAATCCTTGATATCTCTCGGGTTCGTGACGGATCCTCCCGGATCTTCGAACTTCAGGTACTACAGGTTCAGGCTCTACAATTTCTTGTAGGTCCTCCTGCTGCTCTTCCTCATTAGGTTGAGCAGTATCCTGTTCATCTTGAATTTCTTCAAGCAGTACCTTACTCCCACTGTCTTTCTTAGAGAGAAACTCCCTCTCAAGAAAGTTACAATCCCGGGCAACAAAGATCTTGTTCTCGGATCGTAGATAGAAGTAATAAGCCTTGGTTTCCTTCGGATAACCAATGAAGTAGCATTTATCAGACTTTGGTGTAAGCTTGTCAGAGATCAATCTCTTGACATAGGCTTCACAACCCCAAATTCTTAGATAAGACAGCACTGGAGCTACTCCAGTCCATAATTCATATGGTGTCTTTGCTACTGCTTTCGATGGCGCTCTATTTAGAGTGAACACTACTGTTAGCAGAGCATATCCCCAAAGGGATATTGGAAGGTCTGTGTGACTCATCATAGATCGAACCATATCCAATAAGGTCCGATTTCTCCTCTCAGACACACCATTCCATTGAGGTGTTCCAGGAGGAGTGAGTTGGGACACGATCCCACACTCTCTTAGATGATCACTGAATTCTTGGATTAAGTATTCTCCTCCTCGGTCGGACCGAAGAGCCTTAATGCTTTTGCCAAGTTGGTTTTGTACTTCATTTTGGAATTCTCTGAACTTCTCAAAAGATTCAGACTTATGTTTCATTAAATAAACATATCCATACCTACTGAAATCATCAGTGAAGGTAATGAAGTACTGATAGTTTCCTCTTGCATTTGTGGACATTGGGCCACACACGTCAGTGTCTATCAGGCCCAATAAGTCACTGGCCCTCTCGTTAGGTTTATTAAAGGGGGCCCGTGTCATTTTGCCCATCATGCAGGATTCGCATTTCTCACATGACTCAAAGTCAAATGAGCCAAGAAGTCCATTCGAATGGAGCCTCTTGATGCGTTTCTCGCTGATGTGCCCTAAACGACAATGCCATAGAAACGTTCGGTTCTCCTCATTAGGTTTGAACCGTTTGGTATCAATGTTATAAATTGGCGCGGATTGATCAAGTATGTAAAGCCCATTCGTAAGAGGGGCACAACCATAGAACAAATTGTTGCGATTGAAGGAACATAATTTATTCTTAACTGAAAAATCATAACCTTCCAAATCCAACAAAGAAATTGAAATAATATTTCTGCTTATCGCAGGTACAAAATAACAATTATTGAGTTCTAAAACCAATCCCGAAGGTAAAGACAACAAGTATGTGCCTACAGCTAGTGCAGGAACTTTCGCTCCATTCCCAACTCGTAGCTCCACTTGTCCTTGCTTCAGCCTCCTACTGTTGCTGAGTGCCTGCATATTAGTACAAATATGAGCCCCACAACCAGTATCCATAACCCATGAGGTATTATCAGAAGTAGTTGTATTAACTTCTATAACAAAAATACCTGATGAAGAAGTCTCGAGAGTCTTCTTCTTCAATTCCTTTAGACCTTCTTGGAATTTCTTACATTCTCTCCTCCAATGCCCTGGTTCTTTACAGAACCTGCAGATGTCAGTAGGCCCAGCCTTTGACTTGGGCTTGGGCTTTGGCGTGTCCTTGTCCGAGACTTGGACAGCCTTAGCCTTTCCCTTGTCCTTGGCAGAGGATTTCTTAAAGCCCTTGCCCTTTTGCACCATAAGCACATTGGGGTCCTTGGCTGTTTTCCTCAAGTTGGGCTCTGCAGTCTTGAGCATTCCGTGAAGCTCAGGTAATGTCTTACTCAAGCCATGCATATTGAAGTTCAGGATGAACTGATCATAGCTTGCAGGTAAAGACTGCAGAACGATGTCGCAGGCAAGTTCCTGGCTGATAGGGCAGTCGAGTTTCTGAAGATGATCGAGATAACCCATCATCTTCAAGACATGAGGACTCACTGCCGCATTTGCAGCCAACTTACAGTCTAAGAGGTTCTTAACTGTCTGAAACCTCTCAGTCCTTGCTTGCTCCTGAAAAAGTGATTTCAGGCTTGCCATTATCTCGATGGGTGACAACACACTCTCGAACTGCATTTGCAGCTCAGCAGTCATTGTCGCCAACATCAGGCAATAGATATCATTTTCATCTGGGTCCTGGCGGCATTGGCAGGAGGCCTCTCGGCATTGGCAGGAGGCCTCTCGGGGAGGGGATCACGAAGGACATAATCCTTCTTCTCCTGCTTGAGGACTAGCCTCAAGTTCCTTGACCACGTCAGGAAGTTCGTTCCAGTCAGCTTCTCCTTCTCGAGAACAGACCGGATTGAGAATGTGTTTTGTGTGCTTGTAGTAGTCATAGCTGAAATATAAGATAAAAAGGTTATTAGTTAATATGTTCAATATGATTAATCTAGTATTATTCTTAATATGATCAATCTCGCATTATATTCAATAACATCAGTTACCCTCAATAGAATATAATGATTCCAAGATCCACATATAACTAAGATCAAAGTGGGCCACTGGCCATCACCCAACCTTAGCTTATATCGGTAAGCCCTATCTCGGCTAATTATATCCGTGATATAACTCTTGGTTGTGAATCTGGGCCCGAGGCCCAATCCACTCTGATGTCTCAAGGCCCGGGACTCCCGATGGCCTAGTCAAGAAAACCAGACTATACAGTCATGTAATCATTAATGTCTGGGACTCCCAATGACATTTATGAATCACAAACCGTCTTATCCACGCAAAAGTAGACACCCTCACACTGTAAGGCCATGAGTACAATTGAATGGGCTTCGACAGCTGACATAGACTGGACAAGACATCCAACGCTTGATATTATTTGAGGTTTGTAGGTTTATTAAAATTTTATCCCAAAATAGAAGATTACTATTTTGGGAAACGTTCCTTTTTGGGAAACCTACTAATTTTGGAAACTTTCTAAAATTGGAAACTTCCTAAATTGGAAACTTTCTAAAATTGGAAATTTCCTAAAATCCAAAACATGCAAATCTAGAAACTTCTAATTTAAGAAACTTTCTAATTTCAAAATTTTGGAAACTTATTAATTTAAGAATCGATTTTATAATTTTATAAAAATAAATTTTAAATTAATTCTGAAGAAAAGACTCAAATAATTGGCCCAATTGTTTTAACTTCTTGGCCCGAGGCCCAAGAATTGGTCTATGTCCAAGACATAACCCAATTGCCCAATTAAATGACATAACCGGTCTGGTTCATTAAAATTGGTCTTAACCAAAATTAATTACTACGATGACCACAATTGTCAACCGGTTATTTACTAAACCGGATTTTCTCAATTTATTTGGTCCAACCAAATCAAATTAGAAATCACTGGTTTATGCACAAAATCCAATTTTTCGACTTTGGATTTCTTATCCCGGTTTAACCAGAACTTAATAAATTTATTAAGTCTGTTTATTAAACCAAGACGATTTAAGTTTTAATCAAATTAAACCGAACCATCACTAAGCCAAACCGAACCGACCTTTAGGTCACGGTGAACCGAACCGAGATGCAGGCTTCACGCGATCGGGAATGATCGGGACAGCCGCATGCCGCGATCGGGACGAGTTCAGTTGCGTGATCGGGACGGGAGCGTGATCGTCGAGCTCGGGTCGTGTGGCTTCACGCGATCGCCGAGCGATCGGGACAGCCCGGGACGAGAGCGGGACGATGCTGGCTTGGCCGAGACGCGAGAGATGCACGGCGTGATCGCATCGATCCAAGCCATCGATCCGCGATCGATGCAAGCGATCGGATCGGCCACGCATCTCGCTGCCCATCTCGCCGTGATCGACTCGACCACGCGACTCGATCCATCGATCGGTCCGTGCGTCTATTCGATCCGGACGTGCGGTTCGACCACACTCCGACGCAACCAATTCATATAGATTGGATCATGCGATTTCTTGTTTGTTTAGGTTTTAATTCTTTGTTTCTTATGTGTTTTCTCTTATCAGTAGATTGATTCAAAAACACCTCTTTAAACAATCCTAAACATGATTCTAAACAAGAAAAACCACAGAACCAATGGCTCTGATACCACTGTTTGATCGTTTAGTGTCTCCTGATTCAATTCTCAGATTGATTCATCCTACTAAACATGCAGATCTAGGTTCTCTTGATTAGAAACATAATAGATCTCACCTGTTACCTTGTTTATGCAGCGGAATGGAGGTACGGGTCAGAGATCAGCAGAACCACCAAGAGATGGATCCTCCAAAGGCTCACACACGCACGCACAGGAAAGTGGCTGCTAGACCGAGCAAGAAGGAGGCGCAAAGAGAGAGAGTTGGCGGCGCAAAAGTGGCTGGGAGAAAAAGAGCTAGGGCAAGATTTTAATTAAAAAACCCTTGTCCAGTCTTGTTGGGCCTTTTGGGCCCAATTCCCATTCTGATTAAATCCCTTGGATTTAATCAGGCCCTTTAGTCTCTCTTAGTACAGTAAATGCCTAGCACTTTTACCGTACTTCTGCTAAACCGTTCCTACACATTTTCCTGTTAGCTTAGGCGTGTGACCCATATGGGATCATATAATAAAGGCAATAAGTCCAAGACTTATAGATCATGAGCGGACTCTAGCAAGCCATCATGACCCCCAGTATTATATGACTTATGTCTGATCATTGACATACTCTTACTTTCTAGAGACAGTACCGAGATTACTGGACACAATTCCAACAGAACCAGGTACAGCTGCTCCAAAGGAGAGGTTTGCTCTTTGATGTTTGAACCGGTTGTGAAAGGATGGTCTGAGGTGTGGGTGAAGGCGCCAGCACTTCTCCTTTAGGTGTCCACTCTTCTTGCAATGCTCACACACCAAGAGTCCTCTCCTATCACCACCGTAGTTCTGCCTCTCATCAGGTTTGTAAGTCCCTTTGTTGGCAGTCACAAGCTCACCTTTCCCACTGAACAAACCAAAAGAACCTTGTTCCTTTTGAATCTGTCCACATACATCATCCAAGGAAGGAAGTGTGTCTGCCCTTAGGATGTGCTTGATCAGGCTGTTGTATGATGGATTCAAGGTCAGTAGAAGAGCAAAGACCTTATCCTGCTCTCTCCTTTCATTCAGAACCATAGGATAAACACTTGGTGGCCTTAGCATCTCTAACTCTGCCCATAAGGATCAGAACTTTCCAAAATGAGCTTTGAACTCCATGTCTTCTTGATGGAGGTTGTTGATGGTTAGCTTCACTTCAAACACCTTGCTAAGGTTGGACATGTTTCCATAAACCTTCTCAAGAGTGTCCCACAACTCCTTTGAGGACACGCAGTAGGAGTAAGCCTCCAAGAGAGCTTTGGAGTATGGACAACACATTTTGGTCTCCTTGTGTCCATGCTTCATCATCAATAGCAACCATGTCTAGACCTCCTTCAGCTTGAACTTGAGAGAGAGGAGATTCACTTCTGAGTAAATATTCCACAGCCCATGGCCTCCTAGAGCAGACTTCACCATTCTTGCCAAGACCAAGTAGTAAGCACCTTTAAGGATGACAGGAATCACAACTCTTGAGTTCTCCATTGTTGAACCGGTTAAGAACAAATGGGGGGAGTTTCAAGTTTAAAAGAGTGAAAGACAAAGATTCTTTGGGCTGAGAAAGAGGAACTTAAGGTACAAAACCAATAAAGAAAGCCAAAGAGAGATATGAGAGTAAATCTCTTCAAAAGAAGAGAGTTAGAACTTCAAGACTTCAAGAACACAACAAGAACCATATTTCAGAGTTTTGGAACAGATTTGTGAAAATATAATAGGTATAGGGGCTTATTGCTCTGATACCTGTTAAAATAATGAGATTAGGAAGAGAGAATAAGATAGAGAGGCTTAGAAACCGATTAGGGTTCTTGAACCCGAGAGAGAAAGACTTGAGAGAGAAAGAGAGTTGGCGGCTCAAAGGGAAGTCTAAATCCCAATGTAATTCATAAGAAGTGTTTACAAGACATTATATATGAGCTATACAAATTAGGGCTACCAAAGGAATAAAGAGTGAATACTTAGAGTAAATACAAAAGTGAGTCTCGGTTGTATGGGCTCAAACGTTCACAAGGACAATGACAGCTCCTTGTCTTGGACTGAGGTGAAAGTGACTGGTCCATGTGGTCCTGGATGTTGTAATTAATGCTCTGCACTTCCTGATCTTTCCCAAAGAAGGTATGACCCGAAATCGGATGGCTGATGAAGTGAAAAGGTAGATGATCTCCAACTTTGCACATTGTTATCATCCGGACCCATCTTTGCACATTATCACAGGATGCACAACATTTGCACATTGATGTCTTGTGCATTCTATGATCTCCAATTCACTAGACTCAAGGGTCCAAAAGCAGGTATTGCAGATGTTTGTACCTTTGAAACCATTGTCCCATCAACTCAACTCAGTCTTTATCAGAGCACACAAACATCTGTTAAGCCCTTTGATATCTAATCCTTTTCGCTTCTTACGGAACAGTGCACACCGTCTGTCTGACCGTCCATACCTTTTTCTCGTAGTTATCTTAACACGTACTCGAGTTGCAAATTCGCGCTCGATGATGTACCCACGGTTCAAAATTTCTCTATCTCCATAAAACACCCACATGAACATGGAGTACGCGTATATCCCCTTCTCCCATCCACTATTTGCCGATCTTTTGATCAGAGCCTCTCCTTTAACCATCCGGTTGATGGAGGTCAACGATCGGTCAACCCAACAGTCGCAATATACAAAAAGACACATACCTCTAAGGAGAAGAGCATAAGGGTTTTCGGATTCCAGACATTTGTTGGCCAATTTAGTTATAACCTTAGGTGGGCACCAGATACCGTAATTAGTAATGTTGAAGAAGCATAGATCGACCGACTTTCTCCGACGTTTTGCATCGCAGTGCATGTTGCTTTCATCTGAGCCAAATAGTGTATCCCTTGGTTATCGTCAATGACGGCAAGAAGGTTTTTTTTTTTAGGATATCACTAGGAAGGAAATCCAGTGTCGATTTTGGTTAGAAAATATGGAAACAGGCAAAGGAGAATTTTAAAAAATAATATTGTAGATTATTTGAGAAATGTATTGTTTCTAAGGCATCCACGGATGTTTATTTATAAATCGGATCCAACCTTTGGGTTTTCCATAAATTTATTTATGTTATTGTTATTTATTAATTAATATGCATATGTTGGCGTGCATTTTCGGTTGGAGTAAGTATGTACATGATGAATCTAATTCGCTAGGTAATAATATGTAATGTCGCTTCATTATTTATTGCAATTCAAAATTTATTACAAAAACGTGTTGTTACTTGCATGGATATATTCTTGAAAAATTATTTAGGTAAATGTCCTTTCAATTTAATCATTGCGCCTATTTTGCAAAAAGTCGTTTATTCAGTCATAAAATACTCTGGAAGTATTACCATTTTTACCCAAAGATAATGCATATATTCCTTACGATTAAAGTTTGCACATATATGAATACATCATGTAATATTATTCGCAGTTTAACACATTTTAGTCAACAAAAAGGAAGGATATTCAAGATCTAAACAGGGTCAAATTCGGAAATTGTTTAGCACGAGTCTGAAGTAAAATAGTGACTTTATGAACCAAAGCATCTGTCGCACATGGTTGAACCCTTGAAACCAAAGTCCCACCAACTCTTCCAGGTTGTTATCGGAGCACACGTGCAACTATAAAGGCCGTTGATATCTACACTCGTTTCCTTCTCAAAGAACAGAGCCGAAGGCGTTGCTGGCCGTACACGCCTATCCCTTCTAGTTATCTTTATACATATCCGAGTGGAAAGTTCACGGTCAATGACATATCCACTGTTCAACACTACACCATCTCCATAAAAAACATGCAAAAGCATGGAGTATGCGTATATCCATGTTTCCCATCGGCTATATGCTGATCTTTTGATCATTGCCTCTCCTTCAACCATCCGGTCGTTGAAGATGAAGAAACACATACCTCGGAGGAGAAGAGCTGCAGGGTTTCCTGATTGTACACCTCTCGACGAAATCTTGTTTATAATGAGGTGGGCAATCAAAGAGATTTAAGTTAATAAAACCGTAGTATAAATCGATCAACTTTTAGAAATATTGACTTTGTCCGAAGCTATGAAGCGCCTTGCATGTTGTCTTCGCCCTTATAAAATAGTGTAAACCTTGTTCACCGTCAATGACTTCCAAAAAGGATTTTTAAAAGAACATCACTTGGAAGATAATTCATTACGAATTTTGTGATGAATAGATGGAAATGAATTTTGACATATAAAAAAGCTTTCAATATTTGAGAGTTCGAAGCAACCACCAGAGTTTATTTATGTAGGCAATGCAACCTTTGGGTTGTCTAGGCTGTATTAATTATGTATATATTCTTATCACTAAGTCCCGACTAACAGCATTCGTGATCATAATCATGGTGTTAATGGGTAAGTTTCCATTCCAGTTTTAATTTGTTTTTAGGTATTTGAGATTTATCTGTTTTGCTAATGGCTTAAACTATATATGTTATTTAGTAGTTCATCTTAGTCATCTATTTATATACAATAATTATACCGAGTCACTTATCTATATTTGAAACAGGGGAAGAACGGGGGTGTCAAGGTTGTGTTGAACATTTGATAATCTTCTAGTCTGATTATCTTTCGTCAAAGGTTTATTTTTTAGGGTTTAGGGTTTATTATTTAGGGTTTAGGGTTTAGTGGGCATGTCAAAGGTTTTGGGGTTTAGGGTTCAGTATTTAGGGTTTAATGTTTGGGTTTACAGTTTAGGGTATAGGGTCATATGCAGTTCTAGTCCTGGATATTTTCAAAAATTATTAATTAATGCTATTACAATATTACTTAATAAAAGATTATAAAAATTATATATTTATAATAAAACACACATAAACACAACATTTTACAACGTTACGAAAAAAATCAATTTAATTAAGCACCACAACCGACTACTCGTGAGTAAATTTTCAAAATATTTCGCGTAATTAATCCGGGGAACCAAACCTAGTTTTTTAGCCAAAAAGTTTTCAATTACGCGCCTGATAGTTTTAGAGTATGAACATAAGAGATTAGGGTTCTTGAGTATAGTATGCGAGAGAGTAAAGAGAGAGAATGGGAGGCTCAAAACCCTTGTATTACAATTGCGGTTATACACTGCCTTTTATAGGTCTTACAAAGAGCTGAATGTTTAACCTAATAAGGTAAAAGACAAATATGGAAAGAGACAAGGAGTGTCTGAACCGTGGCAGAGGAGAGAGGGAGAGTGTGGACCACAACCCCAACGGCTCTCTCTCCCAAAACCTTAACGGCTCTCTTCCTTCTTCTTCAATCCGAGACTTTGTGTTATTCAAATAGTTGGCGCCTCATGAAGTTCCCAACTTTGCACATTATCAAATGTGCAAGACTTGTGTATATTTTGATAATACACAGCCTTTGCACATTTGATCTCATCATGATCAATACTCCCCCTCAAGTTCAGACTTTGGAATCACCCTAAAGACTGAACTTGGAATGATCATGGCAACACCTCATTAAAAACCTTGATGTGGAAAACCACTTGGGACAAAACCACATCAAGGGAAAAAGAGTATGCTGCTCATGAGTCAGGAGAGTTCTAATCATGAATAGCTACTAGCCCTAGTTTGCCAAAGACATGGGTGCAAACCTTGAGACTAGCAGCCTTAGTGAGGATATCTGCAAGCTGATCTTCACTCTTTGTGTAGCAAGGCAGAATGGTTCCATCTTCAATCTTCTCCCTTACCTTGTGACAATCAATCTCAATGTGTTTTGTCTTCTCATGAAACACTGAGTTGGTTGCAATATGGATAGCAGCCTGGTTGTCACAATGGAAGGTGATTGGACTTGATTGCTCAATGCCAAAGTCCTTGAGCAGAGCCTTCAGCCATGTTAACTCGGTTGCAAGCTTCCTCATGGCCATATACTCAGCTTCAGCACTAGAACAAGATACCACCTTCTGCTTCTTTGTCTTCCAAGTCACCAAGTTGCCTCCAATGAAGGTGCAATAGCCGGTTGTTGATCTCCTATCACTCTTATCACCAGCCCAATCTGCATCACAATAGCCAACAATTTCTGTGCTCTCATTCTTACCCATCCAAATACCTTGTCCAGTTGATCCTTTGAGATATCTTAGGATCCTCTCAATCAAACTCCAATGATACACTGTGGGTGATTGCATATGTTTGCTAACTTGATTCACAACAAAGCATAAATCTGGTCTTGTGAGAGTGAGGTAGATAAGCTTCCCAACCAGCCTCCTATACAATGAGACATCCTTGAACTTGACTTCATCAGATTTCTCCCCCTTTCTATTGACTTGGTAGCCATCTTCAAGAGGAGTCTTTGCAATCTTGCAATCTTGCATACTTGTTTCTGTCAACAAGTCCTTAACATACTTCCTTTGAGACAGAAACAATCCATCATTGAATCTGCATACTTCAATGCCCAAGAAGTACTTCAACTCACCAAGGTCTTTAATATCAAAGGAACTCTTGAGGAAAGCCTTTGTGGATTGAATCCCATCATTATCACTTCCTGTGATAATCAAATCATCCACATAGATCAGAACTACCACCACTCCTAGAGCACTTTGAAGTATGAACAATGTGTGATCAGATTGAGACTTCTTGAAACCATGGTCCATAAGTGTATGACTGAGCTTATGGTACCAAGCTCTTGGTGATTTCTTCAAGCCATAAATCGCCCTTCTCAGCCTCAATACCTCACCATCCTTACATAAGTGTTTCAATCCTGGTGGTGGAGTCATATACATTTCCTCCTCAAGTTCACCTTGTAGAAAAGCATTCTTCATATCCATTTGCCATAGATTCCATGAGAGGTTTGTGGCTAAGCTCAAAGTAACTCTCACTGTATGAAGTTTAGCCACTGGTGCAAAGGTATCCGTATAGTCTTCTCTATAAGTTTCAATGAATCCCCTTGCTACTAGCCTTGCCTTGTACCTCTCTATGTCTCCATTGCTTTTATATTTGATTGTGAAGACCCATTTAGAGCTAACAGTCTTCTTCCTTTTTGGCAGCTTTTCCACAATCCACGTGTGGTTCCTCTCCATAGCTTCTTTCTCATCCTTTACTGCATCCATCCAAACCTTGATACCCTCAGCCTCTTCATAAGTCTTAGGAACCTGGTTTAGCTCAATCTTTCCAAGAAAGGCCTTGTGACTATATGGTAGCAAGTCAATAGAACAAGTAGACTGACTAGGATGAGCTACTGCTTGGTTGTTGTAGTAGACTCTTGTCTTCATCCATTCTGATGGATCTTTCTTTTCCCTAGTGCTTCTCCTGAGTTGCTGAACCTGTTGCTCAACCACTTCCTCATTACCCACTGCCTCTTGATAAACCATCTCATCCTCATTCATATCCAAGTCCACTTGGTTCTGATCTTGAGGTAGAGTGTCTTCTTGAGCTTCAGCCGGTTCATGTGTGTGTGTTACTGGTTCAGTCTCCTCTTGTTGAGCTTCTTGGGTAGTTGTTTCAGGCTTCTCTGGCCGTGGGGTGTCATTTCCCAAGTGATCCAACAAGTACTTCAAACTTGTAGCCAAATCAGAAGGTGATCTTGAGAGATCCTTCAAACCTTCCCAATCCCTCTTCTCATAGTATCTCTGCCCCTCAATGAACTTAACATCCCTTGAAACATAGGTCTTGTTGTTGCTTGGATCAAAACACTTGTAGCCCTTCTGAGTTGTGGAGTATCCAAGAAACATACATCTTGTGCTCTTAGCATCTAGTTTATTCCTTTGATCTCCTGAGATATACACAAAACAAACACAACCAAACACACGTAAGTGTTCAATAAATGGTTTGGCTTTGTTCAATACCTCATATGGTGAAATGATGTGATCCTGCCCAGCACTAAAAACATGGACCTTGAACCTGAGCTTGTACCTGATTGAACTAAAGACCTGGAGCATGAACCCGATGGAAATAAGCTTGTAGCTGAGGAGAATGGAGCTAAGGAGCAGCTTGAACCAAAGGAGAAAGGAGAGCAAGGATCATAAGCTTTGCACATACCAATTGGACCAATGACCAGAGCTAAGGCAAAGCAATTCAAGCAAGCCTTCTACACCCTTCTACACCACGTCCAAGGCCAACTTGAGTGTGCTAATCCAGCCACCTTGGTTGTGATTCAAGCCACTTAAGTCATCAGTAATGGAGGTGTGTGGACTTGTACTCTTTTTCCCTCCTCTTGGTTTTGTCCCAATGGGTTTTCCAAGAGAGGTTTTTAATGAGGCATGCCCACATACTATTATCCTTGCCCATTGCTGATCCATAAGGCCCATAACCTATTTTAAAGTTGAATTTCGAAATATGAGAGTTTAATTTAGTCTTTGTGTTATTTCCTAGGTGTATTAAGTGCTGTTCATGCAGCCTTGTTGCTTTTTCCTATTTAAAACTCTTGTACCCATTTCTGAACTTTTTATCAAACTTCTTTTATTCTAAAACTTCTGAAAGTGTTTGATCTAAATGGTGTGTAATATCCATTCGTCTTGGATTCTTCTTTTGGTGTTTAACTCCTAGAAGAACCGAGTTTGAAAGTCTTGAAGTCATTCCGCAAACTTCAGGAAGTTTCCTTCATTTCCCTGTTTCGAAATCATACAATCAGTCCATCCATTCTATTCTTCATCCATCAAACAACCAGACTCACAAAGTGCATCAAAGGACAAGGATCTTCTCCATTAAGATTGTATCATGAAATGTCTTGAAGGACTCTAGTTGGGATCCTGTTGATAAGGTAGCATGCTGCCAACACTGCATTTCCCCAAAACCTCTTAGGAACGTCGGTGTGGAACATCATAGATCTAGCAACCTCCATTAGGTGTCTGTTCTTCCTTTCAGCCACGCCATTTTGTTGAGGAGTATGTGGGCAGCTTGTTTGATGTAGGATCCCATACTTGTTCAAGTGAGCTTTGAATCTTTGGCTTGTGTACTCTCCTCCATTATCTGATCTAAACACTTTAATCTTGGCATTAAATTGATTAGTAATCTTAGTTTATGAGAGTAAGAACTTGCGGCTGCTAGGGTTTCTTAGAGAGAGAGAGTCGCAAGAGTAAAATGAAGAGAATATCTTCTTGTGTATATTCATTCTCGGTTACAAACATATATATAAGACCTAAGGCAAGAGAGATGCTTACCCTAAATTGGATACAAACAAGAATGACACAAAAGGAAAGACAATATTTGTAGCGGCTCCTCTTTGTCTCTTCTCAAGTCCCAACGGTCTGAATAATTCTTGAACCAAGATTTAAAGGTTTATGGTGTTGGCGCCTCCTTAATCTCCAATTAGAAGTTCCCAACATTACACATTATCTCATCATGATCAATACTCCCCCTCAAGTTCAGACTTTGGAATCACCCTAAAGACTGAACTTGGAATGATCATGGCAACACCTCATTAAAAATCTTGATGTGGAAAACCACTTGGGACAAAACCACATCAAGGGAAAAAGAGTATGCTGCTCATGAATCAGGAGAGTTTTAATCATGAACAACTACCAGCCCTAGTTTGAAGACTAGCAACCTTAGTGAAGATATCCGCAAGCTGATCTTCACTCTTTGTGTAGCATGGCAGAATGGTTCCATCTTCAATCTTCTCCCTTACCTTGTGACAATCAATCTCAATGTGTTTTGTCCTCTCATGAAACACTGAGTTGGTTGCAATGTGAATAGCAGCCTGGTTGTCACAATGCAAACCTTAAGACTAGCAACCTTAGTGAAGATATCCGCAAGCTGATCTTCACTCTTTGTGTAGCATGGCAGAATGGTTCCATCTTCAATCTTCTCCCTTACCTTGTGACAATCAATCTCAATGTGTTTTTTCCTCTCATGAAACACTGAGTTGGTTGCAATGTGAATAGCAGCCTGGTTGTCACAATGGAAGGTGATTGGACTTGATTTCTCTATGCCAAAGTCCTTAAGCAAAGCCTTCAACCATGTTAACTCGGTTGCAAGCTTCCTCATGGCCCTATACTAAGCTTCAGCACTAGAACAAGATACCACCTTCTGCTTCTTTGTCTTCCAAGTCACCAAGTTGCCTCCAATGAAGGTACAATAGCCGGTTGTTGATCTCCTATCACTCTTATCACCAGCCCAATCTGCATCACAATAGCCAACAATTTCTGTGCTCTCATTCTTACCCATCCAAATATCTTGTCCAGTTGATCCTTTGAGATATCTGAGGATCCTCTCAATCAAACTCCAATGATACACTGTGGGTGATTGCATATGTTGGCTAATTTGATTCACAGCAAAGCATAAATCTGGTCTTGTGAGACTGAGGTAGATAAGCTTCCCAAACAGCCTCCTATACAATGAGACATCCTTGAACTTGACTTCATCTGATTTCTCCCCCTTTCTATTGACTTGGTAGCCATCTTCAAGAGGAGTCTTTGCAATCTTGCAATCTTGCATATTTGTTTCTGTCAACAAGTCTTTAACATACTTCCTTTGGGACAGAAACAATCCATCATTGAATCTGCATACTTCAATGCCCAAGAAATACTTCAACTCACCAAGGTCTTTAATATCAAAGGAACTCTTGAGGAAAGCCTTTGTAGATTGAATCCCATCATTATCACTTCCTGTGATAATCAGATCATCCACATAAATCAGAACTACCACCACTCCTAGAGCACTTTGTAGTGTGAACAATGTGTGATCAGATTGAGACTTCTTGAAACCATGGTCCATAAGTGTATGACTGAGCTTATGGTACCAAGCTCTTGGTGATTGCTTCAAGCCATAAATCGCCCTCCTCAGCCTCAATACTTCACCATCCTTACATAAGTGTTTCAATCCTGGTGGTGGAGTCATGTACACCTCCTCCTCAAGTTCACCTTGTAGAAAAGCATTCTTCACATCCATTTGCCATAGATTCCATGAGAGGTTTGTGGCTAAGCTCAATGTGACTCTCACTGTATGAAGTTTAGCCACTGGTGCAAAGGTATCCGTATAATCTTCTCCATAGGTTTGAGTGAATCCCCTTGCTACTAGCCTTGCCTTGTACCTCTCTATGTCTCCATTGCTTTTATACTTGATTGTGAAGACCCATTTAGAGCTAACAGTCTTCTTCCTCTTCGGCAGCTTCTCCACAATCCAAGTGTGGTTCCTTTCCATAGCTTCTTTCTCATCCTTTACTGCATCCATCCAAACCTTGATACCCTCAGCCTCTTCATAAGTCTTAGGAACATGGTTTAGCTCAATCTTTCCAAGAAAGGCTCTGTGACTAGATGGTAGCAAGTCAATAGAACAAGTAGACTGACTAGGATGAGCTACTGCTTGGTTGTTGTAGTAGACTCTTGTTTTCATCCATTCTGATGGATCTTTCTTTTCCCTTGTGCTTCTCCTGAGTTGCTGAACCTGTTGATTAACCACCTCCTCATTACCCACTGCCTCTTGATAAACCATCTCATCCTCATTCATATCCAAGTCCACTTGGTTCTGATCTTGAGGTAGAGTGTCTTCTTGAGCTTGAGCAGGTTCATGTGTGTGTGTTGCTGGTTCAGTATCCTCTGGTTGAGCTTCTGGAGTAGTTGTTGCTGGTTCAGTATCCTCTTGTTGAGCTTCTGGAGTAGTTGTCTCAGGCTCCTTTGGCCGTGGGATATCATTTCCCAAGTGATCCAATAGGTACTTCAAAGTTGTAGCCAAATCAGAAGGTGATCTTGAGAGATCCTTCAACCCTTCCCAATCTCTTTTCTCATAGTAACTCTGCCCCTCAATGAACTTAACATCCCTTGAAACATAGGTCCGGTTGTTGCTTGGATCAAAACACTTGTAGCCCTTCTGAGTTGTGGAGTATCCAAGGAACATACACCTTGTGCTCTTAGCATCTAGCTTATTCCTTTGATCTCCTGAGATATATACAAAACAAACACAACCAAACACACGTAAGTGTTCAAGAAAAGGTTTGGTTTTGTTCAATACCTCATATGGTGAAATGTCTTGAAGGACTTTGGTTGGGATCCTATTGATAAGATAGCATGCTGCCAATACTGCATCCCCCCAAAACCTCTTAGGAACATTGGTGTGGAACATCATAGACCTAGCAACCTCCATTAGATGCCTATTCTTCCTATCAGCCACACCATTTTGTTGAGGAGTATGTGGGCAACTTGTTTGATGTAGGATCCCATATTTGTTCAAGTGAGCTTTGAATCTTTGGCTTGTATACTCTCCTCCATTATCTGATCTAAACACTTTAATCTTGGCATTAAATTGATTAGTAACATAGTTGTGAAAGTTTAAGAATGCATCAAACACCCTATCTTTAGATGGAAGCAATGTTACCCAAGTATATTTTGATTTTTCATCTATGAAAGTCACAAAATACTTGTTCCTATCTCTAGAAAGACAAGGTGAAGTCCAAACATCAGAGTGCACAAGATCAAAGCAATGTTCATAGATAGTAGTTGATTTAGGGAAGATAGTTCTACAATGTTTGCCAAGAATACAAGCTTCACAAGTTGAATGATCAAAGCTAACATTAGGCAACATTAAGTTCAAAGCACGAGCATGAGGATGTCCTAGTCTAGCATGCCATAGAACATTTTGATTGAAAGAAAAACATGATTTAAAAGCTAAGGTATCCGGGTTGCTTGGAGAAGTGTCTTCAAGGAGGTAAAGCTCATCTTGTGTACCACCTCTGCCAATAACCTTTCCATTCTTAATATCCTGAAATCAAACTTCATTAGGCCCAAAGATAACATTGCAATTCAAGTCTTTAGTGATCCTTTTAACCGACAGCAAGTTAGATTTAAACTTAGGAACATAGAATGCATCACTTTCCTTGTTAAACAATCTCAACTTTCCTGTACCTATTATAGGAATCCCTTGACCATCAGCTATAGTTACTCTTCCTAGGGCAGGTTTAATATCTCTTAACAACTTAGCATTACTAATCATGTGGTGAGAAGCTCCTGAATCTACTACCAACTTATGATCAGTTTTAGCAAGCAATTTATGAGAAAATAAAGAGATACCAGAGAGCTTAGAGGCATAAGCCTTGACGAGGTCCTCAAGGTCACTCTTCTTAACATACTCAGTGGATGTGTAGAGTGCAAGCTCCCCTCCTTGAGCTGAAGTAGAAGCCGGCTCATTCACAGCTTCTTGGGAGATGTTTGCATTTGCCCTAGAGTCCTTGAACCTGGATGGTTTGAGGTGGGGATGAAGGATCCAGCACTTATCCTTGGAGTGGCCTTTCTTCTTGCAATGTTCACAAGCTGCAGCCCTCTTCTCCTCTGGTTTGAAACCGGCTTTGTTGGAAGTAACCAGCTCACCTCCTTTTCCTCCAAACAGACCAATGTTTCCTTGCTCCTTTTGGATCCTTGAGCATACCTCTTCAAAATCAGGGAGTGTAGTTTCCCTTAGGATCTTCATTATGGCATCATTGTAAACTGGATTCAAGTTGAGTAGAAGGCCAAAGATCTTGTCTTGCTCCTTTCTCTCAATGAGAACCTTAAGGTCCATAGTGCTTGGTCTTAGCATATCAAGCTCAGACCATGCTGAAGAGAACTTCCCAAGGTACTTGGTAAAGTCATGATCTTCCTGCCTAAGCTCACTTATGGTCTTCTTCACCTCATACACACGGCTGAGATTTGAAACATCACCATAAACCTTCTTGAGAGTGTCCCACAGTGACTTGGCTGTCTCACAATGAGAATAAGATTCAAGAATGGATGGGTCCAGAGAGTTTTGGAGGAAGCCAAGCACCAACTGATCTTCCTGAAACCATCTTGCCTCTTCCTTCTTAGTTTTCTCATCCTTTTTCTTTGCAGCATCTTCTTCACTTGGGGTTTTGTCTTCAAGAATGTGTTCCCAAAGGCCTCTTCCACAAATGGCAGTCTTGGTGGTTCTCTGCCATGTCCTATAGTTCAGACCTTTGAGGATGACTGGAATGACTGTGGGCTTCAAGCTGGAGCTGATTTGAACTGTATCTTCCATGGTACTTGTCTGAGTTTCAAGAACAAGGTGAAAGATGATGAAATCAAATGAGGAACCGAGAGAAATGAGAGTATAAGCGTTTTAGAACCGAGAGAATAAATGACCGAGAGAGTGATTGGGAGTTAGGGTTTTAGGACAGAGAGAATGGGAGATTTAAGCTAAGAGAATGATGAACTAGAGTAAGAATCAAGAGAATCAAGAATCAAGAACACTAATGCTCTGATACCATCTTAGTTTATGAGAGTAAGAACTTGCGGCTGCTAGGGTTTCTTAGAGAGAGAGAGTCGCAAGAGTAAAATGAAGAGAATATCTTCTTGTGTATATTCATTCTCGGTTACAAACATATATATAAGACCTAAGGCAAGAGAGATGCTTACCCTAAATTGGATACAAACAAGAATGACACAAAAGGAAAGACAATATTTGTAGCGGCTCCTCTTTGTCTCTTCTCAAGTCCCAACGGTCTGAATAATTCTTGAACCAAGATTTGAAGGTTTATGGTGTTGGCGCCTCCTTAATCTCCAATTAGAAGTTCCCAACAGTACACATTATCTCATCATGATCAATAAGTAACATAGTTTTGAAAGTTTAGAAATGCATCAAACACCCTATCTTTAGATGGAAGCAATGTTACCCAAGTATATTTTGATTTTTCATCTATGAAGGTCACAAAATACTTGTTCCTATCTCTAGAAAGACAAGGTGAAGTCCAAACATCAGAGTGCACAAGATCAAAGCAGTGTTCATAGATAGTAGTTGATTTAGGAAAGATAGTTCTACAATGTTTGCCAAGAATACAAGCTTCACAAGTTGAATGATCAAAGCTAACATTAAGCAACATTAAGTTCAAAGCACGAGAATGAGGATGTCCTAGTCTAGCATGCCATAGGACATTTTGATTGAAAGAAAAACAGGATTTAAAAACTAAGGTATCCAGATTGCTTGGAGAAGTGTCTTCAAGGAGATAAAGCTCATCTTGTGTACCACCTCTTCCAATAACCTTTCCATTCTTAATATCCTGAAAGCAAACTTCATTAGGCCCAAAGATGACATTGCAATTCAAGTCTTTAGTGATCCTTTTAACAGACAGCAAGTTAGACTAAAACTTAGGAACATAAAAAGCATCACTTTCCTTGTTAAACAATCTTAACTTTCCTGTACCAATTATAGGAATCCCTTGACTATCAGCTATAGTTACTCTTCCTAGGGCAGGTTTAATGTCTTTTAACAACTTAGCATTACTAATCATGTGGTGAGAAGCTCCTGAATCTACTACCAACTTATGATCAGTTTTAGCAAGAAATTTATGAGACATTAAAGTGATACCAGAGAGTTTAGAGGCATAAGCCTTGATGAGGTCCTCAAGGTCACTCTTCCTAACATACTCAGTGTTGGTGTAGAGTGCAAGCTCCCCTCATTGAGCTGATGTTGATGCCGGCTCATTCACAGCTTCTTGGGAGATGTTTGAATTTGCCCTTGAGTCCTTGAACTTGGCTGGTTTGAGGTGGGGATGAAGGATCCAGCACTTATCCTTGGAGTGGCCTTTCTTCTTGCAATGATCACAAGTTGCATCCTTCTTCTCCTCAGGTTTGAAAACGGCTTTGTTGGCAGTCACCAACTCCCCCTTTCCTCCAAACAAAACCAATGTTTCCTTCCTCCTTTTGGATCCTTGAACATGTTGGGAATGTCCTGAAATCTATTGTACTTACTCCAAGTGAAATTCGTATTGTCGAGATGAGACAATCATATGACACTAGGTAGTCATAACGCTTTGCTAGAAGCCACTTATGATCAATGAGTTAAGAACTCATTGCTAGTGTTATATGATCCTACAGGGTCACACACCTAAGCAAACTGGACGTTAAATACGAGGTTGATCATTAATGTAATGATCCAGTGAATGCATATTTGATATGCATTCGATATCAATATTCTGGGGCAGTGTCGATCGATTCAGATAGTGCATCGATCGATGCAACTCGCGGATTAATCAGATTAATTCGGTTTAATCGTTGGTTAATTCCGTTATGGTTTAAGTCGACATATATAAGATATATGGTCGACCTAAACTTTTTTCTAACCTAATTCACAGCCACCAGAACTTGAATAGAAACCTCTGAAGAGATTGGATCTCTATAGGCACTAGCATCCCTGCTGTCCAGTTTGTGTGCGTGTGGATACCAGTAGAGGCGCAGCATTTGAGGCGCTCTAGATCTCGATTATCTGCAAATCTTCCGCTGCTAATCACCAGGTAATTCTGAGATCCCAATGATTCAATTACATGAACCCTAGATCCTAGGCTTGGAATTCAGACCAGGATTGCCTAATTGGATTAGGATCTGCTAGAAATTCCTTCAGTGGTATCAGAGCTTTAGGGTTCCATTGAATCTGTAGCATGTTGATTAGATTGGTTGAATCTGGATCTCTGTATGAATGATACAAGCATGCTAAAACTCGTTTTGATCAAAGTAACCTAGTTTAGGGTTTTGTTCGGAAAACGTTTTAGGGTTTTTCGCATGGTGTCGATCGATGCTAATCCGGCATCGATCGACACAGGGCGAAAACCCGAACAAAATTTAGGGTTTTTCGCATGGTGTCGATCGATGCCAATCCGGCGTCGATCGACACAGGGCGAAAACCCGAATAAAACCTATGTTTCGCCTAGTGTCGATCGACACAAGAGTTGTGTCGGTCGACACAAACCTCGCGAGATTGATGAATCGGTTCAATTGGATTGGACCGGTTATCGAGCTTGGTTAATGATGGTTAAACGCTAAGAATGGTTTATTGCGATTGGGTTGGTATCGACAGATGCTAATGTAGCATCGATCGACACTGACCGGTACTCAAAACCGGATCAATTGGATTGATCGGTTATCGCAGATTGGTTTTGGTTAATCAGCATCGATCGACACTAAAGCAGTGTCGGTCGGCACAAGATTCGATGGTTTAGGTTATGGAACCTGAAACCACAGAACCAAACCAAGACAAATCATTTAATTAGAAGAATTAAAACATAATAAAACTGAACGTTTTAAATGGTTCCGTTCCTCAACCAAATATCAAGTGATACTTGATGTCTTTCCAATCTTGTCAACTGTCAAAACCCATTTAATTGTGCGATAGACTTGCAGTGCAAGATGTCCACAATTTCATGAGTAAGACAGAGGTAATCGTGTTGATGGATTTGCAGTGCAAGACATCAACAATTACATGACTGAAGAGATTGGTTTACTTGACTGGGCCATCAAAATCGTTTTGGGCTCAGAGACATCAGGAGGATTGGGCATGAGATGTCGATCCACAACCAAGAGTTATATTGGATATAACTAGCAAGGTTGTTGCTTACCTAGATAGCTAAAATTTGGGTGCTAGCCAGTGGCTCACTCAAGTTTAGTGAAGTATGGGTCTTGGATCATTATATTCATCTAAGGAAACATTGTTTGAATATAATGCGAGTTTTCTTAATTGTTAAGACTTTTCATTTCTTGAACATCATAACTAAAACCTCCCTTATTTTTCAGCTATGTATAGCACAAACCATCGTAACAATTTCTCCCTGCGATCCGTCCTTGAGAAGGATAAGTTAAATGGATCCAACTTTCTTGAATGGTATCGGAACTTGAGAATTGTTCTCAAACAGGAGAAAAAGGACTATGTCCTTGAGAAAGTTCTCCCCAAGAAGTACCGAGCCAATGCTTGGCAGTCAGATAAGGATGCTTGGGATAAGCATTCTAATGATGCGGTGGATGTGAGTTGTCTCATGTTGGCTACCATGAACTCGGAATTGCAGAAGCAATATGAGTACGTGGAGTCGCCAATACAGATGATCACTGGCCTGAAAAGTATGTTTCAGGAGCAGGCACGAACTTAGAGATACCAGACGGTTAGATCTCTGATTGAGTGCAAGCTACCAAAGGGCGAACCAGTTAGTCCTCATGTCATTAAGATGATGGGTTATATTGATAACCTGGGGAAACTAGATTGTCCCATTAGCCAAGAGTTGGCTACTGACATCATTCTACAGTCACTGCCGTCAAGCTATGATCAATTTGTTATGAACTATAACATGAACAACTTGACGAAGACGTTGACTGAATTGCATGGGATGCTTAAGACTGCTGAACCTAACATCAAGAAGGACACCCCAAATGTCCTTATGGTACAAAAGGGTAAAAAGTTTAAGAAACTTGGTAAGAACAAAGGTGATGGCAAGACGAGCTCGATTGTGAATCCAAGCGAGTCTGGCCATGTTCCTAAGGTTAAAACCAGTCCTTCTGAAGATGTTAAGTGCCGTTATTGTAATGGTTATGGGCATTTGAAAAGAAACTGCAATAAATTCTTGGAAGATTATGAGAAGCTGAAGAAGACGTACGAGACTTCTTCTTCAGGTATTATGTTATAGAAGTAAATGTTACTTCCTATAGTCCTACCTATTGGGTATTGGATACCAGCTGTGGTACTCATATTTTGTGAAAATGTGCAGGGCCTGAGCAAAAGTAGGACTATGGAGAAAGGACAAGTGGACCTATGAGTGGGAATGGAGCAAGAGTTGCTGCATTAACCGTAGGAGTATTTCATTTGTTTTTCCTTTTATGGCATGTTTTGAACTTAAAACTGCTACTATGTACCTGCTATGAGCAAAAAGATTATTTCTATTCCTTGTTTGGATATGGAAGGATATCAGTTTTCAAGTTAAGAATAAGTGTTATTCATTTGAATACAGTGATATATTTTATAGTAGCAATCCATTAGAGAATGGACTTTATGTTCTAAACCAGAATGTGCCTAACTATAACATTAATACCAAGAGATTCAAGTCAAATGATACGAGTCAAACTTCTCTCTGGCATTGTCGTTTTGGGCTACATAAATGAGAAATAGATTCAGAAGCTCCATAGTGATGGGCTTTTGGGCTCATCTGATTGAGAATCATAATGAGTAAAGTGGATCTTGTTTATTAAGTAAAACGACAAAGGCTCCTTTCAACAGAGGTAGTGTCGATCGACACAAACGGTGCGTCGGTCGATACAGGTTGCGAATGAATAAAATGAAAGGGCCAGAGGCTTATTGGGCTTTATACATATAGATGTATATGGGCCGATGAACACTAGTGCTAGAGGAAAATTTCAGTACTTCATTACCTTTACTGATAATTTTAGTAGGTACGGTTATGTCTTATTAAAAAGAAATAAATCAGAATCTTTGAAAAGTTCAAAGAGTTCCAGAATGAAGTACATAATCAATTTGGCAAAGGTATTAAACCTCTACGATGAGATCATGGAGGTGAATACTTAGGTCAAGAATTTAGTGATCATCTGAGAGATTGTGAAAGTGTTTCACAATTCACTCCTCCTGAATCGGACTTTATTAGATATGGTTCGATCAATGATGAGTCACTTAGATCTTCCATTATCCTTCTAAGAATACGCTCTAGAAACGTCTGCGTTTACATTAAATAGAGTTCCATCAAAATCAGTTACAGAGATACCACATGAGATGTGGAATGTAAATGTTTCTGATTTATCCATCATGGAGATTTGGAGTTGCGAGACTTATATAAAACGTTTAATCTCTGATAAGCTCACACCCAAATCTGATAAGTGCTACTTCATTGGTTGTCCTAACAAAACCAAGGCATGTTACTTTTACAACCAGTTCGAGAACAAATTGTTTGTTGCTCGGAACTATGTTTTCTTGAGAAAGACTTTCTTTCCAAGAAGAACAGTGGGAGCAAAAGTACAACTCGAAGAAATTCGAAAATCACAGGAGACTGCTCAACCTGATGAGGAAGAGCAACAGTTGGATCTACAAAGAGTTGTAGAACCTGCACCTGTGGTGCCTAAAGTTTATAAAGGATCTGGTGAATGTATATTCGATATACATTTAAATGGCGAGTTTCTGAAGAAGTGTCGATCGACACAAAAGTTGCATCGATCGACACAGATCGCGAACCAAATATTGATTTTGGTTTATGACTTAATTAACTACGGTTTAAATCTTGGTTAATTAGGTCGTGGTAAAAGTATACATATGAGATATGTGTGCGCGACTTTTACAGAAAACTGAAGCTCGCAGATTCGAAAGGATCCGTCACAAACCCGAGAAATATGGATTTCTCGTAACTAATTGCCGTGATCTACTGATCATTGAAAGTGACGGGCCTGCGAATTTTGAAGAAGCAATGATGGGCCTTGACTCCGAAAATGGCTGAAAGCCGCTGAATCCGAAATGGGATCCATGTCACAGAACCAAGTATGACTTGGGTTGATTTACCCGATGGTGTAGAAACCATTGTGAGTAAATGGATTTTCAAGAAGAAAAGTTGACATGGATGGTTATATTCAGATGTACAAAGCTAGGTTGGTGGCAAAAGGTTTCAAGTAAATTCATGGTTTTAACTGTGAAGAAACCTAATCCCAGACACCGTGCTTATGTCCATTAGGATTCTCCTAGCAACCGCCACTCATAATGGTTATGAGATCTGGCAGATGGATATGAAAACAGTTTTCCTTAATGGAATTCTGGAAAAAGGATGTGTACATGACACAACCTGAAGTTTTTCATTGATCCTAATGAAGCTAGGAAGATATGCAAGCTTCATCAAACCATTTATGGATTGAAGCAAGCATCTCGGAGTTGAAATCTTCGTTTTGATAAAGCAGTCAAAAGGTTTGACTTCATCAGGAACGAAGAGGAACCGTATGTTTACAAGAGGACTAGTGGGAGCGCAATTGCATTTCTGGTATTGTATGTTGATAACATACCACTTCTCGGAAATGAAGTTCCATTGTTTCAGTCTGTTAAGACTTGATTCGAAAGTTGTTTTTTCGATAAAATTATGGGAGAAACCGTATACATTCTTGGAATAAGAATCTATAGAGATAGATTGCATAAGCTAATTGGATTGTGTCAAGATACTTATAGTGATAAGGCCTTGCACATGTCCAATATGCAGGATTCCAAGAAGGGCTTCGTGCAAATGACTCTTGGTATTACTCTTAGCAAGACGCAGTGTCTTTCGACACACGCTGAGCAAGAGCGAATAAGGGTCAGACTACTGCTAAAGGCATTAAATGTCTTAAGATGTGATCTTAATTTTAGTGGGAGTCATTGTTATTAATTTTAGTTATGATATGATGTTCGTATAAACATAATTTGATTATGTTATTGAAATCTGACATCTGTATTATTTAATAATGGTTATTAAATAATAGTCCCAAAGTAATTTATGACATTTTATAGGTCATCAAGTATGTGACTTGATCATGAAACCCTATAGATAATAAATGACATAAATTATGATTGGTCCCTGGTCAAGGTTGTTAAAATGTGACATTAACAACCGCGTGAGACTAGTATGTGAGGTGACTGATGACTAAGTTTCATGGAGTCATTAATAAAAGTATTAAAGTCAATCACATAGATATGTGTTGGAGAACACATGATCGGACATGACCCACTGATGAGAACTCTACGGGATAGTTATACAAGTGTCATGAGAGTTTTCATTATGACTATAGAGTATAGTCCTTAGACCTGAGTTCATCATGTTTTCTTACATGTGAATTGGTCCGCTTTAACCTTGTCAAACGTCAGCCGTAACTGGTGACTATAAAGGCATTGATTGGGCGTATCATGAAGCGTGTGAAGAGACAGGGATGGAACAAGATGGGATTTGTCCCTCCTATATAACAGGAGATAAATATCTCAGGGCCCATCGAAGATTTGATACTGAGAAATGTGTGGCCACACTCAAACGAGGTGATTGTCAGTCGTTTGTCTTGTCAGTATAAATCGGAGTTCGATGAACATGATCTTGGCTAAATAAGGGTGACACAGATCTTGCCTTATGCCAGATCGAGATATAGTGACGAAAGGATTGAAGGAATAGATGATTCCAGTACAAGTGGGAGATTGTTGGGAATGTCCTGAAATCTATTGTACTTACTCCAAGTGAAAGTCGTATTGTCGAGATGAGGCAATCATATGACACTAGGTAGTCATAACGCTTTGCTAGAAGCCACTTATGATCAATGAGTTAAGAACTCATTGCTAGTGTTATATGATCCTACAGGGTCACACACCTAAGAAAACTGGACGTTAAATACGAGGTTGATCATTAATGTAATGATCCAGTGAATGCATATTTGATATGCATTCGATATCAATATTCTGGGGCAGTGTCGATCGATGCAGATAGTGCATCGATCGATGCAACTCGCGGATTAATCAGATTAATTCGGTTTAATCGTTGGTTAATTCCGTTATGGTTTAAGTCGACATATATAAGATATATGGTCGACCTAAACTGTTTTCTAACCTAATTCACAGCCACCAGAACTTGAATAGAAACCTCTGAAGAGATTGGATCTCTATAGGCACTAGCATCCCTGCTGTCCAGTTTGTGTGCGTGTGGATACCAGTAGAGGCGCAGCATTTGAGGCGCTCTAGATCTCGATTATCTGCAAATCTTCCGCTGCTAATCACCAGGTAATTCTGAGATCCCAATGATTCAATTACATGAACCCTAGATCCTAGGCTTGGAATTCAGACCAGGATTGCCTAATTGGATTAGGATCTGCTAGAAATTCCTTCAGTGGTATCAGAGCTTTAGGGTTCCATTGAATCTGTAGCATGTTGATTAGATTGGTTGAATCTGGATCTCTGTATGAATGATACAAGCATGCTAAAACTCGTTTTGATCAAAGTAACCTAGTTTAGGGTTTTGTTCGGAAAACGTTTTAGGGTTTTTCGCATGGTGTCGATCGATGCTAATCCGGCATCGATCGACACAGGGCGAAAACCCGAACAAAATTTAGGGTTTTTCGCATGGTGTCGATCGATGCCAATCCGGCGTCGATCGACACAGGGCGAAAACCCGAATAAAACCTATGTTTCGCCTAGTGTCGATCGACACAAGAGTTGTGTCGGTCGACACAAACCTCGCGAGATTGATGAATCGGTTCAATTGGATTGGACCGGTTATCGAGCTTGGTTAATGATGGTTAAACGCTAAGAATGGTTTATTGCGATTGGGTTGGTATCGACAGATGCTAATGTAGCATCGATCGACACTGACCGGTACTCAAAACCGGATCAATTGGATTGATCGGTTATCGCAGATTGGTTTTGGTTAATCAGCATCGATCGACACTAAAGCAGTGTCGGTCGGCACAAGATTCGATGGTTTAGGTTATGGAACCTGAAACCACAGAACCAAACCAAGACAAATCATTTAATTAGAAGAATTAAAACATAATAAAACTGAACGTTTTAAATGGTTCCGTTCCTCAACCAAATATCAAGTGATACTTGATGTCTTTCCAATCTTGTCAACTGTCAAAACCCATTTAATTGTGCGATAGACTTGCAGTGCAAGATGTCCACAATTTCATGAGTAAGACAGAGGTAATCGTGTTGATGGATTTGCAGTGCAAGACATCAACAATTACATGACTGAAGAGATTGGTTTACTTGACTGGGCCATCAAAATCGTTTTGGGCTCAGAGACATCAGGAGGATTGGGCATGAGATGTCGATCCACAACCAAGAGTTATATTGGATATAACTAGCAAGGTTGTTGCTTACCTAGATAGCTAAAATTTGGGTGCTAGCCAGTGGCTCACTCAAGTTTAGTGAAGTATGGGTCTTGGATCATTATATTCATCTAAGGAAACATTGTTTGAATATAATGCGAGTTTTCTTAATTGTTAAGACTTTTCATTTCTTGAACATCATAACTAAAACCTCCCTTATTTTTCAGCTATGTATAGCACAAACCATCGTAACAATTTCTCCCTGCGATCCGTCCTTGAGAAGGATAAGTTAAATGGATCCAACTTTCTTGAATGGTATCGGAACTTGAGAATTGTTCTCAAACAGGAGAAAAAGGACTATGTCCTTGAGAAAGTTCTCCCCAAGAAGTACCGAGCCAATGCTTGGCAGTCAGATAAGGATGCTTGGGATAAGCATTCTAATGATGCGGTGGATGTGAGTTGTCTCATGTTGGCTACCATGAACTCGGAATTGCAGAAGCAATATGAGTACGTGGAGTCGCCAATACAGATGATCACTGGCCTGAAAAGTATGTTTCAGGAGCAGGCACGAACTTAGAGATACCAGACGGTTAGATCTCTGATTGAGTGCAAGCTACCAAAGGGCGAACCAGTTAGTCCTCATGTCATTAAGATGATGGGTTATATTGATAACCTGGGGAAACTAGATTGTCCCATTAGCCAAGAGTTGGCTACTGACATCATTCTACAGTCACTGCCGTCAAGCTATGATCAATTTGTTATGAACTATAACATGAACAACTTGACGAAGACGTTGACTGAATTGCATGGGATGCTTAAGACTGCTGAACCTAACATCAAGAAGGACACCCCAAATGTCCTTATGGTACAAAAGGGTAAAAAGTTTAAGAAACTTGGTAAGAACAAAGGTGATGGCAAGACGAGCTCGATTGTGAATCCAAGCGAGTCTGGCCATGTTCCTAAGGTTAAAACCAGTCCTTCTGAAGATGTTAAGTGCCGTTATTGTAATGGTTATGGGCATTTGAAAAGAAACTGCAATAAATTCTTGGAAGATTATGAGAAGCTGAAGAAGACGTACGAGACTTCTTCTTCAGGTATTATGTTATAGAAGTAAATGTTACTTCCTATAGTCCTACCTATTGGGTATTGGATACCAGCTGTGGTACTCATATTTTGTGAAAATGTGCAGGGCCTGAGCAAAAGTAGGACTATGGAGAAAGGACAAGTGGACCTATGAGTGGGAATGGAGCAAGAGTTGCTGCATTAACCGTAGGAGTATTTCATTTGTTTTTCCTTTTATGGCATGTTTTGAACTTAAAACTGCTACTATGTACCTGCTATGAGCAAAAAGATTATTTCTATTCCTTGTTTGGATATGGAAGGATATCAGTTTTCAAGTTAAGAATAAGTGTTATTCATTTGAATACAGTGATATATTTTATAGTAGCAATCCATTAGAGAATGGACTTTATGTTCTAAACCAGAATGTGCCTAACTATAACATTAATACCAAGAGATTCAAGTCAAATGATACGAGTCAAACTTCTCTCTGGCATTGTCGTTTTGGGCTACATAAATGAGAAATAGATTCAGAAGCTCCATAGTGATGGGCTTTTGGGCTCATCTGATTGAGAATCATAATGAGTAAAGTGGATCTTGTTTATTAAGTAAAACGACAAAGGCTCCTTTCAACAGAGGTAGTGTCGATCGACACAAACGGTGCGTCGGTCGATACAGGTTGCGAATGAATAAAATGAAAGGGCCAGAGGCTTATTGGGCTTTATACATATAGATGTATATGGGCCGATGAACACTAGTGCTAGAGGAAAATTTCAGTACTTCATTACCTTTACTGATAATTTTAGTAGGTACGGTTATGTCTTATTAAAAAGAAATAAATCAGAATCTTTGAAAAGTTCAAAGAGTTCCAGAATGAAGTACATAATCAATTTGGCAAAGGTATTAAACCTCTACGATGAGATCATGGAGGTGAATACTTAGGTCAAGAATTTAGTGATCATCTGAGAGATTGTGAAAGTGTTTCACAATTCACTCCTCCTGAATCGGACTTTATTAGATATGGTTCGATCAATGATGAGTCACTTAGATCTTCCATTATCCTTCTAAGAATACGCTCTAGAAACGTCTGCGTTTACATTAAATAGAGTTCCATCAAAATCAGTTACAGAGATACCACATGAGATGTGGAATGTAAATGTTTCTGATTTATCCATCATGGAGATTTGGAGTTGCGAGACTTATATAAAACGTTTAATCTCTGATAAGCTCACACCCAAATCTGATAAGTGCTACTTCATTGGTTGTCCTAACAAAACCAAGGCATGTTACTTTTACAACCAGTTCGAGAACAAATTGTTTGTTGCTCGGAACTATGTTTTCTTGAGAAAGACTTTCTTTCCAAGAAGAACAGTGGGAGCAAAAGTACAACTCGAAGAAATTCGAAAATCACAGGAGACTGCTCAACCTGATGAGGAAGAGCAACAGTTGGATCTACAAAGAGTTGTAGAACCTGCACCTGTGGTGCCTAGAGTTTATAAAGGATCTGGTGAATGTATATTCGATATACATTTAAATGGCGAGTTTCTGAAGAAGTGTCGATCGACACAAAAGTTGCATCGATCGACACAGATCGCGAACCAAATATTGATTTTGGTTTATGACTTAATTAACTACGGTTTAAATCTTGGTTAATTAGGTCGTGGTAAAAGTATACATATGAGATATGTGTGCGCGACTTTTACAGAAAACTGAAGCTCGCAGATTCGAAAGGATCCGTCACAAACCCGAGAAATATGGATTTCTCGTAACTAATTGCCGTGATCTACTGATCATTGAAAGTGACGGGCCTGCGAATTTTGAAGAAGCAATGATGGGCCTTGACTCCGAAAATGGCTGAAAGCCGCTGAATCCGAAATGGGATCCATGTCACAGAACCAAGTATGACTTGGGTTGATTTACCCGATGGTGTAGAAACCATTGTGAGTAAATGGATTTTCAAGAAGAAAAGTTGACATGGATGGTTATATTCAGATGTACAAAGCTAGGTTGGTGGCAAAAGGTTTCAAGTAAATTCATGGTTTTAACTGTGAAGAAACCTAATCCCAGACACCGTGCTTATGTCCATTAGGATTCTCCTAGCAACCGCCACTCATAATGGTTATGAGATCTGGCAGATGGATATGAAAACAGTTTTCCTTAATGGAATTCTGGAAAAAGGATGTGTACATGACACAACCTGAAGTTTTTCATTGATCCTAATGAAGCTAGGAAGATATGCAAGCTTCATCAAACCATTTATGGATTGAAGCAAGCATCTCGGAGTTGAAATCTTCGTTTTGATAAAGCAGTCAAAAGGTTTGACTTCATCAGGAACGAAGAGGAACCGTATGTTTACAAGAGGACTAGTGGGAGCGCAATTGCATTTCTGGTATTGTATGTTGATAACATACCACTTCTCGGAAATGAAGTTCCATTGTTTCAGTCTGGTAAGACTTGATTCGAAAGTTGTTTTTTCGATAAAATTATGGGAGAAACCGTATACATTCTTGGAATAAGAATCTATAGAGATAGATTGCATAAGCTAATTGGATTGTGTCAAGATACTTATAGTGATAAGGCCTTGCACATGTCCAATATGCAGGATTCCAAGAAGGGCTTCGTGCAAATGACTCTTGGTATTACTCTTAGCAAGACGCAGTGTCTTTCGACACATGCTGAGCAAGAGCGAATAAGGGTCAGACTACTGCTAAAGGCATTAAATGTCTTAAGATGTGATCTTAATTTTAGTGGGAGTCATTGTTATTAATTTTAGTTATGATATGATGTTCGTATAAACATAATTTGATTATGTTATTGAAATCTGACATCTGTATTATTTAATAATGGTTATTAAATAATAGTCCCAAAGTAATTTATGACATTTTATAGGTCATCAAGTATGTGACTTGATCATGAAACCCTATAGATAATAAATGACATAAATTATGATTGGTCCCTGGTCAAGGTTGTTAAAATGTGACATTAACAACCGCGTGAGACTAGTATGTGAGGTGACTGATGACTAAGTTTCATGGAGTCATTAATAAAAGTATTAAAGTCAATCACATAGATATGTGTTGGAGAACACATGATCGGACATGACCCACTGATGAGAACTCTACGGGATAGTTATACAAGTGTCATGAGAGTTTTCATTATGACTATAGAGTATAGTCCTTAGACCTGAGTTCATCATGTTTTCTTACATGTGAATTGGTCCGCTTTAACCTTGTCAAACGTCAGCCGTAACTGGTGACTATAAAGGCATTGATTGGGCGTATCATGAAGCGTGTGAAGAGACAGGGATGGAACAAGATGGGATTTGTCCCTCCTATATAACAGGAGATAAATATCTCAGGGCCCATCGAAGATTTGATACTGAGAAATGTGTGGCCACACTCAAACGAGGTGATTGTCAGTCGTTTGTCTTGTCAGTATAAATCGGAGTTCGATGAACATGATCTTGGCTAAATAAGGGTGACACAGATCTTGCCTTATGCCAGATCGAGATATAGTGACGAAAGGATTGAAGGAATAGATGATTCCAGTACAAGTGGGAGATTGTTGGGAATGTCCTGAAATCTATTGTACTTACTCCAAGTGAAAGTCGTATTGTCGAGATGAGGCAATCATATGACACTAGGTAGTCATAACGCTTTGCTAGAAGCCACTTATGATCAATGAGTTAAGAACTCATTGCTAGTGTTATATGATCCTACAGGGTCACACACCTAAGAAAACTGGACGTTAAATACGAGGTTGATCATTAATGTAATGATCCAGTGAATGCATATTTGATATGCATTCGATATCAATATTCTGGGGCAGTGTCGATCGATGCAGATAGTGCATCGATCGATGCAACTCGCGGATTAATCAGATTAATTCGGTTTAATCGTTGGTTAATTCCGTTATGGTTTAAGTCGACATATATAAGATATATGGTCGACCTAAACTGTTTTCTAACCTAATTCACAGCCACCAGAACTTGAATAGAAACCTCTGAAGAGATTGGATCTCTATAGGAACTAGCATCCCTGTTGTCCAGTTTGTGTGCGTGTGGATACCAGTAGATGCGCAGCATTTGAGGCGCTCTAGATCTCGATTATCTGCAAATCTTCCGCTGCTAATCACCAGGTAATTCTGAGATCCCAATGATTCAATTACATGAACCCTAGGTCCTAGGCTTGGAATTCAGACCAGGATTGCCTAATTGGATTAGGATCTGCTAGAAATTCCTTCAGAACACACCTCTTCAAAATCAGGAAGAGTAGTCTCCCTTAGGATCTTCATTATGACATCATTGTAAACCGGATTCAAGTTGAGTAGAAGGCCAAAGATCTTGTCTTGCTCCTTTCTCTCAATGAGAACCTTAGGGTCCATAGAACTAGGCCTTAGCATCTCAAGCTCAGACCATGCTGAAGAGAACTTCCCAAGGTACTTGGTAAAGTCATGGTCTTCTTGGCGCAACTCACTGATGGCTTTCTTGACCTCATAAACCCTGCTGAGATTAGAGACATCCCCATAAATCTTCTTGAGAGTATCCCAAAGTGACTTGGCTGTCTCACAATGAGAATAAGCTTCTTGAAACCAGTTATCCTCTGCCTTCTTGGTTTCCTCATCCTTCTTCTTGGTTACATCTTCTTCAGTTGGTGTTTTGTCCTCCAAAATGTGATCCCACAATCCTCTTCCACAAATGGCAGTCTTGATGGTCCTTTGCCATGTCCTATAGTTGATACCTTTAAGCACAACAGGGATGACAGTAGGCCTCAAGCTTGAGCTGATGTGAGCAGAGTCTTCCATGGTAAGTAGCTGAAGAGAATAAGTGAAGACTGAAGCACCGAGAAGTAAACAAGTTTCTAGGGTTTTAGGACCGAGAAACTGAGAAGAGCTGAGAGTCTGAAGCTTAGGACAGAGAGTAGAGATTGATGAACAAGTGAAGAACCAAGAGAGATTTAGGTTTTCAGACAGAGAGAATAAGAGACCGTGAGTGATTTTAGGACAGAGAGAATTAGGGTTTTTCGGACAGAGAATAAGAACCGAGAGATTGATAAGATTAAGAGTGAGAGAATGATGAAACAAAGGGAGAATCAAGAGAATAGAGATCTATGCTCTGATACCATGATAGTTTTAGAGTATGAACATAAGAGATTAGGGTTCTTGATTATAGTATGCGAGAGAGTAAAGAGAGAGAATGGGAGGCTCAAAACCCTTGTATTACAATTGCGGTTATACACTGCCTTTTATAGGTCTTACAAAGAGCTGAATGTTTAACCTAATAAGGTAAAAGACAAATATGGAAAGAGACAAGGAGTGTCTTGTTAGATTATTTAGTTTAGAGTAAGAGAATTGCAGAGATTATGATAGAAGTCACAAGAACCGGATTAGGGTTCTTAGACCCGAGAGAGAGAGAGAGTTGAGAGATGAGTGTAAGAGAAGAATAAATCTCTTATCAATTTACTCAGAATCATTTACAACAATATATATGAGCTACTGCTAGGGTTACACATAATAAACAAAGAAGAATAATAATATAAAGACAAGGGAAAACTCGGCAGTAAAGGGAGATGAGCAACGGTCATGAGATAGTGACTTGTCCTCTCTTTGTCCAATGTGAAAGTGACATCTCTGGTGTGGTCCACATCCTTGGGAACAGGTTCCTGGACGTCTTGGCTTATTAAGGATGGTAGAGAATGGATATTTAGACTTATGACCAGATAATCCCCAACTTGTATCATGCTTATACCCGGAACCATCTTCATTTAATTATCTCATAGTGCACACGGTTTGTGCAGAATATCATTGTGTAATATGTGATCTCCAATTCAATATTCAATACTCCCCCTCAAGCTTGAATTCAAGGATTGAATCAAGCTTGGAATGACCATGAAGATCTATCTCATTAAAAACCTTCATGAAGAAAACCACTTGGGATAAAACTTCATGAAGGGAAAAAGAGTGTAGATTCCATAGCCTTAGGGGACTCCGGGAGCTCCATGAGTCCAAGCTTGGTGTGAATGGACTCACACACCTTCAAACTAGCTGCCTTGGTGAACACATCAGCTAGTTGTTCTTCACTCCTTGTGAAGCAAGGCAACACAACTCCTTGCTCAATCATCTGCCTCACTTTGTGACAATCCACCTCTATATGCTTGGTCCTCTCATGGAAGACTGAGTTTGAAGCAATGTGAATGGCAGCTTGATTATCACAATGCATGGTGATTGGTTTTGAAGTCTCAATCCCCAAATCCACAAGAAGACCTTTGATCCATGCCAATTCCGTTGCTAGCTTCCTCATTGCTCTATACTCAGCTTCAGCACTAGAACATGACACTATCTTCTGCTTCTTGCTCTTCCAAGTAACAAGGTTTCCTCCAATGAAGGTGCAATATCCAGTAGTAGACCTCCTGTCCACTCTATCTCCTGCCCAATCAGCATCACAATACCCAACTATCTTTGTACTTTGATTGCAACCCATCCAAATGCCTTTCCCGGGAGTACCACTTAGGTATCTGAGAATCCTCTCAAACATGTCCCAATGATGCATCTTTGGTGCTTGCATATGTTGACTTATCTGGTTCACAGCAAAGCACAAATAAGGTCTGGTTATGGTTAAGTAGATTAGCTTACCAGCCATCCTTCTATAGTGAGTGATGTCCTCAAATGGTTTGTCTTCGAGCTCCCCCTCTCTTATGACTTTGTAGCCTTCCTCCAATGGTGTCTTAGCTGGTTTTGATCCAATCTTTCCTGCTTCAGACAACAAATCAAGTGTGTACTTCCTTTGAGATAAGAAGAGTCCTTCATCAGACCGACAAACTTCTATCCCAAGGAAGTACTTTAGAGTACCAAGATCCTTAATATCAAACACTGATTTAAGATAAGCTTTAGTTTCTTGAATACCTGACTTGTTACTCCCTGAAATGATAATGTCATCAACATAAACAAGGATGACAATGATACCTTCCTGATCTTGAAGTGTAAACAAGGTGTGATCTCCTTCAGACCTCTTGAATCCTCTTTGCATAAGTGTTGAGATCAGTTTATGATACCAAGCTCTAGGTGATTGCTTGAATCCATAGATAGCCTTCTTGAGTCTTAACACCTTCCCTGGTTTCACAATGTTTTCAAGACCAGAAGGTGGTCTCATGTATACCTCATCTTCAAGCTCCCCTTGAAGGAATGCATTCTTGACATCCATTTGCCAAAGTTCCCAGTCAAGATTTGTTGCTAAAGACAAGATGATCCTAACTGTGTGAAGCTTAGCTACTGGTGCAAAGGTATCCAAGTAATCCTTTCCATAGGTTTGAGTGAAGCCTCTTGCAACCAACCTTGCTTTGTATCTCTCCACTTCTCCATTACTCTTATACTTGATGGTGAAAACCCATTTAGAAGTCACTGCCTTCTTTCCTCTAGGAAGTTCAGCTTCATACCAAGTCTCATTGTTCTCCATTGCTTTGGTCTCTTCATCCACAGCTTGCATCCACCTCTTATCTCCATTTGCTTCTTCATAGGTTGTTGGTACATGTTCTTGATCCAACTTCCCAATGAACACTTGATGCTACAAAGGTACATGAGCTAAACTGCAAACAGCTTGAATGGGATGAGCTACTGCATTGCTGTTGAAGTAAACCCTAGTCTTCTTCCATTCTGATGGATCCTTTTTCTCTCTTGTGCTTCTTCTTAAAGTCTGAACTTGCTGCTGAACTTGCTGCTCATCCATAACCTCATTCATAACCGGCTCCTCTTCATTTTGATGATCCAATTCCTCTCCTCAACTCTAGCTTGATCATGTGTAGAAGAATCAGATTCTTGCGGTTCTTGTTCTGATTCTTGAGTGTCCCCCTCATGATCAAGATGGGAATGTTGTGGAGCTTCTGAAGGCAAAACAGGTACTGAAGGAGCAGGACTTGTTGCAGCCGGTTGTTGAGGTATACTAATCCCAAGGCTTTCCATAATCCTCCTTAGGTTAGCAGCCCGGTCTGATTGAGAAGTAGGAAGATCCTTCAAGCTATCCCAATTCTTCTCATCATAGAAACTCCTTGTCTCCATAAATTTCACATCTCTTGAGATCAAAACCTTCCTTGTTTCAGGTACATAACACTTGTATCCTCTTTGTGTTGTAGAATATCCAATGAACATGGCTTTGGTGCTCTTAGCATCCAATTTATCCCTTTGTTCTCCTGGTATTAACACAAAGCAAAGACACCCAAACACACGTAAGTGATCAACTAATGGATTGGTTTTATTCAATACCTGAAATGGAGATTGATCCTTGAGAACTTTTGTAGGAGTTCTATTGATCAAGTAACTCATGATCATGATATTGAAATGGAGACCATAGAAGATCAATGTGTTATTGGTTATGAGAGGTCTTGGAGTAACCAAACTAGAAGAGGTAACTAGAAGAGAAGCATCTGTGAATAGTACCCACGGATGAACAGTAAAAACAGTTTTAGTTACCTTAAGATATTTTGGGCTAGCTTCCCTTGTAAGCTAAATATGTGGACAATTATGAGCCACATGATTTAGGATAAGTCTAATAGCTAGTTTCAGTATATTGTAAGGAAAAATTTCGAATTCAAAGACTAAGAAGGATTATTCTCTTCTCCAATTCTCTCTCTACTCTCTCTCTTGTTCTTATTCTCTCAAACTCTTTCTAATCTTCGATTCTTGTGATTCTTTGTTCTAAATCTCTGGTTTTTATTCTCAAATTCTAATATGGTATCAGAGATTTGATCTCTATTCTCTTAATTCTCTCTTTGTTTCATAATTCTCTCGGTTCCTTTTATTCTTTCTGTCCTAAAATCTTGATACTTGTTCTCTGTCCCAAAATCCCTGGTTTCTCTCTCACCATGGAAGACACGGTTCAAATCAGCTCAAGCTTAAGACCTACTGTCATCCCTGTTGTGCTCAAAGGTCTTAACTGTAGGACATGGCAGAGAACCACCAAGACTGCCATTTGTGGAAGAGGGTTGTGGGATCACATTTTGGAAGACAAAACTCCAAGTGAAGAAGATACAACTAAGAAGAAAGATGAGCAGACCAAGAAAGAAGAGGCAAGATGGTTCCAGGAAGATCAGTTAGTGGTTGGCTTCCTCCAAAACTCTCTTGACCCATCTATTCTTGAAGCTTACTCCCATTGTGAGACAGCCAAGTCACTGTGGGACACTCTCAAGAAGGTTTATGGTGATGTATCAAATCTGAGCAGGGTGTATGAGGTGAAGAAAGCCATTAGTGAGCTGAAACAAGAAGACCATGACTTTACCAAGTACCTTGGGAAGTCTCTTCAGCATGGTCTGAGCTTGATATGCTAAGGCCTAGTACTATGGACCCTAAGGTTCTCATTGAGAGAAAGGAGCAAGACAAGATCTTTGGCCTTCTACTCAACTTGAATCCGGTCTACAATGATGCCATAATGAAGATCCTAAGGGAGACTACACTCCCTGATTTTGAAGAGGTGTGTTCAAGGATCCAAAAGGAGCAAGGAAACATTGGTTTGTTTGGAGGAAAAGGGGAGTTGGTGACTGCCAACAAAGCTGGTTTCAAACCAGAGGAGAAGAAGGCTGCAGCTTGTGATCACTGCAAGAAGAAAGGCCATTCCAAGGATAAGTGTTGGATCCTTCATCCCCATCTCAAACCAGCAAAGTTCAAGGACTCTAGGGCAAATGCAAACATCTCTCAAGAAGCTGGAAATGAGCAGGCTACTTCTTCAGCTCAAGGAGGAGAGCTTGCACTCTTCACCAACACTGAGTATGTGAGGAAGAGCGACTTGGAGGATCTCATCAAGGCTTATGCCTCTAAGCTCTCTGGTATCAGAACTTGGTAGTAGATTCAGGAGCTTCTCACCACATGATCAGTAATGCTAAGTTGTTAAAAGACATTAAACCTGCCCTAGGAAGAGTAACTATAGCTGATGGTCAAGGAATTCCTATAATTGGTACAGGAAAGTTAAGATTGTTTAACAAGGAAAGTGAAGCATTCTATGTTCCTAAGTTTAAGTCTAACTTGCTGTCGGTTAAAAGGATCACTAAAGACTTGAATTGCAATGTTATCTTTGGGCCTAATGAAGTTTGTTTTCAGGATATTAAGAATGGAAAGGTTATTGGCAGAGGTGGGACACAAGATGAGCTCTACCTTCTCAAAGACACTTCTCAAAGCAACCAGGATACCTTAGCTTTTAAATCCTATCTTTCTTTCAATCAAAATGTCCTATGGCATGCTATACTAGGACATCCTCATGCTCGTGCTTTGAACTTAATGTTGCCTAATGTTAGCTTTGATCATTCAACTTGTGAAGCTTGTATTCTTGGCAAACATTGTAGAACTATCTTTCCTAAATCAACTACTATCTATGAACATTGCTTTGATCTTGTGCACTCTGATGTTTGGACTTCACCTTGTCTTTCTAGAGATAGGAACAAGTATTTTGTGACCTTCATAGATGAAAAATCAAAATATACTTGGGTAACATTGCTTCCATCTAAAGGTAGGGTGTTTGATGCATTTCTAAACTTTCAAAACTATGTTACTAATCAGTTTAATGCCAAGATTAAGGTGTTTAGATCAGATAATGGAGGAGAGTACACAATCCAAAGATTCAAAGCTCACTTGAACAAGTATGGGATCCTACATCAAACAAGCTGCCCACATACTCCTCAACAAAATGGTGTGGCTGAAAGGAAGAATAGACATCTAATGGAGGTTGCTAGGTCTATGATGTTCCACACCAATGTTCCTAAGAGGTTTTGGGGAGATGCAGTGTTGGCAGCATGCTATCTTATCAACAGGATCCCAACTAGAGTCCTTCAAGACATTTCACCATATGAGGTATTGAACAAAGCCAAACCATTTATTGAACACTTACGTGTGTTTGGTTGTGTTTGTTTTGTATATATCTCAGGAGATCAAAGGAATAAGCTAGATGCTAAGAGCGCAAGGTGTATGTTCCTTGGATACTCCACAACTCAGAAGGGCTACAAGTGTTTTGATCCAAGCAACAACAGGACCTATGTTTCAAGGGATGTTAAGTTCATTGAGGGGCAGAGATACTATGAGAAGAAGGATTGGGAAGGTTTGAAGGATCTCTCAAGATCACCTTCTGATTTGGCTACAAGTTTAAAGTACATGTTGGATCACTTGGGAAATGACACCCCACGGCCAGAGAAGCCTGAAACAACTACCCAAGAAGCTCAACAAGAGGATACTGAACCAGCAACACACACACATGAACCAGCTGAAGCTCAAGAAGACACTCTACCTCAAGATCAGAACCAAGTGGACTTGGATATGAATGAGGATGAGATGGTTTATCAAGAGGCAGTGTTCAGCAACTCAGGAGAAGCACAAGGGAAAAGAAAGATCCATCAGAATGGATGAAGACAAGAGTCTACTACAACAACCAAGCAGTAACTCATCCTAGTCAGTCTACTTGTTCTATTGACTTGCTACCATCTAGTCACAAGGCCTTTCTTGGAAAGATTGAGCTAAACCAGGTTCCTAAGACTTATGAAGAGGCTGAGGGTATTAAGGTTTGGATGGATGCAGTAAAGGATGAGAAAGAAGCTATGGAGAGGAACCACACTTGGATTGTGGAGAAGCTGCCAAAAAGGAAGAAGACTGTTAGCTTTAAATGGGTCTTCACAATCAAGTATAAAAGCAATGGAGACATAGAGAGGTACAAGGCAAGGCTAGTAGCAAGGGGATTCACTCAAACCTATGGAGAAGACTATACGGATACCTTTGCACCAGTGGCTAAACTTCATACAGTGAGAGTCACATTGAGCTTAGCCACAAACCTCTCATGGAATCTATGGCAAATGGATGTGAAGAATGCTTTTCTACAAGGTGAGCTTGAGGAGGAGGTGTACATGACTCCACCACCAGGATTGAAACACTTATGTAAGGATGATGAGGTATTGAGGCTGAGAAGGGCGATTTATGGCTTGAAGCAATCACCAAGAGCTTGGTACCATAAGCTCAGTCATACACTTATGGACCATGATTTCAAGAAGTCTCAATCTGATCACACTTTGTTCACACTTCAAAGTGCTCTAGGAGTGGTGGTAGTTCTGATCTATGTGGATGATTTGATTATCACAGGAAGTGATAATGATGGGATTCAATCCACAAAGCCTTTCCTCAAGAGTTCCTTTGATATCAAAGACCTTGGTGAGTTGAAGTACTTCTTGGGCATTGAAGTATGCAGATTCAATGATGGATTGTTTCTGTCCCAAAGGAAGTATGTTAAAGACTTGTTGACAGAAACAAGTATCCAAGATTGCAAGATTGCAAAGACTCCACTTGAAGATGGCTACCAAGTCAATAGAAAGGGGGAGAAATCAGATGAAGTCAAGTTCAAGGATGTCTCATTGTATAGGAGGCTGGTTGGGAAGCTTATCTACCTCACTCTCACAAGACCAGATTTATGCTTTGCTGTGAATCAAGTTAGCCAACATATGCAATCACCCACAGTGTATCATTGGAGTTTGATTGAGAGAATCCTCAGATATCTCAAAGGATCAATCGGACAAGGCATTTGGATGGGTAAGAATGAGAGCACAGAGATTGTTGGCTATTGTGATGCAGATTGGGCTGGTGATAAGAGTGATAGGAGATCAACAACCGGCTATTGCACCTTCATTGGAGACAACTTGGTGACTTGGAAGACAAAGAAGCAGAAGGTGGTATCTTGTTCTAGTGCTGAAGCTGAGTATAGGGCCATGAGGAAGCTTGCAACTGAGTTAACATGGCTGAAGGCTTTGCTTAAGGACTTTGGCATAGAGCAATCAAGTCCAATCACCTTTCATTGTGACAACCAGGCTGCTATTCACATTGTAACCAACTCAGTGTTTCACGAGAGGACCAAACACATTGAGATTGATTGTCACAAGGTAAGGGAGAAGATTGAAGATGGAACCATTCTGCCTTGCTACACAAAGAGTGAAGATCAGCTTGCGGATATCTTCACTAAGGCTGCTAGTCTTAAGGTTTGCACTCATGTCTTTGGCAAACTAGGGCTGGTGGCTATTCATGATTAGAACTCTCCTGATTCATGAGCAGCATACTCTTTTTCCCTTGATGCGGTTTTGTCACAAGTGGTTTTCCACATCAAGGTTTTTAATGAGGTGTTGCCATGATCATTCCAAGTTCAGCCTTTAGGGTGATTCCAAAGTCTGAACTTGAGGGGGAGTATTGATCATGATATTGAAATGGAGACCATAGAAGATCAATGTGTTATTGGTTATGAGAGGTCTTGGAGTAACCAAACTAGAAGAGGTAACTAGAAGAGAAGCATCTGTGAATAGTACCCACGGATGAACAGTAAACAAAGTTTTAGTTACCTTAAGATATTTTGGGCTAGCTTCCCTTGTAAGCTAAATATGTGGACAATTATGAGCCACATGATTTAGGATAAGTCTAACAGCTAGTTTCAGTATATTGTAAGGAAAAATTTTGAATTCAAAGACTAAGAAGGATTATTCTCTTCTCCAATTCTCTCTCTACTCTCTCTCTCTTGTTCTTATTCTCTCAAAATCTTTCTAATCTTCGATTCTTGTGATTCTTTGTTCTAAATCTCTGGTTTTTATTCTCAAATTCTAATAGTAACAAGCAGTCATGACTGCATCTCCCCAAAACCTCTTAGGAACATTCTTGTAGAACATCATGGATCTTGCTACTTCCATTAGGTGTTTGTTCTTCCTCTCAGCCACTCCATTTTGTTGTGGAGTGTATGGACAGCTTGTTTGATGAAGAATCCCATGCTTGGACAAGTGTTGCTTGAAGGCATTGCTTGTGTACTCACCTCCATTGTCTGATCTAAAAATTTTGATCTTAGCATTGAAATTGTTAGTAACATGACTTTGAAAGTTCATAAAAGCCTCTAACACTCTATCCTTAGTTTGCATCAATGTTATCCATGTGTATTTAGATTTTTCATCAATGAAAGTGACAAAGTACTTATGATTCTCTCTAGACAAACAAGGAGCAGTCCACACATCAGAATGAACAAGATCAAAACAACTTTCATAAACAGTTTTAGAATCTGGAAAGTCAGATTTGCAATGTTTCCCAAGAATGCAAGCCTCACAATCATCAATTTTAAATGAAACAGAAGGTAATAAAAGACCTAATGCCCTAGAGTGTGGATGTCCTAGTCTAGCATGCCAAATGGAATCATCAACACTCATGGAAGTAGAAAGAGCAGTAGATACACCAAAAGAAGATGGGTTAGTATCCTCAATCATATACAGCTCATCCTTTGTCACACCTTTCCCAAGCAACTTGCTTGTTTTAATATCCTGAAACACAACATCATTAGGACTGAAAATAACATTGCAATTGAGATCAGTAGCTACTCTTTTCACAGATAACAGGTTTGATGTAAAACTAGGCATATAGAAAGCCTTTGATTTTTTACTTAACAACTTAAGATTTCCTATGCCTTGAATTGGAATCTTATCACCATTTGCAATCACAACATTACCAAGAGCAGGTTGAATGTTTTCTATCAACTTAGAGTCACTGATCATATGATGGGATGCACCTGAATCAATTATCAATGGTTTGATTTTATTTGATGCAAAGAGTGAGGTTCCAAAAGTCATACCAGAGGTTTCCTTGATGGTTTTAATGAGAGCCTCAAGGTCTGATTTTCTTACCATTATCACACTGATCAGGAACCTGAGGAGCATGATGAACCAGCATTGTTCTTCCTTCATGGCTAGGTTGTTCAAGCAATGAGGAGAACCGGCTGTGAGAGGATGGTCTAAGATGTGGATATAAGCGCCAGCACTTCTCCTTTAGGTGACCACTTTACTTGCAGTACACACACATCACGCCTCCTCTCCTAACATTACCATAGCTCTGCCTCTCCTCAGGTTCATAAGCCCCTTTTTTGCAGTCACAAGCTCAGCTTTCCTACTGAACAGCCCAACTGATCCTTGTTCTCTTCGAATTCGCCCACACACCTCATCCAAAGAAGGTAATGTTTCTGCCCTTAGAATGTGTTTGATCAGATCATTGTATGATGAGTTTAAGGTGAGCCGAAGTGCAAAAACTCTATCCTGCTCTCTCCTTTCATTTAGCACAAGAGGATCAATGCTTGAAGGCCTTAACATCTCCAACTCTGCCCATAAAGACATGAACTTCCCAAAGTGAGCTTTGAACTCTCTACTTTCTTATTGAAGATTGTTGATGGCCTGTTTAACTTGAAAGACCCTGCTCAGATTTGTTGTGTTGCCATAAACCTTCTCGAGAGTTTTCCACAGCTCCTTTGAGGTTATACAATAAGAATATGCTTCCAACAGCTCCTGGTCAAGTGAGCTTTGAAGTATGGACAACACTCTTTGGTCTCCTTGTGTCCATTCTTCTTCATCAGCTGCATCCATCTTCATACATGCTTCTCCTTGAGCTTGCTGAGATGATGCTTCACTGCCTAGTACATATTTCCATAGTCCACGCCCTCTTAGAGCTGACTTCACAATCCTTGCCCACACTATGTAGTTGGGACCTCTAAGAATCACAGAAATGACTTCACTTGAGTTCTCCATTGCTATGTCTGATTTATAGCAAGGGAGGGAGTTTCAAGGTGAGATATTTGTAACAGAAGGTTTCTCTAACGAAATAGAACACACGCATAGGTAAAGAACCAGAAAAGAATGCTTAAGAACTGAAACTCTTAAGAACAGGAAAGATTTATCAAGAACTCTCAAGAACAGCTTTAAAAAACAGTGAAATGAGATTTTAGAATCAGAGATTGCGGAAGTAGAATAGGTATAGGAGCTTATAGCTCTGATACCATGTTAGATTATTGAGTTTAGAGTAAGAGAATTGCAGAGATTATGAGAGAAGTCACAAGAACCGGATTAGGGTTCTTAGACCCGAGAGAGAGAGAGTTGAGAGATGAGTGTAAGAGAAGAATAAAACTCTTATCAATTTACTCAAAATCATTTACAACAATATATATGAGCTACTGCTAGGGTTACACATAATAAACAAAGAAGAATAATAATATAAAGACAAGGGAAAACTCGGCAGTAAAGGGAGATGAGCAACGGTCATGAGATAGTGACTTGTCCTCTCTTTGTCCAATGTGAAAGTGACATCTCTGGTGTGGTCCACATCCTTGGGAACAGGTTCCTGGACGTCTTGGCTTATTAGGGATGGTAGAGAATGGATATTTAGACTTATGACCAGATAATCCCCAACTTGTATCATGCTTATACCCGGAACCATCTTCATTTAATTATCTCATAGTGCACACGGGTTGTGCAGAATATCATTGTGTAATATGTGATCTCCAATTCAATATTCAATATGTCTGAACCGTGGCAGAGGAGAGAGGGAGAGTGTGGACCACAACCCTAACGGCTCTCTCTCCCAAAACCCTAACGGCTCTCTTCCATTTTCTTCAATCCGAGACTTTGTGTTATTCAAATAGTTGGCGCCTCATGAAGTTCCCAACTTTGCACATTATTAAATGTGCAAGACTTGTGCATATTTTGATAATACACAGCATTTGCACATTTGATCTCATCATGATCAATAGCGCCTTAACTCAACAAATTTCGCCTAAGTGTCGAGAAACCATCATTTACCTCAAACATAAACCCTGATTTGATTTTGTTCTTCACCGTCTCCAAAATCTCCTTCGAATCATCTCGCATATTTTTTCTCCAGATCCTCCTCCCTACCGACTAATCTATAACTGTCATCTCTTATTTGAATCACTTATTCAAGGTTCTCAGTTTCATTGCTATCGACCCTCTCAATTTCTTCTCTGAAACTCTCCGTGATACGATCCCTCAAAAGGGAAAGAGAGGAGGAGGAGCTCGTAAGATACTAACCATTCCAAACGTCACTCAGAGAGTTGTTGGGTCCAAACCCAGTGGTTTAAAAAAAACAAAGAGCCCTCTTCCAACCCAATACACTTTCACCCCGAATCCCGTCGTTGCTAAGACACAAACAACTCAACGTCCACACAAAAAAACCAGCTATCCCCCAAAACGTCAGCGTCAGTACCCCATGTACAGGACTATCCACCGCCAAGACAACTATTCCAGAACTCGACTACTAATCACCCTAAATGTACAAAAATGGCTATAACAGAGTTTCTGTTATTCGTATTAACAGCTACTCTTGGAGGAATGTTTTTCGAAGCTTCGTCGGTGTCAGAAGAAGTCCAGAACAACCATGACCCTGTTGAGGACGTCCCACCTTCGCCAGTTCACCAATCTCAGGCTCAGAGTTATCCATCTTCTGAAGGTCACAACTTCCTCGACGAATCTCTTAATGATTTGCCGGACCTCGAGGAGGACACACTGCGGGCTCTGAATGCTCTGCTTCGGGTGCCAGACAGGGAAACGTTTACCACCGTTTTCTCTCCCACACCGATGCCCGGCACGACTTGGTATGGCTATTGTCATGTACTGTTTCTTCAGCTGTTCATATTCTCTGTATGGGTTTTTTGTTCTTGTCTTATACCTTTCGCAATGCTGTGTTTTTAAACCGTCTAGTTTGTTTATGAATCTGACTGTTGGTTTGCTTATGACTTATGCTGATCTAAAGAGTTCGAGTCTCTTATGGTTAGGATGTCAATCTTGTACATATTTCAGGTTTACTCGTGATAGAGGATCGAAATTGGTTCGGGAGATTACAAAAAAATTTACAAACAAATTTGATAAAGCATACTATAGCTGGTCATGTGTGCCTCGTGATAAAGAAAAAAGATACTTCCTCGAGTTCGTTGTACTGTTTTCTCTCATATACCTTGCTTGTGTTGTTTTCGCTAATGCTAGCATATTATATCTGTAATCTAGAAAACTCACCATTGGGATCCCTTGATAACAGGGACAGTTCAACAGTATTTCGAGGAGATCTGTCAACGACGGTTAAAATACATGATTAGCACTGTGAGGACTAGACGAGAGCGACCCAAGTGGATCGGCGAGACTCTCTGGAAAACGATGACCGAATATTTGGAAACTGAAGAAGCAAAGGATAAAAGTTAGACCTATGCCAATTGTCGTAATTCTGGCCATGGATATCTCGATCATCACGTCCATTTCTCAGGGCCCAAGTCGTACATACAAATCAAGCTTGAAATGGCAAGTAACCTTTATCATATATATGTTGATCAGAAGCATGGCAACTAGAAATATCAGTAATAATCCTTGTTTGAGGTATAACACTGTAGGAAGAGGAATAAGGAAGACCGGTTCATACTGGTGAGGTATTCGTCAGGACACATACAAAGGCAGACGGTACGTTTGTTGATCGGAAGGCAGAGAATATCACTGCAACTTTCCAAAAGATCGTAGACGTTAAGTTGTTAGATCTCGATATCAATATCATCACTAAATTGTGTGTTAATCAAAGATATCTCCAACAACAACAACACATTTTTATTTATTTAAAAGCAGTGTAGAAGAATACTCTAGAAGATTTAGGTAATTTATGATGACTAAGATCGAGTACCTTTCCTTGGTAGAAAATTATATGCGGGAAAGTGATCCACATTTTCTTGACTTCCTTCAGACTCATAGGCCAGCAGGCAGCGCAGACGGTCGTCCCCCAACAGGTACAACTTAACTCCATCGGCTGCATAGGTTACTTGTCATTCTGCCGACCGAACTTCTCTTTTGGTGTATGATTTCGAAACTCCTTAATATTGGAGATTGCACATGTAGATAATCGTTTGTATATGTATGCAACACAAAATTATCAAGGTATTGATATATCATGGTTTTTACCCAGTTTAGACCATGATATAGATGTGTTTTTAGTGTCTTTTGTATTCGTTTAGAGTCTTTTACAAGTTTAATCAAGTTTGGAGCTAATTGGAGATATTTGGAGCATTTTGGGACTTTTGGGACGTTTTGGCCGAGAGCTGAAGTCACTGCCTGATTTATTGATCATGCATCGACCGACACACCCTGTGCATCGGTCGACACACTACCGAGATGGGCCGTACACGTCGGTTTGATGAAGTTATGAAGATTTACAAAGAAGCCCAAGATAGTTCCAGTATTTACACAGAAGCCCCATCCGAGATTATGCCTATATATACTAGTTTTTGGTGTTTTATTTAGTTACGCTTTCATACTTAGAGCTAAGAGATTTCTTGAGCTTTTGGGGCTGATCTATTTCTTGTATTCACTTATTTTGGAGAAGATTTCGAACCCCTTTATCTATTTAATTTCTTATATGCAATCTATTATTTCTTTGATTATGTTTTCATTAATCATGTCTGAGTAGATCCATAGTTGAGTTTAGGGTTTCTCATTAGGGTTTGATGACTTGCTAGACTTGTTTAATTCAGTTAGGATTCACATGATTAGAATGTTCTTCAAACTAAATTGTGCTTAAAGCTAGTTCTAACCTGATCAATTAGAATCTAGATCTTAGGTTGCTAAATACGTCACGAGAGTGGGGTTTAGGAATCTGAACTATTTAGGTTGAGCAATTAAATTATTCGCAAAGAGATTTGGCTTAGTTTAATTGTGAACATATCGAACTTGAACTTAATGCTAGTTTAATCTGTTAGTAATTGCAAACAGATTTGGGTTACTGCACTTAGGCTTAGAGAGTTCTCGCAAAGAGATTTGGTTAACTCTATTTCCGTGATTTGAGTTCTAGAACTGAGTTTAATTTGATCCTGACTGATTAGCTTGTCTGATTTCCTGAGAATACCCTAGGCTTGACGCTTTTAGTTTATTGCTTACAAAACCGATTCCTGCTACTGTTTACTTTCTTGCAACGCAATTTATTTAATTCACTACCTGCTTAATTCTAGTATTTATTCCTATAGTTTGATTCTCTTGAGACCAAGTGTCCCTGTGGATTCGATAACCCTATATACTACTTTGACATTGCTGTGCACTTGCAGTTTAGAATAGGGTAAAACTTTGAGCCTATCAAGTTTTTGGCGCCGTTACCGGGGACTCTTTGAGTCTTCGATAGGACCGAACTTAGGGTTTTTACTAGAAATTTTTCTTTTTGTTTTTGTTCTTTTTCGTTTTTATTTTTTGATTTTGCTAACTTTGTCTCTGTTTCTTTCTGTCGCAGGTACGAATTTCGCCTTGCGTCGATCGTTGCATACCTTGCGTCGATCGTCACTAGGCGATATTGAGATTGAATCGATCGTTGCACTGATAGCATCGATCGTTGCTGGACGATTACAAACAGTTTATGCCAACGCAGAAAACTCGAAGTAATCCGAACTCGAGCTTGGTTAATCTCAATCTAGAGGAACTTGGACGTTTAGAAAGAGCTAACAGAAGAGAAAGAAGAGAGAGAATGGTACGAGAACGTTTGATCTTGATACCAGATGCTGATGGTACCCTGAGGGATCCGGAGAACAATCCTTACAATGCTGCTGGGCAAAGGGTTGATGCTGAAGGGAATGTCATCCCTGACCCTCCTGAGCAACTGCAACAGGAACAAAACCAGGGTCAAATACAAGCTCAAGATAGACGGATGGTGGTTCATGAGAGGACACTAGCTGACTACAACAGACCTGACGAGTTTCATGCAAACCGGGCAGCTTTAGTGCTTCCTGCCTTTGAGAGGAATGACTTTGAGGTCAAGACCATCTACTACCAGCTGATGAGACAGATTGCTTTTCATGGTCACCAAGCGGAGCAGCCTATGGATCACATTGATCGGTTTGAGGACATAGTTACTGGCATGAAGTATGAGGGAGTGTGCCCGGACTATCTGTTCCTTAAGTTATTTCCACACAGTCTTGCTGGAGACGCTAGTGTATGGCTGAGGCAGCTGGCACCTGGCCAATATACCACTTGGGCAGCTTTAAAGAGTGAGTTCCTGCGTCACTTCTACGATGATGCGCGTTCAGACCAGTCCAGACAGGACATACTCACTTTCTCCCAAGGAGCTGTGGAGCCTTTAAAGACTGCCTGGATAAGATTTAAGCAGTATCAGCGTGACTGCCCACACCATGGATTCACTGAAGTTCAGCTGATTGGTATTTTCTTCAGAGGAATAGATCTTCCATATCAGTCTGCGCTGGACAATTCCAGTAATGCCAACTTCAACACCAGGACTCCTACACAGGCTAAGCAGTTGATTAAAAATCTAATTGGCAGCAACAGTTGCAAGACTATGGATGAAAGGAGGAAGAAACCTAGTGGAAGTGTTGATAACTCAGAGATGGCTGAACTGAGATCCAGGATGGACAAAATCTGCACTCTTCTAGGTGAAAAGAAGGCTGTCCACTTTGCTCAAGAGGTAGAGGTAATTCAGACTGAGGAGGACACTCAGGAAGAGGATGTGAATTACATCGGAGGATCTGGTTTCCAAGGAAACAGATTTGGATATCAATCTGGAAACAGATTTTCCGGTGGAGGACAGACCAGTAACTCCCAGAGAGCTTACGGATCTGCTTTTGAGATTAAAATGGAGACCATGATGAACAAGCTGCTGGATGGACAGATTAAAAGCGACGCAGACATACACAAGAGAATAGATACAGTCCATAAGGAGCTAGATGGGAAGATTGAATACCTGAGCACACATATGAAGGAGCTTGATGCTAAGGTTGCGAGAACTGCTAGACATGCTCAGAGGGAAAATGGATATCTTCCAGGAAGAACGGACGCTAATCCCAAGTACCAATGCAATGCAGTAACCTTGAGAAGTGGTAAGGAATTGTTACCCAACCAGAACAAGCAGCTGAGCGTTGAGGAACTCACGGAGATTGAAGAATTGGAAGATGAAATCCGTGACATTCGCGATGCATCGATCGATGCCACCAAGCAACGGTCGACGCAAAGCGATAACGAAGAAACTGTCGTTACAAAGTCGCCCAGCAACGATCGACACAAATACAGTGACGGTCGATGCAAGGCGACTGCTGAGGATTCAAAACCTGAGAAATCAAACCAGTCAACCGAAAGAGTTTACAAACCTAAAATTCCCTACCCTAAGAATCCCAGAAAAGCTAAAAGCGAGAGGCAGTATGCCAAATGCAAAGAGCTCATAAAAAAGGTGAAGGTTGAAGTGCCTTTGCTTGACTCCATGGATACCTCGCCAATGATGAGGAGATGCCTTAAAGATATGATTGCTGGAAAATGGACTGATGAAGAGAGTGTGATGATGATCAGTGAAGTATGCAGTGTAGTGATTCAAGGCAGAACTCCTGAGAAATTAAAAGATCTTGGGAGCTTTGTATTGGATTGTACTATCTACAGGGAGAGATTCGAAAGATCCTTATGTGACCTTGGTTCCAGTGTGAACCTCAAGCCTCTCTCAGTTGCCAAAAGGCTCGGTATGACTGATTTCAGACCCACTAGGATATCACTGGTTCTAGCAGACAGAACGATCAGGATTCCCGAAGGAGTATTGGAGGATGTGCCTATAATGATTGGCCAATGTGCGATACCTACTGACTTTGTGGTTCTCCAGTATGGACAGGAACCAAAGGATCCACTAATTTTGGGCAGATCTTTCTTAGCTACAGCTGGTGCAATGATTGACTGTCAGAGAGGTAAAATAGTTCTGAATGTGGGGGATCTGAAGATGAGCTTTGATATGAACAAGCTGGTAAAGAGACCAACCATCGACGGACAGACTTTCTATGTGGACACACTTAGTGAATTAGCTGCCGAGTACTTTCACCAGTCGCATGCTGAAGATCCACTGGAAAGAGCATTACTGAGCTCTATAATGGAGCTGGAGTACCTGCAGGACGAGCCAGCAATGTGCTATACAAGACTGATGGATTCTGTTGAAGCTGCAATGCAGGTTGAAGTATCTAACGCGACGATGCAACGATCGACACTTGCCAAGCATCGGTCGTTGCAAAGCGACGCAGACTGGGCAGAAGAAAAAGCTCCAAAAATAGATTTGAAACAACTTCCTTCCGGGCTAAGGTACTCGTTTCTTGGACCTAATTCAACTTATCCAGTGATAGTTAACGCTAATTTAAACAACGCAGAGCTCACTTTACTACTAAGCAAGCTGCGCAAGCATCGCAAAGCTCTTGGCTATTCTCTTGATGACATTTCAGGTATCTCACCAAAGCTGTGCATGCATCGGATACATCTTGAGGATGAGTCTAAGACATCTATTGAGCATCAGAGAAGGCTTAATCCTAATCTCCAGGAAGTGGTTAAGAAAGAGATTATGAAACTACTGGATGCTGGGATCATCTATCCTATTTCAGACAGTGATTGGGTCAGTCCAGTCCATGTAGTGCCTAAGAAAGGTGGAGTCACAGTTGTGAAGAATGAGAAGAATGAGCTGATACCTACTAGGACTGTGACGGGACACAGGATGTGCATAGATTACAGGAAAATGAATGCTGCGACTAGAAAGGATCACTTTCCCTTACCTTTCATTGACCAGATGCTAGAGAGGTTAGCCAATCACCCTTACTACTGCTTCCTCGATGGATACTCAGGTTTCTTTCAGATTCCTATCCACCCAGAAGATCAGGGAAAGACTACTTTCACCTGTCCATATGGCACATTTGCTTACCGTAGGATGCCTTTTGGACTCTGTAATGCTCCTGCCACTTTTCAGAGATGCATGATGTCCATATTCACTGATATGATTGAAGACTTTATGGAGGTATTCATGGATGACTTCTCAGTCTATGGATCATCTTATAATGAATGTCTAGATAATCTATGCAAGGTACTGACTAGATGCGAAGAAAAGCACTTGGTCCTTAACTGGGAAAAGTGCCATTTCATGGTCAAAGATGGTATTGTTCTTGGACATAAAGTATCTGAAGCAGGGATTGAAGTGGATCGCGCTAAGATTGAGGTAATGACCAACCTGCAGGCACCTGATTCTGTTAAGGCTATAAGAAGCTTTCTTGGACATGCTGGCTTTTATAGACGGTTCATCAAAGACTTCAGCAAGATTGCTAGGCCACTAACTGCTTTGCTGTGTAAGGATACCAAAGTTGAGTTCGATGCAGACTGTAAGACTGCATTTGAACAGATCAAGCAGGCTTTAGTAAGTTCTCCAGTAGTCCAGCCACCGGATTGGGATTTACCTTTTGAGGTTATGTGTGATGCAAGTGACTTTGCTGTAGGAGCTGTTCTGGGACAGAAGAAGGACAGAAAGCTTCATGCTATCTATTATGCTAGGAGGACACTAGATGATGCACAGAGGAACTACGCAACCACAGAGAAAGAGCTGTTAGCTGTTGTCTTTGCTTTCGAGAAATTCCGCCCCTATCTTGTTGGTTCTAAAGTGATTGTTCATACTGATCATTCAGCCATGAAGTATCTGATGCAGAAGAAAGATGCTAAGCCAAGACTGTTGAGATGGATTCTGTTGCTTAAGGAGTTTGATATCGAAGTGAGGGACAAGAAGGGAGTTGAAAATGGAGTTGCTGATCACCTTTCCAGGATGCTGGTTGAGGAAGACGTGCCCATAAATGACTATTTGCCTGAGGAAAACGTCAACATGGTTGGTACAGTTTTTGAGATGGATTTGGGAGGTGAGTTGCAGTACTGTCGGGAAAATCGCCTTGTGTCGATCGATGCTACGTTGGCAACGGTCGATACAAGTATCGGGGAAGCAACGATCGACACATGCACACGCAACGGTCGATGCACGTCTGATACGAACCCAGAGTCTTTTAAAATCAGAATTGGAAATTATGATTTCGAGATCTCTGCTGTGGCAACCTCTGATCGACCCTGGTATGCAGATATAGCTAACTACCTTGCTGCTGAGACTGAACCAGATGATCTAAAGGGCTATGAAAAGAAAAGGTTCTTTAGGGAACTTAGAAGATACTACTGGGATGAGCCTTATCTCTATAAGCACTGTTCCGATGGCCTTTATAGGAGATGCATTGCTGAATCAGAAGTTCCAGACATCCTCTTCCATTGTCATGGATCAGATTATGCTGGACATTTTGCTACATTCAAGACTGTGTCTAAAGTTCTGCAAGCAGGTTTCTGGTGGCCAACAATGTTCAGAGACACCCATTCTTTCGTCTCTCAGTGTGATGTTTGTCAGAGGAGAGGGAAAATCAGCAAGAAGCATGAGATGCCTCAGAATTTCATTCTGGAAGTTGAGGTTTTCGATTGCTGGGGCATAGATTTCATGGGCCCTTTTCCCTCATCCTATGGGAATAAATACATTTTGGTTGCTGTGGACTATGTGTCTAAATGGGTCGAAGCAATAGCTAGTCCAACCAATGATTCTTCAGTAGTCATTAAGCTGTTTAAGACCATCATATTCCCCAGATTTGGAGTGCCTCGTATAGTGATAAGTGATGGAGGATCTCATTTCATCAATAAGGTTTTCGAAAAGCTGCTGAAGAAGCATGGAGTTCATCATCGAGTCGCTACTCCTTATCACCCTCAAACTAGTGGACAAGTCGAGGTTTCCAACAGACAGATCAAAGGGATCCTTGAGAAGACAGTTGGAAAGACAAGGAAGGATTGGGCAGCAAAGTTGGATGATGCATTATGGGCTTACAGGACAGCATTCAAGACACCACTTGGGACCACTCCATTCCATCTGCTATATGGAAAAGCATGTCATCTGCCAGTGGAACTTGAGCATAAAGCAGCATGGGCTGTGAAACAGATGAACTTTAATCTTAAGTCTGCTGCGGAAAGGAGATTGGTGCAGCTGAATGAGTTGGATGAGATTAGACATTTTGCTTATGAAAACTCAAAGCTGTACAAGGAGAGGACTAAGGCATATCATGACAAGAAGATTGTCTCCAGACAATTTGAGCCTAATGATCAGGTACTTTTATATAACTCTCGTTTGCATTTGTTTCCAGGAAAGCTGAAATCAAGGTGGTGTGGCCCTTTCACAATCAAAGAGGTGCGTCCATATGGAGCTGTCGTTCTAACTGGTAAGGATGGTATTGAATTCACTGTGAATGGACAGAGGGTGAAACATTATTGGGCTAAGGCCGAGATTCCAGAAGGTCAGATTCTGCCTCTGGATGATGCACCCTCCACCTAGATCATCTGAAACGTCGAGCTATTGACGTTAAAAGAGCGCTGAGTGGGAGGCAACCCACTGTTTTCATTCTTGCATTTTGATTTTAGTATTTTTCTAGGTTTTACGTTTTTGTTTCTGTTTTGGTGAGTTTTTGGTTGCAGGTTTCGGACAAAACGCAGTGCGTCGATCGACACACCATTGTGTCGATCGTCACAATACGAAAGAATCGCATTGCAGCGATCGTTGCAGTCCTGAGCAACGATCGATCCCCAACGAAAATCGCACAGCAACGGTCGGTGCACTTAGTGCAACGATCGATGCCCGACTGCGACAGAGGTAAAACCCGAGAGAACTAACCATTCAATTCACTAATTTTTGTTTTCTTTCTTTTAACCAATCCCTTGCTTGACACTACTGGGGACAGTGTGTCTTAAGTGTGGGGGAGGTTCTACTAATTACTTTCTTTTGTTTTCTTAAGAGTCAGTTAATTTTTAAAATTTGTTTTTCGAGTCAAAATTTGTTGAAGTAGGAAACAATGATTTTTTGAGAAGATTAGCAGCATTTGCAGGAACTTAAGTGACCATTGAGATGAAGCTGCAGATTAATCTATGACTATTAGAAAACCCCATCACGGATCAACCTACTGAGGACACCCACATCACTTCAGGTATCAGAGGATCCTTTTACTGACTTCACCCCTAATACTGACTTAGATTTTCTCACCTAAGGGCTTGGTATACTTTGTGTCGGGTTCCTTTGCTAGTTCTGACACAGCTTGTAAACCTGTCCTATCTAGTTCCCTTCTCCCCTTCCATAAAGTAAAAAAAAAAAAAAGATAATAAACTGAGGATGAGTTAGTAACTCCGAAATGGTCATGGGAATGGTAGCTAAAACTCTCATATCCTGTGTATCCATGGAATGTGTCCAAAGTACACCCCATAACGGGAAGAACACTGATAAAAAAAATAAAATGATACCCAATGGGGAAAAATCAGTTGTTAAGGAAGGGAAAGAGAAGAAAGGGACTAGAGAAAGATAGTATGGTGGTCTAGAGCTGGTAAAGTAAGAACCCATGTGCCCTTTGATCGATACTCCTTAGGTGAGACCGCACTTTAATACTTGCAGAAGTCAGTAGGGAGAATTTGAATGCTTGAATGTGATTGTGGAGTTTACTTAGGACAGTTGCTAAGTGTGGGGGAAGTATATGTTGGTCTTGATGTCTGTAGATTGATTCTTTCATGAGGATTACTAAGGGGAATCTGAATGCTGCTGCTTCTAGGACAAAATGAGTTTCTGAAGAGTTTTCAAACCTCTTCACTACATTTTAGTTCTCTGTTTTGCTTGAGGGCAAGCAAAGGCTAAGTGTGGGGGAGTTGATATATCATGGTTTTTACCCAGTTTAGACCATGATATAGATGTGTTTTTAGTGTCTTTTGTATTCGTTTAGAGTCTTTTACAAGTTTAATCAAGTTTGGAGCTAATTGGAGATATTTGGAGCATTTTGGGACTTTTGGGACGTTTTGGCCGAGAGCTGAAGTCACTGCCTGATTTATTGATCATGCATCGACCGACACACCCTGTGCATCGGTCGACACACTACCGAGATGGGCCGTACACGTCGGTTTGATGAAGTTATGAAGATTTACAAAGAAGCCCAAGATAGTTCCAGTATTTACACAGAAGCCCCATCCGAGATTATGCCTATATATACTAGTTTTTGGTGTTTTATTTAGTTACGCTTTCATACTTAGAGCTAAGAGATTTCTAGAGCTTTTGGGGCTGATCTATTTCCTGTATTCACTTATTTTGGAGAAGATTTCGAACCCCTTTATCTATTTAATTTCTTATATGAAATCTATTATTTCTTTGATTATGTTTTCATTAATCATGTCTGAGTAGATCCATAGTTGAGTTTAGGGTTTCTCATTAGGGTTTGATGACTTGCTAGACTTGTTTAATTCAGTTAGGATTCACATGATTAGAATGTTCTTCAAACTAAATTGTGCTTAAAGCTAGTTCTAACCTGATCAATTAGAATCTAGATCTTAGGTTGCTAAATACGTCACGAGAGTGGGGTTTAGGAATCTGAACTATTTAGGTTGAGCAATTAAATTATTCGCAAAGAGATTTGGCTTAGTTTAATTGTGAACATATCGAACTTGAACTTAATGCTAGTTTAATCTGTTAGTAATTGCAAAGAGATTTGGGTTAGTGCACTTAGGCTTAGAGAGTTCTCGCAAAGAGATTTGGTTAACTCTATTTCCGTGATTTGAGTTCTAGAACTGAGTTTAATTTGATCCTGACTGATTAGCTTGTCTGCTTGTCTGATTTCCTGAGAATACCCTAGGCTTGACGCTTTTAGTTTATTGCTTACAAAACCGATTCCTGCTACTGTTTACTTTCTTGCAACGCAATTTATTTAATTCACTACCTGCTTAATTCTAGTATTTATTCCTATAGTTTGATTCTCTTGAGACCAAGTGTCCCTGTGGATTCGATAACCCTATATACTACTATGACATTGCTGTGCACTTGCAGTTTAGAATAGGGTAAAACTTTGAGCCTATCAGTTATCAATATTTTCTTGAAGCAAATATCTTATACATTGCTTCTATCATTCAAATGGAAATATCACCAATTACCAAATCGTAAAATTGACAAATGAAACAACAAAAAATTCTTATCTTCACGCAAACTTAACAGTCATCAATTAGTGGTATCTGGATGCCCCGCTTAGTCGATGCATAGTCATTAGATCAGTCCTAAACAGTCTTAAAAGTGTCACTGAAGAGTCGCCAAAACGTCACCATAGTCAACGACTGAATCGTGACTATACTAGTCAGTCACATAACAGTCGCCACATAGTGGCGAGATCATTACCATCGTATATGGATGTTCTGATTAGTCGCGGGATAGTAGTTAAAATGGTCGCTGCCAGTCGCTACATAGTGGCTAATAGTTACGACTACTTTCTGACTATACAATACAATCACATATTAATCGCCCAATGGTCACCTAATTTAACGACTATTTGATGACAACATTTCTCCCACCGTATATGGGCTCCCTCCATAGTCCCACAATTGTCGCTATCGTAGTCGCAGATTAGTCCCTATATCTTTCGACAACGCTACGTCTATTTTACGATTGCCTATGTTGGTCATATAAATAGTCTTAAGTCACCGACTAATAATACAACTATGAGAAGTAATGACTATGGATTTACGACTACCATAATTAGTCTTAAGTTTGTCGTAAAACCCCGATTAACAACTATTATGCGATTAAAAGTACAATTGCAAAAACGCTGTTTTCTTGTAGTGTCAATCTCCGGTTCTGAAGGTCTCTCTTTTAGGTTTTGAGTTTGGTTTTTAAATTTCAGGGTCGAGTATGGATTTGTAGTTTTGGATTTTTATGTTGTGGTTTTGGATATATGGTTTTAGCTTTTGATTTGTGACATTTGTAGAATCCCATCAATTTCGTATCGTGATACAGGGAATTGGAGTGGTCGGTTTAGTAGCTGGTTTGGGTTTTGGTGTTTGGTTTTATTTGGTTTTAGTGTTCGGGTTTTAGTAATTATATTTGCTAGAGTAGCTGGCATATCTTGGTGTTATCTTTATTAGTTAGGATAGAGATAACAATCCTATATAAAAGAGATTGTATCAGCTCATTCAATCAATAAGAAAGTCTTTGGCAATTATCTTCTTTACACCTATCTTCTTTGCAATTCGATTGTGAATGCTCTTGTGCTTGAAGGTTCTTACGTTCCTTTGCATTAAGGGGTCAGAATATGTGTTTAAGGAACACTGGTTCTTGGTTACTTGAGTTCTAAGTTATCGATAATCTTTTTCTTTATCAAAGGTATCAGAGCTTCATCGTTTCTCGGAAATTTCAATGGCCGAAACACGAGATCAAAAGGAAAAGGAAGCGATGGTCAAGGAGATCGAAGGCATGGTGGACAATCGCTTGGTAAACATCGAAGGAGAAGTAGCAAGTCAAATAGCAGCACAAAATGAATCGATGAACAAACATATCGCTGATGTGTTCGAAGCTATTCGGTTGTTACAAATCCGTCAAGACAAATCGTCGGATAGTGAAGATAAGGGGAAGTCCTCCACATTTTCTTCTAAACACGGTGCTTCTCAGGGCAGTCATTATTGACATGGAGATCATAGAAGATCAATGTGCTATTGGTCATGAGAGGTCTTGGAGTAACCAAACTAGAAGAGGTAACTAGAAGAGAAGCATCTATGAATAGTACCCACGGATGAACAGTAAAAACAGTTTTAGTTACCTTAAGATATTTTGGACTAGCTTCCCTTGTAAGCTAAATATGTGGACAATTATGAGCCACATGTTTTAGGATGAGTCTAACAGCTAGTTTCTGTATATTGTAAGGTGGATTTCGAAATTCAAAGTTATGGAGACTTATTCTCTTCTCCAATTCTCTCTCTAATCTCTCTCTTGTTCTTAATCTCTTAATGTCTTAATCTCTTTCTAATAGTCTGATCTTGTGATTCTTTGCCTAAATCTTCCATTCTCTGCTTTATATTCTTGAATTCTAACATGGTATCAGAGCTATAAGCTCCTGTACCTTCACTACTTCCGCAATTTCTGATTCTAAAATCTCATTTCACTGTTTTTTGAAAGCTGTTCTTGAGAGTTCTTGATAAATTCTTCCTGTTCTTAAGAGTTCCAGTTCTTAAGCATTCTTCTCTGGTTCTTTACCTCTGCGTGTGTTCTATTTGGTTTGAGAAACCTTATGTTACAAATATCTCATCTTGAAACTCCCTCCCTTGCTATAAATCAGACTTAGCAATGGAGAACTCAAGTGAAGTCATTTCTGTAATTCTTAGAGGTCCCAACTACATAGTGTGGGCAAGGATTGTGAAGTCAGCTCTAAGAGGGCGTGGACTATGGAAATATGTACTAGGCAGTGATGCATCATCTCAACAAGCTCAAGGAGAAGCTGGTATGAAGATGGATGCAGCTGATGAAGAAGAATGGACACAAGGAGACCAAAGAGTGTTGTCCATACTTCAAAGCTCACTTGACCAGGAGCTGTTGGAAGCATATTCTTATTGTATAACCTCCAAGGAGCTGTGGAAAACTCTTGAGAAGGTTTATGGCAACACAACTAATATGAGCAGGGTCTTTCAAGTTAAACAGGCCATCAACAATCTTCAACAGGAAAATAGAGAGTTCAAAGCTCACTTTGGGAAGTTCATGTCTTTATGGGCAGAGTTGGAGATGTTAAGGCCTTCAAGCATTGATCCTCTTGTGCTAAATGAAAGGAGAGAGCAGGATAGAGTATTTGCGCTTCTACTCACCTTAAACTCATCATACAATGACCTGATCAAACATATTCTAAGGGCAGAAACATTACCTTCTTTTGATGAGGTGTGTGGACGAATTCAAAGAGAACAAGGATCAGTTGGGCTGTTCAGTAGGAAAGCTGAGCTTGTGACTGCAAACAAAGGGGATTATGAACCTGAGGAGAGGCAGAGTTATGGTAATGATAGGAGAGGAGGCGTGATGTGTGTGTATTGCAAGCAGAGTGGTCACCTACAGGAGAAGTGCTGGCGCTTATATCCACACCTTAGACCATCCTCTCACAGCCGGTTCTCTTCATTGCTTGAACAACCTAGCCATGAAGGAAGAACAATGCTGGTTCATCATGCTCCTCAAGTTCCTGATCAGTGTGATATGGTAAGAAAATCAGACCTTGAGGCTCTCATTAAAACCATCAAGGAAACCTCTGGTATGAATTTTGGAACCTCACTCTTTGCATCAAATAAAATCAAACCATTGATAATTGATTCAGGTGCATCCCATCATATGATCAGTGACTCTAAGTTGATAGAAAACATTCAACCTGCTCTTGGTAATGTTGTGATTGCAAATGGTGATAAGATTCCTATTAGAGAGGAAGATGAAATGAAGGAGGAGAGGCTGAAGTCATGAGGACAAAGCCGAGACTCACTCCAAAGATTGAAGCTATGGTGTTGATCACAAGAGCCCAAGATGCATCAATCACTTAGCCAAAGCTAAGATGAAAGCATGAAGAAGGCTGAAGTGAATTCTGGAATATATGTGTCAGCGACAGTGTCGACGACATGGAGGTTAAAGAGAATTCTGAAGTACATGTGTCACCGACGGTGTCGACGACATGGAGGCTAAAGAGAATTCTGAACTACATGTGTCACCGACGGTGTCGGCGACATGTGTCACGCTGACAGGCTGTCTTCTTTTGGGATTCAAATTCAAATTGTTTCCTTCTCCCCCCAAATGCTTATTTCGAATTATAAACCCATTTAGGGCTTCCTTATGTTCTCCTCCTCTATATAAGGAGATGTAACACAACTCATTCATATATATTGAGATATACAAGATTTAGAACTCATTTGTTACAAGAAACTCTTATCTCTTTCTCTCTTCTTCTTGTAACCGGTTCCACTCTTTCTCTTCATTGTATATATAAGTTCATATACAATGTAGACTCTAAAGAGCCACGGTTATAGCTGCTTAAGGCAGCCTCTTATCATCCTTGGATAACTCTTCCATAGTTAGTCCAAGTATGATGAGAGAATCATTCATAATTAGTTCTTTAGCTTCTCTTGGATGTTCCTTTAGCTAATTACTGATTCTCTTCCATGTTTATGAGTAGACTCTCCTTGGTGAGATGTTAAGCTCTTGGAAATGTTTTCATATAGCTAAAGACTCCTTTATACAACTAGATTAATGGCTTTCTTAAGTTCAAACTAGTTGTATTTGTTGAGCAGAACCGGTTGCATTGTTCTTCTTTAATCCGTTTTTGTTCTTCTTTATGAGTTCTGGTTCAGAGCTCCTTATGGGTGTCTCATGAACCTAAGTTGATAATTCAGAGCTTCCTCATGGATGTCTCTGAAATTCTAACAATTCCAATTCAAGGCATAGGAAATCTTAAGTTGTTTAGTAAAGAATCAAAGGTTTTCTATATGCCTAGTTTTACATCAAACCTGTTATCTGTGAAAAGAGTAGCTACTGATCTCAATTGCAATGTTATTTTCAGTCCTAATGATGTTGTGCTTCAGGATATTAAGACAAGCAAGTTGCTTGGGAAAGGTGTGACAAAGGATGAGCTGTATATGATTGAGGATACTAACCTATCTTCTTCTGGTGTATCTACTGCTCTTTCTACTTTCATGAGTGTTGATGATTCCATTTGGCATGCTAGACTAGGACATCCACACTCTAGGGCATTAGGTCTCTTATTACCTTCTGTTTCATTTAAAAATGATGATTGTGAGGCTTGCATTCTTGGGAAACATTGCAAATCTGTTTTTCCAAGTTCTAAAACTGTTTATGAAAGTTGTTTTGATCTTGTTCATTCTGATGTGTGGACTGCTCCTTGTGTGTCTAGAGAGAATCATAAGTACTTTGTCACTTTCATTGATGAAAAATCTAAATACACTTGGATAACATTGATGCAAACTAAGGACAGAGTGTTAGAGACTTTTATGAACTTTCAAAGTCATGTTACTAACCATTTCAATGCTAAGATCAAAATGTTTAGATCAGACAATGGTGGTGAGTACACAAGCAATGCCTTCAAGCAACACTTGTCCAAGCATGGGATTCTTCATCAAACAAGCTGTCCCTACACTCCACAACAAAATGGAGTGGCTGAGAGGAAGAACAGATACCTAATGGAAGTAGCAAGGTCCATGATGTTCTACAAGAATATTCCTAAGAGGTTTTGGGGAGATGCAGTCATGACAGCTTGTTATTTGATCAATAGAACTCCTACAAAAGTTCTCAAGGATCAATCTCCATTTCAGGTATTGAACAAAACCAATCCATTAATTGATCACTTAAGTGTGTTTGGGTGTCTTTGCTTTGTGTTAATACCAGGAGAACAAAGGGGTAAATTGGATGCTAAAAGCACCAAAGCCATGTTCATTGGATATTCTACAACACAAAGGGGATACAAGTGCTATGTGCCTGAAACAAGGAAGGTTTTGATTTCAAGAGATGTGAAATTTATGGAGACAAGAAGTTTCTATGATGAAAAGAATTGGGATAGTTTGAAGGATCTTCCAACATCTCAATCAGACCGGGCTGCTAACCTAAGGAGGATTATGGAAAGCCTTGGGATTAGTATACCTCAACAACCGGCTGCAACAAGTCCTGCTCCTTCAGTACCTGTTTTGCCTTCAGAAGCTCCACAACCTGCCCATCTTGATCATGAGGGGGACACTCAAGAATCAGAACAAGAACCGCAAGAATCTGATTCTTCTACACATGATCAAGCTGGAGTTGAGGAGCATATGGAACACGAGGAAGAACCTGAGGAATTGGATCATCAAAATGAAGAGGAGCCGGTTATGAATGAGGTTATGGATGAGCAACCAGTTCAGCAGCAAGTTCAGACTCTAAGGAGAAGCACAAGGGAGAAAAAGGATCCATCAGAATGGAAGAAGACTAGGGTTTACTTCAACAGCAATGCAGTAGCTCATCCCATTCAAGTTGTTTGTAGTTTAGCTCATGTACCTTTGGAGCATCAAGTTTTCATTGGGAAGTTGGATCAAGAACATGTACCAACAACCTATGAAGAAGCAAAGGGAGATAAGAGGTGGATGCAAGCTGTGGATGAAGAGACCAAAGCAATGGAGAATAATGAGACTTGGTATGAAGCTGAACTTCCTAGAGGAAAGAAGGCAGTGACTTCTAAATGGGTCTTCACCATCAAGTATAGAAGTAATGGAGAAGTGGAGAGATACAAAGCAAGGTTGGTTGCAAGAGGCTTCACCCAAACCTATGGAAAGGATTACTTGGATACCTTTGCACCAGTAGCTAAGCTTCACACAGTTAGGATCATCTTGTCTTTAGCAACAAATCTTGATTGGGAACTTTGGCAAATGGATGTCAAGAATGCATTCCTTCAAGGGGAGCTTGAAGATGAGGTATACATGAGACCACCTTCTGGTCTTGAAAGCATTGTGAAACCAGGGAAGGTGTTGAGACTCAAGAAGGCCATCTATGGATTAAAGCAATCACCTAGAGTTTGGTATCATAAACTGAGCTCGACACTTATGCAAAGAGGTTTCAAGAGGTCTGAAGGAGATCGTACATTGTTCACTCTTCAAGATCAGGTAGGTATCATTGTCATCCTTTTTTATTATGTTGATGATATTATCATATCAGGGAGTAACAAGTCAGGTATACAAGAAACTAAAGCTTTTCTCAAATCTGTGTTTGATATTAAAGACCTTGGTACTCTAAAGTACTTCCTTGGGATAGAAGTTTGTCGGTCTAATGATGGACTCTTCTTATCTCAAAGGAAGTACACACTTGATTTGTTATCTGAGGCAGGAAAGATTGGATCAAAACCAGCTAAGACACCATTGGAGGAAGGCTACAAAGTCATAAGAGAGGGGGAGCTTGAAGATAAACCGTTTGAGGACATCACTCAATATAGAAGGATGGTTGGTAAGCTCATCTACTTAACCATAACCAGACCATATTTGTGCTTTGCTGTGAACCAGATAAGCCAACACATGCAAGCACCAAAGATGCATCATTGGGACATGGTTGAAAGGATACTCAGATATCTAAGTGGTACTCCCGGGCAAGGCATTTGGATGGGTTGCAATCAAAGTACAGAGATAGTTGGGTATTGTGATGCTGATTGGGCAGGAGATAGAGTGGACAGGAGGTCTACTACTGGATATTGTACCTTCATTGGAGGAAACCTTGTTACTTGGAAGAGCAAGAAGCAGAAGATAGTGTCATGTTCTAGTGCTGAAGCTGAGAATAGAGCAATGAGGAAGCTAGCAACAGAATTGGCGTGGATCAAAGCTCTTCTTGTGGATTTGGGGATTGAGACTTCAAAACCAATCACAATGCATTGTGATAACCAAGCAGCCATTCACATTGCCTCAAATTCAGTCTTCCATGAAAGGACCAAGCATATAGAAGTGGATTGTCACAAAGTGAGGCAGATGATTGAGCAAGGAGATGTGTTGCCTTATTTTACAAGGAGTGAAGAACAACTAGCTGATGTGTTTACCAAGGCAGCTAGCTTGAAGGTGTGTGAGTCCATTCACACTAAGCTTGGACTAATGGAGCTTCCGGAATCCTCTATGGCTGTGGAGTCTACACTCTTTTTCCCTTCATGAAGTTTTATCCCAAGTGGTTTTCTTCATGAAGGTTTTTAATGAGGTAGATCTCCAATGGCATTCCAAGCTTGATTCAATTCTTGAATTCAAGCTTGAGGGGGAGTATTGACATGGAGATCATAGAAGATCAATGTGATATTGGTCATGAGTGGTCTTGGAGTAACCAAACTAGAAGAGAAGCATCTGTGAATAGTACCCACGGATGAACAGTAAAAACAGTTTTAGTTACCTTAAGATATTTTGGACTAGCTTCCCTTGTAAGCTAAATATGTGGACAATTATGAGCCACATGTTTTAGGATGAGTCTAACAGCTAGTTTCTGTATATTGTAAGGTGGATTTCGAAATTCAAAGTTATGGAGACTTATTCTCTTCTCCAATTCTCTCTCTAATCTCTCTCTTGTTCATAATCTCTTAATCTCTTTCTAATAGTCTGATCTTGTGATTCTTTGCCTAAATATTCCATTCTCTGCTTTATATTCTTGAGTTCTAACAGTCATATTCCAAGGTTTGATGGTGACCGGATCAAAGAATGGTTGTTCAAAGTGGAACAATTTTTTCGGTTGATCATACACCTGAAGAGCTGAAAGTCAGAGTCGCGTCAATCCATTTTGATGGCGTAGCTTCAGCCTGGCACCAATCACTTGTAGAATCCGAAGAAGGAGTAGAAGCGTTGCAAGTCTGGTAGGATTACAAACTATTACTGCAGGAGCGTTTTGAAGAAGTACTAGACAATCCTATCGCAGAATTGAAACACTTGCAGGAGACGGATGGTATCGTTGAATACCATGGACGTTTTGAGCTTATTCGCAACCGTGTAAAGATTTCTGAGAAGTACCTTGTTAGCGCTTATCTTGCGGGATTGCGTACGGATACACATATGCATATTCGTATGTTTAAACCTCAAACAATACATCAATGCTTGATGTTTGGTCGCCTGTACAAACAAGCACACCCAAAGAAACCGTTTGTACCTTCATGGTCCACAACAAAAGCAACGCAGTCCACTAAAGGCTTCTTACCAGTTAAGAAATGCTCCGAGACTCTGAGTGAAAGGTCGAAGGTGACACAGAATCAGCCTAGGAAATTCACATCCAAGGAGGAGATGAGTAAGAGACGTGCGGAAGGGCTGTGCTACTTTTGCGATGAAAAGTACACCCGGGCCATTATCTAACACATAAGAAGACCCAATTGCTTATGACGGATGTGGAGGAGGACGAGGTTGAACAAGAGGGGAATGACGAGCTGACTGCACAAGAAGAAGAGTGCGACGTCGCTCAGATTTTAGTACAAGCAATGACGGGAACTACTGGGTATCAAACGATGAGAGTTAAAGGAATCCATGGGAAGCATATACTATTCATTCTCATTGATTCAGGTTCTACGCATAATTTTATCGACCCCAAAAATGGCAGAGAATTTGGGATGTCAGTTAACTCTAGCTGGAATCACGCGTGTGGCAGTAGCAGACGGACGAAAGCTGGGAATCACTTCTAAGGTTGAGCGATTCAATTGGTACTTCGGTGGGATATATTTCACAGACGATGTTATGGTTTTACCATTAGGCAATTGCGACATGGTGTTGGGAGTGCAATGGTTGGCAACGTTAGGTCCCATCACTTGGGATTTTAACAAGCTGGAAATGCAGTTTCGATGGGGTAATCAAAGGATATCTCTGCAAGGTATGAAAGAGGGCTCAGTCAGGGAGATGAAGGCCAATAAATTGAATAAGTTACGAGAGGAAGAGGGACAGCTCTCTATGCTCTATTTGCTAGATAGTACGAGCGACGATATTCACGGTGGGGATGCGGGAAGGTTGATAGCACACGCCACTGCTGACTCTCAGGAAGTATCCAAAGTATTGCAGGACTTTACTGATGTGTTCGCAGAACCCACAACACTACCACCATTGAGGCCAACATGATCATCGGATCCCATTGTTAGAAGGATCAAACCTGGTGAACCAGCGACCCTACAGATATGCTATTCATCAAAAGAACGAGATCGATCGGATCGTAGAAGAGATGTTGACAGCAGGTACTATACAAGACAGCTCTAGCTCATTCGCCTCTCTTGTCGTATTGGTGAAAAAGAAGGATGGCACATGGAGACTTTGCGTTGATTATAGGAGTCTCAACAGTATGACTGTGAAAGACAGGTTCCCAATACCACTCATAGAAGACCTAATGGACGAGTTAGGAGGGTCCACGGTTTACTCGAAGATCGATCTCCGGGCAGGCTACCACCAGGTACGAATGGCTGCGAATAACATCCATAAAACTGAATTTAAAACGCATACGGGTCATTACGAGTATTTGGTTATGCCTTTCGGCCTCACTAATGCTCCTGCAACATTCCAAGGTTTGATGAATTCAGTGTTCAAACAATTCCTTCGGAAATTTGTACTCATATTCTTTGACGACATCTTAATCTGTAGCCCTTCTGTCGAGTTACATATGGAACATCTGAGGTTGGTTTTTACAAAGATGCGGCAGCATAGTCTATTTGCAAAGAAGAGCAAGTGTGTTTTCGTCGCACAGAAAGTGGAGTATCTTGGACATTACATTGAAGCCAAAGGGATATCCACTGATCCGAATAAAGTCAAAGCTATAGCTGAATGGCCTTTTCCTAAGTCTCTTAAACAGCTGCGAGGATTCGTGGGTTTAGCGGGCTATTACAGGATTTTTGTACGCAATTTCGGGGCAATAGCTCGGCCACTTACAACGCTTACAAAAAAGGATTTGTTTCACTGGTCGGAAGAAGCCACAAATGCTTTCACGGCATTGAAGAAGGCCTTATGCGAAATGCATGTCCTCGCTTTACCACGCTTCGATCGTCAGTTCGTAGTAGAGACTGATGCTTGTGGACATGGTATAGGAGCAGTACTAATGCAGGATGGGCATCCGTTGGCGTACATTAGTCGTCACTTGAAAGGTAAGCAACTGAACTTATCAATATACGAGAAAGAGTTATTAGTAGCGGTATTCGCGGTTCAGAAGTGGCGACATTATTTGTTAGCTGATCGGTTTATCATTAAGACTGATCAATGCAGCTTGAAGTACTTATTGGAACAAAGACTTAATACGCCGATCCAACAGCAGTGGTTACCGAAACTCCTTGAGTTCGATTACGAAATCCAATACAGACAGGGCAAAGAGAATCTGGTCGCGAATGCATTATCACGTGTGGATGGATCCGAGGTTTTGCATATGTCTTTATCTGTACTGGATTGCGATCTGATGAAGCGTATACAGGCAGGATATGAGACAGATTCTGCTCTTAAGAATTTGATCAACGAGCTTAAGACTAACCCGACAGCACGGAAGAATTACTCTTGGTCCCAAAACATACTCAGACGCAAAAGTAAGCTGGTAGTGCCGGATGATTCAGACCTCAGAAACTTGTTACTAGAGTGGTTACATGGTTCGGGCAGTGGGGGCTATTCGGGAAGAGATGCTACACATCAACGGGTTAAAGGATTATTTTACTGGAAAGGTATGGCTAAAGACATACAGTCGTATATCAGAGGCTGTAACACTTGCCAGCAGTGTAAGTACGACACGTCCGCTTACCCAGGACTGATACAACCTTTGCCGATTCCAGAAAAATTATGGACTGACATCTCGCTAGATTTTATAGACGGGCTACCTCCATCTTTCGGAAAGACAGTAATATTTGTCGTGGTGGAAAGGCTTAGTAAAGATGCGCATTTCATGTCCCTCTCTCACCCGTACACGGCTGTAACTGTCGCTCAAGCCTTCTTGGATACGGTCTTTAAACTCCACGGTCTACCACGTTCGATTGTAAGTGACAGAGACACGGTTTTCCTTAGCAATTTTTGGACAGAATTATTCAGTCTACAAGGAGTCGCTCTGAACTTATCAAGTGCATATCATCCACAAAGCGACGGTCAGACGGAAGTGGTTAATAGGTGTTTGGAGACCTACCTAAGGTGTATGTGCAGCGATCGTCCGCATCTTTGGAGTAAATGGCTACCGCTGGCTGAATACTTGTACAATACCAATTTTCACTCGTCAATTCAGATGACTCCGTTCGAGGCAGTATACGGACAACCACCCCCGATACATTTACCTTACCTACCAGGAGAATCGAAGGTTGCGGTCGTGGCAAAGACCTTACAGGAGAGGGAGAACATGATTATGATTCTGAAGTTTCACTTACCTCGAGCTCAGCATCGAATGCGTTTAATGGCAGATCAGCATCGCACTGATCGCAACGTGGAGATCGGAGATTATGTTTACATCAAGCTGCAGCCGTATCGACAGCAATCAGTGGCCATGCGTTCTTCACAGAAGCTGTCACCAAAATATTACGGGCCGTACAAGGTAATAGACAGGTGCATAAAGGTTGCTTACCAGCACGCATTACCATCTTCTTCACAAGTCCACCCGGTCTTCCATGTATCGCAATTAAAGTTTCGCATTGGTAATGTAACATCATCAATGCTACTGCCATCGGTTGCTCAGGATGTGCTACGACACGAAACAGTCCGAATATTGGAAAGGAAGATGGTCCAACGCCAGGGCCGAGCTGTAACTAAGGTGTTAGTACAATGGTCAGACCAACCAGAGGAGGAGGCTATATGGGAGTTCTTATTTGAGCTGACAAAGAGGTTTCCTTCCTTTAAACCTTGAGGACAAGGTTCTTTGAAGCAGGGGAGATTTGATACAGGGAGTTGGAGTGGTCGGTTTAGTAGCTGGTTTGGGTTTTGGTGTTTGGTTTTATTTGGTTTTAGTTTTCGGGTTTTAGTAATTAGATTTGCTAGAGTAGCTAGCATATCTTGGTGTTATCTTTATAAGTTAGGATAGAGATAACATTCTGATAAAAAAGAGATTGTATCAGCTCATTCAATCAATAAGAAAGTCTTTGGCAATTATCTTCTTTACACCTATCTTCTCTGCAATTCGATTGTGAGTGCTCTTGTGCTTGAAGGTATTGAACTGAAGAAGAAAGAAGTTAGAGTGTAACACAAGGAAATGAGCCGGTTTGGTCTTGTGCAAAGTTGGGGACTTTAGAACATATTCAAACATGTGATCTTGGTCCTAAATGAGTTGTTTATGTTCCCAACTATAGTACAATAAGTCTGGAGCAGAGCAGAGGTGCAGGAGACTGATCCCTAGGTCAGAAAGGCTGTTCTCTCTCCTCAAGTTGCTGTCGCTATCTACATTGGAGCCGTTGCACCTACTTTGTCTTCTTCTTGTTTATGCATTGTTTATTGTACACAAAACCCTAGTTGCTTCTCTATATATGTCTTGTAAGCTCTGAACATCAATATACACTTAAGGACTTAGTTCCTAAACTCATTTCTCTCTTTACTCACGGTTCACTCTCTCTCTCTCTCTCTCTCTTAAAACCCTAATCGGTTACAAGGGCTTCTCTCATCAAGAACTCTTCCTAATCTCTAAATTCTAACATGGTATCAGAGCACTAAAGCTCCTGTACCTATTATCACTTCCGCAGATACTCTTAAACTCACTCATTCTCCTAGGTCTTACTCCTAAATCTCTACTTGTTCTTCATTCTCTAGCCGGGTCTTTCTAGCCGGTTTTACTCTCTCTTGTTCTTAACTCTTTGAAACTCTTTTCTCTTGAAACTCCCTCCTTACTCAGTCATGGAGAACTCAAGAGTAATCATTCCAGTGACTATTAAAGGAGCCAACTACTTGGTGTGGGCTAGAATGGCCAAAAGTGCTCTCGGTGGGAGAGGCTTGTGGAAGCATGTCTTAAGCGACACTGCTTCAATGAAGATGATGAAGGCTAAGCCCAAAGGTGAAGCTGCTAAAGGAGGAGCTGAAGCTGAGGCTAAGGCTGATGAAGAAGCTGTTGAAGAAGCAGCTCATGAAGATGAAGAAGCATGGACTCAAGGGGACCAACATGTTCTGTCCATTCTTCAAAGCTCCCTTGAGCCGTCTCTTTTGGAGGCTTACTCCTACTGTGAGAGCTCTAAGGACTTATGGGACACTCTGAAAACGTTCTATGGCAATATGTCTAACCTAAGTAGAGTGTTTGAAGTGAAGTTGGCCATCAACAACCTGAGCCAAGAAGATATGGAGTTCAAGCAACATTTTAGGAAGTTCAGATCCTTGTGGGCTGAGTTGGAGATGTTGAGGCCACCAACAATTGATCCACTGGTTCTAAATGAAAGGAGGGAACAAGACAAGGTGTTTGCACTCTTGCTGACCCTCAATCCGGCTTACAACAGCCTGATCAAACACATGTTAAGGGCATAAACTCTTCCCAACTTAGATGAAATGTGTGCACAAATCAAGAAGGAGTAGGGTTCTTTTGGTTTGTTTGGAAGGAAAGGTGAGCTTGCTACTGCTCACAAGGGTGCTTACAAACCAGAGGAGAAGAAGGATCCCTGGTGTATGTGATCATTGCAAGAGAAAGGGACATTTCAAGGACAAATGCTGGTTGCTTCATCCTCATCTCAAACCGGCCTTCAACAACAAGTTCAAGGACCAGAGAGCTCATTACTCAAGTGAATCAATCCTAGCTCCTGCTGCTGGTGCTCCTGGTGCTTCTACTTCTTCAAACCGGTTTGGAAATGAATGTAGAGAAATGGTACCAGCCTTTGTTCCTGCTCCTAATGTGGCGCCTCAGAATGAGTTGGTGAGGAGGTCTGATCTTGATGCCCTCATCAAAGCCTTCAAGGAAGGTTCTGGTAATGTCTTTGGTAGTTCCTTTCATGCTTTAATCAATCACAAGCCTTTAATATCTGTTCATAAGCCATTAATAGTAGATTCAGGGGCTTCACATCACATGATTAGTGATTTAAACTTGATTAAGAATGTTAAACCTGCTCTAGGAAATGTTGTGATTGCTAATGGTGAAAGGATTCCAATTAAAGGCATAGGAAATGTTAAGTTGTTTGATAGAGAATCAAAAGTTTTTTATATGCCTAGTTTTACATCAAACTTTTTAAGTGTTAAGAGAGTAGCTACTGATCTTAAATGCAATGTTATCTTCAGTCCTAATGATGTGATTTTTCAGGATATTAAGACAAGTAAGTTGCTTGGAAAGGGTGTGACAAAGGATGAGTTATACATGCTTGAAGACACCAACCTTGCATCTGAATTATCTGCTTCTGTTTTTAGTTCTACTCTAGTTAATGATTATGTTTGGCATGCTAGACTTGGTCACCCTCACTCTCGTGCCCTAGGTTTAATGTTGCCTTTTGTTTCCTTTAAGAATGATGATTGTGAAGCATGTATCCTTGGAAAACATTGCAAATCAGTCTTCCCTAGTTCTAAAACCGTGTATGCAAACTGCTTTGATCTTGTTCACTCTGATGTATGGACTGCTCCATGTGTTTCTAGGGAAAATCATTAGTATTTTTTGACCTTCATAGATGAGAAATCCAAGTATACTTGGCTGACATTGATTCAAACTAAAGATAGGGTGTTAGAAGCTTTCACAAACTTTAAAAACTATGTGACTAACAACTTCAATGCCAAGATTAAGATCTTTAGGTCAGATAATGGTGGGGAATACACAAGCAATGCATTCAAACAACACCTAGCAAAACATGGGATCATTCACCAAACAAGCTATCCATACACTCCACAACAGAATGGTGTGGCTGAGAGAAAGAATAGACACTTGATGGAGGTGGCCAGATCAATAATGTTTCATACAAATGTTCCCAAAAGGTTTTGGAGTGATGCTGTGATGTCTACTTGCTATCTAATCAATAGAACACCCACCAAAGTTCTTCAAGATGTCTCACCATATCAGGTATTGGACAAAACCAAACCTTCAATTCATCACTTACGTGTGTTTGGATGTTTGTGTTTTGTTTTAAAACCAGGAGAGCAGAGAGATAAGCTGGATACAAGAAGTGTCAAGGCAATTTTCATTGGGTATTCTACTAGCCAAAAGGGATACAAGTGCTATGTACCTGAAACAAGAAGAGTATTGGTCTCTAGAGATGTCAGATTTGTGGAATCAAAAGGTTTCTATGAATAAAGGAGTTGGGATAATCTTGAGGACCTTCCCAACAATCCTTCTGACCGTGCCAACAATTTGAGGATCATCTTGGAGAGTCTTGGGATCACTCAACCAAAGAAGAGAGAGGAGACCAAGGAGCATCAACCGGTTGTGGAAACTGATAGGCTTCTAAGTTTTACCCTATTCTAAACTGCAAGTGAACAGCAATGTCAAAGTAGTATATAGGGCTATCGAATCCACAGGGACACTTGGTCTCAATAGAAACAGAAACGTAGAGATTAAACTAGAAATAAGCAGATGGTGAAGTAAATAAATTGCGAAGCAAGAAAGTAAACAGTAGCAGAGATTAACGGTTGAGAAGCAATAAACTAAAAGCGTCAAGCCTAGGGTATTCTCAGGAAATCAGACAAGCAGACAGTTCATTCAGCAAGGATCTAATTAAGCACAGTTCTAGAACTCAAAACACAGATATAGAATTAACCAAATTCCTTTGCGATAATTCTCTAAGCCTAAGTGCAGCAAACCAAACTTTCGTTTGCGAGAACTAACAGATTAAACTAGCATTAATCCCAAGTTTGATATGTTCACAATTATCCTAAACCAAACTTCCGTTTGCGCAAAGTTTAATTGCCCAATTTAATTAGTTCAGATTCCTAAACCCCACTTCCGTGACGTATTTAGCAACCTAAGATCTAGATTCTAATTGATCAGGTTAGAACTAGCTTTAAGCACAATTAAATTGAAGAACAGATATAGTTATGAATCCTTAACTGAATTTGAACAAGTCTAGCAAGTCATGAAATCCTATGTGAGAAACCCTAAACTCAACTATGGATCTACTCAGACATGATTAATGAAAACATAATCAAAGAAATAATAGATTGCATATAAGAAATTAAATAGATAAAGGGGTTCGAAATCTTCTCCAAAATAAGTGAATACAGGAAATAGATCAGCCCCAAAAGCTCTAGAAATCTCTTAGCTATTAGTATCAAAGCGTAATGTAAAGCGTAGGTAAAATAAACACCAAAAACTAGTATATATAGGCATAATCTCGGATGGGGCTTATGTGTAAATACTGGAACTATTCTGGGCCTCTTTGCAAATCTTCATAACTAGTTAAACCGACGCGTACGGCCCATCTCGCTAGTGTGTCGACCGATGCACAATGTGTGTCGGTCGATGCATGATCAATAAATCGGACAGTGAGTAAATCTCTCGGCCAAAATGTCCCAAAAGTCCCAAAATGCTCCAAATATCTCCAATTAGCTCCAAACCTGATTAAACCTGTAAAAGACTCTAAACAAAGACAAAAGACACTAAAACACAACTATATCATGGTCTAAAATGGGTAAAAACCATGATATATCAACTCCCCCACACTTAGCCTTTGCTTGCCCTCAAGCAAAACATAGAACTAAAACATGGTGAAGAGGTTTGAAAACACTTCAGAAACTCATTTCATCCTAGAAGCTACAATACTCAGATTCCCCTTAGTAAACCACTGCAAGAATCAATCACAGGATATCAAGACCACAATGTACTTCCCCCACACTTAGCAACTGTCCTAGGTAAACTCCACAATCACATTCAAGCATTCAAATTCTCCCTACTGACTTCTGCAAGTATTTAAGTGCGGTCTCACCTAAGGAGTATCGATCAAAGGGCACATGGATTCTTACCTTATCAGCTCTAGACCACCATACTATCTTTCTCTAGTCCCTTTCTTCTCTTTCCCTTCTTTAACAACTGATTTTTCCCCACTGGGTATCATTTTTTTTTTTTTATCAGTGTTCTTCCCGTTATGGGGTGTACTTTGGACACATTCCATGGTACACAGGATATGAGAGTTTCAGCTACCATTCCCATGACCACTTCGGAGTTACTAACTCATCCTCAGTTTATTATCTTTTTTTTTTTTTTTTTTTTTACTTTACAGAAGGGGAGAAGGGAACTAAATAGGACATGTTTACAGGCTGTGTCAGAACTAACAAGGGAATCCGACACAAAGTATACCAAGCCCTTAGGTGAGAAATCTAAGTCAGTATTAAGGTTGAAGTCAGTAAAAGGATCCTCTGATACCTGAAGTGATGTGGGTGTTCCCAGTAGGTTGATCTGTGATGGGGTTTTCTAATAGTCATAGATAGATCCTGCAACTTCATCCCAATGGTTACTTAAGTTCCTGCAAGTCTTGTAAATCTTCTCAGAAAATCATAGTTTCTTACTTAAACAATTTTGACTCAATAAAACAAAAAATTTTGAAAAACGGACTGACTCTTAAGAAAACAGAAAACAAAAGTCAGTAGCACCTCCCCCACACTTAAGACACACTGTCCCCAGTATTGTCCAGCGAAGGATCGGTAAAAAGAAAATAAAAATTGAAAAGGTGAAATTGTGTCTGTCGGGTTACCTCTGTCGCTGAGCATCGATCGTTGCACTAAGTGCATCGACCGTTACTTGGCGATTTTCGTGTATAGTCGATCGTTGCTCAGGACCGCAACGATCGCTGCAATGCGATTCCTTTCGTGTTGTGACGATCGACACAGAAGTGCGTCGATCGTTGCACTGCGATTTAACCGAGACCTGCAAACATAAACTCACCAGAAACAAAAACAAACGTAAAATCCCAACAAAAACACCAAAAATTAAGTAGAAAAACACCAGTACCTAATGGTGGGTTGCCTCCCACCCAGCGCTTGTTTAAGGTCAATAGCTTGACCGGACGGATGGGAATTTTCAAGTAGAGGGTGCAGCATCCAGAGGCAAAATCTGTCCCCTTGGAATCTCGGCCTTAGCCCAATAGTGTTTTACCCTCTGCCCATTAACAGCAAACTCATTACCTTCCTTGCCAATCAAAATGACAGCTCCATATGGACGCACTTCTTTGATCGTGTAGGGTCCAGACCATCTTGACTTCAGCTTGCCTGGAAACAAATGCAAGCGAGAATTGTACAACAGTACCTGATCGTTAGGCTTAAATCGTCTGGAGACAATCTTTTTGTCATGATAAGCCTTAGTCCTTTCCTTGTACAACTTTGAGTTCTCATAGGCAATATGTCTAATCTCATCCAACTCATTGAGCTGTATCAATCTCCTCTCTGCAGCTGGTTTGAGGTCAAAGTTCATCTGTTTTACAGCCCATGCTGCCTTGTGCTCAAGTTCTACTGGCAGATGACATGCTTTCCCATACAGCAAATGAAACGGAGTAGTCCCTAATGGCGTTTTAAATGCAGTCCTGTAGGCCCACAAAGCATCATCAAGCTTAGCTGCCCAATCTTTCCTTGTCTTCCCAACTGTCTTTTCCAAGATCTCTTTGATTTGTCTGTTGGAAACCTCTACCTGTCCACTAGTCTGTGGGTGATAAGGAGTAGCAACTCGGTGGTGCACTCCATGCTTCCTCAGGAGCTTCTCAAAAACCTTATTAATAAAGTGAGATCCTCCATCACTAATAACTATCCGAGGTACTCCAAATCTAGGGAATATGATGGATTTAAATAGCTTAATGACTACTGAAGAGTCATTGGTTGGACTAGCTATTGCTTCTACCCACTTAGAAACATAATCCACAGCAACTAATATGAATTTATTCCCATAAGATGAGGGAAAGGGACCCATAAAGTCTATGCCCCAGCAATCAAAAACCTCAACCTCAAGAATGAAATTCTGAGGCATCTCATGCTTCCTGCTTATTTTCCCTCTCCTCTGGCAGGCATCACAATGAGAAATAAAGGAGTGAGTATCAGCGAACATTGTAGGCCACCAGAAACCTGCTTGCAAAACCTTAGACACAGTCTTAAATGTAGCAAAATGTCCTGCATAATCTGATCCGTGACAGTGGAAAAGGATATCTGGAACCTCTGACTCAGCAACACATCTTCTATAAAGGCCATCCGAACAATGCTTATAGAGGTAAGGTTCATCCCAATAGTACCTCCTAAGTTCTCTGAAAAACCTCTTCTTTTCATATCCCTTCAGATTATCTGGTTCAGTCTCTGCAGCTAGATAATTGGCTATGTCTGCATACCATGGTCGATCATTTGTTGCGACAGCATTAATCTCGAACTCATGCCTTCCAATACGTATCGTGAAAGTTTCTGCGTCTGTATCCGCACTGCAACGATCGTCACAGTCGGATGTATCGATCGTTGCTGTCCCGATAGATGCATCGATCGACGCTGACGTAGCATCGATCGACGCAACGTGATTAATCCGATAGTTCTGCAGATTTCTGTCCAAATCTGTCTCACAGATTGTCCCAACCATATTGACGTTTTCTTCAGGCAAATAGTCATTAATTGGCACGTCCTCCTCAACCAGCATCCTCGAAAGATGGTCAGCAACTCCATTCTCAACCCCTTTCTTATCTCTCACTTCAATATCAAATTCCTGAAGCAACAGGATCCATCTCAACAATCTTGGCTTAGCATCCTTCTTCTGCATCAGATACTTCAGTGCTGAATGATCAGTGTGGACAATTACCTTAGAGCCAACAAGATAAGAGCGAAATTTCTCAAATGCAAAGACAACTGCCAGCAACTCCTTCTCTGTAGTGGCATAGTTTCTTTGTGCATCATCCAGTGTCCTACTGGCATAATAGATAGCATGAAGCTTTCTATCTTTCTTTTGTCTAAGAACAGCTCCTACAGCATAATCACTTGCATCACACATTACTTCGAAAGGCAAATCCCAATCCGGTGGCTGAACTATGGGAGCACTCACTAATGCCTGCTTGATCTGTTCAAATGCAGTTTGACAATCTGCAGTGAACTCAAATTTGGTGTCTTTGCACAGCAAAGCAGTTAGTGGCCTAGCAATCTTACTAAAATCCTTGATGAACCGTCTATAGAAGCCAGCATGTCCAAGAAAGCTTCTAATAGACTTAACAGAATCAGGTGCCTGCAGGTTGGTCATCACCTCGATTTTAGCGCGGTCCACTTCTATTCCTGCTTCGGACACTTTATGTCCAAGCACAATGCCATCTCTGACCATGAAATGACACTTCTCCCAGTTAAGAACTAAGTGCTTCTCTTCACATCTTTTCAGAACCTTACACAGATTATCTAGACATTCATTGTAGGATGATCCATATACTGAGAAATCATCCATGAATACTTCCATAAAATCCTCAATCATATCTGTGAATATGGACATCATGCATCTCTGGAAAGTGGCTGGTGCATTGCAGAGTCCAAAAGGCATCCTACGGTAAGCAAAAGTCCCATATGGACAAGTAAAAGTGGTCTTTCCCTGATCCTCTGGATGGATGGGAATCTGAAAGAATCCTGAGTAGCCATCTAAGAAGCAGTAGTAAGGATGATTTGCTAACCTTTCGAGCATCTGATCAATAAAAGGTAAAGGAAAATGATCTTTCCTAGTAGCAGCATTAAGCTTTCTGTAGTCTATGCACATCCTGTGTCCTGTCACAGTCCTAGTAGGTATCAGCTCGTTCTTCTCATTCCTCACGACTGTAACACCGCCCTTCTTTGGTACTACATGGACTGGACTTACCCAATCACTATCAGAGATAGGATATATAATTCCAGCGTCAAGGAGTTTCATAATCTCCTTTTTGACTACTTCCTGCAGATTAGGATTAAGTCTCCTCTGACGTTCGATTGATGTCTTGGACTCATCCTCAAGATGTATCCGGTGCATGCACAGCTCTGGTGAGATACCTGAAATATCATTAAGGGAATAGCCAAGAGCTTTGCGATGCTTGCGCAGCTTGCTTAGCAGTAAAGTGAGCTCTGCGTTGTTCAGGCTAGCATTAACAATCACTGGGTATGTTGAATTAGGTCCAAGAAAAGCGTACCTTAGCCCGGATGGAAGTTGTTTCAGATCTATTTTCGGAGCCTTTTCTTCTGCCCAGTCTCTGTCGTCTTGCAACGATCGATGCTTAGATGGTGTCGATCGTTGCAGTCCCGCGTCAGACACTTCTACCTGCATTGCAACTGCGACAGAATCCATCAATCTTGTATAGCACATTGCAGGCTCGTCCTGTAGGTATTCCAACTCCAAAATAGAACTCAGTAAAGCCCTCTCTAGTGGGTCCTCAGCATGTGATTGATGGAAGTACTCTGCAGCTAAATCACCCAATGTGTCCACATAAAAGGTTTGCCCGTCGATGGTTGGTCTTTTTACCAGTTTGTTCATGTCAAAACTCATCTTCAGATCTCCCACATTTAGAACTATTTTGCCTCCTTGACAGTCAATCATCGCACCAGCTGTTGCCAAGAAAGATCTGCCTAGAATCAATGGGTCTTTTGGCTCCTGTCCATATTGTAGAACCACAAAATCAGTTGGGATTACGCACTTGCCAACTGTAATAGGCACATCCTCTATTACTCCTTCGGGAATCCTGACTGATCTGTCTGCCAAAACCAGTGATATCCTAGTTGGTATAAAATCTGTCATCCCTAGTCTTTTAGCAACTGAAAGGGGCATCAGATTTACACTGGAGCCAAGATCACATAGGGACCTTTCGAACCTCTCCTTGTAGATAGCACAATCTAATACGAAGCTGCCTGGATCTTTTAATTTCTCTGGAATTCTGCCTTGAACCACTGCACTACAAACTTCATTGAGCATCATTATACTTTCCTCGTCAGACCATTTACCCGAAATTGCATCCTTAAGGCATCTCTTCATCATGGGGGAAGTTTCAATGGAATCCAACAAAGGTACTTCAACCTTTACCTTCTTTATGAACTCCTTCCACTTTGCATACTGCCTATCATTCTTAGCTTTTCTGGGGTTCTTGGGATAAGGTATCTTAGGCTTGTATACCCTTTCAGCCGACTGTTTTGGGTTTTCAGCACTCGAACTTTCTGCAGTCTCCTTGTGTCGATCGTTGCTCTTATCGCACCGATCGATGCTAGGCGACTTTGTTACGACCTCCGGTTCCTTGATTTCGCTTGGCAACGATCGTTGCTTAGATGCATCGATCGATGCGCGGCGAATATCGCGTATCTCATCTTCCAATTCTTCAATTTCCACGAGTTCCTCAACGCTCAACTGCTTTTTCTGGCCAGATGACAGCTCCTTACCACTTCTTAATGTCACTGCATTGCATTGGTACTTAGGATTGGCATCAGTCCTTCCCGGGAGATATCCCTCTTCCCTTTGAGCATGCCCAGCAGTTCTTGCAACCTTAGCATCAAGCTCTTTCATGTGTGTGTTCAAACTCTCAAACTTCCCATTCAGATCCCTGTAGATTGTATCCATTTTCGCGTCAACATCTGCTGCGTACTTAGTCTGACTCTCCATTAGCTGTCTTAGCATCATCTCTACCTTACTATCAGACTCGTTGGCTTTATTAAAACCACCTTGCTGAACTCCATTTGAGAACCTGTTTCCCTGTTGACTTCTAAATCTACTACCTTGGAAACCAGAACCTCCCATGTAATTCACTTCTTCTTCCTGAGTGTCCTCCTCGGTCTGAATTACCTCTATATCTTGGGTAGAGTGGACAGCTTTCTTACTCGTTAAGAGATCGTACACTGTGTCCAGCCTAGATCTAATCTCAGTCATGTTAGAATCCTATGTACTTCCACCGGATTTCTTTCTTTTTTTCATCTATAGACTTGCAACTGTAGCTGTTAATAAGGTTCCCAATCAACTGCTTAGCTTGTGTAGGAGTCCTGGTGTTGAAATTAGCATTACTGGAATTATCCAGCGCAGTCTGATAAGGGAGATCTATGCCTCTGAAGAAAATACCAATCAGTTGTACTTCTGTGAATCCATGGTGTGGACAGTCACGCTGATACTGCTTAAATCTCATCCAGGCAGTCTTCAAGGGCTCCACAGCTCCTTGGGAAAAGGTGAGTATGTCCTGTCTGGACTGATCCGAGCGCGCATCATCATAAAAGTGACGCAAGAACTCACTCTTTAAGGCTGCCCAAGTAGTATACTGACCAGGTGCCAGTTGTCTCAGCCATGCACTAGCGTCTCCAGCAAGACTGTGCGGAAATAGCTTAAGGAACAGATAGTCCGGGCATACTCCTTCATACTTCATGCCAGTGACTATGTCTTCAAACTTGTCAATGTGATCCATAGGCTGCTCTGCTTGAAGACCATGAAAAGCAATCTGTCTCATCAGCTGGTAGTAGATGGTCTTTACCTCAAAATCATTCCTCTCAAAAGCAGGAAGCACTAGAGCTGCTCGGTTTGCATGAAACTCATCAGGTCTGTTGTAATCAGCTAGTGTCCTCTCATGAACCACCATCTCTCTACCTTGGGCCTGTCCTTGACCCTGGTTTCGGTTCAGCTCATGTTGCTGTTGCTCAGGAGGATCAGGGATGACATTCCCTTCAGCATCAACCCGATGCCCAGCAGCATTGTACGGGTTGTCATCTTGGTCCCTCAGGGTACCTTCAGCATCTGGTATCAAGATCAAACGTTCTCGTACCATTCTCTCTCTCTCTTTTCTCTTCTGTTAGTCCTTTCTAGACGTCCAAGTTCCTCTAGTCCGAGATTAAGCAAGCTCGAGTTCGGATTACTTCGAGTTTTCTGCGTTGGCATAAACTGTCTGTAATCGTCCAGCAACGATCGATGCTATCAGTGCAACGATCGATTCAATCTCAGAATCGCCTAGTGACGATCGACGCAAGGGATGCAACGATCGACGCAAGGCGAAATTCGTACCTGCGACAGAGAGAAATCAGAGAAAAAGTTAGCAAAATCAAAAAATAAAAACGAAAAAGAACAAAAACAAAAAGAAAAATTTCTAGTAGAAACCCTAAGTTCGGTCCTATCGAAGACTCTAAGAGTCCCCGGCAATGGCGCCAAAAACTTGATAGGCTTCTAAGTTTTACCCTATTCTAAACTGCAAGTGAACAGCAATGTCAAAGTAGTATATAGGGCTATCGAATCCACAGGGACACTTGGTCTCAATAGAAACAGAAACGTAGAGATTAAACTAGAAATAAGCAGATGGTGAAGTAAATAAATTGCGAAGCAAGAAAGTAAACAGTAGCAGAGATTAACGGTTGAGAAGCAATAAACTAAAAGCGTCAAGCCTAGGGTATTCTCAGGAAATCAGACAAGCAGACAGTTCATTCAGCAAGGATCTAATTAAGCACAGTTCTAGAACTCAAAACACAGATATAGAATTAACCAAATTCCTTTGCGATAATTCTCTAAGCCTAAGTGCAGCAAACCAAACTTTCGTTTGCGAGAACTAACAGATTAAACTAGCATTAATCCCAAGTTTGATATGTTCACAATTATCCTAAACCAAACTTCCGTTTGCGCAAAGTTTAATTGCCCAATTTAATTAGTTCAGATTCCTAAACCCCACTTCCGTGACGTATTTAGCAACCTAAGATCTAGATTCTAATTGATCAGATTAGAACTAGCTTTAAGCACAATTAAATTGAAGAACAGATATAGTTATGAATCCTTAACTGAATTTGAACAAGTCTAGCAAGTCATGAAATCCTATGTGAGAAACACTAAACTCAACTATGGATCTACTCAGACATGATTAATGAAAACATAATCAAAGAAATAATAGATTGCATATAAGAAATTAAATAGATAAAGGGGTTCGAAATCTTCTCCAAAATAAGTGAATACAGGAAATAGATCAGCCCCAAAAGCTCTAGAAATCTCTTAGCTATTAGTATCAAAGCGTAATGTAAAGCGTAGGTAAAATAAACACCAAAAACTAGTATATATAGGCATAATCTCGGATGGGGCTTATGTGTAAATACTGGAACTATTCTGGGCCTCTTTGCAAATCTTCATAACTTGTTAAACCGACGCGTACGGCCCATCTCGCTAGTGTGTCGACCGATGCACAATGTGTGTCGGTCGATGCATGATCAATAAATCGGACAGTGAGTAAATCTCTCGGCCAAAACGTCCCAAAAGTCCCAAAATGCTCCAAATATCTCCAATTAGCTCCAAACCTGATTAAACCTGTAAAAGACTCTAAACAAAGACAAAAGACACTAAAACACAACTATATCATGGTCTAAAATGGGTAAAAACCATGATATATCAGAAACCAACATTGTTGATGAGTCTACTCACCTTGATCATGAAGGGGACAATGGAGAATCACAAGTTGATCATCAACATGAGGATTCATCCACGCATGATCAAGGTGAAGAACAAGAACTTCATCCACATCAAATGGATAATGTGGATTCTGAAATGGTGCAACAACAACCAGAAGTAGTGCAACAACAAGAGGAGACACATCCTGAAGTACAAACTGATCATCTGGTGCAAGTACTTAGGAGAAGTACTAGAGAGAGAAAGGATCCATCTGAATGGAAGAAAACAAGATTATACTACAATAGTCAAGCAGTAGCTCATCCAAGACAAGCTGTTTGTACACTTGCTCACTTCCCTACTGAGCACAAGGTCTTTATGGGTGCTCTTGATGCTGAATGGGTTCCTAAAACCTATGAAGAAGCTAAGGAGCATAAGAAGTGGACAGATGCAGTAGGAGATGAGATCAAGGCAATGGAGAACAACAATACTTGGTATGAGACAGATTTACCAAGGAAGAAGAGGGCAGTGAGTTCCAAATGGGTTTTCACTATCAAATACAAGAGCAATGGAGAGATAGAAAGGTACAAAGCTAGATTGGTTGCAAGAGGGTTTACACAAACCTATGGAGAGGATTATAGATACACCTTTGCACCAGTAGCTAAGCTTCATACAATGAGAGTTATCCTATCCTTAGCAACAAACTTGGAATGGTATTTGTGGCAAATGGATGTCAAGAATGCATTCCTTCAAGGAGAGCTAGAGGATGAGGTTTATATGACTCCACCTCCTGGTCTTGAAGGTATGGTTACACAAGGAAAGGTGTTGCGGTTGAAGAAGGCAATCTATGGTCTCAAACAATCTCCTAGAGCTTGGTACCACAAGCTGAGCACTACTCTTATGGAAAGGGGTTTTAGGAGATCAGAAGCTGATCATACTCTCTTCACTCAATCAGGCCAAGAAGGTATTGTTGTCATTCTTATTTATGTGGATGATATCATCATCTCAGAGAATGATAAGGTAGGAATTCAAGCTTGTAAAGATCATTTAAAATCAGTCTTTGATATCAAAGACCTTGGAGAACTAAAGTACTTCCTAGGGATAGAAGTGTGCCGGTCTAAAGAGGGCCTCTTCTTATCACAAAGGAAGTACACTCTTGATTTTTTGAGTGAAGCAGGTAAGCTAAAAGGAAGGACAGCCAAGACACCTCTTGTTGAAGGCTACAAAGTCACAAGAGAGGGAGAGTTTGCAAAGGAACCATTTGAAGATATCACTCTCTATAGGAGAATGGTTGATAAGCTGATTTATCTTACTATTACAAGGCCTGACTTGTGTTTTGCAGTGAACCAAGTGAGCCAGCATATGCAAGCCCCAATGATGCATCATTGGAACATGGTGGACCGCATCTTAAGATATCTTAATGGAGCTCCTGGCCAAGGGATATGGATGGGATGCAATCAAAGCACAAAGATTGTAGGATATTGTGATGCAGATTGGGCTGGTGAACGAGTGGATAGGAGGTCTACTTCAGGCTATTGTACATTCATTGGAGGCAACCTAGTGACTTGGAAAACAAAGAAGCAGAAGGTGGTATCTTGTTCAAGTGCTGAGGCAGAGTATAGAGCAATGAGGAAGCTAACCAATGAGTTGACATGGTTGAAGGCTCTTCTTCAAGACTTGGGCATTGATCAACCAACTCCAATCACAATGCATTGTGATAATCAAGCAGCAATACACATAGCTTCCAAATCAGTGTTTCATGAAAGAACAAAGCACATTGAGGTGGATTGTCACAAAGTGAGGCAGAAGGTTCAAGAAGGTGTGATCTTACCTTGCTACACAAGAAGCTCGGATCAATTGGCAGACATATTCACCAAGGCTACTAGCTTGAAGGTTTGTGAGTTCATTCATCCAAAGCTTGGACTCATTGACCTCTCTCAAGCATGAAGAACCCTAGGCCGTGGATCTTATACTCTTTTTCCCTTGATATAGTTTTTATCCCAAGTGGTTTTTCTATATCAAGGTTTTTTTAATGAGGTAAGTATTCACGGTTCCAAGCTTGATCACTCCATCTCCATGATCAAGCTTGAGGGGGAGTATTGAAATGAAGAAGAAAGAAGTTAGAGTGTAACACAAGGAAATGAGTTGGTTTGGTCTTGTGCAAAGTTGGGGACTTTAGGACATATTCAAACATGTGATCTTGGTCCTAAATGAGTTGTTTATGTTCCCAACTATAGTACAATAAGTCTGGAGCAGAGCAGAGGCGCAGGAGACTGATCCCTAGGTCAGAAAGGCTGTTCTCTCTCCTCTAGGTGTTGTCGCTATCGACATTGGAGCCGTTGCACCTACTTTGTCTTCTTCTTGTTTATGCATTGTTTATTGTACACAAAACCCTAGTTTCTTCTCTATATATGTCTTGTAAGCTCTGAACATCAATATACACTTAAGGACTTAGTTCCTAAACTCATTTCTCTCTTTACTCTCGGTTCACTCTCTCTCTCGCTCTTAAAACCCTAATCGGGTACAAGGGCTTCTCTCATCAAGAACTCTTCCTAATCTCTAAATTCTAACAAAAGGTTCTTACGTTCCTTTGCATTAAGGGGTTAGAATATGTGTTTAAGGAACATTGGTTCTTGGTTACTTGAGTTCTAAGTTATCGATAATCTTTTTCTTTATCATATCGGGTATCGTTCTTGGGTCTAGTGGAGATTCAGGTTTCAACCTCCGTTCCTTTGATCTTCTTTATCCATGGTATTTTCTTGCTCTTCCTCTATTAAATTGTTGTGGTAGCTATCCAGATAACTAACTAGTTCAGTTCTTGCCATTTCGATATTGAGTTATTTCATGTTCAGATGTTCTCTGGATTTTATATTTGTCCAGGGACATTAAAGGAGCAAATATATTAGTGGATCCTCATGGACAGGTAAAAGTGCCTGATTTTGGGATGGGAAACATGTAGGAATATGTTCTCTTTAATCTTTTGCCCTTGTTTTGTTTGATATTCCTTCAATAAGAGAGGCATTATCAGACTAAATTACATTAAACCCAGCTAGACATGTTTGCATAAACCTAATACAAATTCATGAACGAAATGCAGATTATTGCTTAATCTCCTTTATCATTTAATAGAAGTCTATATTGGATGGCACCTGAGGTCAGTATGCTGCTACATAATCTTCGTTTTTATGTTGATAGGCTCTATGTTGATCTTTATATCTTGCGATGGATTTCAGGTGATACAGAATTCAAATGGCAGAAACCTTGCTGTTGACATGTGGAGTCTCGATGTACTGTTTTAGAAATGGCTATAATGAAACCTCCATGGAGGGGTTAGTGAAGCATAAGTACACAAAACGAACAAGAGATATAATGATGTGAATCATTTCCAACCTCATGCGCGTGAGTTCTTTATAGGTTCCTGCTATGTTCAAGATTGGAAACAACAAGGACCTTCCGGATATCCCTAATCATTTATCTGAAGAGGGCAAGGATTTTGTGAGAAAATGCCTACAGGGAAACCCCGCACATCGTCCAACAGTTGCATCAAGCACCATGAGATCACTGGTATTAAAGCTCGTGTTTTCCTCAAATCCAAATTCCCTATGTTTCTGGTTGCCTGGAAAATCTGTCTATTTTAGGACATTGTACACGCTAGGAGTCTTACGTTAGACTCGGAAGATGCTAGAAGTTGCCAGTAGAAAGGATTAAAACCTAGCTTGGGATTCAGGTACCCGTTAGCCATTCCATTTATACCTTCATTTTCCAATCATCTAAAAATCTTTGTGGCTTAATCTTCCTCCTTCCAGTGCAGTACTATGGCTCTGAAACTGTAAGTCTTACATATATTTCGTGGATCTTTCTGTTCTCTGATATCGGTAACACACTGAGGATACCATCATTTGTTTCAGCTGAACTAATTCATGCAAATGACTGTGAAAAAAAACATTTATATTTTGTGTGTGTGTGTGTGGCTTCAGTTTCGAAACTACCTGAGCATTGACGAACATTGCTTATGGGACTTTAGAGCATACAAAGGTATATTTCTATTGTTTTACTCAGTACTGAATCCTGTTCAACTTGTTTTGTTTTCAAAGGTATATTTTCTTAACCTTTTGATATGTCAGGCTGTTTGGGCATTAGAGAATGTTGCTTGGGGTGGCAGGCTAGAAGGAGTTCTACAATTCTAGTATGGGAAAGAAGGCAATAGAAACTTGATTGTGAAGGAGCTTGTGGTATTGGGTAACATAGTCACATCTGGATGAGTATTATGATGAGCCTCAAGAGAATAGAGAATATGTTTCTCATCGGTTTATATTGGGTGTGTACTTTCTTTTATACTCATTTTCCCTTAAGCAAGGTTTTATCCCAAGTTGTTTTACTTTCTAAGGTTTTTAATGAGGTAGCTCTTAGGCCTAAACCACCAAAGAGATCGATTTGCACTTGTCTTTGTCAAAGAATTTTGATCCAGGAATATGACAAGAAGATAAATCTACAAGCAGAAATGAAGGGGGCAAGGTTATACACCAGACTTGCCCAAACGAGGCAGAGGAAGAGAAGCAATCCAAGTGCACTACACCACTGCCTAATCTAGTTGAGACACCTGAGCTAAATATTATGGGTTCACATCAATTAGTAGCTCCACCAACTAGTGAAAGTTCTAGAGAAACCTTAGTCATATCTATACTAAAGGAAAACCGCAACCATGGAGTTCAAGAAAGCAAAGAGCAAAACATGTTGCAACTAGCTAAGAAACTCCTTGTAAGTTTGAATATTTCAAAGCAAAGCCATATAATTTCAAAGCCTTATATGATGCACATGCTCTTAGGAGTTGTTTCAGGCACAAAACACACCATGGAGAACCATCAAATAGCTAAGATCTTTACGAACAGAGGAGGCATCAAGGATGTTAAGAACACTAATTGTATTCCTCAGGTAAGTTATTCTTTCTCTAAGTTTGATTCTAATGATTCAAATGTTGAACTAAAGACATTATTAAGCCTCGAAGAAACTGATAGCTTCATAGCTACAATTTTTAACTTGAGACTGCAATTAGTAAAAGGATTAGATATAACTAGGGCAGAAGGATTCACAAGTTTATACTCTTGTAGAGAATCCATGATACACTTGTTTCTTGTCCATAGAGTTGAGATCAGTGCAGGTACTAAGGATATCAACCGTGAAGAAGCACCACCAGAAGATAAGAACAAGAAGGCATCACCATCAAATGAGAACAAGACCAAAGCCACCAAGGAAGATAATGGTGCAACTACTTGTCAGTGGCAACACAACCAGGGTAGAGGAGTGACACTGAATAATCTCCTCAATGGAGACCCACCAGATGTCCCATACATCACCCAACCACAACCATATCAAGGTAAGGTCCTAAATGCCCAAAAGAGAATGAAAGTTAACTTGCTTTCTCTTGGTGAAGATTATCCAGTTTCGAGGTCGAAACCTTTTCAAGAGGGAGAGTATGATGAGGACATCAAGTCATCATCAACCAAGGAGCATGGAGCAGAGAACAACCAAGCCAGAACAACCCTTGCCCAAGCTACACTCCAAGCTACTCAAAATGACCAGTTGGAGCCATTTAAGGAAAGTACCAGAACTAAGCATTTTGAATCATTGCAACATCAACAATGGCGACCAAGAGAGTCCACTAGACCACCGAAAGCTTCAAAGGATAACATTCCATGCACCAGCAAGCAAAGGATCAACCTAGACCAATCTGTCCACAACTTACCATGTGTGGATTTGTTCACTTCAAGTCCAGCAAGCAAGCCACGACCTTTCACTCATCAAAGCTACTGTGTTTTGATATCAATCCCTGAAGAACACACAGCCCTAAGATGCACCAAGCTCCACCAGATCATCCAGAATCTCAACAAGTCATACTTGCCTAATTTGGAGCCAAAGGAGATCAAATCCCAACAGCTCTATTCTGATCAGCATATACACTTTCTGAATATATTCTCAGTGAACCTGGACACCCCAAGGAGCCACGGATTTCACCAAGCTGTCAAGACTCAAAGAAACCTCATTTCTCTTATTTGGCCAAGATACCTTCTTCAATGCACCAACGACTCTCTTCTATATATTTTTCGATTCTTTTCTTTGATTATATCTTTTAGACAGTTCTCTATGAGCCTATAAAAGCTCAGCTTCGAATTCTTTGAAAATTACCCTTTTCAACCATTTTAAAGTTAATAGAAATATTATGTTTTTCTTCCAAAGTTTGTGTTCTTTGTGAAGTCTTCCTTCCCTGAATATTGTGAGTGATTAGTTCTCTATGAGCCTATAAAAGCTCAGCTTCGAATTCTTTGAAAATTACCCTTTTCAACAATTTTAAAGTTAATAGAAATATTATGTTTTTCTTCCAAAGTTTGTGTTCTTTGTGAAGTCTTCCTTCCCTGAATATTGTGAGTGATTCACCTTGTTCTTAGGAGTTTCAGATCAATCTATTTGAGTGATTCGGATAGCTTATTCTTAGGTTAAGAGAGTCAATCAAACCCACTGGTTGAGAGAGTCAATCACAAGTTCCACCACCACCTCTACCTTCAATCCATCTTCCGCAAGCTTAGCTTAGGAATCATCTGATCATCAAGTGGTTTAGCATCAGTGTGATTCTGAGGCTGTATCAATACACTTTTCTTTTACGATAGTTTTTTTTTCAGCAGACCTTAGAGAAATTCTTTTTAAGATTGGGGAAGAGAATCTCTGACTCTACATCTCTTGAGAAGATTCTGAACCCTTGTGGATTTCTATTTATTTGATCAAGATTTTTTATTCATCTATTTGCTTATTATTTTTTCTCAAGTCTGAGTAGATCCACAATTAGGTTTAGGGTTTTTCAATGGATTTCATGAATCGATAGTTAGGATTGTTTACATTAGGGAATAATCTATTGCATTCTTCATATATATTTTTTGCAATGCTTAGACCTAATTGATCACTTAGTTCATGGCCCTAAGATATTTAACACACCGAAAGTGGTTGTTTTAATGCATGAACGAATCTAGAGGGGCCGGACATCTTTAGCCAATGGGAGTTGATGTTAAAGTGTTCTATGAACATATCAAATCAGACGAGAATGCGTGCTTAGGACTTTTGAATTCAACGGGAGTTAGTCTTCATAGATCTAAGCATATGGGTTAATACTTCAGGAGAAGGTTAATTTCTCATTGGTTTGAGTTCTAGAATGATATTTAATACATTCCTTGATCTGATCATTTATCTATCATCCATGATTCCTGCAAATTTTATATTGAGTTTACATCGCTTGCATTTCTATTTTAGTTACTGAGAACAACAAACATTTGTTATTCAACTTAGCTCTTCTTTATTTATGCATTCTCGTAGCATATCACTTCGTCTTCGTAGATTCGATCCCTAAAGTAATACTTCATTTGAGGTGCACTTGTAGTAGGATAATACAGTTAGAAATATGTCTATCATGTTTGGCGTTGTTACCTTGAACTAAAGTGTAGTCTAAGAAGAGAGTACTAATATGTTGCTTTCGTCAATCTTTGGTGTTTCAGGTGTATGACCCGGAGCAAAGATTTTGGGAATCTACTTGAATTCAACAACAAGGATTTGGCACGAGTAGAGCGAGAAAATAGAAGGAGAAGGAGACAGATGGCTCACAACCAAGAAAATCCTAATCTCCCTATCGATAATCAGGTTAAAAAGCATGATGGATGAGATTTTGACGAGCAAGGGAACCCCAAACCCCTGCTCCTCTCATTCAACCAGACTTGTCGACGCATCTGCTTGAATTGCATGTAGACAAGGTCACCCATCTGTTGGAGCTAGACTATGACCACCTCCCCAGAGAAAAAACGTCTCCCTATTGGGAACATCAAAACTCCACACAAGTTTTGGGTCACTATTCGCCTACCATCGATACATAGGCAAAAATTTGAAATCAAGCCCCAAATCACCTCTCTGGTGAAGCGGCATTTGTTTTATGGGAAGGCTACTGAAAATCTCATGGACCATATTGTAACCTTAAAAGAGATTTGCAGCACCACAAGTACAAATGGAGTTCTTTTTTACTATCTGAAGTGCAGACTCTTCACCTTTTCTTTAGCTGAAATAGCATCATGGTGGTTGAAGTCTTTGGAACTTGGCTCATTGACTTCTTGGGATGCAACCAGATCAACTTTTGTAGAACACTTCTACACCATGTCCAAGATAACTTTCCTCATGACTAATATCACCCAATATCAGCAGAATGGTGGTGAACCTTTCAATGAAATTTGGAAAACATTTAGAGAATATCTTAGAGAATGCCCTCACCATGGTTTTCTGATGAAAAAATGCTGAACATTTTCTACGATGGATTTGACTAGGAATTCAAGAGACAACTGAATGCATCCAGCAATGGTGATTTCTTGAAAAAGACCAAGGAGGAGGCATATCAATTGATAGAAAATCTTGCTGCAAGCTCTAACCATCGAAATCTTGAATATGACAGATCTAGAAGAGTTCAGAGTGTGGACACACAAGATTGATGATCTGACTGCCAAATTTAACAACTTTACCATGCTATTGAAAAGCAATCAAAGGGGTATTAACTACTGTGAGGATACTTGTCAAGAGGGGTTGTATCAAGAAGCTACTAATAGAGAGCAAGAAGAGGAAGAAGAGGTGAACTATGTGCAAAATCAAGGTTATGTCAACAGAGGGTTCAACTAGAACTATATGAATAACCTGAATCTTTCCTAAAGGAGCACAAATGTTAAAAATTCTCAAGATCAGATCTATCCAAGTCAGACAATTTGTTAGGGATCTCCATTTTAGCCGAAAACATCAATGAAAATTTGGGCGTCACCATATTTTGTCTTGGTTTTTGGAATCAGTCAGCCGTGTAAAATTTTGGAAAGAAGCCATTTGCGCAGGGGTCTCAGCCAAGGGAGTTCATGAAACACTAAGGACATGCTAATTTTTAGAGTCAGGGAAACTTTCAGCGGAAACCACAGTTCACCAACTCTCAGTGTGCTCAAGAATCCAAACTTGAGGCCATAATGCAACAAATGATGGTTGATCAGCAGAAAACTGCTAATGAAATGAATGTCAAAGTGGATGTGATATATCAGGATCTCAAGAACAAGTATAAGTCTATTGCCACTAATGTGAAGAAACTCGGAACACAAGTAGCACATACTATGGAAGCTATTATGAGACAGCCAGGAAATCTTCCAGGAAAACAAGAGTAATCTTCATAGAGCATTGCCTGAAATTGTGGATCATGATGTCATGGAGACAGCATCTGAGATTGAAAATGAGCAGGAATAAGATTTTATTGTACTTGAAGAGGAGTACACTTATATTCGACCACCACCATATGTTCCCAAGATGCCATATCCAAAACCTCTTAAACACCTCGGGAATCCGGTCATTACAGAGAAGTTGGGTAAATTTGACATGATAGTGAGGAAGATTCCTCATGAAGTTTCATTCGAAGAAACCTGGGAAAACCGCCCCTTTGTGTGAGTTCTTTCTGAATTGCAGAGAAACTGAAAAGGGTATTAAGGCAATATTCATCAAGGCGAGGAGCAGAACACCAGTGAAGCAGTTGTCTAAAGTTGAAAACCCAGGAAGTTTTGTTATATTATGCTTTATATTTGAGTTGAGTTCAAAGAATCTTTTGTTGATTTAGGATCCAGCTTAAACCTCATGTTGAAGGATGTTGCAATGAAGTTGGGAATTGTTGACATGAGACCTCCAAATGTGACTCTCGCTTTCACAGACTCTTCCACCATGATTCCAAATGGTACCATCCCATACTTGCTGGTTAAGGTAGGAGATTTTCTGGTTCCCAATGATTTTCAGGTGGTGGATATGAGCAAAGGATTTGGTTTGCCTTTGATTCAAGGAAGACCATTCATGGCCACAGTTGGTGTAGTTGTAGACATGCCCAAGAAGGATCTCACTGTCACACATTGAATGGTGTTGTTGTAGACATGTCTCATGCATCATTGTTGTTACAGGAGAAACATTGGTGGTTTATTCTTGCACAACGCCTTATAGTTAGAATGTGGTCATACTACTTGTATCTGATCACCCTCTTATCACAAAGAGGAAGAACAAAAAGGTCAAAGAAAAATTAAAAATGAAGATCAAAAGGATCAAGGGAGATATTCTTATGACTTTCATCCCTCAGAGGTATGTTGGAGAATCAGTTGAATATAAGGTGATATTGTGAAGGGTATGATAAGATTAGTTCTGAAAATGAAGATGTCTGATTGTGGGATTTGTTTTGGGACAAGTTCTCATGCTCATCATGACTGATACCTAAGTCAAAGGTAAGCTAGTGACTTTAACTAAGCGCTTAGTGAGAGGCAACACACTGCTAAATTTTAAATGTACTTTCTCTTTATCTATTTTATTTTAAGTATGTTGGTTTTGGTTTTTGTTTTGTTGTCTCGGGTCTAATCAAATAGATGAATCATTGTCAACCATTCATTGTGTCTCTCGACACAATTTGGGTTTCAGTAGATACTGATTTCGCAAGTAAGTAAATTTTTTCCAAATATTGAAAAATTTCTCATGTTTCTATGTTTGTTTCTAAATTCATCTTTGATAACACTAGTAACAGTGTTGTTTAAGTCTGTGGAAGAAGTTAATGACGTTGTTTTCTGTTTTCTTAGAGTCATTTGTTTCAGTTGTTTTAATTTTATAAAGTCAAAACTTGTGTAGGGAACTATGTGTTGGAATTGTGTCCAGTAATCTCGGTACTGTCTCTAGAAAGTAAGAGTATGTCAATGATCAGACATAAGTCATATAATACTGGGGGTCATGATGGCTTGCTAGAGTCCGCTCATGATCTATAAGTCTTGGACTTATTGCCTTTATTATATGATCCCATATGGGTCACACGCCTAAGCTAACAGGAAAACGTGTAGGAATGGTTTAGCAGAAGTATGGTAAAAGTGCTAGGCATTTACTGTACTTAGAGAGAATAAAACGGTTTAGGCACTGTGTGTCGATCGATGCACAAGGCGTGTCGATCGACACAGTGCGCGAACGCCTCGGAGTAAATTGGCATTTGGGCCAAATGGCCCAAAACGAACTGAACGAGTTTTATATAAACTCAAGACGAGTTCAGGTCGAAACAAGCCCTAGCCGCGAGCCTCCTCTCTCTCTCTGCGCCGATTTCCTCCTGGTCTAGCAGCCTCTTCCTGCTCGGTGTGCGTGTGTGAACCTCTGGAGGAGTTATCTCTCGGTGGCTCTCTGATCTCTGACATACCATCCCTTTCCGCTGCAATTAACAGGTATAAGGTGAGATCATCAATTGTTTCTATTCAAGAGAACCTAGATCCGCATGTTTAGGTTAATCTGAATCTGAGAATTGAATCAGGATTGACTAAACATTCCTTCAGTGGTATCAGAGCCATGGTTCTGGTTTTTCTTGTTTAGATTCAAGTTTAGGATTGTTTTTCTTGTTTAAAAGTGTTTTGAATCAACTACTGATAAGAGAAATCACTTAAGTAACAAGAATTGAAACCTAAACATATGAAAAAATCGCATGATCAAGCTATATGATTTGATATGCGATCGAATCCGAGAGAATGAGAATCGGCCAGAATCGCATGGATCGATCGATACGATCGCATGGATCGGTCGATACAATCGGAGATCGCATGGATCGATCGATACGATCGCATGGATCGGTCGATACAGTCTATCGGCTAACCCTGTTAACGCGTGAAAGCATCGATCGATGCAGGATCGATGCAGGTTCGATGTTGGTGCATCGACCGATGCGGTTGGTGCATCGATCGACACGGTTAGGGTTTTGGCTCGGTTCCGTGCATGCGTGAGAGCATCGATCGATACAGGATCGATGCATGATCGATGCAGGATCGATGCTAAGAGCATCGACCGATGTGGTTGATGGATCGATCGACACGGTTGGTTCATCGATCGACATGGTTGGTTTAAGGCTCGGTTTAATATTTTGATTAAAAATTAAACGTCACGGTTTAATAAACAGATTTAATAATTTTATTAAGTCTGGTTAAACCGGGATAAGAAATCCAAAGTCGAAAAATTGGATTTTGTGCCTAAACCAGGATTTTCTAATTTGATTTGGTTGGACCAAATAAATTGAGAAAATCCGGTTTAGTAAATAACCGGTTGACAATTGTGGTCATCGTAGTAATTAAAATTTGGTTAGGCCAATTTTAATGAACCAGACCGGTTATGTCATCTAATTGGACAATCGGGTTATGTCTCGGACATAGACCAATTCTTCGGCCTCGGGCCAAGAAGTTAAAACGATTGGGCCAATTATTTGAGTCTTTCTTCAGATTTAATTTAAAATTTATTTTATAAAGAATATTAATCGATTTTAAATTAAAGTTTCCGATATTTTGAAATTAGAAAGTTTCTTAATTTATAGAAGTTTCTAGATTTGCATGATTCGGATTTTAAGAAATTTCTAAAGTTAGAAAGTTTCCGGTTTTAGAAAGTTTCCAATTTTAGAAAGTTTCCAAAAATAGTAGGTTTCCAAAAATGGAAAGTTTCCCGAAATAGTAATCTTCTATTTTGGGAATGAATTTTTAAATAAACCTACGAACCTCAAACAATATCAAGCGTTGGATGTCTTGTCCATTCTATGTCAGCTGTCGAAGCCCATTCAATTGTATTCATGGCCTTACAGTGTGAGGATGTCTGCTTTTGCGTGGATAAGACGGTTTGTGATTCATAAATGTCATTGGGAGTCCCAGACATTAATGATTACATGACTGTATAGTCTGGTTTTCTTGACTGGGCCATCGGGAGTCCCGGGCCTTGAGACATCAGAGTGGATTGGGCCTCGGGCCCAGATTCACAACCAAGAGTTATATCACGGATATAATTAGCCGATATAGGGCTTACCGATATAAGCTAAGGTTGGGTGATGGCCAGTGGCCCACTTTGATCTTAGTTATATGTGGATCTTGGAATCATTATATTCTATTGAGGGTAACTTATGTTATTGAATATAATGCGTGATTAATCATATTAAATTTAATAAGAGATTAATCATATTGAACATATTAACTAAAATCCTTTCATCTTAATTTTCAGTTATGACTAGCACAAACAATCAAAACACTTTCTCGATCCGGTCTGTCCTTAAGATGGACAAGCTGAACGGATCAAATTTCTTGACTTGGTCGCGGAACCTGAGGCTAGTCCTCAGACAGGAGAGAAAGGACTATGTCCTTGAGAGAGCTCTCCCCGTGAGGATCGGGTCCAATGCTTCTCATGCAGTATATGATGCTTGGAATAAGCATTATAATGATGCGGTAGATGTGCGTGGTCTGATATTGGCTACCATGGACTCAGACTTGCAGAAGCAATATGAGAACATGGAGTCGGCAATAGAGATGATCAGCAGCCTGAAATTGAAATTTCAGGAGCAGATAAGAGTGGAGAGATACCGGTTGGTTAAGTCTCTCACTAGCTGCAAGCTACCAAATGATAATCCAGTGAGTCCTCATGTCAGTAAAATGATGGGTTACATTGATAACCTGAGGAAACTGGATTATCCAGTTAGCCAAGAGTTGGCAACTGAAATCATTCTGCAGTCACTGCCGTCAAGCTATGATAAGTTCAGAAAGAACTATATCAAGAAAGGCTTAACGAAGACGCTGACTGAACTGCATGATATGCTCAAGACAGTTGAGCCAAATGTGAAGAGTACCCTGTACAATCTCATGAATGAGAAGGGTAGGTTTACTAAACCTAATGCTGACAAGGGTGAAGACAAAGTTGTCCAGATTTTGAATCATGGCAAGCGTGTGTCTTCTGAGCCCGAGTCAGATACCTCTTACGTTGGTAAGTGCTGCTACTGTAAGGAGACAGGGCATTGGAAGAGAGATTGCATTAAATTCATGGAAGATGATGAGGAGTTAAAGTCGATGTATGAGACTACTTCCTCAGGTATTCATGTTATTACTTCAAGTTCTACCTTAAAGGTATTGGATACTGGTTGTGGCACTGATATTTGTAATAATATGCAGAGCCTAAGCAACAGTAGAACGTCCTTAAAGGTATTGGATACTGGTTGTGGCACTGATATTTGTGATAATATGCAGAGCCTAAGCAACAGTAGAACGTTGAAGGAAGGGCAAGTGAAACTACATGTCTGGAAGGAGCTTGGGATGCTGCCTCAGCCGTAGGGTTTTTCACTCATAGATCCCTTTGAGGCTTGGTTTTGTATTAAGTAATTGCTACAATGTAACTGCTTTAAGCAGAGTTGTCTTTCATTTTCTTGTAAGAATTTGAATGTTTTTCATTTTGATAAAAGACAAGTTTTGTTCTTTTGATCTTAATGAAATATTAATTGTAGCACCCTATTCATGGAATGGGTTTTATATCTTAAACCAAAGAGTGCCTAAATATAACATAAGTACCGAATTGGTTTAAATCTGATGAATTAAACCTGATTTTTCTTGGCATAAAGTCTTGGTCACATAGAGTAAGTCGGATTCAGAAATCCCATAGTCATGGACTGTTGGGCTCATTTGATAAAATATCTTATGAGACTTGAATTTCGTTTACTAGACCAAAAGGGAAAGGGCCTATCTTAGCCGAGCTAGAGAAAGGCCCAAAGGCTTATTGGACCTGGAACATACTCATGTATGTGGCCCAATGAGCAGTAATGCCAGAGAAAAATCTCCTGTACTTCATTGTCTCTACTGATTACTTCAGTGAGTGTGACTGTGTTCATTTGATGAGACACAAGTCGGAATTCTTTGACATGGTCGAAAGAGTTCCAGAATGAAGTATAGGATCTAAATGACAAAAGTATTAAGACTCTGGATTAAATCACGAGTGAGAATACTTAAGTCATTGATTGTGTGATCATCTGAATGAGTGTGAAATCGTTTCACAGCTCATTTCTCCTGAAAACCTGAAGGTTTTTCTGTGAGAAAGAATCAGATCTTATAAGAAATGATTAAAGATGAGTCACACGAATCTTCCATGATATTATTTAAGAATAACGCTCTAAAATATCTAAGTTTACGCTGAAATAGTTCCACAAATATCAGTTGAAAGACACCACGTAAATGTGGATTGGAATCGATCCAAATTCGTCTTTACTGAGTATTTGTAGTTGTACTACTTCGCTGGTTGTCCGAAGGAAACCAAGGCTTCTTACTTTTACGTCCATTCTGTTTTCTAAGAAGGGAAGTTATTTTCCAAGAAGAACAGTGGGAGTAAAAGTATAACTCGAAGAAATTCGAGAAATACAGGAGGCTGCTCAACCTGTTGAGGGAGAGCAGCGGAAGGATTTACAGATTTCTGTAGAATCTACACCTGTGGAGCCTTGTCCGAAGGAAACCAAGGCTTGTTACTTTTACGTCCATTCTGTTTTCTAAGAAGGGAAGTAATTTTCCAAGAAGAACAGTGGGAGTAAAAGTATAACTCGAAGAAATTCGAGAAATACAGGAGGCTGCTTTACCTATTGAGGGAGAGCAGCGGAAGGATTTACAGATTTCTGTAGAATCTACACCTGTGGAGCCTGAAGTTCGCAGATATGAATGAATCAGTTACTAATCCGAGAGTGATTTCTCGTCATTAGTTGAACCTGATAATCATTGAAAGTTCGCATGATCTGATGATCATTGAAAGCGACGTATCTGTGAAATTCAAAGAAGCGAAAGTGAGCCCGGACTCCGAAAAATTACATTTTATGTAAGTTAGCTTCATCGATCCATTCATGGATTGAAGCAAACATATCGGAGTTGGAATCTTCGTTCTGTTGAAGTAGTCAAGGTTTTGACTTAAACAGGAACGAAGCGGAACTGTGTGTTTACTAATAGATTAGTGGGAGCGATATTGCATTTCTCTTATTGTATGTCGATGACATACTGATTCTCGAAAATGACTTCCCAATGCTGCAGTCAGTAAAGGACTGGCTTGGGAGTTGGTTCTAATGATTGACATGGGTAAAGCCACGTATGTTTTTGGATTTTGGATCTAAAGATGGAGATCCGAAAGAGCTGGTAGGACAAAGTCAGGATTCTTATCCCGACAAAGTCCTACACGTTTTCAGCATTCCAAGAAGGGTTTTATGCCAATGTCACATGGCATTACGTTAAGCAAGACACAGTGTCCTACGATAACTGCTGAGCTTAAATGCATGGATAAGATTCCATATGCGTCGGCAATTGGATCTATCATGTATGCCATGAAACGTACTTGTTTGATGTTGCTTTAATGTTAAGCAAGACAAGTAAAGACCAGTCAAATCCAGCAAAGAATCACTGGATTGCCGTAAAGAATATCCTAAAGTATTTGAGGAATACTAAGGATAAATTCTTGAGTTACGGAGAAAGTGAGGTGCTACGAGTCGGTAGAGTCTGAAAGGCAAGTTTCCAATAGACAAAGATGATTTCCGATCACAGTCCGGTTATATCTTGTGTCTATCTGGCGGTGCAAGGCACTGTTGCTAACTCCATGACTTAAGCTGAACATTTCGCAACTTGGGAAGTGGCGAAAGAGGTTGTTTGGAAAGAAGAGTTCGTCACTGAACTTGATGTGATTTCCAGCATAGATGAGACTAGCTGCACATCAGAGGTCCAAACACCTTGAGGATAGGTATAACCTATTCCGTGAGATAAATGACAGAGATGTTAAGTAGATCAGCAAGTTTCAACGAATGAGAACGTTGCTAATCTATTAACGAAGCCACTCCTTAGGCCTAAGCACGAGTCGCGGACTGTTGCTGTAGGATAAGTGAAATTAAGATGTAGTCTTAATTTCAGTGGGAGTTATTAAAGGGCTTTATTTAGTTATTGGATATGTTCTTGAAATAACATTTAAGATGTTTAATGAAATTATTATTTCAAGATTATTTTAACTGTGATGAAATAATCGTTCCAAAGTGATATAAACCATTTTATAGGTCATCGAAGTAAATGACTTGATCTTGAGTTATCAAAGTCATTTAGCTTGATCATGAGACCCTATATTTGATAAATGACTTATATCATTATGTCCCTAGTCGAAGGTTGTTGAAATTGGAACACCAACAACCGTGTGAGACTGGATTGGTACGTGACTTATGACAAAGTCTCAGTGTGTCATAGATGCGCGGCATCAAAGTCAGTACATAGGTGTATGTTGGGGAACATACGACCGGACAAGACCCGCTTATAAGAACTCTTCAGGATATTTATATCTGTGTCATAAGAGATTCTTACTACGACTATAGAGTATAGTCCTTAGACCTGAGTTCGCATGCATGTGACTGCACATGGACTGATGCACTTTGATCATTGTCTAACGCTGTCGTTCTGCGATAGTTATAAGGACCTTGTTTGGGTACATTATGAAATGAGTAGTTTACAGTGATGGAACAAGACGGGATTTGTCCCTCCAATATAAATGGAGTGAATATCTCTAGGCCAATCGGAGATTTGAATACTGGAAAATGCATGGCCATGCTCAAACGGACTGTCCCGAGTCGTTTGGATTGTCAGTATCGAATCAGAGTCCGATGAACAAGATTAGGCTTTATAAGGATGACACCAATCTTGCCTTATGACTAATCGAGATATTGTGACAAAAGGATTATGAATACAGAGAGATTCCAGTACAAGTGGGAGATTGTTGGAATTGTGTCCAGTAATCTCGGTACTGTCTCTAGAAAGTAAGAGTATGTCAATGATCAGACATAAGTCATATAATACTGGGGGTCATGATGGCTTGCTAGAGTCCGCTCATGATCTATAAGTCTTGGACTTATTGCCTTTATTATATGATCCCATATGGGTCACACGCCTAAGCTAACAGGAAAACGTGTAGGAATGGTTTAGCAGAAGTATGGTGAGATCATCAATTGTTTCTATTCAAGAGAACCTAGATCCGCATGTTTAGGTTAATCTGAATCTGAGAATTGAATCAGGATTGACTAAACATTCCTTCACTATGATCTGAATTTATAAGTTCACTGCATTCTAACCTGCTTCTGAGTAATTTGACATAATTGATTATGGAGCACATTAAAAAGTGGAAAGAGGGGCCGTTACAAAAAAAAAAAAAAAAATTATACCCTAGTTAAGTAGGGAAAATCGATCCCAAGAAAATGAAAAAGTTTGGGAGAGGATGTTTAGAAACAAAGTGTGTGAAGAGGTTGTTATTCATGTATGGAAAAGGGAAGGTATTTCAATCTCATGGGCAGTTCTTTGAGATGAGATTTGGAAGTGATGGTATCTGGTTGAATTTTAGGTCATTGGCGTTTATCTGGAACGCTTGGCTTAAGTAAGCGGAAGTTCAATCCAGACGTCAAATTTTGTTGTGATGGAGATCATTATGACGAATGGTTTTGTGCAGGTGGTTTGTAGGTTCAGGTGAGTTCCCATGATTTTCAAACTTTTTTTGGACTTTGGCTTTCTATTTGCTTGAGGCTAATCAAAAAGCTAAGTTTGGAAGAGTTGATATTTCATTGTTTTACAAATTTTTCACAATGATATATGTTTATGTATAGAATCTCCTAGTCTTTTTAAGTCATTGTAGGTTCAGGTATAAGATGTACTTATCAATGGATTTTTAGAGTTATTGGAGCTATTTGGAAGATTGGTGGACGAGGTGATGTTGCGACGGGAACAAATCGATTGATGTCAAAAAACGCAGATCGAGAATACTGGGATTGGCGCGAAAATATGGATTTAAGGTGAACAAGGCTGCAAGGTTGTCTCTTTTGTTTCTGTCTGTTTCTATTTCCCCTTGCGTTTGATCTAGTGTCTAGTGATGTGCGTACAGGATCCAGTATCATGGGAGATAACAACGAAGGAAGAAGCCCCCTCCGTTTATAATCAATAAAAGGAGAACTAATACTGAAGAAACCAACAGATTCTGAACCGTTTGAGCAGCTTTTATCCTTGAGCTTACCACAAGCAGAGCACACTCAAGAATCATTGATGGAAGAACCAGAGCCGTGCACCAGTTCACTGCCTAAACCGCAAGTCAGCCCCACATTTGAAGAGATTCAAGTCATCGCTACTAACAATGTGAATTCTGATCTTAAGGATGCTAAAATCAGGGTAGAATAAGACCTTGATAGCTTACAAATCAATGAACTGGTTTAACCTGAGACTCGTTTTCCTGCTTATGATTCCATGATTGCTATATAACACACTTGTTCCTTTCCAAGAGTGTTGGAGAAAATGCAGGTGAAGGAGAAAGGATTAAGAGCCACCGAGATGGTTGAAAGGAAGAGAGGCTGTTGCTGGGCAGAACCAAAACCCATAGAGCCCCAATGCAGAAGCTGATCAAACTTGAGAACTCCACATGTGTATCAGCCATCTATCGGCTAGTGGATAACACTAATCGTAACACCAAATAATCTAAAGAGAAAATCATCTTTCAACTTGATGAAACTCTAAAGATAAGCATATATCTTCCACCATGATATGAGATAGGGTCGTGGTGGTCGAGAAGCGACGAGCAGGACGATGGTCGGATGGAACGAAGCTGCTGGCGGAAGGCGCTCTCAACTAAGTCAATTAATGGTCGAAGGTGGTTTTCAAGCTACTGATCTGGTGAACACTTAGAACAATCGAAACAACCAAGCAAGAAGCGAAGAGATCTAGTTCTCTAGAGGGGCAGCCACGCAATAGAGAGAGAGATCGCAAACCTTTAGGTTTTTCTTAGCTTAAAACTTACTTAATCTTATTAAGCTAGAAAATAATGGCTTAAATAGCCAATATTGTAGGTTACAAGTGGGCCAAAAAGGGCCTGGTCGAAATAATAAAATAAAAGACAAGAAGGAAGGTTGAACGGGCCATATTCTCCTTCTCTTGTATCGGGCTTTGGTTTACCTCATTAAAAACCTTAGTGGGAAAACCCAATTGGGATAAAAACCACACTTAAGGGAAAAAGAGTATAAACCTCAGCCCAAGGAGATGTTGCACGTGCTCCTGGTCGCCAAACATAGTTCTGGAGTTCACTAAATCCGTGAGCTTCCAAATAAGGAAGGTCCAGCAACCTTCGGGTTTGATCTTGCATATCTTCTTTGTCCGAGTTGGTATTGGTGTGATTCCAACTCTCATGCATTCCCTGATGAATCAAGAATCCAGAACAAGTTCCTTTACTCCTTGATTCATCATGGTTCGTTCTGAGCACTCCAAAATGTGCAAGTTGGTCTTTATCATGTTCCCTAAAAATCACCTGTCATGAAACCGGCATAACTTCTTCATAGAAAATGGTATTGATGTGCTTCCAGTTCGTGCAGATTTCTTGGTGATTCAGGTTTCCAGAACATGTCGATTTGTAGCTTAAATCCTCATGGTTAGGTATATACGCTCCAAAATGTGCACCTATATCCCTGGTATGATAAAGCTGCTTATCTCCGAAGGCATGTACCGTCTTGGTGAGCCATCCTCTAGTCTTCTGGGTCAATGATGACTTGATGTCCTCCTCATACTTTCCCTCTTTAAAATATTCCGACCTCAAAATTGTATAACCTGCACCAATAGAAAGCAAGTTAGCTTTCATGCGGTTTTGTGAGTCCATGGCCTTACCTTGATGAATCCGGGGCTCGTTGACGTAGGGAGCATCAAGCGGTTCTTCTTTGAGTAAGTGATCCAACAGAACGCCTCTCCTCTGGTTTTATTGCCAATGACAAGTTTTTGTATCATCATCTTCTTTGGCCTCGTTCAAGTAGCATCCAAGGTCGGGTGGTACTTCTTTTCGGTCCGGCCCTTTGGTTCCTGCAATACTATTGACACCTTTGGCAAGAAACAAGTGCATTATGTGTTCTTTAGGAGATGATAAACTAGCTGAGATTAAATTATGATTAAGGTCTACTTGTGGGTCCAAATCATCTTTTGATTCCTTGTGCTCTTTGAAGTTCTTCAAATCTTTTAGTACTTTTGTGGAATCAGTAGATATGAACTTTGTTAGAGAAAGACTTACCTGATTAACACTCTCATATGTGTTTGGGCCAGGCGGTTCCACTTGTTTCTCGGTCTCGCCTCCGGTACTTTGGTCTTTGCGGTCCATTGGACTCTCTATCATTCCTGCGTACTTCTCAACACTTTTGGGCAATCCCAAGTGCATTAAAACAGTTTTTGATTCATTACAATCAGATGGGAAAGAGTTGGGTCGGGACACTTTAACCTTTGATCGATGCGGTTCATGCATTGGGACTTTGGTCGAGGCGGTCGAAAGGCGTGGACGGCCCTGGGTCTTTGGTCTTGGCGTTTACATATTGCTTGTATACGAGCCGTTTAAGGTCCTTCCACGTCCATGCTGGCTCATTGTAGTGAACTCGCCATTTCTCCTCGTTTCTCCACCATGAATAGGCTTCTCCGGTCAAGGTGCGGATGGCATACGAGGGCTGGCCTCTCCTTGGTATGTTGTGATCCCAAAAGTAGTTTTCAAGATCTTCCTCCTAGTGAAAATAATCCTCGGTTCCTGAAAAAGACATGGGTTGTGAGTCGAGGACATAAGAACTATATCGAGATTTAGTTGGAGTTGGCGATGGTCTTAGTCTAGTGGTGTGGTGAGGTCGGTAAAGGTCTGGTGGCTCGGGCTCCATCTCGTCTGTGACACTGTCTTCTTCAGTATAGTCCAGATTGAGTCCACGGTCGTGCTGTCCATGCCATGCTCGTCCGGGTAGAGGTTGTCGCTGCTGGTCGACGGGGCGTTCGAGACGGTCGATTCGAGCACCTATCACCTGGATCGCGGTCAGTATTTGGATCAGGTCGGGCGCGGCAGCTTGGTTCGCTTGATTATCTCCCATGCTAAATATATATATGTCCTACACACTTAATGAGAATATCAAACGCAAAAGGCAAGAAATAAAGGCAATAAACTAAAAGAAGGAAAAGTTAAAATCGCAAGAAAAAAATAAGGAAACTAAGATGATGCAATTCTTTTTTGTATATATATAATGCACACTTGTGGATGCACGTATCTTGGGATTTTGGAATTAGACAATGAAAATGAATGTAATGATATGACTTACGATTTGAATGAATAAATAGCAAAACTAAACATGGGAACAAAAACAATGCAAATCAAAGGTTATGAAACAAAGGAAATGAGCAATAACTTTTATGCTTTTCAAATTCAAAGGGGAAGGCAGTCTCGTCTAAGAAATTAACCAGAATGCAACAACTTTTTTTTATTTTTTTTTTATTAAACAAAACGAATCGTCCATGTGTCCTCTGATCGATACTCCCTCTGTGAGACCGCACCTAATTGTATACAGAGGCTAGTGTGGTGAACTTGGATGTCCTAATCTGATTGTGGAGTTTACTTGGGATAGTTGCTAAGTGTGGGGGAAGTACATTGTGGTCTTTATCTTTGCAGGAAAGTTTTCAGTGGTTAACTAAGTGAATATGAATGCGAATGTTCCTAAGACGAAATGAGTTTCTTTGTTTTCAAACCTCTTTCTCATTGCTTTGGTTCTTTATTTGCTTGAGGGCAAGCTGATAACGAGGATTTTGCAATCCTTTGAGGTACCAATTCCTCAAGCTTATCGTGTAGTCTTGAGGTATCGAACCTTTTTGGGACGGATAAAACCAATAAGCACACACTAAACCTCTAGAGTCAAATCACCCAATTTAGTTTTTGTTCTAACAGTCCTAACGAAAACAATTCAAATAGAAATGAATAAAAGCAAATAAACAAGTGGATTCAATCAATGACAAAGATAAGGCCTAAGGGTCAAGGTCAACGGACAGGTGACTCGGGATGATCAAGGATCCTAATTCAAACTTCAGAGAAGCTAACCTCCTAGCATGTAACACAACAAGTCGATCAGTTTAATCTCTTAATACTAACCTCTTTACTCAGTCCTTATCCAAGAACAAATTCTCATTTGTGAATTAAAATCAAGCAAGCATTCAAACAAGTTCCGAACAACCAACAATCACTCTAAACATACATTTTCATGTGCTAGAATGTGAAAGTCCTATCAAAGCTAGAAACTGGAATTTCATCGAACACATGGTGAGCAAAAAATCCTAAATATCCTAATCAACGTGATCAAGACTAATTAGGTACTAAACACACTTTGATAGACGATGTTTTAAACAATCAAACACTAGAAATCTATTGATCACCCCTAATCAACCTAATCCTACCTAACCCATAAGCCCTATGAAGAACTACTCACTAATCATCATAAGAACAACAAAATTCATAGAAATAGTGTTGATCATTGAAGATTAGAGATTAATTTGATAATCAAAGAGAGAAATCACAGGAAAAGAGTACTATATTAGTCAAGAAATCAAAACTTGTTCTTACAAAGTGTTTAGAACATAAAATAAAGCTTAAGAAACAAATGAAAATAGGTTTTTGGCTTAAATAGTCAATATGGTGCGAACCGGGTCAACCCGGAACAAACCGGGTGTTGACCCGGATCCGAAACAGCTTCTGGGACGCGTATCGGTTCGGTCGGTCGATACACCGACCGATACGAGCTCTCGGATTTTCTGGGTTAGAAGCGTATCGACCCAGCTGGTCGATATCAAAGCCGATATGCGTGTGCAAAATTTAATCCGAGAACATGTATCGGTCTGCCAGTCGATATGCAAACCGATACGGTCTTCTGGGTTTTTGGTCGGGGAACTGTAGCGACCCAGGTGGCCGATATCCAAGCCGATATGAGTCCTCGGATTTCCTTCCGAGAGTGTGTATCGGCCACCCCAACCGATATGGTGGCTGATATGCCTTCCAGCTGCTTCTTCCTTAGTCCTTCGAGCTCTAGACTCCACTTCCAAGCTCACCAATGCTCCTAGACACCTCCAATCACCTCTAAAACACAAGAAACACTCCAAATGCAAGCCTAAAGTTCCTACTCCTAGCCCTAGACAACTCTATACTCTAGATGCGACAAGAACTCGACAAAATGGTAAGAATGATGGTGAAATGAAGTCAAAACAAGAACTATACACAAGCCTGGATGCATGAAAATGTATGAATATCAATTCCCGCAAACTTGAATCTTGCTTGTCCACAAGCAAGCATAAGATCATCAAAGTAAGTTGGGAGAAAGGTTTGAAGGTGGGAGCTCATATCCAAATTCAAAACCGAGATCAACAAGTTCCAATTCGAGTCAACGCCACCAAGATGTAACCAAGTAAGGCTTACTCCAAAAATTTAGCCATGCTCATCAAGACAAAACTCCTAGCTCAATTCACAACCTAGACAAGCATTCCTATCAACTAGCTCTTTAACATTCAATAGGTTTTCAAGTGGATCTTACTCAATGCAAGGTGATCAAACTCATTTGGCAAAAGGGACAAGGTTTTGAGATTAAAATGATCTCAATCAAAAGAGGGGTTTACTCCAAAATCATGAAGGTTCTCTCATAAAAAAGTGAATGAGCTATAGTAAAATGCTAAGAGTTAGAGGCAATTGGTGCATACTAGGTTGATTTCCATCTACCCATGCCCCAATTACTTCTTCTCCTAGTCTAGCCCACCTAGATGGATACTACCCTTGACCAAGGCTATTTTTGCCTCATCCCCTTTTCTCAATCAAACACTTTTTTTTTCTTAAACTCCCCTAGGATCAATAAAGACTTTTTAAACAGTGGCAAATCTTTCTTTTTAACTTAGCTCAAATCTTTCTTTAACAATGGTCTCTTTTCTTTCTTTAAGTTGAGCCTTTGGCTTCTTTTCATTTCAAAATATGAGACACTTTTCTTTTCTTTAAACACATAAGAACTTTTCTTCTTTTAAAACACTTTGCCAACAAACATAAGATCCCAACCAAAATCCCGTTCATTCTTCCCTTTATTTACTCTCTTCTTCCATTCCCAATTCCTCCCCCAAACTTGGATTCTAGCCTATTTCAAAGCTAAAGGTAATGAGCTTGCACTATATGGAAATTTTCCCTAGTCGCCTCATGCTCAACACTTTTTACCTAGCTCATTCAAAAATAGGCCTACCTCTCAACAAGAGTGTTTATGGTTTGAAAGAAGGTTGGTGAAAGGTGTGGAGTCTATTCAAGCAAGCGAGAGTGGTAAAAGGGATAAGAATGCTTGAATATTTTTAGAGTATCCATGAGTTTAAAACACAAAGCATGAGTAAGATAATTAGGTGTCATCATTAAAGTTCTCACTTAAGTAGAGCTAGCGTCAATTCAAAGCCTATTTCAGTTTCAAACCAAGTTTCAAAGCAAGCATTCCGAGCATGGTTCGTCTTAACTTCTAGCCTTTCTTGAATTACAATCTTAGGACAATCAACTAGCTCAAACAACTAGCATAAAGAACAAGTCATCACTCAATCAGTCTTACAAGGATATTCAATCATTTCTCCCTATGCATGCGTCCTATATGATGCAACTAGACTCGATCCTAAGATGCTTTCTTTTTGTGAAAATTTTTCAAATTTTTTTAAATTTTTTGGTTTTTTCTATGCCTTAGATGCAATGCATGAGACTCAAAGACAACAAAAATAAGATCAAAAGAAAACATGATTAGCAACTGGTCTCTCCCCCAAACTTAAATCACACGGTCCCTTGTGTGATCTATGAAAGGAGAAGAGACCGAAAACAAACAAAATGAAAACAAAGAAAAGAAAAGAAGTATGTACAAAGATGGAGTGTTACCTTGCTAGTTGTGGAATGATGGAGGTGATGATTCCCCCATGGAGTATGTCGGGTTGGATGAAGAGCAGGATGGTGTCCTCATGGCTCTTCTCTTTCGCCTTCGGTCCTCTCGTGCGGAGTGGCGGTGAGGCTCGTAGTAGGAATAGGCAGCCATGCGCGCAGCTCCTCCCGTCTCATGTCCAGCAACTGAGTATCTCCCCTGCTCTAACTATGTCTGCTCAACCAGCTCATCGGCTTCACCGATCAATTCCTCAGTTGCTGCTCGTAGTTCCTCATCCAAACCAGTCTGAGCCTCTCGGGATGTGGAAGTCTGTCCCGCAGCGCCACTCTTATCCTTCTTCCCTGCGATCATCTTCAGAACCTTGGTGACCTTCTTCAGGCAGGTAGCCAACTTCTTGATGTTCCTTCCGTGCCATTTACTCTGCCTTTGAAGGTCCCTGTTCTGGTCCCTCAGTGCACTGACCGTCTTGTTCGCGATCGGGTCATCCAATGGCTCTATGTAGTACCTGTGCAGCCCATACACCCCAGCAGGTGCGTCGGAAGAATCTGAACCGGCTGCAGGTGATCTCCGCGGTCCGCGAGGCTCGAATTGGTGTTCCATAGCCGGGAGGAACCTCATGTTAGCCTGGTTCGTTACAAGGCGTGTGATGGTGGGGTTCGGAAGCAGGTACTTCTCTTCCATTGGCGTATCTGACCACATCCTGTAGATTTGGCGACTCGGAGGTGGTCTAGAACCGAGAATGTGGTACCTGATCAGCTGAGGCACGTCTAACCATTCCACCGGCGTAGGCTGTCCAAATGTTTTCTCTTCCACACTGCCTTCCAGTTTAATCTTCTTTGCCTTAAGTAAAGGCGTGATTAAACCTCCCATGGTGAACTTGGGGTCAGAATCCTTGACGGAAGTTGCCCAGTCTCGGTGAAACCCAAACTGCTCAACTAGAATGGCTGTGAAGCTCGGCGGGCGCTCAACGGGTGGTATCGTCGAACCGTTGGGGAACGTGCGCAGAAGTGGCTGTAGTCCAATGTACAGAAGCTTCATCTCCAGTTCAGTGACTTGGCTTGTCTCCTTCCTAGCACACAGAGTGTGCGCTAATGCCTTGTGCACGTACCTAATAGCCGGGTGTCTGATCCTTGCAGATTTCATAGCTCCCAACTTGAATGGTCCATCGGCTATCATGTGCCACAATCCCTCGAGGTATTCCTTTTCAATGGGAATGGAAGGGCCTATTTGAGCACCATTCTCCTCAAAACCGAAGATGGAACTTATCTCCTCAAAAGTCATAGAGTACTTCTTCCTGCCCATCGAGAACTCTATCTTTCCGCGGCTCACTTCTCCTCTAAAGGCTGCCTTTCTCAGGTTTATTGTCGCTGTCATGGTTGAAAGGAACTGGCAGGCCGAGCTCTGGTAGCCGTCACTGGTAATGCTGAAAAATGTCTTGAGCCCCATGTTTTCCACAATCTGATCGTAGTCTTCTAGCAGTCCAAGAGCCGTAAGGGTCGGGACATGACGATACCTTGTTGGCCAAAACTGTATCTTCTCCAGCTTGTCATTGATCTCAGAAGGAGTATACTGCAATGGTGACGCATGAACCACCTTCCCTGTGATCTCTGGAGCTTCTTCCTCAACAGCGATCCCCTTTCCTTTCGAGGATGTTCCCGCATCTTGTCTCGGTGCCCTTGCTCGTGATCTCGGGTTGGCGGATGTGTTAGTCATTTTCCTGCAAAAGATAACTCAAAAATAGAGTTAGCACCCAATACAATCCACCAACACAAAATCAATAAAGGCTTGACACATCCATGATCAACAATTGTAAAAGCTTAACAATTGCATAAATTTTCGTTTTCAATGGAGCAAACAAGCTAAAACCAACTCAGTCGTTCTCAATTCAAGTTCATCAAGTGCAAAATTCACAAAGGATTCAATCACATTCATAAGCAACTCAAATTCTTGAACACAAACTCCCAAATTTGCAATTTCAAAAATTTTGTGAAACAAAACTCAAGCAAAGCCATAAACAACTTATTGCAACTATAGGAATCACCAAATCAACTTTCCCCCAATTTTTTCGAAATTCCAATTTCTCAAGAACCCTAATTCACAAAAAATCAAATTCCTTCAATCCTAGGGCGAAATTGGCTATGGGTATTCATGCAAACACATATGGGGGGGGGGGGGGGGGGGGGGGTTTCAAGCAATATCAATCACAATCAATGGCTAAAGATGAGTTTGAAAATTGGGAGTTTTTGAATCCGAAAATCATTAGTGAGTTTTGGATTTTTACCTCGCTTAGTGATGATTGAGTGAATAGGTAGCAAGAGAATGTGAAAGAGCTTTGAAAACCGCAAGTCAAGCACTTAAAATCGAAAGAATTGATGGAGAATTGAGAGAGATTGAAGGTTTTGAAGTTCTTGAAAGGTTTTTGCCAAAAGCTCTCTTTGAAATCGCAAATGGGGAGAGATGGAGCGTGAAGGAGGAGAAAACAAGAGGAAATCGGGTCCCAGGCGGTTTAGACCGGTTCATTAAATCGATTTTTGGTCAAAATCCGGTCAAAACCGGTTTGGAATCGGTTTGAGTCGGAAGGCGAAGAGTGCGTATCGGTCTGGCCAACCGATACGCAAGCCGATATCAACTCTCGGATTAAAAATCTGCAACCTATATCGGTTTAGCCAGCCGATACAGTGCCCGATATCACTTCTTCCCGAGAGTCCGTATCGGCCTGGCCAGCCAATACGGACGTCGATATCGACTCTCGGATTTTGCTTCAAAATTCCGTATCAGCCTGGCCAGCCGATATGGACGTCGATATCGACTCTCGGATTTTGCTTCGAAATTCCGTATTGGCCTGGCCAGCCAATACGGACGCCGATATCGACTCCATGTATCCTTTTCCTTCATTGCCGTGGCCTCTACTTAACACCGACTGGTCCACAACCTCACCTAAAGACCAAAACCTGATAAAACTCAAAGCAAAACATCATAAATAACAAGCAAAACATCATATGTACAGGGATAAACATGGGAATGTCTCCCAAGTGCGCTTTTGTTTAAAGTCGTTAAGCTCGACTTTTGCAAACCGTGATCTTAAGCTGAGGGAGGGCTAGAGAATGGGATTGAAGTCCCTTCCTCTATAGCTTCTGAGACGGAGTAATGCTTGAGTCTTTGGCCATTGACCGTGAACTCTTCATTGGATTTTCCCAAAAGTACCACTGCTCCATATGGTCTCACTTCCTTCACTCTAAACGGTCCCGACCATCTAGACTTGAGCTTCCCGGGAAAGAGTTTCAACCGGGAGTTAAAAAGAAACACAAGTCTCCTTCTTGAACTCCTTCTTCTGGATCAGCTTATCATGAAAATTCTTGGTCCTCTCCTTATAGATCTTTGAGCTCTCAAAAGCCTCAAGCCTTATCTCGTCAAGTTCATTCAGCTGAATCAATCTCTTCTCAGTCGCGGTCTTGATGTCAAAGTTCAGCAACTTGACAGCCCACATAGCCTTGTATTCCACCTCCACCGGTAAGTGACATGACTTACCATACAGCATGGTGAACGGTGTAGTGCCCAACGGAGTCTTGAAAGCAGTCCTATACGCCCACAGTGCGTCATCAAGCTTTCTAGACCAATCTTTCCTTGAGGCTCCAACAGTGTTCTCCAAGATATCCTTGATCTGCCTATTGGACACTTCAACTTGACCGCTTGTTTGAGGATGATATGGTATTGCAACCTTATGCTTTACTCCATACTTCTTCAAAAGACTCTCAAAGAGTTTGTTGATGAAGTGCGAGCCTCCATCACTGATCACAATCCTCGGAACTCCAAACCTTGGGAAGATGATGCTCTTGAACAGCTTTATCACAACCTTGGCGTCATTCGTCGGACTCGCCACTGCTTCTACCCATTTGGAAACATAATCCACAGCTACTAAGATGTAGCTATTCCCATAAGAAGATGGGAAGGGTCCCATGAAGTCAATGCCCCATACATCAAACACTTCAACTTCAAGAATGGGGTTTTGAGGCATCTCATTCCTTCTACTGATGTTTCCCTTTCTTTGACAAGGATCACACTTAGTGATGAACTCTTTGGCATCTTTGAACATTGTAGGCCACCAAAACCCAGCTTGTAGAGCTTTTTGAACCGTCTTGAAGGTAGCAAAGTGACCACCATAAACTGACCCATGATAATGTAGGAGAATACCCCCCACTTCATCATCAGCTATGCACCTTCTATAGAGTTGATCCTTGCACAAAGTGTAGAGGTAGGGCTCGTCCCGATAGTACCTATTGACATCTCTAAAGAACTTCTTCCTTTGGTAGCTATAAAGGCTTGGTGGTTCTTTCCCAACAGCTAGGAAATTGACTATGTCTGCATACCACGGCTCCTTGTCTTCAATGGAACTGACATCTTCAATCCTCATTCTTGTATCATGAGCATCTTTGACGACCTTGCAAGCCATCAACTGTTCTTCAGGGAGAGAGTCATCTAGAGGAACACCATCCTCAATTCTCAGTCTCGACAAGTGATATGCTACTCCATTCTCAATACCTTTCTTATCCTTGATCTCCAAATCAAACTCTTGTAGCAGCAGGATCCATCTTAGAAGCCTTGGCTTGGCATCTTTCTTGGCAAGTAGATACCTCAACGCAGCATGATCCGTGTACACCACAACCTTAGATCCAACCAAGTATGATCTGAACTTCTCAAAGGCAAACACCACAGCTAGAAGCTCTTTCTCAGTTGTTGCATACCTCACTTGAGCATCATCCAATGTCCTACTAGCATAGTATATGACATGGAGTTTCTTGTCTTTTCTCTGTCCGGACTGCTCCAACTGCGTAGTCACTTGCATCGCATATGATCTCAAAAGCCAACTCCCAGTCAGGAGCTTGGACGATCGGAGCACTAATCAAAGCTTCCTTGATCCTGTGAAACGCAGCCAAACACTCATCATCAAACATAAAGTTTGTCTCCTTACACAGCAGACGTGTAAGTGGTCTAGCGATCTTGGAGAAGTCCTTGATAAAACGTCTGTAAAACCCTGCATGACCCAAGAAGCTTCGGATCCCTTTCACTGAGTTCGGCGGCTGAATACTTGTCATCACCTCTATCTTTGCCTTATCCACTTCAATGCCATTCTCTGAAATCTTGTGACCCAACACAATCCCTTCTGTTACCATGAAGTGGCATTTTTCCCAATTGAGTACGAGGTTCGTCTCTTCACATCTCCTTAAGACCCTGCACAAGTTCAGCAAACAGGAAGAGAAGGAAGAGCCATACACAGAGAAATCATCCATGAAAACTTCTACAATATCCTCGATAAGATCCGAGAAAATAGACATCATGCACCGCTGAAAGGTAGCCGGTGCATTACACAAGCCAAATGGCATCCTTCGATAAGCAAAGGTACCATAAGGACAAGTGAATGTCGTTTTCTCCTGATCATTCGGATGTATCGGGATCTGGAAAAACCCGCTGTATCCATCGAGAAAGCAATAAAAAGGATGGTTAGCAAGACGCTCAAGCATTTGATCAATGAATGGCAATGGGAAGTGATCTTTCCTAGATGTGGCATTTAGCTTTCTATAATCGATACACATCTTATGCCCGGTGATAGTCCTAGTGGGAATCAATTCATTGTTGTCATTTTTAACCACAGTAATCCCCCCTTTCTTCGGAACACAATGCGCGGGAGAAACCCAAGTGCTGTCCGAGATAGGGTAGATTATCCCTGCATCAAGCAATTTAAGAATCTCTTTCTTGACTACCTCCTTAAGATTAGGATTCAATCTTCTTTGATGCTCAATAGAAGACATGGATTCATTTTCAAGGTGGATCCTATGAGTACAAAAGCTAGGTGACAATCCTTTTATATCATCAAGCGAGTATCCTATTGCTTTTCTAAACTTTTTCAATTCAGTGGTCAAAGCAATCAATTCATCTTCACTCAGCAACTCATTCACAATGACAGGATAAGTAGAGTTAGGGCCAAGAAATGCATACGGAAGCCCCCGCGGAAGGGGCTTTAACTCTACCTTTGGCGCTTTGAGCTCACTCCAATCGTCAGCTACAAGCTGCTCCTTGCACAGCTCAACTTCCTTTGCGCCATCAGCACCTATATCCATAGCAAAGACCTCTAGCTCCTTACCCACTGAATCTGATCCAAGCTCAATGAATTCAACCTCTCCTAGCAAAGGCTTGTGCGAATCAAGCGCTCTCATATAAGCCCAGCTTTCCTCTTGGAGGTACCCATACTCCCCACATTCCTTGGTCAAAGTCACTTCCAACGGATCATCCATGTTTAACTCCTCAAGGAGTTCATCAGCTAGATCCTCCATAGTCTCAATATAGAACATCTGCCCTTGTATGGTTGGCTTCTTCATCACCTTATTGATGTCAAATTTGAGCACTATGTCTTTACCAAGGTTGAGATCTATTTTCCCTCTCCTGACATCTATGATCGCACCAGCTGTGGCAAGAAAAGGTCTCCCAAGGATTAGAGGATCCTTTGGTTCTTCATCCATCTCCAACACAATAAAATCTGTCGGTACTTCAAATCCTCCTACTTTCACCGGAAGATCTTCTAAAAGGCCAACTGGGTACCTCACTGATCTATCAGCTAGAACCAAGGAGATCCTACAAGCCTTGTAGGTGGAGAAACCTAGCCTTTTAGCCACTGAGAAAGGCATCAAACTCGCGCTTGCTCTAAGATCACATAAACAACCTTCAAACCTAAGAGGACCGATAGCACATGGAAGAGTAAAACTGCCCGGATCTTCCAGCTTCATTGGTACAATATTCCTTTGGATGATCGCACTACACTAATCAGACCACACAACCATACCTTGCACTTCCTTGGTTATTTCCTTGTTTGCGTCCTTGAGAAACTTGCTATACTGAGGAACTAGCAAGAAGGCATCAATCAAAGGCAAGGTTAACTCAACATCCTTCATCTGCTTTTCAAAGAGAGCTTTGTACTTCTCTAGGAGTTGCTTCTTGAATCTGCCCGGAAAGGGTAGCTTTGGCTCATAAGGTGGTGGCACAAACACACCATCCTTCTTCTTGAGTGTATCCTTCACTACTTCTTCAACTACAGCTTTTCCTTTCCTCTTAACCATCTCACTATCACTCTCTGTGTTGAGAGCAGAATTTTCAGAATTCTCCTCCCCTTCTTGAACTTCAATGTCCTCATTGAGTGAAGGACTCAGCCTAGGCGTGGGCGCTTGACGTTGCTGCAGATCCTTACCACTTCTCAATGTGATAACGTTGATGTATTCCTTCGGGTTTTTCTCAGATTTTCCGGGTAAAGTACCTTGAGTTCGGGATGTAGAGGCATTCTTGTTTTCCATGTTTGTGACCCTTGATGTCAAGTTCTGAAGCTCACTCTTTAGATCCCTAACTTCCATAGCTCCTGAGGCTTGCCCTTGAAGGAGTTGCTGCATCATACTCTTCAGCTCATTATCCACTCCCGAGGAAGAAGAATTTTGTGGTTGTTGTTGTTCGAAACCGGGTGGGTATTGTTGCTTTGGAGCATAGCCTTGTTGACCTTGAAATTGAGGCTTATTACCAAACCCTTGTTGGTTAGTGTAAGGGACAAATGGCTTTGGTTGCTGAGCTTGTGGATAGGCCTGTTGCCCTTGTTGAGTAGCTTGTCCTTGAGATGGAGCTTGAGGATAGACTTGGTCTTGAGGATTGGCTACATTGGGGTTGCGGTATGAGAAGTTTGGGTGGTTTCTATAGTTTTGGTTGAAGACCTTGTTGAAATCACCTTGTCCCGCAATGAAGTTAATCTCCTCCTGTGTCGTATCCTCATCCACACTATAGAGGAGTGGCTGAGAATCCTCATAGTTGCCCACAAAGCTGATTTGCTTTTGGCTAGAGGATATCATCTTGTCCATCTTCTCATTCAAAGCTTTGATTTCCTTCTCATACTTCTCATCCGTAGAAGATGATCCTCTATTAGTGCGCTCATAATCCTCATTGTAGTTCCCATCGCTTGTAGCAAGATTTTCAATTAGCTCCATGGCCTCATCAACTCCCTTGCCTAGGAAGTGTCCGTTGCTACAAGAGTCTAGCATTGCCCGCATTCTAGGAAGCACTCCGCGATAGAGGTTACTGAGTAGTGTCTCCTTAGTGAAACCGTGGTGGGGACACTGAGTAGTTAGCTTATTGAACCTCTCCCAAGCTTCAGCACAGCTCTCATTGTTGTGTTGTACAAACCCGGATAGCTCATTGCAAAAACGGGCAGTCCTAGTAGGTGAGAAAAACTTCTTCAAGAAAGCCTTCTTAAGGTCTCCCCAAGTAGTAATGGATCCCGGAAGAATGGTGCTTTCCCAATCCTTGGCTCTATCTGCCAAATAGAAGAAGAAGAGTCGCATCTTCAAACCATCATCAGTTACACCATTGAGCCTTGTAGTAGCACAAATCTTGTCAAATGTGTCCAAGTGCTGCAATGGATCCTCAGATGCAAGCCCATGAAACTGGTTGTTTTGCACCATATTCATCACCATAGCCCGGATCTCGAAGTTGTTGTTGTTGACCGGTGGTGGAATGATCCCTTGGCGGTTTGCATTTGTATTCGGTGCATCTCCATCACCAATGGCCCTAGGTGGCCTCTGTTGCTCTTGCTGCTGCTGCTGCTGCTGATCCTGATGATTATCCATAACCGGTTGCTCAACACCCACAAAGTCTTGTTGAACTTCTACCACTGGTTCCAACCTAAGTCTGTCTACGTGAGCAGCTCTTTCTTGTGCGCGTCGTTCCTTTGCTAATCTCCTCTCATGTGCTTTGATGTCCTCAATTCTTGCAACTAAGTTTGTAGTCCCTCGGCTGCGCAAGTTCATACACCTAACATCAAAGAGAAAGGAAGAAGCAAATTAGTAACGAAGATTTGAACTAAAAAGGTATAGAAATCGAATTGATATATCTAGAATCCCAAAATGGCAACGGCGCCAAATTGATAACGAGGATTTTGCAATCCTTTGAGGTACCAATTCCTCAAGCTTATCGTGTAGTCTTGAGGTATCGAACCTTTTTGGGACGGATAAAACCAATAAGCACACACTAAACCTCTAGAGTCAAATCACTTAATTTAGTTTTTATTCCAACAGTCCTAACGGAAACAATTCAAATAGAAATGAATAAAAGCAAGGAAACAAGTGGATTCAATCAATGACAAAGATAAGGCCTAAGGGTCAAGGTCAACGGACAGGTGACTCGGGATGATCAAGGATCCTAATTCAAACTTCATAGAAGCTAACCTCCTAGCATGGAACACAACAAGTCGATCAGTTTAATCTCTTAATACTAACCTCTTTACTCAATCCTAATCCAAGAACAAATTCTCATTTGTGAATTAAAATCAAGCAAGCATTCAAACAAGTTCCGAACAACCAACAATCACTCTAAACATACATTTTCATGTGCTAGAATGTGAAAGTCCTATCAAAGCTAGAAACTGGAATTTCATCGAACACATGGTGAGCAAGAAATCCTAAATATCCTAATCAACGTGATCAAGGCTAATTAGGCACTAAACACACTTTGATAGATGAGGTTTTAAACAATCAAACACTAGAAATCTATTGATCACCCCTAATCAGCCTAATCCTACCTAACCCATAAGCCCTATGAAGAACTACTCACTAATCATCATACGAACAACAAAATTCATATAAATAGTGTTGATCATTGAAGCTTAGAGATTAATTTGATAATCAAAGAGAGAAATCACAGGAAAAGAGTACTAGATTAATCAAGAAATCAAAACTTGTTCTTACAAAGTGTTTAGAACATAAAATAAAGCTTAAGAAACAAATGAAAATAGGTTTTTGTCTTAAATAGTCAATATGGTGCGAACCGGGTCAACCCGGAACAAACCGGGTGTTGACCCGGATCCGAAACAGCTTCTGGGACGCGTATCGGTTATGTCGGTCGATACACCGACCGATACGAGCTCTCGGATTTTCTGGGTTAGAAGCGTATCGACCCAGCTGGTCGATATCAAAGCCGATATGCGTGTGCAAAATTTAATCCGAGAACCTGTATCGGTCTGCCAGTCGATATGCAAACCGATACGGTCTTCTGGGTTTTTGGCCGAGGAATTGTATCGACCCAGATGGCCGATATCCAAGCTGATATGAGTCCTCGGATTTCCTTCCGAGAGTGTGTATCGGCCACCCCAACCGATATGGTGGCCGATATGCCTTCCAGCTGCTTCTTCCTTAGTCCTTCGAGCTCTAGACTCCACTTCCAAGCTCACCAATGCTCCTAGACACCTCCAATCACCTGCAAAACACAAGAAACACTCCAAATGCAAGCCAAAAGTGCCTACTCCTAGCCCTAGACAACTCTATACTCTAGATGCGACAAGAACTCGACAAAATGGTAAGAATGATGGTGAAATGAAGTCAAAACAAGAACTATACACAAGCCTAGATGCATGAAAATGTATGAATATCACAAGCAAAGGCTAAGTGTGGGGGAGTTGATATATCATGGTTTTTAGGTGTTTTGAGCCATGATATATGTACATAATCGAGTCTTTTATAAAGTCTTTCGAGTCCTTTAGGTGTTTTACAGGTTTTAGCACGTTTGGAGATTATCTGGAGATTCTGGGAGCTTTTGGAGTGATTTGGCAGCATACATGGATTTCACAGAGTTAACTGGGTGCGTCTGCACTTGGTGTCGGTCGACACCACTTTGGTGTCGGTCGACACCACTTTGGTGTCGGTCGACACCACTTTGGTGTCGGTCGACACCACTAAAGGACGAAATTCCTGCGCATCAGAAATACAGCTTTTGGAGATTTTCAAGATTTACCCAGAAGTTTCTCATATTTACAAGAAGGCCCAAAACGTGTTTTAGCTATTAATTAGGGTTTACAGCCACTTGTTAGGCTAAGTTTTATTCTGGAGATTACTCTATTAGATTAGGAGATTTGGGGCTGGTTTGTTCTCGAGAGAGAGGAGATTTCGAACCCCTGTTCTTACTCTTTTGGTTTTATATATGATATCTATTTCGATTATGTCTTTTGTTATGATTGATATGTCTGAGTACATCTCTTGTTAGGTTAGGGATTCTCGTTAAGGATTTCTAGGAATGTTAGAGTAATTGATTAATTTGGACATCATCTAGTTCTTCATCTAAATCGTTCTTAACGCTTAATCTGAACTGGCCATTTAGATCACTGATATTAGGTTGATTTTCACAACGAGAGTTGGTTAATTAGAAAGAAAGGATTTAGGTGAGCAATTTATCTATTCGCAAAGAGATTTGGTCTTGAGGAATTGCGAACGAACAAACTTGGAATTAATGCATGTTTAGAACTCTAGGATTCGCAACGAGAGTTGGCTTGCTAGGTTGTTAGACATAGATAATTATCGCAGCGAGAGCTGGTTAGTTATACTTCTGTGATTCTAGTTCAAGAACGCTAATAGATTGAATCCTGATTGTTTATTATCTGATATCCTGATATCCTGAGAACCTCCCGAAACCTGACGCCTTCGTGCCTACATTCACCTCACTTCATTAGCTTACCTGATGTCTTGTTTACTGCTTAACAATTTATTTCGCTTAGCTTAGTTCGACTACTTATATTCTATCGTGTGAAATCTTGAGTCCATGTGGATACGATACCCTGAATACTACAATAGCGTAACTGTGCACTTGCAGTAGAATAGGGATATTTCTTGCTCTATCATCTACCCCATCTCAAAACCCAAAAAGACTACTCATTAATGATATTGATCTCATTAAAGTCAATGATGATAATAATGGAAATCATGATTAGAAAAAAAAAAATTAAAAAGATATCAAGTACTTAATTAAAATCACAATAAAGGTTTACAAAATGTTTAAAATTCAAATGGGGTGAAAGAAAAATAAAGAAGATAGATCCCCAAAAATTATGTCGAAAAACATGTTTATAGAACTTTTGGCCTGAAGTGGTATTTTGGTAAATAATCTGATCCGAAGATGGGTAATATCGACCAAGGCTGGCCAATATTATAAGGTCGATAGAGAGGCATTGGGCAGTCTCATCCGATGGAAGTGTCGATGGTACGTACGGCTTATTTACACGTTGATAGTTTGGAATATATCGGCCCATGTGTATCTGATACTTCACGTCCGATTAAGTCACATCGAAGAGAGTACACGATGGGCTCAAGCCCGATGGAAACTGCCTCTCCACGCGTGGAAGTGTAAAGACGGCCTGGGCTTTTAGTGGAACATGGGCCATGCTATTTCATCTTCTAGTCTCCATCTCGGTAACGTTGCATGCATGTGACCGATACAAGGAGAACTCCTGTTGGACGTGCATGGTCTTTGCTTCACGAGAATGTGCATGGTTGGGGACGTCATGTTCCAATTCTTTACTCTCCAAAATTCCATGGACCTACAAATAAAAACAAAACAATTCCAAGAATACAAAAATATGCATTTCCTAATCTTAATGCACCTATGGTTTTAAAATGCAAAAAGTCTAAGAAACTAACATGATATAATGCAAATGATGCTAAATTATGAATAAAAACTAATGTCAAAAACCCTTAAACTATGCACCTATCACGCAATCTGAGTTTTCAACTTCTTGACATGGGTGTTTAAAGCTTCGAACTTCCGATCCAAATCAGTGTATCGAGCATTGATTTTCCCATTGAAATTCACTGCAATCTTCTGTTCACCATGAAGCAACTTCTAAAGCATAGTTTTCATCTCACTTTGCTCACTTTGTGCATTAGGTGTTTGGTAAGATGAAGATCTGTAGTTCTTGCTTATATGTTGTTATTCTGGAAAGGCTTCTGGTACTCCGGTTTAGAGACATAACCAGAAGAATTTTTCTTACTTGTATAGGTACTCCTATGACCATTCCCTTTGTAGCAACCTCTGAAACCTGTCCTACAAATGCAGTTAACATCCTCTTCTAAACACTCATCAGCTGGCTCATAAGTCTTCAGCCTCTACAACAAACTAAACCTGCTTTTTGCGTACCAAAAGACTGTGCACATAATCTAAATTTGTTTTTATCTCAGCAATCTAAACTCTATCCATTCCTCCAGTTAACTGCTTCATCTCGAAATCAGCATTTTTGGTGCTATTGCTAGATGCCTAGTTATCAACCAACTCATTTTCTTGTTCAGGAGATCCCGTGTTAAAATTTCAATTACTACACTACAAGAAAACAATGTTTTTGCAACTGTACTTTTAATCGCAGAACAGTCGTTAATCGGGATTTTACGACAAACATACGACTAATTATGGTAATCGTAAATCCATATTCGTTAAATCTCATAGTCGTATTATTAGTCGGCGAGTTACGACCATTTATACGACCAACATAGGTAATCGTAAAAGAGACGTAGCGTTGTCGGAACATATATGGACTAATTTGCGACTACGATAGCAACAATTGTGCAACTATAGAGGGAGCCCAGATACGATGGGAGAAATGTTGTCATCAAATAGTCGTTAAATTAGGTGACTACAGGGCGATTTTATGTGATTGTATTGTACAATCAGAAACTAGTCGTAATTATTAGCCACTATGTAGCGACTGGCTAACGACCATTTTAACTACTATCCCGCGACTAATTTGAACATCCATATACGATTATGGTAATGATCTCGCCACTATGTGGCGACTGTTATGTGACTGACTAGTATAGTCACGATTCAGTCGTAGACTATGGTGACATTTTGGTGAATCTTCAGTGACACTTTTATGAATGTTTAAGACTCATCTAACGACTATGCAGCGATTATGTGGGGCATCCAGATACCATTAATTGACGACTGTTAAGTTAACGTGAAGTTAATAATTTGGTGTTGTTCCATTTGTCAATTTTACGATTTGGTAATTAGTGATACTTCAATTTGAACGATAGAAGCAATGTATAAGATATTTGCTTCAAGAAAACATTGATAACCTTGATAGTTTTGTGTTGCCTACATATACAAACGTTTATCTACATGTGCAATCTCCAATATTAAGGAGTTTCGAAATTATACACCAAAAGTTATGTTTGGTAGGCAGAGCGACAAGTAACCTATGCAGCAGATGGAGTTAAGTTGTACATGTTGGGGGACGATCGTCTGTGTTGGCTGTTGGCCTATGAGTCTGAAAGAAGTCAAGAAAATGCGGATCAATTTCCCGCAGATATTGTTCTACCAAGGAAAGGTACTTGATCTTTTCCTTCTGCTCATTCGCAGCTCGGGCGTGATCTGCTTCACGAGCAGCCTGCTTTTCGATTTTACGTTGAGCTTCCTTTTGTTGGTCTTGCATGGCCACAAACCCTGAAGAGTCTCCCGTCTGCTTGCGTTTGCCCCTCAAAAGAGACTCTTTGAAGCTTCCAACTCCATAAGGATTTCCTCGTCTATCGGTCACAATAGCCTTTTATAATTAAAGACAGTCCGCAAAACACGATAAAATAAAGAACATAACACTACTTGATAAATGTGAATTGTGAAAATATTACTTTGCCTCAAGGAAGATGCTCTTATATTCATCTTGTGAGAGTTCCCGATGTCTCAAAGCAGCACCATTCGAAACTTCTGAAGTCTCTATATCGAGATCTAACAACTTAACATCTACGATCTTTCGGAAAGTTGCAGCGATATTCTCTGCCTTCCGATCAACAAACGTATCGTCTGCCTTTGTATGTGTCCTGGCGATTACCTCACTAATATGAACCGGTCTTCCATATTCCTCTTCATGCAGTGTTATACCTCAAACAAGGATCATTACAGAAATTTCTAGTTACAATGCTTCTGATCAACATATATATGATAAAGGTTACTTGCCATTTCAAGCTTGATTTTTAGGTACGACTTGGGCCCTGGGAAATGGACGTGACGACCGAGACCTCCACGGTTAGAATTACCACAATTGACATAGGTCTGACTTTAGCCTTTGCTTCTTCAGTTTACCAAAAGACGGTCATCGTTTTCCAGAGAGTCTCGTCGATCCACTTGGGTCGCTCTCGTATAGTCCTCGCAATGCTAATCATGTATTTCAACCGTCGTTGACAGATCTCCTCGAAATACTATTGAACTGTTCCTGTTATCAAGGGATCTCAATGGTGGGTTTTCTAAATTACAGATAAAATAAGCATAGCACTAGTGAAAACAATAATTAATACTTCGATGTACAGTTTTCTCTCATATACCTTTCATATATACCTTGCATGTGTTGTTTTCACTAATGCTATGCTTATTCCCCCAAACGTCATCGTTAGTAATCAGCTATCCCGGAAATGGAAAATTACTAATTAACACCATGATGATGATCATGAATGTTGTTAGTTGGGACTTAGTGATAAGAATATATACATAATTAATACAGACTAGACAACCCAAAGGTTGCATTGCCTCCATAAATAAACTCTGGTGGTTTCTTCGAACTCTCAAATATTGAAAGCTTTTTTATTTGTCAAAATTCCTTTTCCATCTATTCATTACCAAATTCGTAATGGATTACCTTCCAAGTGATGTTCTTTCAAAAATCCTTCTTGACGTCATTGACGGTCAACAAGGTTTACGCTATTTTATAAGGGCCAAGACAACATGCAAGGTGCTTTATAGGTTTCGACAAAGTCAAGATTTCTACAAGTCGATGGATTTATACTACGGTTTTATTAACTTAAATGTTGATTGCCCACCTCATTAGAAACAAGATTTCGTCGAGAGGTGTCTACAATCAAGAAATCCTGCAGCTCTCCTCCTCTGAGGTATGTGTTGCTTAATCTACAACGACCGGAAGGTTTGAAGGAGAGGCAATGATCCAAAGATCTGCAGATAGCCGATGGGAAATAGGGATATACGCGTACTCGATGCTCTTACGTGTTTTTTATGGAGATTGTGTAGTGTTGAATAGTGGATTTTCCATCGACCGTGAACTTGCCACTCGGATACGTATAAAGATAACTAGAAGGGATAGGCGTGTATGGCCAGAAACGCCTTCGGCTCTGTTCTTTGAGAAGGAAGCGAGTGTAGATATCAACGGCCTTTATAGTTGCACGTGTGCTCCGATAACAACCTAGCAGAGTTGGTGGGACTTTGGTTTCAAGGGTTCAACCATGTGCGATAGATGCTTTTGGTCCATAGAGTCATTATTTTACTTCAGACTCGTGCTGAACAATTTTGGAATTTGGCCCTGTTTAGATTCTTGAATATCCTTCGTTTGTGTTGAAGAGAATGTGTTAAACTTCGAATAATGTTATATGTTGTATTCATTTATGTGAAAATTTTAATCGTAAGGAGTATATGCATTATCTTTGGGTAAAAATGGTAATACTTCCAGAGTATTTTATGACTGAATAAACGACTTTTTTCAAAATATGCGCGATAATTAGATTGAAAGGACATGTACCTAAATAATTTTTCAACAATATATTCATGCAAGTAACAACACGTTTTTGTAATAAATTTTGAAATGAAATAAATAATGAAGCGACATTACATATCATTACCTAGCGAATTAGATTCATCATGTACATACTTACTCTATCCGAAGATCCACACCAACATATGCATATTAATTAATAAATAACAATAACATTAAAAAATTTATGGAAAACCCAAAAGTTGGATCCAATCTATACATAACAATACATTTCTCAAATAATCTACAATATTATATTTTTAAATTCTCCTTTGCCTGTTTCCATATTTTCTAACCAAAATCAACAATGGATTTTCTTCTTAGTGATATCCTAAAAAAATCCTTCTTGCCGTCATTGAGGATAACCAAGGGATACGCTATTTGGCTCGGATGAAAGCAACATGCGCTGCGATGCAAAACGTCGGAGAAAGCTCAGATTTCTATAAGTCGGTCGATCTATACTTCTCCAACATTATTGATTACGGTATCTGGTGCCCACCTAGGTTTATAACTAAATTGTCCAACAAATGTCTGGAATCCGAAAACTCTTCTGCTCCTCCTCAGAGGTATGTGTCTTTTTGTATATTGCGACTGTTGGATCGACTGATCGTTGACCTCCATCGACCAGATGGTTAAAGGAGAGAATCTGATCAAAAGTTCGACAGATAGTGGATGGGAGACGGGTATATACGCGTACTATATGTTCATGCGGGTGTTTTATGGAGATGGAGAAGTTTTGAACCATGCATACATAATCGAGCGCGAATTTGAATCTCGAGTACGTGTTAAGATAACTACGAGACAAAGGTATGGACGGTCAGACAGACGGTGTGCACTGTTCTATAAGAAGAAAAAATGATTAGATATCAAAGGGCTTTATAGATGTCAGTGTGCTCCGATAAAGACTGGGTTGAGTTGGTCGGATAATGGTTTCAAAGGTACAAACATATGTGATACCTGCTTTTGGACCCTTGAGTCACTATTCTTCTTCACAATCATTCATGAGAGATAATTCGGAATTTGGCCCCATTATCTTTATTAAGATAATTATAAATATATAGTTTGTTAAATGTAGTAGATTATGTACCGATCGACCTTTCAAATTATGAAAAAATAAGCAAGTTATAAAACTACCGCATTTAGTTATATTTCCAAGCGACAATGGAAATATTAATATAATTTAAATGGATGAAGTTGTGGCATGAATATAAAGTTGATAATTGATTGCCACAATTTAATGAAAAACAGAGCAATTTAACCAAACATCATAACTCTCCATGATTAGATGTTAATTTGATGTGGGTCTCGTAGAGAAACATCCATAAGTGTCAGTTTGATGGTTGCTGTGAAATATTCTTACTGGTTTTAAGATGGTTTGAAAAATTAAATTATGATTTTGTAAATCTTTCTCGACATATGTGATTTTTTTCTAAATTATTGTATATAAACTAATGAAAATGTTAAAACAGTTACTTCCGGTCCGAACACTCCTCCACATCGTGAGCACCACGATTTTTTCTGGACCCGTAGTCTTTAAATATTCAGGCGAGAAGTCAACCGCGTATTTGCCATATGCCACACACTATAACTTATTCATCCTATTTTGAATAAGAGAAGTTTATCAGAATTATCCTGATCAATTGTTCTTATTTTCGAACAGTTTACACTTTAATAAAAAAATTTTTATCATGGTGTTTACTACAACATTACCAAAAACATGCACTTACTTGGAATCTCTGAGGTGGAATTGTCCTTGCAGGGTTAAGGGAATCGACTTCAAGGGGACAGATGATCGAGACAACGCCCATGCAGTCGTTGTGTTGGTCTTGCATGGCCACAAACCCTGAAGAGTCTCCCGTCTGCTTGCGTTTGCCCCTCAAAAGAGACTCTTTGAGGCTTCCAACTCCATAAGGATTTCCTCGTCTATCGGTCACAATAGCCTTTTATAATTAAAGACAGTCCGCAAAACACGATAAAATAAAGAACATAACACTACTTGATAAATGTGAATTGTGAAAATATTACTTTGCCTCAAGGAAGATTCTCTTATATTCATCTTGTGAGAGTTCCCGATGTCTCAAAGCAGCACCATTCGAAACTTCTGAAGTCTCTATATCGAGATCTAACAACATAACAACTACGATCTTTCGGAAAGTTGCAGCGATATTCTCTGCCTTCTGATCAACAAACGTATCGTCTGCCTTTGTATGTGTCCTGGCGATTACCTCACCAATATGAACCGGTCTTCCATATTCCTCTTCATGCAGTGTTATACCTCAAACAAGGATCATTACAGAAATTTCTAGTTACAATGCCTCTGATCAACATATATATGATAAAGGTTACTTGCCATTTCAAGCTTGATTTTTAGGTACGACTTGGGCCCTGGGAAATGGACGTGACGACCGAGACCTCCACGGTCAGAATTACGACAATTGACATAGGTCTGACTTTAGCCTTTGCTTCTTCAGTTTCCCAAAAGACGGTCATCGTTTTCCAGAGAGTCTCGCCGATCCACTTGGGTCGCTCTCGTATAGTCCTCGCAATGCTAATCATGTATTTCAACCGTCGTTGACAGATCTCCTCGAAATACTATTGAACTGTCCCTGTTATCAAGGGATCTCAATGGTGGGTTTTCTAAATTACAGATAGAATAAGCATAGCACTAGTGAAAAAAATAATTAATACTTCGATGTACGGTTTTCTCTCATATACCTTTCATATATATCTTGCATGTGTTGTTTTCACTAATGCTATGCTTATTCCCCCAAACGTCATCGTTAGTAATCAGCTATCCCGGAAATGGAAAATTACTAATTAACACCATGATGATGATCGTGAATGTTGTTAGTTGGGACTTAGTGATAAGAATATATACATAATTAATACAGACTAGACAACCCAAAGGTTGCATTGCCTCCATAAATAAACTCTGGTGGTTTCTTCGAACTCTCAAATATTGAAAGCTTTTTTATTTGTCAAAATTCCTTTTCCATCTATTCATTACCAAATTCGTAATGGATTACCTTCCAAGTGATGTTCTTTCAAAAATCCTTCTTGACGTCATTGACGGTCAACAAGGTTTACGCTATTTTATAAGGGCCAAGACAACATGCAAGGTGCTTTATAGGTTCGGACAAAGTCAAGATTTCTACAAGTCGATGGATTTATACTTCAGTTTTATTAACTTAAATGTTGATTGCCCACCTCATTATAAACAAGATTTTGTCGAGAGGTGTCTACAATCAAGAAACCCTGCAGCTCTTCTCCTCTGAGGTATGTGTTGCTTAATCTACAACGACCGGAAGGTTGAAGGAGAGGCAATGATCCAAAGATCTGCAGATAGCCGATGGGAAATAGGGATATACGCGTACTCCATGCTCTTGCGTGTTTTATATGGAGATGGTGTAGTGTTTAATAGTGGATTTTCCATCGACCGTGAACTTGCCACTCGGATACGTATAAAGATAACTAGAAGGGATAGGCGTGTTTGGCCAGAAATGCCTTCGGCTCTGTTCTTTAAGAAGGAAGCGAGTGTAGATATCAACGGCCTTTATAGTTGCACGTGTGCTCCGATAACAACCTACCAGAGTTGGTGGGACTTTGGTTTCAAGGGTTCAACCATGTGCGATAGATGCTTTTGGTCCATAGAGTCATTATTTTACTTCAGACTCGTGCTGAACAATTTTGGAATTTGGCCCTGTTTAGATTCTTGAATATCCTTCGTTTGTGTTGAAGAGAATGTGTTAAACTTCGAATAATGTTATATGTTGTATTCATTTATGTGAAAATTTTAATCGTAAGGAGTATATGCATTATCTTTGGGTAAAAATGGTAATACTTCCAGAGTATTTTATGATTGAATAAACGACTTTTTTCAAAATATGCGCGATAATTAGATTGAAAGGACATGTACCTAAATAATTTTTCAACAATATATTCATGCAAGTAACAACACGTTTTTGTAATAAATTTTGAAATGAAATAAATAATGAAGCGACATTACATATCATTACCTAGCGAATTAGATTCATCATGTACATACTTACTCTATCCGAAGATCCACACCAACATATGCATATTAATTAATAAATAACAATAACATAAATAAATTTATGGAAAACCCAAAAGTTGGATCCAATCTATACATAACAATACATTTCTCAAATAATCTACAATATTATATTTTTAAATTCTCCTTTGCCTGTTTCCATATTTTCTAACCAAAATCAACAATGGATTTTCTTCTTAGTGATATCCTAAAAAAATCCTTCTTGCCGTCATCGAGGATGCGATGCGATGCAAAACGTCGGAGAAAGCTCAGATTTCTATAAGTCGGTCGATCTATACTTCTCCAACATTATTGATTACGGTATCTGGTCCCCACCTAGGTTTATAACTAAATTGGCCAACAAATGTCTGGAATCCGAAAACTCTTCTGCTCCTCCTCAGAGGTATGTGTCTTTTTGTATATTGCGACTGTTGGGTCGACTTATCGTTGACCTCCATCGACCAGATGGTTAAAGTAGAGAATCTGATCAAAAGTTCGACAGATAGTGGATGGGAGACGGGTATATACGCGTACTACATGTTCATGCGGGTGTTTTATGGAGATGGAGAAGTTTTGAACCATGCATACATAATCGAGCGCGAATTTGAATCTCGAGTACGTGTTAAGATAACTACGAGACAAAGGTATGGACGGTCAGACAGACGGTGTGCACTGTTCTATAAGAAGCAAAAATGATTAGATATCAAAGGGCTTTATAGATGTCAGTGTGCTCCGATAAAGACTGGGTTGAGTTGGTCGGATAATGGTTTCAAAGGTACAAACATATGCGATATCTGCTTTTGGACCCTTGAGTCACTATTCTTCTTCACAATCATTCATGAGATATAATTCGGAATTTGGCCCCATTATCTTTATTAAGATAATTATAAATATATAGTTTGTTAAATGTAGTAGATTATGTACCGATCGACCTTTCAAATAATGAAAAAATAAGCAAGTTATAAAACTACCGCATTTAGTTATATTTCCAAGCGACAATGGAAATATTAATATAATTTAAATGGATGAAGTTGTGGCATGAATATAAAGTTGATAATTGATTGCCACAATTTAATGAAAAACAGAGCAATTTAACCAAACATCGTAACTCTCCATGATTAGATGTTAATTTGATGTGGGTCTCGTAGAGAAACACCCATAAGTGCCAGTTTGATGGTTGGTGTGAAATATTCTTACTGGTTTTAAGAAGGTTTGAGAAATTAAATTATGATTTTGTAAATCTTTCTCGACATATGTGATTTTTTTCTAAATTATTGTATATAAACTAATAAAAATGTTAAAACAGTTACTTCCGGTCCGAACACTCCTCCACATCGTGAGCACCACGATTTTTTCTGGACCCGTAGTCTTTAAATATTCAGGCGGGAAGTCAACCGCGTATTTGCCATATGCCACACACTATATCTTATTCATCCTATTTTGAATAAGAGAAGTTTATCAGAATTATCCTGATCAATTGTTCTTATTTTCGAACAGTTTACACTTTAATAAAAAAAATTTTATCATGGTGTTTACTGCTACATTACCAAAAACATGCACTTACTTGGAATCTCTGAGGTGGAATTGTCCTTGCAGGGTTAAGGGAATCGACTTCAAGGGGACAGATGATCGAGACAACGCCCATGCACTACATTTGGAAAAGAAACAACTTCTGAAAGAGATTAAGCACCTTAAGGCTTGTATGTGTAATCCATTATCCAGAAATGGTTAGTTTTTATATATATTAAAGAATGAAAAACTTCAAAAACTGTAAAAGCTCTTCCATAGTAAGCTAAAACATGTCAAATATTTCATGGAACTTTAGCAAGATATTCTAAAAGCGATAGAGCAACTGATACAAGATATACCTTGGCAGCCAGGAGAAAAATATCATTTGTCTCTGAAAATTAAGAAACAAAAAGATATAAATAAAGTATCACGATACATAAAAAGAGAGAGACTATTTATAACCAGTTGATCTTTACCATTAGCATGGTTTATAAACACTCCAAGAGCCTCTCTAGATACTGATTCCGACCTCTCGCCAATGCGAAGTAAAGAATGAGAACTTCCCCAATCTGCCTCAGCACATGATTCACTATGTCATATCGAAATAACCGCATGAGTAACAATAGACAAATTCTACACATGTAAGAACATTAACGAAAACGAAGTCAAAGACAATCAGATCTCAATTACTTACAGTAGAAAGCCTCCTGACATCCTCACAGAGGAGAAGACAAAGAAAACTTATCAGTATGCGGCAAGGCCATTACACCGTTCATCAGAGAGCTAACAAGTCCATAAAGAACACAACTTCGGGAAGGATAAGTCACCTTGTCGGATGAATGTTGGATACCAACTAGAATCTGATCTTTCAAAATGGGTTCATCTTCCTCAAACTCTGAGTTTGCGTAGACACCTATACCAACGAAAGAAAACAGATTCTACTACTGCAATGAAGACAAACACTGTAGCTTTTAAGAATCAGGAAAAAGAACAAAAAATTGGACCTTTTCCGAAGCTGCCATTATATCTTACTTCAATTCCATTGCATCTTCTACTGGTTATTAGCTGATTGAAATACTCCTGGAAAAACAAATATGACCCAAAAAAAATTGAGAAACCAGAATCGAGCTCAATTGCTATCATGTCGGAGGAAGGAGGGATTTTGCCTGAAGTTGGAGACTTGGAAGCGGAGAAAGAAGAGCGGCGACTTCATCGATTTTGCGAAGCGAATCCATTGAAATGCCGGAGATTTTCTCAGACGACAATGCTTGGCTTTGTTCAGCTCGGGCTTTACTTCTCAACTGGACGGCGGGTCTGTATTAATCCAAAAGACCAGAGGTAAATTGAAGTTCGTTTTTTGTCTTCCAACACTAATTTGGAAGAAAATAGAGTAAATCAAACCTCACCAATGGTGGAGAGGTGCCCGCTTTCTTCCTCGACGCGACCAAGCTGAGCCTGGACATCAGACAGAGTCAATCGGCGAAGTCTCTGGCACCATGTTTAGCTCCGTTGCAGCGGTTGGAGGTGGTGGAGGCGCGGCATCTGCCATTTTCGTTCTCCTGCTCTACCAAAGAGGATGAACTGAAATGAGGGTTTTGAAGATGGGGAGTACAAGAGACGGTCAAGTTAGTTTTTATTAAGTCTGGGAAATGATTTTATGAGAGGGAAAGTGAAAAAAATTTAGCCGCTTGTGTTTTCAGGTGAAGCCGGTGAATGAATTATTTTTCTATGTACACTATCTATAGCGTTTAATATCATATGCGCTATTAAATAATAGACGCTAAACCAAAAATTTAGCGGGTGAAATTTTTTTTGTCAGACTATTAAATTAATAGCATTTATTAATAAACAAACGCTATCTATAAATTTAGGTTTGGTCAACTATAGTAGAAACACCAAAAACGCTATCTGTAATTGTTATAAATACTCAATATTCTTGTAGTGATGGTGTCTAGTCAAGATATTTGTTGTTATTTAGACTTTCACGATTAGAAAATATTAAAACATTTTTTGCTACGAATGTAAATGTCACTACAAAAATGAATGACCCGTCATAGCAAATTGACTGAGCGTTAGGTCAAACCTAAGAAATTGGTTCGATGCCAAGAAAAAGCTAAAAACATTGAAAAGATGGAAACTTTTGATAGTTTTTACTTATAGGATTGTCTCTGTCTGTTTTGATGTCACAGATCTGGAGGAAACTAACAAATTTCATGTAGTGCTTGATGTCCAAAAGCTCGATAAGTTCAATCTTAGTGTCTTCCGTGACTTCAAGTCGGTGGCAAGACTTTGTTGGACAGAAACCTGGATCCGCTCGGACTACCCTAACTCCAGATATCTCAATCCACTGCCTTCATTTTTCTCAAGTCCAGAGAAGTTATTTACTTCACCTGGATAAATGACCATTTTGATCTTGGCTCCTTGCGCATAAGTGAATGCATGAAGATATTTTTCACTTACTCTCTGGTCGGCTAAGATGAAACTCCAATATGGTCTATCTACGAACATATAGTCTAGGAAGACGCTGAAAATCTTAACTATGAAGCGCCAACCGGTTTTGGCTCTGTTAGGTTGTGTTTCTGCTGTGTATTTGTAATGGACCATTGTGTTTTGATTCTATTTCAGAGAAAATGCTAGTGGGAGAAAAGTTAGTGAGGAAGATGATTATTACGACGAAATTAATTAATCAAGGTTAAATATCATGGTTAAATATTATGCATACCGTACATTGTTATATGGAGTGTGTCTCTTCGCGACCCTAATCAAATTAATTAATTGATATATCATGGTTTTTACTAGTTTTAGACCATGATATAAGTGTGTTTTAGTGTTTTTTGTGTTCTTTTAGAGTCTTTTACAGGTATAATCAGGTTTGGAGCTGAATTGGAGATAATGGAGCATTTTGGAGATTTTTGGAGTGATTGGCTGAGAGATAGAGTTCACTGTCCGAAACAGAGGAATGTGTCGATCGTTGCACACCTGCAACGGTCGTTGCACCAGCGAGATGGGCCAAAACTCGGCGGTTTATGAAGAGTCAAGATATTGCACTTTGATCCAGAAGTTTCTGATATTTACAAAGAAGCCCCTAGCCGAGATTAGACCTATATTATTGAGTTTTTAGATTCGTTTTACATTACGCTTTGATAATTAAGAGCAGAGGATTTCTAGAGCTTTTGGGGCTGATCTGAACCTTTACTTCATCTGTATTTGGAGAAGATTTCGAACCCCTTTTACTCTTATTATTTTATGCAATTTATTCATCATATGATTATGTTTTCATTATCTATGTCTGAGTAGATTCCTAGTTAGGTTTAGGGTTTCTCACATAGGATTTCATGACTTGCTAGACTTGTTAAATTCAGTTAAGGATTCATAACTATATCTGTTCTTCAATCTAATTGTGCTTAAAGCTAGTTCTAACCTGATCAATTAGAATCTAGATCTTAGGTTGCTAAATACGTCACGGAAGTGGGGTTTAGGAATCTGAACTAATTAGGTTGAGCAATTAAACTACTCGCAAACGAAAGTTTGGTTTAGGATAATTGTGAACATATCAAACCTGGAATTAATGCTAGTTTAATCTGTTAGTTCTCGCAAACGAAAGTTTGGTTTGCTGCACTTAGACTTAGAGAATTATCGCAAAGGAATTTGGTTAGTTCTATATCTGTGTTTTGAGTTCTAGAACTGTGCTTAATTAGATCCTTACTGAATGAACTGTCTGCTAGTCTGATTTCCTGAGAACGCCCTAGACTTAGCGCTTTTAATTACTTGCTTTTACAACCGTTAATCTCTGCTACTGATTTACTTTCTCGCACCGCTTTTAATTCAATCACATTGTTTTCTTCCTAGTATTAATCCATTTCGTTCTATTGAATACCAGAGTCCCTGTGGATTCGATAACCCTATATACTACAACTACTGAACTGTGCACTTGCAGTTAGAGAATAGGGTAAAACTTGGAACCTATCAAGTTTTTGGCGCCGTTTCCGGGGACTCTTAGAGTCTTCGATAGGACCGAACCTAGGGTTTTACTAGGATTTTTCGTTTTCTTTTCGTTTTTGCTTTTGAATTTTTTTAGTTACTGATTTTCTCTGATTTCTCTCTGTCGCAGGTACCAATATCGCACTACGTCGATCGTTGCATTCTTAGCATCGATCGTCACTAGGCGATTCAGAGATTGAAACGATCGTTGCACTGATAGCATCGATCGTTGCCCGACGATTACAGACAGTTTATGCAGACGCAGAAAACTAGAAGTAATCCGAACTTGGACTTAGTTAATCTCGATCTTGAAGAACTTGGACGTCTAGAAAGAACTATCAGAAGAGAAAAGAGAGAAAGAATGGTACGAGAACGTCTGATCTTGATACCAGATGCTGAAGGTACCCTAAGGGACCGAGATAACAACCCGTACAATGCTGCTGGGCAAAGGGTTGATGCTGAAGGGAATGTCATCCCTGATCCTCCTGAGCAACAGCAACAGGAGCAGAACCAGGGTCAAGGACAGGCCCAAGGTAGACAGATGGTTGTCCATGAGAGGACTTTAGCTGACTACAACAGACCGGATGAGTTTCATAGAAACCGGTCAGCTTTAGTGCTTCCGGCTTTTGAGAGGAATGATTTTGAGGTCAAAACCATCTACTACTCGATGATAAGACAGAATGCATTTCATGGACATCCAACAGAGCAGCCTATGGACCACATTGATTCGTTTGAGGACATAATCAATGGCATGAAGTATGATGGAGTTTGCCAGGATTATCTGTTCCTTAAGCTCTTTCCTTACAGTCTCGCTGGAGACGCTACTGCATGGCTGAAGCAACTGCCACCTGGACAGTTTACTACTTGGGCAGACCTTAGTGAGTTCCTACGTCATTTCTATGATGATGCGCGTTCAGACCAGTCTAGACAGGACATACTCACATTTTCCCAAGGAGCTGTGGAGCCTTTGAAAGCTGCCTGGATGAGATTTAAGAAGTACCAGCGTGACTGCCCACACCATGGATTCACTGAAGTGCAGTTACTTGGTATCTTCTTCAGAGGAATAGATCTGCCATATCAGTCTGCACTGGATAACTCCAGTAATGCGAACTTCAACACCAGGACTCCTACACAAGCTAAGCAGTTGATTGAGAACCTAGTTGGCAACAACAGTTGCAAGACTATGGATGAGAGGAGGAAGAAATCTGGTGGAAGTGTAGAGAATACAGAGATGACTGAATTGAGATCTAGGATGGACACAATCTACAACCTCCTGACTAATAAGAAGGCTGTCCATTTTGCTCAAGATGTTGAGGTAATTCAGACTGAGGAGTACACTCAGGAAGAAGATGTGAATTACATTGGAGGATCTGGTTTCCAAGGTAACAGATTTGGTAATCAGCAGGGTAACATATTCTTCGACCAAGGACAGAAGAGTGCCTTCACAGGCAATCAAAACTCTTTTGGACAGACTAGTGGTTTTCAGAAGCCCTTTGGACAAGGTGCTCAGAGAACCTATGGATCTACATCTTATCAGACTCCTCCTGCACCTACAGCTCATGAGAGTAGGGTGGAAGCAATGTTTGAACAACTAATGGAGAGTCAGACCAAGAGTACTGTGGAAAGCAACAAGAAGATAGATGCTGTCTATGAGAACCTCAATGGAAAGTTTGAGACGCTGAACACTCACATGAAGCAGTTAGATACTCAGGTGAGTCAGATTTCCAGCTCTATGAAGGGAAAAGGAGTAGCAGACACTCATATTAAAGCCTGGTCTGTGTGCATTAATGATGGATCTCACCTAGGTGAAAAATTTGAGCTAAGTACAGCTGAATTGGTGAAGGAAGAAGAAATCTCGGATTTTTGTGAAAAAAGTCTCGGGTGGAAACTGCAGCATTGCAACGATCGACACACACCTAGCATCGATCGTTGCAGGTCGCGAACAGGCAGAACTGTCGGATGATAATGGCATAGATGCTGACTTGGAGCTTGATCGCCTATTCCCTGGAGTTTCTAAGATCTCTCAACAGGAGATTTATGCGCAGATTGTTAGACAACACTCCTCAGTATCTGAGGTGATTAAGCAGGAAATTGAAGAGCTTAAGAAGCTAGAGGAAATTGGTGAAGAATTGGAAGGAATTCCATCTTCTGATGATCCACCTTATTTGAACAAGATGCTGCCTCTAGATGAAGAGCTGAGAGACTGGGTGATTGTAGTTCCTCAACATATAAGTGATGTTCTGCTGACAAAGATCCCGAAGAAGCTGCCAGACCCTGGAGTCTTTGTGCTTGATTGTTCTATCTTTGAGGATAGTTTTAGACGCTCTCTTTGTGATCTAGGAGCTGCTGGAAATATGATGCCTTATTCTGTGGCAGAGAAGCTGGGAATGCTGGATTTTTCTCCCACTAGGACCTCTCTTGTCCTAGCTGATCAGTCTATACGAGTTCCGGAAGGACTCTTGAAGGACATACCAGTGAGAGTTGGAAACTACTTAGTTCCGACAGACTTCCTTGTGCTGAAGTACGACTGCGATCCTGATGAAGCATTGCTGCTTGGAAGACCATTCTTGGCTACAGCAGGAGCTGTGATTGATGTTAGACAGAGTCTAATAGACCTCCACCTGGGAGATGAGCCGCTGCGATATGAGATGAAGAAGCTGCGAAAGCCACTGATAGATGGGCAGACATTCACAATCATGGATGCAGATGATGAGCAGCCGGATAACAATGTGATTCTAGATCCTGGAGCACATTTTACTCCATCTTTTCTTGGACATGAGCATTCTGCAACAGCCTATTCTCCACCTTGGATGAGGAGACTTGAACAGAGACAGAAAAGGACTCTGTCAGGTTCTCTTAGTGCCTGAAAATTCTTGTCCGTCCGGTCAAGCTATTGACCTTAAACAAGCGCTGGGTGGGAGGCAACCCACCATTAGGTACTGGTGTTTTTCTACTTAATTTTTGGTGTTTTTGTTAGGATTTTACGTTTGTTTTTGTTTCTGGTGAGTTTCTGGTTGCAGGTCTCGGACAGATTCGCAGTGCGTCGATCGACGCACTTCTGTGTCGATCGTCACAACACGATTGTAATCGCATTGCAGCGATCGTTGCAGCTATGAGCAACGATCGACCATACACGAAAATCGCCAAGTAACGGTCGATGCACTTAGTGCAACGATCGATGCTTCAGCGACAGAGGTAGACCCGACAGAACTCAACAGAACTTTAACAATTTTTCTTTCTTTTTACCGACCCTTCGCTTGACACTACTGGGGACAGTGTGTCTTAAGTGTGGGGGAGGTGCTACTGACGTTTATCTTTCTGTTTTCTTAAGAGTCAGTCCATTTTTCAAAAAAAAATTGTTTTATTGAGTCAAAATTGTTTAAGTAAGGAACTATGATTTTCTGAGAAGATTTACAAGACTTGCAGGAACTTAAGTAACCATTGGGATGAAGTTGCAGGATCTATCTACGACTATTAGAAAAATCCATCACAGATCAACCTACTGGGAACACCCACATCACTTCAGGTATCAGAGGATCCTTTTACTGACTTCAATTAAATACTGACTTAGATTTCTCACCTAAGGGCTTGGTATACTTTGTGTCGGATTCCCTTGTTAGTTCTGACACAGCCTGTCAACCAATCCTATTTAGTTCCCTTCTCCCCTTCTATAAAGTAAAAAAAAAAAAAAGATAATAAACTGAGGATGAGTTAGTAACTCCGAAGTGGTCACAGGAGTGGTAGAGACCCCTATTATCTCCTGTGCTATCCATGGAATGTGTCCAAAGTACACCCCATAACGGGAAGAACACTGATAAAAAAAATAAAATGATACCCAATGGGAAAAATCAGTTGTTAAAGAAGGGAAAGAGAAGAAAGGGACTAGAGAAAGATAGTATGGTGGTCTAGAGCTGATAAGGTAAGAATCCATGTGCCCTTTGATCGATACTCCTTAGGTGAGACCGCACTTAAATACTTGCAGAAGTCAGTAGGGAGAATTTGAATGTTTGAATGTGATTGTGGAGTTTACTTAGGACAGTTGCTAAGTGTGGGGGAAGTACATGTTGGTCTTGAAATCCTGTGATTGATTCTTTCAGTGGTTTACTAAGGGGAATCTGAGTATTGTAGCTTCTAAGATGAAATGAGTTTCTGAAGAGTTTTCAAACCTCTTCACCATGCTTTAGTTCTCTGTTTTGCTTGAGGGCAAGCAAAGGCTAAGTGTGGGGGAGTTGATATATCATGGTTTTTACTAGTTTTAGACCATGATATAAGTGTGTTTTAGTGTCTTTTTGTGTTCTTTTAGAGTCTTTTACAGGTATAATCAGGTTTGGAGCTGAATTGGAGATAATGGAGCATTTTGGAGATTTTTGGATTGATTGGCTGAGAGATAGAGTTCACTGTCCGAAACAGAGGAATGTGTCGATCGTTGCACACCTGCAACGGTCGTTGCACCAGCGAGATGGGCCAAAACTCGGCGGTTTATGAAGAGTCAAGATATTGCACTTTGATTCAGAAGTTTCTGATATTTACAAAGAAGCCCCTGGCCGAGATTAGACCTATATTATTGAGTTTTTAGATTCGTTTTACATTACGCTTTGATAATTAAGAGCAGAGGATTTCTAGAGCTTTTGGGGCTGATCTGAACCTTTACTTCATCTGTATTTGGAGAAGATTTCGAACCCCTTTTACTCTTATTATTTTATGCAATTTATTCATCATATGATTATGTTTTCATTATCTATGTCTGAGTAGATTCCTAGTTAGGTTTAGGGTTTCTCACATAGGATTTCATGACTTGCTAGACTTGTTAAATTCAGTTAAGGATTCATAACTATATCTGTTCTTCAATCTAATTGTGCTTAAAGCTAGTTCTAACCTGATCAATTAGAATCTAGATCTTAGGTTGCTAAATACGTCACGGAAGTGGGGTTTAGGAATCTGAACTAATTAGGTTGAGCAATTAAACTACTCGCAAACGAAAGTTTGGTTTAGGATAATTGTGAACATATCAAACCTGGAATTAATGCTAGTTTAATCTGTTAGTTCTCGCAAACGAAAGTTTGGTTTGCTGCACTTAGACTTAGAGAATTATCGCAAAGGAATTTGGTTAGTTCTATATCTGTGTTTTGAGTTCTAGAACTGTGCTTAATTAGATCCTTACTGAATGAACTGTCTGCTAGTCTGATTTCCTGAGAACGCCCTAGACTTAGCGCTTTTAATTACTTGCTTTTACAACCGTTAATCTCTGCTACTGATTTACTTTCTCGCACCGCTTTTAATTCAATCACATTGTTTTCTTCCTAGTATTAATCCATTTCGTTCTATTGAATACCAGAGTCCCTGTGGATTCGATAACCCTATATACTACAACTACTGAACTGTGCACTTGCAGTTAGAGAATAGGGTAAAACTTGGAACCTATCAAGTTTTTGGCGCCGTTTCCGGGGACTCTTAGAGTCTTCGATAGGACCGAACCTAGGGTTTTACTAGGATTTTTCGTTTTCTTTTCGTTTTTGCTTTTGAATTTTTTTAGTTACTGATTTTCTCTGATTTCTCTCTGTCGCAGGTACCAATATCGCACTACGTCGATCGTTGCATTCTTAGCATCGATCGTCACTAGGCGATTCAGAGATTGAAACGATCGTTGCACTGATAGCATCGATCGTTGCCCGACGATTACAGACAGTTTATGCAGACGCAGAAAACTAGAAGTAATCCGAACTTGGACTTAGTTAATCTCGATCTTGAAGAACTTGGACGTCTAGAAAGAACTATCAGAAGAGAAAAGAGAGAAAGAATGGTACGAGAACGTCTGATCTTGATACCAGATGCTGAAGGTACCCTAAGGGACCGAGATAACAACCCGTACAATGCTGCTGGGCAAAGGGTTGATGCTGAAGGGAATGTCATTCCTGATCCTCCTGAGCAACAGCAACAGGAGCAGAACCAGGGTCAAGGACAGGCCCAAGGTAGACAGATGGTTGTCCATGAGAGGACTTTAGCTGACTACAACAGACCGGATGAGTTTCATAGAAACCGGTCAGCTTTAGTGCTTCCGGCTTTTGAGAGGAATGATTTTGAGGTCAAAACCATCTACTACTCGATGATAAGACAGAATGCATTTCATGGACATCCAACAGAAAGTGGGGTTTAGGAATCTGAACTAATTAGGTTGAGCAATTAAACTACTCGCAAACGAAAGTTTGGTTTAGGATAATTGTGAACATATCAAACCTGGAATTAATGCTAGTTTAATCTGTTAGTTCTCGCAAACGAAAGTTTGGTTTGCTGCACTTAGACTTAGAGAATTATCGCAAAGGAATTTGGTTAGTTCTATATCTGTGTTTTGAGTTCTAGAACTGTGCTTAATTAGATCCTTACTGAATGAACTGTCTGCTTGTCTGATTTCCTGAGAACGCCCTAGACTTAGCGCTTTTAATTACTTGCTTTCACAACCGTTAATCTCTGCTACTGATTTACTTTCTCGCACCGCTTTTAATTCAATCACATTGTTTTCTTCCTAGTATTAATCCATTTCGTTATATTGAATACCAGAGTCCCTGTGGATTCGATAACCCTATATACTACAACTACTGAACTGTGCACTTGCAGTTAGAGAATAGGGTAAAACTTAGAACCTATCATTAATCATGGTTAAATATTATGCAAACTGTACACTGGTTTTGTCTTTTGTTCTGTTGTAGCCCCCTGAGCCCTTGAACCGTATACTGGTTTTGTCGTTTGCTTTGGTGTAGCCTCAGAGCCATATAACCATATATTGGTTTTGTCTTTTTTCTGTTGGAGACTTTTGCAAATTTCCTCTGTTTCGGTTGGACATTTATGATGCAGCCACTCTACAATCTTGTTTTTTACGTTTCATTTGGTAGGCTTATGCTTATTGATTACACATTAAATCAAAGACAAGAATAATATTCAATGTTTCTCTCAACCGATATTATTAAATTTCCTTAACATGATAAGTTCGTATAAACGCAAACAAAAAAATCAGGTATATAGAAAGATTCACAAAATTATAATTTAATATCTCAAATCATCATAAACCAGAACGAACATTTCACACCAACAACTTCATCTCGCTATATATGTTTGATTAAGATAATTAAGTGTAAAAGAAAAGATGAAACCTGAAATTTGAGGTTTTATACAATGAAACCTCATAATTAGGTTTTGCGGTTTCTTTTTAGGGTTTTGCTCACTCCAAAAGAAACCCTAAACCCTGAAAATCTAAAGTTTCATATTTGCTTCTACATTCTAGTCCAAAAACTATATCTTAAATTTTATTGTGTACTATTTTTAATTTGAGTGTTACAAAATGTGAGGTTTGAGCTTTCACAGATTTAAAGGTTTCACAGATTTAAAGTTGCATTAAAGTCCTTACTAGTAATAATAATTAAATTATACCACATATCTTTTAAACAACTATAAAATATACATTAAAATATTAAAAAATAAAATATATGTTCATTATACTCTCAAAAATGATTAATCAATGTATTTCAAAGTGAAATGAGTTTTTCTATTTTTTTTTTATCTGAAGATTACAAAATAAAAATATTGAAATCAGACATTTTATAAGACACAAAATTATTTAAGTACTAAAACTAATAAAGTATAAAATTAGAAGAACTAAAATGTAAAAGAAAAGTTGGAACCTCAAATTTGAGGTTTTGTCAGTGAAACCTCAAATTTGAGGTTTCACTGTTCAAAAATTCAAAAACGAGGTTTTGAGGTTTCTTTTGAAGTGAGCAAAACCTCAAAAATGAGATTTTGAGGTTTCTTTTGGAGATGCTCCTAGATTAGTTTTAAATTTTAAAACAGAGACAATGAAAAACGAATATATTACGACTACGTTACGCTTGCAAGTGGGTAAAAATTCAAAAGAAATTTCAAATTAATTTGGGAATCCTAAACCCAATTTTATAGCCCAAAACATTTCAAATACCCGTCTATACCCAAGAATGTTTGACAAAATGCCGAGAAATCATCAAATAAGTCAAACCCTGACTTTTTTTGTTCTTCCCCTTTTCAGAAATCTCCTTCAAATCATCTCTCTCGGTATCCTATTCTACTCCCACCCATCTCAAACTTATATCTCTTCTTCGAATCTCTTATTCGAGGCTCTCAATTTCATCGCTAACTTTGGCCGAAACCATATCAACTCTCTTAATCTCTTCCTTGAATCTCTCAATCGCGAAACCCTCTGTGATTTGATGCCTACATGTAGAGGTAGATATGACGTTTCGGTGTGTGTTAAACCGTCTAGTTTGCTTCTGGCTATTTCACTCTCTTTTCCTAAAATTCAACTAAAAATACAAAAGGCGGGACTCACTTGAAAAACCATTAGAAAACATGTTAGAACACCAATAAAAAGGTATAGAAATGAAAGGTAAAATGATGTACAAATTGGTTATATAAGAACTTCTAAACGCAGCAGGCAAGAAAAGAAAGGAGATGTTGTGCGAAAACCACCTTCTAGAGGAAAAAAACATAACTACAGCCACCCGAATATAAACTAACCCGGTGGAAGAAAGGCTCCGGTTTGTGATCGTGACAACGCCCGTGATTAAAACGTAAAAATTGTACCCCTAATCGCACCATGGAAGCCACCTCAAAAGCGGTGAACTTTACGAGGAGGCCCCATTTTTTGCAGAAACCTGTTCCCCACCCTGATACTCAAGAAATCTTGGGATACATCCCAAGATATCCTTTTCAGCGAACAAAACGCATCGGCAAAGGATGTTACCCAACATTTTCAAGAAATAAATATGATCATGGGCAGTTTTCTCGCTTGCAACGACTCTGTAAGAGCAAACATCGATGGATGAATCAGATAATAAGAAAATTATTTTTACTAAACACGATGCCGACGATTTGGATAAACTACACAACGATATGCTCGTCATTAAATTATAAATCGGAGACTACGAGGTCACCCGGGTACTCATAGATCGGAAGTTCGGTCGACATATCATTAAAAATGCTAGACAATATGGAACTCAAGGGATAAAGGATTAGGTCAAGGATAAAGTTTCTCACAAGATTTGATGGCAACACAACAATTACAATATGTACTGTTAAATTTCTGGTGCATGCCGGCGACATCATGAAGCTCGTCAAATTTATGGTTGTAGAAAAACTTACCATATATAACGTAATCATGAGAACACCTTGGCTGAATAAAATGAAAGTGAGGTTCCTTAATCCTATCACCAGTGCATTGATAGCGAGGTTTTTTAGGTTTCAAAGCATATCAATTCCTAAAACCTCTACACATTTCGATGAAGTGTTTTAGGTCTCAATCCAAAGAGGCAAGAAGAATAACACATTAGAAATTCAAGAAACTACTTAATCGAAGCCAAATAGAGAGAAGGGGGTTTAGACTAACAATCCTAAAGATAACTAAAAACTAGAAAGCAAGAAAAAAGCAAACAATAAAATTCACCAAAATATCAACAAATGTCAACTAAAAGTCAATCGACTAAAATGCAGGAACAAAGCTGAAAACAAGATGAAAGATAGGTCTTAGGATGAGTTCAATGACTTTTGATGATCAAGGGTAAATACAAGATTCTTCAGTCAATGACACAAATCTAATCACTTCTTAATGACTCTAATTCGAGTTATTCACATTTTCATACTCTTAACCCTATGCTAATCATGCAATCATTCATTTCGCAACTGCAAATCACAGTACAAGGATGCAAGAACGACAATCAAATGCCATTTATCAAATCTAATCCTTAGGTTAAGAACAAAAATTGTTAGACTAATATTATTCTTATCCACTAATCCCTTTCTTAATTACCTAATCAAGATCAAATTTTCATTTGTGACTAAGCAACTAACAAGCATGCAAATCAAGTTCTCATTACCAATTATCAGCTTAGACATTAATTCCTTAGGCTAAGTATGAAAATCCTCTAATATGGTTTATTGAGAAATTTTATCAAGCACCATCCGGGCATAAAATATCCTAAGTTCTAAGTCCACAATTAAATGAGAATCTAGCATTGAGAACACCAAAATAAACATGCATATTTAAGAACTAAGCATCCCAAATCATCACTAGTTACACCCTAATCTACGTCATCCATGAAACCCAAAAGCTCCTACTCACGATCAACATAGTCCCATCAAAACCCATAAAGACTAAGTTAGAAATCATGATTAGGTATAGATAAAAACAAGAGATGAAGAAATTATAAAGAAGTTAAGAACCCTAAACATAGCAATGGGAAAATTTATAGGAAATAGATCTAGGCATCAGGTAGCTTAAGGTTTAACTCCCTACAAAATGGCTTTTTGGCTTTGGAAGGGAGTGGTCATGGTCGACCCGGACATGTATCACCATCCATTATGGGCTGGAGCTTAAAATGGATGAATCTAAGCAGAGGGACGTGGTCCAGACAGAATGCTACGACCAAACGAAGATGCAGGTCGCGGTAAGCCCGTACCATTATACTCTATCCGGTGAAGATTCTGGTCAAAGTGAGGTCCTGGCTCGTGAGTTCGATCTGTGGACTGTTGAGATTTATCCAATAAATTAGTCATAACTCTTTAAATACAGCTTCAAACGCCTTCCAATCACCTCCATTGGAAAACTAACTCAATTTCTTACGACTTTTATTTGGAGACCTAAAGCTAAATAACAAAGGAAGGGCTTCATAATACTCAATCTCTCAAGACCATCATGTTGATCCTTTATCGACATTTTCCTATTAATCACTCCTTTGGCCTTCAAATTACACTCATTGATAAAGGTTCCAAATCACCTGAAAAGACTCAAAAAGAGGTCAAATTATGCAAAACTCTATACTAGAATCACTTAGTCCTAAATGAATTATTTCCTAAGAAAATATCTAAGAATGAATGCAAAAGAAACAAAAGTATGCAAATGATGATGCTAAATCATACTAAAATATGGACTAATCATACATCAAGTGCCCTACGTCATGTGAATAATTCACTAAAAAAGGAAGCCAAAGGATATCGCGAACATGTTTTGTCACAGAGCATAAACGACGCAAATATAACAAGGCGTGCCTCGTGATCGATCCAGGTGAGAACAAAGGTTTGCCACCACAAGGCAACCTACCGTATGCACTTATCGAGAAAGTAAAAATATAGATCCATCACATCTGGATCGATGCGCTGAAATAGAGGCTGACCTGAACATCTTAACCTTCACATGTGTAAAAGATGATATGTCGGAATCGACCCTCAAATCGCTTTCCACAAACTGAGTGCAGATCCAATGATCAAACCAATAAGGCAAAAAAGAAGGAAGCTCAATCCCGATGAGCCTATGCAGTAAACGATGAGGTTGGCCGACTGTGCAATGCGTGATCAATCGCCCAAGTACAATAGCCAGAGTGCAACCTAATCTGGTAGCCATTATGAAGAATATCAGCTCATGGAGGATATTCATGGACTTCACCGATATAAACAAGGCTTGTCCCAAGGACAGCTTCTCCCTACCATATATCGATCGAATCATAGAGGCCACTGCAGGGAACGAATCATTGTCATTCATGGATGATACTAAAATATTTAGGTTCTTGGTTATCAATTCCTAAAATCCACCAGACAAATTCAATTGTAGTATAGGTTGAGGTTGTCAAATCCTAATTGGGTAGTACATAAGGAATGCATACAACTTTATAGGAGATAAACCAGGCAAAGTAATGAGTTTGAATCCTAACAATCCTAAGTGATAAAGCAACAAGCCAAGCAAAGAAGAAGAGTAAATTCGAAATTGCAAGAGTGAACAAGAGAGAAATGCAAACAAGATTAGAAGAGGTGTTAGGATGAGGTCAAAGCATCAAAGTGAGATAGATATGATGATGGGTGCTAATCAATAATCACACAATTCTTACCATGGCTTAATTATTCTTAAACTATCTAGTCACATTTCCATTCTCATAACTATATGCTAATCAAGCAATCATTAATTTCTCAATTTCAAATCAGGAGAATAGCATGCATTTAACTCAATCAAACACCACCAAGAAAACATATTTTTTTTAGTCAAGAACACTAATTAAGACTAATCATATTCCTATGGACTAATCCTTTTCTTAATTACCTAATCAAGATGAAATTTCCTTTTGAGATTAAGAGACCAGAAAACATGCAAATAAATTTCTTATAACCATTTAGCACCTTAAACATCTAATTCCCTAGGTTAATAATGTAAAACCTCATATTAAGCTCATTCAAGCATTTCATCAAACACCGTCCGAGCAATAAAAAGTCTATGATCTAAATCAACAATTCCTTGTGAGTAATCAACAATTCCTTGTGAGTCTAAAATTGAGAAACAACCTAATAGATAATGATTAACATAAACTCGAAGCTAAGCACCCTAGATAATCTTTATAAACCTCATCCTTGAAACGCAAAATGACTACTCACTAACACTACAAAAATTATGCGTATTGATAGCATAATATAATAACATGATTTTTCAAACCGCTATTGAAAATAAATTTCAGAATTTTTTACTTTAATAGCATTGATTTAATGCTAAGATAGTGTTTTAGTAAGCGGGAAATAAAAATAACCTATCTACCAAAAATTTAGACTACCAAATTTTCGTCTTCTATTCGAGCCACACTTAAAATTTTTTCCCAGAACCGCAAAAACCTAAAAAAAAATCCTCCTCTATTCTACCCAAATTTTTTTGCCTCTCCTCCAATCTCAAACCTTTCGTTTCTTTGCTTCATCTCCTCCAATCTCATTTCTTTGCCTCATCTCCTCTAATCACAATCGCCGGTACTTGCTCTCCCCACCTCTCCTGCTCCACTTCCCATTTTCCCCGACCCCTCATCGAAACCCTAACTCACCTCCTTCCGATGGCCACGGCGACGATAATGGAAGATATAGGTACATGGAGATTCTATTGAGTTTTCCCCGTCTTGTTAATGGCTGATCTACTAATTTATACCTGCAAATTCAATCATGAAAGGAGGTAAATCAAAGGCTGAAACCAAGATCTCCAAGTAAGTTTCAGCTAGATAGATCGACTCTTTTTATTTTTTTATTCTGTAGTCTAGTTAGCTCCTAGATCTCGGGATTTTAGATCGTGTTCATATCGTTTTTTATCGACAGCTTTGGGTTTCAAGTCAAGAAAATACCCCCGTGGAGATTCGAGATGTCGGAGTCTCCAGTGAGATATTGTAGTTATATGGGACCATGGAGTTGGCAGTTTGAAATCCTTAAACAGCGGAGGAGATTGGATCAAGTTCTTCAAGGTACAATTCTACTCTCTACACACTTCTCTCTCTGAAAATATCTATATTTCTTCTTTATTTCGTTTGAATCGTTGTCTTCATGTTTCTATTGTTACATGCACCGAAGAAGGACACAGTTCCACGGCCGTCATCTAATCGGGTGAAATCCGGAGGTGCAAAGCAGAATGTGATAACCGAGTTTGTCACAAAGGTCAAGCGCTCGTCTTGTTCTGGAGAGCTGACGTGCTCATGGATCCGTGGGTCAAAGCTTGTCCTAGAGAAGAACTGACAAAGTTCGGAAACGAACATGAAAGAGTAAAGGTTGCTCGGTGACGAGAGTATTTGTATTAAGTATGTAGAAAGAGTTCCGAGCAGGTCGAGAGACGAGCTCAGGTTACAATCGGGGGCGTGTTTAATTCTAGAGAGAGAAAGTAGTAAGTGCGCAAATCACAAAAATTTACATTTATGTACAGACGACTTCTATTTATAGTAAAATATGATCGTACTTTGTACGGGCCGTTGACTCCTTGTCGAGCTCGTGCGGATTGGGCCGTACTTTGTTGACGAGATGGGCCAAGCCGAATGCATCTTTGTATGTTAGTGGAGCCGAGCTATCTTGAGGTTGCGAGCCAAGTCGAGCAGGGATCAGTCTACGAGCCGAGTCAAGCCGAGCCATTGGTGACGAGTTCGGTATGAACGAGTGTGGCATTCGGGCCTTTTGCTTTATGGGCCGACTTTTGTTTCTGTTGGGCCGGCCCTTTATCCAGGGAGCAGTTATGGGCCCTGCTAAGTGGATGGGTTCTAAACCCATATATAACAGTAAGCCCCCCAGTTCGTCGGTCTTCGAGTTTACTGAAGTCGGCGGATTTGTCAAGTTGTTTAGTTGTGTTGATACCTGTTTGGTGGGGATTTGGTTGGCCTGTTTATGTTTGCTTGTTTCGTCGTTTCTGCTCTCGGGAAGACCAAGAGTTTCTTGGGAAGCCGCTGGAAGCTGAGAGGTTGCTTAGGTGTAATGATGATGCCTATAAACCGTCGGAAGCTGAAGAGTCGTCTTAGATGTAATGATTGTGCTCTCCTCGAAGAACTCCCGCTCCGCTTATAAATACTTCTCTCCGCTCTTCTTCATTCCTCATTTCTCTTCTTGCGCAAGTATTTCGCTCTCCCTTCTCTCTAGAATTTTCCTTCTCTCTCTAGACTTGTTGTTGTATTAGTAGTAATGAGAATTGATTCTCACTCTCGGTGGTCCTCTGATCGCGATGATCTTCATTTGGTAAGATCATCCAAGGGGAATTCTGCTCAATCCAGCTCGTCTGTTGCACAATCAAGTTCTTTGGCGAGCTCGGAACGAACAGAGATCATTGAACCGAGCTCGCGAAACGTTCTAGCTCGTTCTCCGGCTCTAGATAGCTTTCCGAGCATCCAGGTTCCGTTTCTCGTGGATTCGGACGACGACAGGGTGCGGCCTTGGACGGCATCTTTGGAACATCATCCTGGTCCACTCCTGTTGAAGGAAGAGGATGTCTATATCGTAGATCAGGCCATGCTCACTTCGCTTTTTCCGGTTCCGAGTAAATCTCAAAAGGCTCGGAAGAAGAAGGAGCACTAAGCTTTGGGTGACCACGAGAAGGAAAATAAATCTCGTCCCTTGCGTCCCGTTCTACGGACAAAGTGCACCGTTCTACTGGCGGCGCTGGTCGACTCGAGCTCCGAAAACCTGAGCCCAACGAGAGGCCTTGGTATTGCCCGAAGGGGTGGATATGCTTGTATGACTTCTGGTTCAAGGATATCCATCTGCAGTTTCCTTTGCCGAAGCTGCTTATTGCCTATTGCGAGGAAAGGAGTATCGCGTTGCTCAGCTCTATCAAGTGGCTGTTCAGGACTTGGTTGGTTCCATGATTCTGGCCGCTGAGTGTGGTGTCAACATGGATCTTCGATTCTTCGAAGAAAATTCATCGATATCGACGAACAGTACGACCGTGGGGACTCGCTACGTGAGTATGAGGGCCCAAGATGGTCTTAGGGTCGTCATCAGAAAAGTGTCCAAAGTCGATGACTAGCAAGACCGTTACTTTTACGTTCGGGCCAATTCTGCCTCGGTTTCGGACCTGGAGAGGCCATATAGTACGAGATGGAATCATCTTCACGATAATCCATTTTGCTTTGCTCGTTCCTTTTAATTGACTAACTCATGCTCGTTTCTCTTTTTTGCAGATCGTCATCCATTTACTCTCCCATTACCGGACGGCTTTTCCAAGGATTTGAAGAAACTTGTTGCTCGGGGAATTCAGAAGTGGCTAGAAGTCCACGCCGAGCGAGTGAAGAGAGCTCTCGAGCATGTTGACCAAAGTATTCCTCATTTTGCCTTAGTATATTTTCGACGAGTTTTATTTTTTATTTTTTTGACCATGATTTTTGCAGGTTGTCATCTTCATTCGGTTGAGTCTTTGATCGAGTTAAACGGCAAACCACTCGTTCAATAATAGAAGAGGAGTAGGAAGAAAGACATGGGCAGGATGGACGCCAATGTTATCGATTACGTCGGAGCGAACCTTGGGAGCGAGCAGGTTGCTCGTAAAAATCCGCTCGAACCACTTCCTGGACTGGTGCTTCGGGACGAGCGTGATCTAGACTTGTATCGTGGGATTAGCCACGTGGTGGATGATGCGTCGGCGAGGGCTGCCGAGCAGACGAGAAAAAAGAAGAAGAAGAAGAGGTCACAACCTGATGAGGCGTCGACCGCAAAAGTATTAACGGCTCAGTCGGAGGCTCATGACCATGAAGGCGAGGACGCTTCCGAGGTGCCTCCTCTTAAGAGAAGGAAGAAGAAGAAGAAGACAGCGTTTGTCGCTGTTGTAGAAACTAGTGACCAAGTTGTTGAAGCTTTGGTTGATCGGGTTGAGGTCGAGACTTTCAGGCATGCTGGTGCTGAGGAAGTTGGAAATTCGGCTAGTCGATCCGAGGATGTGGTCGCTCGGGTTTATCAACCTGAGAATGAAGTTGCTGAGCCTCAACCCGAGGCGGGTAGGCCTAACAATGCTTTCTCTTTCACCTATGATGGGACAAAATTGATCGTTCGCGACGAGACGGCTTGTGGGGAGTTGTTTCGCATGCTTAAGGACACCGAGGGAGCTTCCCTCGGTCAACGAGTCTTTCATGCTAGAGTTCCATAAACAGGCCACGAATGATATTGCTCAAGGAACGGGAACGAATTTTCGAGAAAGCTTAAGTTCGGCTATCGAAGATTAAGCAGGCCAGAGAAGAGGAAGCTCTCGGAAAGAGGAAGCATATAATGATGAATCAGGCTTCCACGGTCGCTTCGATGTTGAAGATGCTTGTTAAGGACGGCTTTGACATCCCGGTGTCCACGATAGAGAAGGCGGACTATGATGTGGTTAATCTCAGGCACGAGCTTCTCGAGATCCAGTTCACGGACTTGAGTGAAGGGGATTTTGTCATGACTCCGCTGGGAGATCATGGTCGCAAGGAAAGAGTTCGGCCGTGCTTGTTCCAAACCCTTATGGCTCTAATCAAGGTGTTGTGACTCCCGAGGTGGTGGATGGCCTCCGAGCAGCGGGATTGGTTGGAGAGACTGAAAGTCGAGCCAAGGACCATGCTCCTGATCAGCCCGAGGATACAAAGACGGCCAAGCTGGGAACCGTTCTTCTAAAGCCCTTTAAGTTTTTTTTTGCAACTTGTTTCCGTTTCCTTTTGTATGTTCGGACTAGTGATTTTATGCACGTTTTTATAATATAATCTTGGATTTCCTTTTCGTTTTGCTTGTTCGTTTCATGGAGTTTGTTCGGGCCTTTCCGCGTACTTAACATTTGCATTTCTGCGTACTTGGCTTCATAATATTCGCATGTTCGGTTTTACGAGTGGTGTGCTCGGATTAAGTTAGTGTTAGGGGGAAAGGGCCGAGTAGTGTGCACGGCTTACCATGTAGGTTCGATCAGGACAGTTTTGCGAAACTGGGTTCGCCTTATTTTTTCTGTCAATCGTCCTTGTGCGGGGACTGGGCCCGTCTTATTTAGTTGCATGGGATTGAGGCTTTGCTCGTTATCTAAAGGTCAGGTGTGAGTAAGTGCTGGGCTTACCCTTAAGGTCAAATCGGGACATTTGTGCGAAAACTAGGTTCGGCTTATTTCCTGTCGATCAGCCTTGTACGGGAACTGGGCCCGGCTTGCGTGTTCTGATCACGTTGTATCGAACATTTGGCCAGAATGTCGATTGTTCGGGTAGCTTATAAAGTAAGGCGAATAAAGTACTTGATAAAATTTATTTATTGATATAGTTGAGCTTCGTGAGAGGTTGCCTACGTACCCCGAAAGGGGATCAAGCCGATCGTAGTTCACATTACATATTGGAGTACTCCGAGCTCGCTATACACGAGCTCGGTTATTTATTTATTTTGCGCGTAAGCTCGGTATCTTCGGTCTTTGGTTCTGTTGTGTTTGTTCGGGCTAGTAGTAGTACCGTTTGAGCTTGTTTGCGTTCCACGAGCGTGGAATAGCTTCTCCCTTCATTGTGACGAGCTTGTATACCCCAGGCTTTGCTACCTTGCAGATAATGTAGGGACCTTCCCAATTAGCGTTGAGCTTGCCTGCTCGGTATTCGCAAGTGTTTTCAAACACCTTGCGAAGTATTAGATCGCCTTCGACGAAACGTCGGCCTTTAACCTTCTTGTTGTAATGGCGGGTGATTTGCTGCTGGTAATTCTGCAAACGTAGCAGTGCTCGGGCACGTAGTTCTTCCACTTGATCAAGTCAGTCGATGATCATGTTGTTGTTCAGCTCCTCGTACTCGGGTGAGACACTCAGTCAGATTGTTGGGACGCTCAGCTTGGCGGGAGACATTGCTTCCATTCCATGAGAGAGAGAGAAAGGTGTCTGACCGGTTGAATTCCTTGGCGTTGTTCGATGGGACCAAAGGACGCTGTCCAGATCGTCGGCCCAGTGGCCTTTCTTGCTCTCCATTCATTTTTAAGTCTGTCAATGATTGTCTTGTTTATTGACTCGGCCTGTCCGTTTCCTTGCGGGTATCTCGGAGTAGACTTGCTCAGGCGGATCTTCCATCTTGCGCAGAATCCTTTGAAAAGGTTGGAGATGAATTGGGATTTGTTGTCGGTTACAATCTTGTACGGGAGGCCGTGGCAGCAGATGATGTATTTCCATTCGAATATCTGAACATCGAGGTCATGGATTTCGGAATATGATTCTGCTTCGACCCACTTCGTAAAGTAGTCAGTCATAATTAAGATGAACTTCTTTTTGTGCGAGGCCGGGAGGGGTCCGACGATATCCATCGCCCATCGCATGAAAGGGTAGGGTGTGGCCGCAGTTGTGAGAAGTTCGGCTGGCTGATGTATGCTCGGTGCGTGTCTTTGGCATTTTTCATAGCGTAACACCTACTTTTCGCAGTTGGCGATCATGGTCGGCCAAAAATGTCCTTGCCGCTTGATTTTGGCAGCGAGAGCTCGGCCACTTGTGTGGTTTCCGCCTGCTCCTTCATGGATCTCCTCGGTAACCCACTTGATTTCTTGTCCGTGTATGCATCGTAGAAGAGCCTTGGATGAACTCCACCGGAACAGCTCGTGCTTCATCATCACGTACTGCGCGCATCAGGCTTTTAGTCTGCGAGCCGCCCATCGATCTTCTGGACCTTTCCGGGGACCTTACCCGACTCCGTAAACGTGTTTGGTTGCATGGATGATCCTTGTATCTGCGCATCTTTAGCCAAGCCTTAATCGCACCAATTGTTCCTTGAAGCGCTGGCGACTTCTTCTTCCAAGAAGTCTTTTCAACCTTATTCCCTTTCTTAAGTCATTTTGTGATTTCTCTTTTGTATGCTCTGGGATTTTTCCTATGTAGCATGATGCACAAAAATGGCTTAGAGTCTTGTATTTATATGCTACCATACACCAAAACCTCCCATTAGCCGAAGTGGTGCCATTCGCCCATAACCGCCCATGGTCAGATAGTGTCACTAGATGACCTAGACCACTCGATGACTCCATCACCTATCACTCCGTCTAGATGGGTTGAGCTGACCGTCAGCTGACCCAACTGACCAGATCGACCATTCAGCTCGTTCCAGATGAACACTCCTTGTTCATCTCATTTTACACACGGAAAAGCTCTTTTCCCATCAACTTTGCCATCTTCCAGCCATGGAACACTTATATTGATCTACCTTTATCGTCTTTGCGTTGTTCTGGTCCCACTGTATGCCCTACCAACCCTAGCGTGGGTCGGGGATGTTACAAGTCTCCCCCCTTGAAAGGGATTCATCCCCGAATCCGAGTCAAGGTATATACTCCATTCAAAGTCCATAAACCGTTTAGGGTAGCCGGCTTGCATTCTGCTTTCTGTCTCCCAAGTAGTCTCCTTAGTCCTATTGCAAATCCACTCAACCTTAATAATTTATATCACTTTCTTCCTTGTTTCGACCTATCCAAGATCTGTATAGGTCTAGCCTCAATAGTCAGGTTCCCCTTAAGGTCTCTGGGTATCTCAGGCATGATTACATCTTGTTCAGTCAGACACTTCCGAAGTTGAGACACATGGACCACATTGTGAAAGGCGTACATCTCGTTTGGCAGGTTCAGCTTGTAAGCGACCATCCAAACCCTCTCTAGGATTTCGAATGGTCCTAAATACCTCAGATCCAACTTTCCCCGTTTAGAAACTCTTTCTCTTCCCTTGAAGGTTATCATTTTTAGATAAACCAGATCATCCACTGCAAACTCGATGTTCTTCTGAGGTTTATCGGCATAACTCTTATGTCGGTCTTGGGCCTCCTTCATTTTGATCCTTAGAAACCTTATCTGCTCTGTGGTTTCTTCTATGATGTCTGGTCCAATCATGCTATACTCCTCCACCTGCGTCAAGAAAAGGGGAGTCCGGAAAGGCCGTCCATACAAGGCCTCATGTGGTGACATTCGTATACTTGTCTCAAAATATTATTGTAAGAGAATTCAGCCAAGGGTAGGTACCTTTCCCAAGAGTTACCCCAATCCATAATGCATGCCCGTTGCATGTCCTCCAACGTCTGTATGGTCCTCTCCGACTATCCATCTGTATGCAGGTGGTATGTGATATGCTCAGAGTTTAATTCCCTAAGTAAACACTGCAAGTGCACAAGACAATTGTAGTATCTAGGGGTCGAACACAGAGACTCAAGAAATATTACGATAGACTATAGAAATTCAGGTTAAGCTAGGCGATGCGAATCAGAAATAATTAAAACTAAGTAGAAAGTAAATCAATAGCAAATCGGTTTTGTGAAGCAAGTACTAAAAGCGTCAAGTTTAGGGAGTTCTCAGGAAATCAGATAAGCAGATCAAATATCAGTCAGGATCAAATTAACACTACAAGAAATATGGGCATTGGTAGCAGGCCGTTGTAGCACTAATTCACGAACTGCTACCGAAAGTGCTAAAATCGGATCCAAACTCTATAGTAGCATTAAATCAACGCTAGGAAAAAATTTCATTAAAAGGGAATGCAAAAATCACTATTGTAGCTGAAAAATCATTTTGGAGGCAAAACACTTAGCCAAAAATACATTTTGCCACCTAAATGTTTTGGTTTTTGGGGGGAATTAATTTTTTTTTGTCTAAGTCAATTTCTACTCAAGACCAAAAAAATTATCCTATTCTCTCTACAATTATCTTTCTTTCGATCTCTATTCACCCTGAGATCTCCTTCACCCTCCATCTATTTTCTTCAGTCGATCCATCTTCATCCTTTATCTTCATCTATTTGGGTCTTAATTCTTCTCTTGTTTTCCCACGATATCGAAACTGTCGACATTTGGCTTGAAAAGAAATCTTCAAAATCGATTCTAGGGTTTACCCAGTCAAGGATCCCAATTCCAACACTGAGTCCATCGTCGTCTAAAATCAGCGACAACCACTTCGCGTTTGAGCTTAAAGTCCGCGATTTTCTCGGATTGATTTTTAATATGATTTACGTGTGTGCAGAGCAAGTGATTAAATGGAGACATCACGTGTAATTCCTTTTGAGGAGAAGAGTCTCCATCGCCAAAAATGTGCTTCAGCAAGCTGGTTCTTTGGAAGGTTTGTCTCTCATTCCCTTATCTTTTCATGTTGTTGCGGACTTGCTGTTTTGTTTCCATGGTGATTGGGGAATTCACTGTTTTCTGCTTGGAAATGGAATTGGCGGTATTTAATCGAATAGAAAGACGTGAAAAGTGGAAATTGTAGATATTGATTTTCTGGATAATGGGATCTTAGTTTCCTCTAATTCATGTATCTGTGTGGAGATAAGATATAGAATCGTGGGTGGGGTGTATCTGGAATTACTGGTCAGGAGATGTTTTGACTCTTGCGTCTGTGCTGATTATCAGGAGTGGAATTTAGCTTCCGGGAGATGCCTATAGGAGGAGCTGCTTTGGATTTGGTCGGAGTTCCTTTACCTGAGGAGACCATCTCGGCTGCAAAAGAGTCAGATGCAGTGCTTCTTGGAGCCATTGGAGGGTCTGTTCTTCAATGTGTGTACACATGTTAGGAACAAGGTAATTTGGCTATAGTGCTTTGTTAGGTCAGTGTGTGTATATAACTATATATGTGTACATGCTACTTGATTTTTTTAAGCTTTGTCTAGCATCTAACCTTTTTCACATAAATGGTTTCCTTTTGTTAGAATCACTTGAATGTTTTCTTCATTTTGTTTCACTTCAGGTGTTTGTGACTGATTATTCCTCGAAATATCACTTCTTGTATTTGTTATATATTTTAATCTCTTTATGTGATTATTGATACTCTGGTTTTAGATCCATGAGGACCTTGATTCTGGAAAACCCTCTCTCAGATTGCTGTATGTTACTCCAGAATTGATCGTGACCAACAGATTTATGTTGAAGCTGAGAAAACTCCATGCTAGGGGTTTACTGAATCTTATAGCCATAGACGAGGTAAGGCTGTGTAATTCCTATACAATAGTAAGCAGGAAATCTTCAGGTGTTGAACTTGAGTGCTTGTTTAATATCTCTCGACTGTTTATGTATATTTCAGGCACATTGCATCTCATCATGGGGCCACGACTTCAGGTTTGTAAGTGGTGATTGTGTTAGCATTCTTCTCTGAGGACGCTTGCTATTCTCTAACTTGCTTTGTCATATTTGTCAAAAAACAGACCTAGCTATCGTCAACTTTCAACCTTATGAGATTCTTTGGCTGATGATACCATGGATATCAGCGGAGAGCGACACCTTCGAGCCCTCGGCTCTGCCGATTCTTTTATCAAGGCTTCTCGTTCTGAAGTCTTGAGTCTCTTTATGAGATCAATGCTTTTGGCTTTGTTGTTTATGTCATTTACTTGGTTGAGTCTGCTCAAGTATGGTATTGATGCAACCGCTGCATCTAAGTCTGTTGAATCTGACCATCATGAGCTATTGTCTTTGCTTCTGAAAGATTTACAGAAGGAAGGTCTCTTTAAGCTTGGAGATAAAGCAATCCTCCTTGATGACGTCACTGTTACTTCATACTCCCAAACAGTTTTGTATTTGCAAGCGATGAGGAGACGCAGAGCATCGTCCCAGACGAGACCTTTGATTTTGTATCAATCTTGAACCTCATATATTTTCTGTTTTGGGTAGACTCCTAGTTTTTGTTAACTGATTTTATATTAGTCTCCTCTGTCTTGTGTTGCTGGTCACTTGAAACTTCTCTCAAACTTGTATATACACTTGTACTAAATGTTGTCTTTTGTTTTTCCACAATGCAGTCGCACCTCCTTATTGCAATGTATATTTTATGTAATACAAGATAAATAAATATAAAAGTTTAATGATACACAAGAGATATAATTAACTAACAAAATAAACAATTGTTTGTAAAAAAAAAAATAGAGCAAACAAATTTTTCAGTTTTGTTTTAGGGTATAAATAGGATTTAGGGTTTAAACCCTAACCCTATACCCCAAACTTTAAACCCAAAACTTATATCTCAAAACCACAAATTATAAATCAAAATCCAATTATTATAGCATACTTAAAACTAACATTCAATTCTATGAAAAAAATCCAATTGTTACATTTATATTTTTTTTTGGCATCCACAACATCTTTTGTTTCACTTAGTATAAATAGGGTTTAAAGTTTAAACCCTAACTCTATACCCAAACTTTAAACCCTAACCCTATACCTCAAAACCACAAATTATAAATCAAAATCTAATTACTTAAAATTAATATTCAACACTTTTAAAATAATTATTATTTTCTAAATAAATTTAGTCCAAACCCTAAACTTCAAACCCTTACCATATACCCAAACCATAAATCTTACTCTAAACCTTAAACTCTTAATCATAAAATACTATCCACTTATAACATTAATTATATAACATAAAACCAATTAAATACTAAATTGTGACTTCTAACTCTTAACTATATTTTTTAATTTTAAGTTTTCACTTCCAAATACAAAAAAACTCAATTACTAAACCCTAAAATTATTATTCTAACTATTAAACAAACATAAAATCTAAATAAAATTACAAAACTAAAATATAATTATAAAAATAAAAATTAAAATATTTATAATATTAAAAAGATATAATATAACAAAAATGATAAACTTAAAAATGTAAATAAAAAACTGGCTTAAACTAAAACAATAAATAGAAAAGCTGGCTTTTCATTGGTTAAACTATAGATACAAGGATCACATCTCTTTCATTATTCACCCTTAGATCAAACTGAAATCAACGGACGTAATTAATTGTCTTCCCTTTTTTTTTGTCACGAATTGTTTTCCATTCCTCACTTTCTCGTTTCATCCTCTCATCACTTTCTCTCAATGAATCTAGAATCATCGATCTCAATAGCACAGTGATTGATAAACCCTAGTTGTTCCTGTTTTACCTAAATCAGATCTTGTGGAATCGATTTCGCCCTCTGTTTAGTCGCCTTCGGCTTCTCCATCGCCGCCGAACGCCGACGGAGCATCGTAAATCCAATCCAATACAATCTGTGCGTGTTCCCTCCGGTCGGATCTTTGCCGCTGGAAATCGCATCGTTGTAATCTTGGGTGGTGTTACTAGGCTGCCTGTATCTCCAGTCATTGATTAATCTCATCGCAACTCTTCTCTCTCTTTTCGCCGATGTACTCATCGTTCTCTTGTGCTCACTCGCCATTCCGGCTCTCCTTCCTTGTCAACTCAATGTCTCGTAAGTTACTCTCACATTTCACCCTACTTTTCTCGATTTGATTCGGTTTCCAGTAATGTATTTGTTCTTCGGAATCGACCCCACAAAAACTGCATTTGATAGAATGAAGAGTGAAAAATCCACCAATCCCGTTAAAAAACTTTGCTAGTATTGAGTCTATGAGAGAAGAAATCATGAAGTTGTGGCATTTTTACAGAATCCCAAGGCATTTCAGGAGATGGGTGCTCGCGCACCTCGGGTATGTTGCTTTATGGTTGTGTGCTTACCGTGTAGGACAATCTCCAGTTTTAAGCAATATTAATTCCTAAGAAGTGCTTATTCACATTGCAGGGAGTTCTTATTGTGGGTGAGAGAGGAACGGGAAAAACGTCACTGGCACTCGCTATAGCAGCCGGAGCAAGAGTGCATGTTGTCAACGTTGAAGCTCAGGAGTTGGAGGCTGGACTATGGGTTGGTCAAAGTGCAGCGAATGTCAGGGAACTCTTTCAAACTGCAAGAGACATGGTTACCTGCGTTCGCCCAAATTGTTTTGTTAATTATCACTATCATAGATATTAAATATCTAGTTCTCATGATAATCAGATTCACGCCATCTTATGTTCTGATGTTTTTGCTATTTTAGTGGTGAAGTAACATCTAAAATGCTTGAATCTTCATTTGTTAGGATGAATATATAATCTAAAACAGAATAAGATGAGTAAAAACTTATGGTTTCCATTGAAGTGTAATCTAAAGTTTCTTCGTCTTTTCATCTCCAGGGATCTTCCAATGCGACTGAGTTTAAAGGGAAAAGCTCATAAACTTGTGCGGTCAGGCTTTACGAAATCGAAGTTGACAGACAATGCCTGCATTTGTATCTCATATTTTACTTATTCAGTAAGATAAATTGTTCTTAAAATCACTCTGTTGTTAGCATAATGATTTTACATATTTTTTGTTTGTTTGCAGGTGACTTAGACATCCTTTGGTAGATTTGTGTCAGAAACTCTACAATGGGAGAAATGGTCAGCTTTTACTGAGAACCGTTACTTGGAAGAGGTCGAGAGGTACACAAAACCTGGTTCTGTGGCTGAGAAGAAAGCCTTCTTTTGAATCTCACTTCAGGAACCGAGCTTCCGGGAAAACAACAAAGGCCAAGACTGAAGAAGCAAACGTTGTAAAGACTAGTATGAAACTGTGTGTCAAGTACGGAAAGAGAAGCCGGGAAAGTGAGATCTAAGGAGTTAGTTTAATTTTTTCTCAAGATAGTTTAGGACTTGGAATAATGTTATGTAAGACTAATGTAAGATTATTGTTTATGTATTGGATGATTTATGGAAATAATATATGTTTTATAAATTTAATGCAATATAAATTTTATTTAAAAATCAAATTGCAATATATTTTATATAATACAACAAGCTATAATATATACCAATAAAATGCCATGAAAAATATTCAATGGCATTTTATATGTGTCATTATAAAATATATTACAGCACTAAAAATATGTTACGAAAAATAGAATAATAGCACGTATACGGCGTTAGGGAATAAATTTATATATCATTTTATTAGCGCTATAATAGGTTTGTCTGATGTAGCATTAAAAAACGCTATGGTAGGGGGGTCTATTATAGCTGCGGCTGACATAGCGTTCATGAAAACGCTACCAAAACCCTATGGTAGCGTTTTCGGTGTGCTACCAATGCCCATATTTCTTGTAGTGTAAGTTCAGTTCTAGAACTCAAACACAAAGATAAAACTAACCAACTTTCGTTGCGAGAATTCACTAAGTTCAATTAGCAGAAACCCAAATTTCTTTGCAATTCCTAACAAATTAAACTAGCCTTAAGTGCAGGTTTGATTTGTTCACAATTCAATTAAACCAAATTTCTTTGCAGATAATTAAATTGCTCAACCTAAACAGATCAGATTCTAAACCACGCTTTTGTGTCGATTTATAAACCTAAAGTCTAGATTCTAAGTGATCAAATTAGAAACTAGTATTAAGCACAATTCAGGTTGAAGAACAAATAAGATATGAATCCTTAACTGATAAATTAATCTAGCAAGTCATGAAATCCCTAATGAAAATTCCTAAACCTAACTATGAATCTACTCACACATGATCAATGAAACAGAAATCAATGAATAAGTAAATTGCATATAATAAAAGAGTAGAGAAATAAAGAGGTTCGAAATCTTCTCCAAGTAGTACAAGAACGATCAGCCTCAAGCTCTCTCTCTCTCTCTCAATAGCTAATAGTATGAAAGCGTAAACTAAACAAAACACCAAAAACCTAATTATAAAGTCTTAATCACGTCTTGGGCTCTTTCCGTAAATATTGGAACTTTCTGGGGTAAAACTGCAAATCTCCAAAGTCTTCATTAATGTGCTGGCGCGGATATGCAACGATCGATGCTAAGGGTGCAACGATCGCTGCGCAGGTCGATCAGACTTGGTGAAATCAGCTCTCTCGGCTTAAACTCCCAATCTTGGCCAAAATGCTCCAATATCTCCAGTAATCCTCCAAACGTGCATGTAGCTAATAAGCATTTGTAAATGACTCGATAGACAATACAAACGACTCCAAAACACACTTATATCATGGCTTAAAACAGGTCAAAACCATGATATATCAACTCCCCCACACTTAGATTTTGCTTGCCCTCAAGCAAAACAGAAAACCAGAATGTGGTGAAGAAGTTTGAAAACTTCAGAAACTCCTTTCATCTTAGAAGCACAACACTCAGATTCCCCTTAGTAAGCCACATGAAAGATTCACCTGCAAATATCAAGACCAACATGTACTTCCCCCACACTTAGCAACTGTCCTGAGTAAACTCCACAATCAATCCAAAGCATTCAAATTCACCCTACTGACTTCTATAAGCTATTAAGTGATGTCTCACCTAAGGAGTATCGATCAAAGGGCACATGGACTCTTACTCTGTTAGCTCTTGACCACCATACTATCTTTTACTAGTTCCTTTCTTCTCTTTTCCCTTCCTTAGCAACTGATTTTTCCCATTGGGTATCATTTTATTTTTTTATCAGTGCTTTTCCCGCATTATGGTGTACTTTGGACACATTCCATGGATGCACAGGAGGTAATAGGGGTCTCCACCACTCCCGCGACCACTTCGGAGCTACTAGCTCATCCTCAGTTTATCATACTCTTTTTTTTTTTTTACTTTAAGGAAGGGGAGAAGGGAACCTTACTTGGACAGGTTTACAAGCTTTGTCAGAACTAACAGAGGAATCCGACTCAAAGTATACCAAGCCCTTAGGTGAGAAAAGTAAGTCAAAATTATGGGTGAAGTTAGTAAAGGATCCTCTGAATACCTGAAGTGATATGGGTGTCCTCAGTAGGTTGAACTGTAGGAATATATGTGTGTTCATGGTTCAATTAACAGATTGCAACCTAGCACATATAACTCAGACCTAGGTTCCTGCAGAACGAATCACAAAACCAAACCTGATCATTACCTTTCAGATTGCAGCGGATTGATGGATGGTAATGATGAGATCAGCTAGAACAGATCAGATGCCTGTTCCTCCTTCAGTATCCACACTCTTACAAGCCGGGATGGTTGCTAGACCAAAGCAATGGATTGATCAGAGAGAGAAGAGAGACGGCTCACATTTTAGGTCGCAGACCATTAGAGTCGAAATTATGAGACCACTCAAATAAATATCGACTCTGTCATAAACCTAAACCGATGTCTCGGTTTCGCAACTGTGTCGACCGACACATACACTTGTATCGATCGACACTAGTCATTTGTCTCGATATGGGCCCAAGTGATTAAACTAACGGCCCAACTCTCTGCACAAATACAGTAAATGCCTTGCATCTTACCGTATTCATTCCATGTTAACTTTCCCGTTAGCTATGGTGTGTGACCCTTTGGGATCATACAATACTGGTAATAAGTCCTAAACTTATAGATCAAGAGCGGACTCTAGCAAGTCATCATGATCACCCAGTATTTATGACTTATGTCTGATCTCGACATTTATCATACTTTCTAGAGATAGTACGGTAGATTTCAGGACATTCCCAACAATCTCCCACTTGTACTGGAATCCTACAAAGGACATTCCCAACAATCTTCCGATTGTACTGGAATCCTACATTCCCTAGTCCTTTTGTCTTAATATCTCGATCTGGCATAAGGCAAGATGCGTGTCATCCTTATATAGCCAGACCATGTTTATCGGACCAGATTTGATACTGACAATGCAAACGACTTGGGCAAGTCCGTTTGGGAATGGCCATTCTCTTACCAGCTATCAAATCTCCGATTGGCCTAGAGATATTACCTCCGTTAAACGGCAGGGACAAATCCCATCTTGTTCCATCACTATGAACTACACAATTCATAATACACCCAACCAAGGTCCATATAGCTCCCAGTTACGAAACAGCGTTAGACAATGATCAAAGCGCATTACTCCATGTGCAGCCACATGCATGCGAACTCAGGTCTAAGGACTATACTCTATAGTCGTATATGAGAACTTCTTATGACACAGATATTAATATCTTGCACAGTTCTCATCTTGCGGGCCATGTCCGGTCATATGCTCCCCTACATATACCTATGTGTCGACTGTGATGCCGCGCATCTATGACCCCTCGAAACCTGGTCATAAGTCTCAACACAATCTAGTCTCAACAGGTTGTTGTTGTTCCAATTTAAACAACCTTCGACTATGGACACTATGATTTATGTCACTTCGTTAAATATGGGGTTTCAGGATCAAGTCTACTCATGTACTTCGATGGCCCATATATAATGACATGAATCATTTTGGAACGATTATTTATATCACAGTTAAAATAATCCAGAAATCATTAGATTTCATAAACATAAAATATTATGTTTACATGAACCATTCAAAATAACTAAGTAAAGCCCTTTACAAACTCCCACTGAAATTAAGACTACATCTTAATTTCACTCATCCTACAACTACAGTCCGCGACTCGTGCTTAGGCATAAGGAGTGGCTTCGTTAATAGATTAGCAACGTTCTCATTCGATGAAACTTGCTTATCTACTTAACTCCTCTGTCATTTATATCACGGAATAGGTTATACCTATCCTCAAGGTGTTTGGATCTCAGATGTGCAGCTAGCCTCATCTATGCTGGGAATCACATCAAGTTCAGTGATGAACTTTTTCTATCCAAACAACCTCTTTCGCCGCTTCTCAAGCTGCGAAATGTTCAGCTTAAGTCATGGAGTCAGCTACAGTGCCTTGCACCGCCAGATAGACACAAGATATAGCCGGACTGTGACCGGGAATTATCTTTGTCTACTGGAAACTTGCCTTTCAGACTCTATCGACTTGTAGCACCTCACTTTCTCCGTAAATCAAGAACTTATCCTAAGTATTCCTCAAATACTTCAGAATATTCTTTACGGCAATCCAGTGATTCTTTGCTGGATTTGACTGGTCTTTACTTGTCTTGCTTAGCATTAAAGCAACATCAAAACAAGTACGTGTCATGGCATACATGATAGATTCAATTGCCGTCGCATATGGAATCCTATCCATGCATTCAAGCTCAACAGATATCGTAGGACACTGCTTCTTGCTTAACTTATTGCCATGTGACATTGGCATAAAACCCTTCTTGGATTGCTGATTACGTGTAGGACTTTGTCAATTTAAGAATTCTGACTTTGTCCTACCAGCTCTTTTGGATCTCTATCTTTAGATCCAAAATCCAAGAACTACGTGGCTTTACCCATGTCAATCATAAAACCAACTCCCAAACCAGTCCTTTACCGACTGCAGTATTGGGACGTTATTTCCGAGAATCAGTATGTCATCGACATACATTATGAGAAATGCAATATCGCTCCCACTAATCTATTAGTAAACGCACAGTTCCAATTCGTTCCTGTTCAAGTCAAAACCTTGACTACTTTAACAGAACGAAGATTCCAACTCCGATATGTTTGCTTCCATCCATGAATGGATCGATAAAGCTAACTTACACAAAATGTAATTTTTCGGAGTCCGGGCTCACTATCGCTTCTTTGAATTTCGCAGATTCGTCGCTTTCAATGATCATCAGATCATGCGAACTTTCAATGATCATCAGGTTCAACTAATGACGAGAAATCACTCTCGAATTAGTGACTGATTCATTCATATCTGCGAACTTCAGGCTCTACAGGTGTAGATTCTACAGAAATCTGTAAATCCATCCGTTGCTCTTCCTCAACAGGTTGAGCAGCCTCCTGTATTTCTCGAATTTCTTCGAGTTATACTTTTACTCCCACTGTTCTTCTTGGAAAGTAACTTCCCTTCTTAGAAAACAGAATGGACGTAAAAGTAACAAGCCTTGGTTTCCCTAGGACAACCAGCGAAGTAGCACAACTACAAATATTCAGTAAAGACGAATTTTGGATCGATTCCAATCCACATTTACGTGGTGTCTTTCAACTGATGTTGGTGGAACTATTTCAGCGTAACCTTAGATATTTTAGAGCGTTATTCTTAAATAATATCATGGAAGATTCGTGTGACTCATCTTGAATCATTTCTAATAAGATCTGATTCTCTCTCACAGAAACACCTCCAGGTTTTCAGGAGAAATGAGCTGTGAAGCGACTTCACACTCATTCAGATGATCATACCATCAATGACTTAAGTATTCTCACTCATGATCTAATCTAGAGTCTTAATACTTCTGTCATTTAGATTCTATACTTCATTCTGGAACTCTTTCGACCATGTCAAAGAATTCCGACTTGTGTCTCATCAAATGAACACAGTCACACTCACTGAAGTAATCAGTAGAGACAATGAAGTACAGGAAATTTTCTCTGGCATTACTGCTCATCGGACCACATACATGAGTATGTTCAATCTCCAATAAGCCTTTGGGCCTTTCTCTAGCTCGGCTAAGATGGGCCCTTTGTCTTTTGGTCCAGTAAGCAGAATTCAAGTCTCATAAGATATCCATTCAAATGAGCCCAAAAGTCCATAACTATGGGGTTTCTGAATCCGACTTACTCTTTGACCAAAACATTTATGCCAAGAAAAATCAGGTTTAATTCATCAGATTTAAACCAATTCGGTATTTATGTTACATTTAGGCACTCTTTGGTTTAATATATAAAACCCATTCCTTGAATAGGGTGCTACAATTAACATTTCATTAAGATCAAAAGAACAAAACTTGTCTTTTATCAAAACGAAAAACATTCAATTTCTTACAAGAAAATGAAAGACAACTCTGCTTAAAGCAGGTACATTGTAGCAATTACTTAATAAAACCAAGCCTCAAAGGCATCTACAAGTGAAAACCCTACGGCTGAGGCAGCATCCCAAGCTCCTTCCAGACACGCAGTTCCACTTGCCCTTCCTTCAACGTTCTACTGTTGCTTAGGCTCTGCATATTATAACAATTATCAGTGCCACAACCAGTATCCAATACCTATAAGGTATAACTTGAAGTAATAACATGAATACCTGAGGAAGTAGTTTCATACATCGACTTCAACTCCTCATAATCTTCCATGAATTTTATGCAATCTCTCTTCCAATGCCCAGTCTCTTTACAGTAGCAGCACTTACCAACGTAAGAGATATCTGACTCGGGCTCAGAAGACACACGCTTGCCATGATTCAAAATCTGGACAACTTTGTCTTCACCCTTGTCAGCATTAGGTTTAGTAAACCTACCCTTCTCGTTCATGAGATTGTACAGGGTACTCTTCACGTTTGGCTCAACTGTCTTGAGCATGTCATGCAGTTCAGTCAACTTCTTCGTTAAGCCTTTCTTGATATAGTCCCTTACGAACTTATCATAGCTTGACGGCAGTGACTGCAGAATGATATCAGTTGCCAATTCTTGGCTAACTGGATAATCCAGTTTCCTCAGGTTATCAACGTAACCCATCATTTTACTGATATGAGGACTTACTGGATGATCATTTGGTAGCTTGCAGCTAGTGAGAGATTTAACCAACTGGTATCTCTCCACTCTTACCTGCTCCTGAAATTTCAATTTCAGGCTGCTGATCATCTCTATTGGCGACTCCATGTTCTCATATTGCTTCCGCAAATCTGAGTCCATGGTAGCCAATATCAGACCACGCACATCTACCGCATCATTATAATGCTTATTCCAAGCATTATATACTGCATGACTGGCTTTGGATCCGATCCTCTCGGGGAGAGCTTTCTCAAGGACATAGTCCTTTCTCTCATGCCTGAGAACTAGTCTCAGGTTCCGCGACCAAGTCAAGAAATTTGATCCGTTCAGTTTGTCCATCTCAAGGACATACCGGATCGAGAAAGTGTTTTGATTGTTTGTGCTTGTTATAGCTGAAATTTAGAGATAAATAGAGTTTTAGTTATTAAGTTCATAAAAGAGTAATCTTAACAACTTATAAGAAAACTCGCATTGCATTCAAAATTTCTTTGTTTAACCTCATATGAATACAATGATTCCGAGACCCATGTTCAGCTAATTCCAAAGTGGGCCACTGGCCGTCACCCAGAATTAGCTTTACTTGGTAAGCATACACACAGCTAGTTATAACCAATAACTCTCGGTTGTGAATTGGACCCGATGCCCAAATTCACCAGATGTCTCAAGGCCCGGGACTCCCGATGGCCCAGTCAAGGAAACCAATCTCTTTCAGCCAAATAATCACTAAAATCTGGGACTCCCAATGAAATTAGTGACTATATACTACTTTACTTACGCGAAAACAGACACCTCACACTGTAAGCCATATCTGTAATCAAGTAAGCGTTAAGTAGCTGACAAGATTGGGCAAGACATCCAAGCTTGATATTGTTTTGAGGATTTTCAAGTTTTATTTCCAAAAATAGAAGATTACTATTTTGGGAAACTTTCTTAATTTAGAAACTTTCTAAATTTAGTAACTTACTAAAAATAGAAATTTCTAATTTAATATTTTATAAATATTTCATTAAATATTTTGGGTTGGGTCACAAATTATAGGCCCAATTCTTGGCCCAAGACCATAGAATTCCAGCTGGCCCAATAATTTGACATAACCGATCCGGTTTATTAATTCTGGTCCAAGACCAAATTAACTATCAAAACCATCGGTTATTTACTAAACCAGACCAGCTCTAAATTACTTGGTCCAACCAAATCAAACTTAGACCAGCCTTCGGTTTAGGTTAAAATTCAATTTTATGAATTTAAATCCGGTTTAACCAGAAATTAAATAATACCATGTATTAAATTATTTCCAGCAAACCGCGATTTGGGTTAACCGCTTGAACCACCAATAAATTGGATCGGTTCAGTTAAATCCAAAACCGGGAAGAAACACCTAGTGTTTTAGCCAATTTGATTTAACTTGCGGTTTAAGGCTATAAACACACAATTAACCGCCAATCAAATGGACCGGTTAAATCGGTGTGGTTTTGGGCAACGAACCGCGAAGCTCGGTTTAACCGATTGACTATTCGCGGGACGTAAAATTTTAATGGGCCAAACAATCGGATCCAAGATCCAACTCGGCCCATTAACGCAATGTGTGGGCCCATGATCCACCCGAGGCCCATGATCCAACATGCTCGGCCCTCGGCATCATACGGCCCAATGTTTTTGCATTATGATTATCAAACCAAGTTATGATTATCAAACAAGATCATTCGATTATCAACACAGAAACATTCGGCATCGCCTTCGTATCGATCGATATGAGTCTTTCATGTCGATCGATACTAGCGATTATCAGCTCGGGTCAATCGGGTCATCAGGACCGCGAGATGTCAATCGGATCGATCGATATCGACCGATACCTCGCTCCCTCGTCGATCGACACAGGCGACCAGATCGCACACCAATGGCTTTCAATCGGATTGATGCGATCTAATTCTTAGGTTTTTCATGTTTTCTGATCAAATTTCTTAACCAAATTCGATTTTAAACAGTAAGAACAACCTAAATCAGATTCATAAAGCAAAAACCAATAACCTGGTGCTCTGATACCACTGTAGGAATATATGTGTGTTCATGGTTCAATTAACAGATTGCAACCTAGCACATATAACTCAAATTTAGGTTCCTGCAGAACGAATCACAAAACCAAACCTGATCATTACCTTTCAGATTGCAGCGGATTGATGGATGGTAATGATGAGATCAGCTAGAACAGATCAGATGCCTGTTCCTCCTTCAGTATCCACACTCTTACAAGCCGGGATGGTTGCTAGACAAAAGCAATGGATTGATCAGAGAGAGAAGAGAGACGGCTCACATTTTAGGTCGCAGACCATTAGAGTCGAAATTATGAGACCACTCAAATAAATATCGACTCTGTCATAAACCTAAACCGATGTCTCGGTTTCGCAACTGTGTCGACCGACACATACACTTGTATCGATCGACACTAGTCATTTGTCTCGATATGGGCCCAAGTGATTAAACTAACGGCCCAACTCTCTGCACAAATACAGTAAATGCCTTGCATCGTACCGTATTCATTCCATGTTAACTTTCCCGTTAGCTATGGTGTGTGAACCTTTGGGATCATACAATACTGGTAATAAGTCCTAAACTTATAGATCAAGAGCGGACTCTAGCAAGTCATCATGATCACCCAGTATTTATGACTTATGTCTGATCTCGACATTTATCATACTTTCTAGAGATAGTACGGTAGATTTCAGGACATTCCCAACATGATCTGCATTGGGTTTTCTAATAGTCATAGATTGATCTGCAAGCTTATCCCAATGGTCACTTAAGTTCCTGCAAGTGTTGGTTACTTCTCAAAAATTCATTGATTCCTACTCAAACTGTTTTGACTCAATAAAACAGACACAAAGACACAACTGACTCTAAGAAAATAAAAATATTAATGTCAGTACCACCTCCCCCACACTTGAAACACACTGTCCCCAGTAGTTTCAAGTTTAGGATCGGTAAAGAAGAAAGATGTTAAAGGATGTGTTGGGTTCTGTCGATTTTACCTCTCTCGCACCTGCATCGATCGTTGCTCAGGACCGCGACGATCGTTGCAGGGCGATTGCGATTTGTGTCGATCATCACTCAGGACTGTGACGATCGCTGCAATGCGATTTTCGTTAAGAGACGATCGTCACACAAAACTGTGTCGATCGTTGCATTGCGATTTCGTCGGATCAGTTAGCAGTCAGTGCGTGAGAAAAATCTCAAAACTCAAACCTGAAAGCTGTAAACATCACAAACAAGGAAAATCAAAGCAACAGATAGTCTAAATCAAGCACATCATCCCAAACATAGGTACCAACAAGAAGCAAAAGAGAAGTCAAGAGAAAAAGTGAAAAAGGTACAGAACCAATAGCCTGGAAATGGAACTCTAATCTCACTCGCTCTCATCATCAATACCAGCATAAGGATCAGAACCACTCGAAGCAGCAGGAGTTGGAGAACGCTGGCGACGTCTAGGAACAGGCTGATGGACTTGTGGCTGACTCCTGCAAGTGCAGCCACGCATCCAATCCCACATCCTCTGTAAACGACTATCAACATGCTCACGCCAGTCTCCCTCAGACATCTCACGAACGCTCATCGAAGGAGCAGGATAAGGACCAAGATCAGCAGCAGCAGCAGGCGCAGAAGAGGAGGAAGCTCGTGAAGAAGGCTCACCGAGAGGATAGGCCATCGAAGGTACTCTGCGCTGATCGTTCCTAGGAGGCTCAAAGCTCAAGGAATCCAATGTATCAATCCTGGTCAGATCAGCAGCTGGCGTGTGTCATAGTAAACCGATAGACTGTCTTCTCTGAGGACGCTTGTGTTAGCATTCTTCTCTGAGGACGCTTGCTATTCTCTAACTTGCTTTGTCATATTTGTCAAAAAACAGACCTAGCTATCGCCAACTTTCAACCTTAAGAGATTCTTTGGCTGATGATACCATGGATATCAGCGGAGAGCGACACCTTCGAGTCCTTCTCTCGGCTCTGCCGATTCTTTTATCAAGGCTTCTCGTTCTGAAGTCTTGAGTCTCTTTATGAGATCAATGCTTTTGGCTTTGTTGTTTATGTCATTTACTTGGTTGAGTCTGCTCAAGTATGGTATTGATGCAACCGCTGCATCTAAGTCTGTTGAATCTGACTATCATGAGCTATTGTCTTTGCTTCTGAAAGATTTACAGAAGGAAGGTCTCTTTAAGCTTGGAGATAAAGCAATCCTCCTTGATGACGTCACTGTTACTTCATACTCCCAAACAGTTTTGTATTTGCAAGCGATGAGGAGACGCAGAGCATCGTCCCAGACGAGACCTTTGATTTTGTATCAATCTTGAACCTCATATATTTTCTGTTTTGGGTAGACTCTTAGTTTTTGTTAACTGATTTTATATTAGTCTCCTCTGTCTTGTGTTGCTGGTCACTTGAAACTTCTCTCAAACTTGTATATACACGTGTACTAAATGTTGTCTTTTGTTTTTCCACAATGCAGTCGCACCTCCTTATTGCAATGTATATTTTATGTAATACAAGATAAATAAATATAAAAATTTAATGATACACAAGAGATATAATTAACTAACAAAATAAACAATTGTTTGTAAAAAAAAAAATAGAGCAAACAAATTTTTCAGTTTTGTTTTAGGGTATAAATAGGGTTTAGGGTTTAAACCCTAACCCTATACCCCAAACTTTAAACCCAAAACTTATATCTCAAAACCACAAATTATAAATCAAAATCCAATTATTATAGCATACTTAAAACTAACATTCAATTCTATGAAAAAAATCCAATTGTTACATTTATATTTTTTTTTGGCATCCACAACATCTTTTGTTTCACTTAGTATAAATAGGGTTTAAAGTTTAAACCCTAACTCTATACCCAAACTTTAAACCCTAACCCTATACCTCAAAACCACAAATTATAAATCAAAATCTAATTACTTAAAATTAATATTCAACACTTTTAAAATAATTATTATTTTCTAAATAAATTTAGTCCAAACCCTAAACTTCAAACCCTTACCATATACCCAAACCATAAATCTTACTCTAAACCTTAAACTCTTAATCATAAAATACTATCCACTTATAACATTAATTATATAACATAAAACCAATTAAATACTAAATTGTGACTTCTAACTCTTAACTATATTTTTTAATTTTAAGTTTTCACTTCCAAATACAAAAAAACTCAATTACTAAACCCTAAAATTATTATTCTAACTATTAAACAAACATAAAATCTAAATAAAATTACAAAACTAAAATATAATTATAAAAATAAAAATTAAAATATTTATAATATTAAAAAGATATAATATAACAAAAATGATAAACTTAAAAATGTAAATAAAAAACTGGCTTAAACTAAAACAATAAATAGAAAAGCTGGCTTTTCATTGGTTAAACTATAGATACAAGGATCACATCTCTTTCATTATTCACCCTTAGATCAAACTGAAATCAACGGACGTAATTAATTGTCTTCCCTTTTTTTTGTCACGAATTGTTTTCCATTCCTCACTTTCTCGTTTCATCCTCTCATCACTTTCTCTCAATGAATCTAGAATCATCGATCTCAATAGCTCAGCGATTGATAAACCCTAGTTGTTCCTGTTTTACCTAAATCAGATCTTGTGGAATCGATTTCGCCCTCTGTTTAGTCGCCTTCGGCTTCTCCATCGCCGCCGAACGCCGACGGAGCATCGTAAATCCAATCCAATCCAATCTGTGCGTGTTCCCTCCGGTCGGATCTTTGCCGCTGGAAATCGCATCGTTGTAATCTTGGGTGGTGTTACTAGGCTGCCTGTATCTCCAGTCGTTGATTAATCTCATCGCAACTCTTCTCTCTCTTTTCGCCGATGTACTCATCGTTCTCTTGTGCTCACTCGCCATTCCGGCTCTCCTTCCTTGTCAACTCAATGTCTCGTAAGTTACTCTCACATTTCACCCTACTTTTCTCGATTTGATTCGGTTTCCAGTAATGTATTTGTTCTTCGGAATCGACCCCACAAAAACTGCATTTGATAGAATGAAGAGTGAAAAATCCACCAATCCCGTTAAAAAACTTTGCTAGTATTGAGTCTATGAGAGAAGAAATCATGAAGTTGTGGCATTTTTACAGAATCCCAAGGCATTTCAGGAGATGGGTGCTCGCGCACCTCGGGTATGTTGCTTTATGGTTGTGTGCTTACCGTGTAGGACAATCTCCAGTTTTAAGCAATATTAATTCCTAAGAAGTGCTTATTCACATTGCAGGGAGATCTTATTGTGGGTGAGAGAGGAACGGGAAAAATGTCACTGGCACTCGCTATAGCAGCCGGAGCAAGAGTGCATGTTGTCAACGTTGAAGCTCAGGAGTTGGAGGCTGGACTATGGGTTGGTCAAAGTGCAGCGAATGTCAGGGAACTCTTTCAAACTGCAAGAGACATGGTTATCTGCGTTCGCCCAAATTGTTTTGTTAATTATTGTTGGAATTATGTCCAGTAATCTCTGTACTGTCTCTAGAAAGTAAGAGTATGTCAATGATCAGACATAAGTCATATAATACTGGGGGTCATGATGGCTTGCTAGAGTCCGCTCATGATCTATAAGTCTTGGACTTATTGCCTTTATTATATGATCCCATATGGGTCACACGCCTAAGCTAACAGGAAAATATGGAGGAACGGTGCAGCAGGAGTACGGTAAAAGTGCTAGGCATTTACTGTACTTAGAGAGATTAAAGGCCTGATTAAATCTAAGGGATTTAATCAGACTGAGACTTGGGCCCAAAAGCCCATGAGAACTAAAAGGGGTTTTAATGAATAAAACTTGACCTAGCTCTCTGATTTTTCTCAGCCTTCTGCGCCTCTCTCTCTCTCTCTCTCTGCGCCTCCCTCCCTACTGGTCTAGCAGCCAATTTCCTGAAGTGTGCGTGTGTGAACCTTTGGAGGAGCTGTCTCTTGGTGGTTCTGTTGATCTCTGACAATACCTCTCTAATCCGCTGCATAAATAAGGTATTAGGTGAGATCCCTTTATGTTTCTGCAAGAGAACCTAGATCCAATATGTTTAGGTGAGTTTAATCTGAGAATTAAACCAGGACAAACACTAAACAATCCTACAGTGGTATCAGAGCCATTGGTTCTATTAGGATTTCTTGTTTAGAATCATGTTTAGGTTGTTTAGAAGTGTATGAATCAATATATGATAAGAAAACACTTAAGAAACAAAGTTAAAAACCTAAACTAGAAATCGCATGATCCGATATATATGAATCGGTATGCGTCGGAATGATGATCGCCAAAGGATCACCATGTCCGGATCGTGTGAGGCATGGTGGACCGATCAGCCGAGTGGATCGCATGGATCGATCGAACGATCGCATGGATCGACCCGAGCTTGACCGATCGCGTCCCGTCCCGTCGCCTCTCGTCCGATCGCTCGACCCGAGCCGTCCCGCCATCTCGTCCCGCATCGCTTTCGTGATCGAGAGAAGGCTGTCCCGTCCCACACCGCTGTCGTGATCGAGAGATGGACCGATCGCGGATCGTGTCCCGTCCCGCCTAGGGCTGTCGTGATCGTCAAATCGGTTCGGTTTGGTTTGTGGTTCGGTTTAAAAATAATTAAAATCTTAATCGTCACGGTTTAATAATTACAGACTTAATAATATTTATTAAGTCTGGTTAAACCGTGATAAGAAATCCAAAGTCGTAAAATTGGATTTAGTGCCTAAACCAGTGGTTTTCTAATTTGATTTGGTTGGACCAAATAAATTGAGAAAATCCGGTTTAGTAAATAACCGGTTGACAATTGTGGTCATCGTAGTAATTAATTTTGGTTAGACCAATTTTAATGAACCAGACCGGTTATGTCATTTAATTGGACAATTGGGTTATGTCTTGGACATAGACCAATTCTTGGGCCATGGGCCAAGAAGTTAAAACAATTGGGCCAGTTATTTGAGTCTTTTCTTCAGATTTATTTTAAAATTTATTTAATAATTAAAATTTGATTTTAAAAATTAATCAGTTTCCAAAATTTCAAATTAGAAAGTTTCTTAGAATAGAAGTTTCTAGATTTGCATGTTTTGGATATTTAGGAAATTTCTATAGTTAGAAAGTTTCCATTTTAGGAAGTTTCCAATTATAAAAGTTTCCAAAAACAGTAGGTTTCCAAAAATGGAAAGTTTCCAAAAATAGTAATCTTCTATTTTGGAATGAAATTTTAAGAAAACCTATAAACCTCAAATAATATCAAGCGTTGGATGTCTTGTCCAGTCTATGTCAGCTGTTGAAACCCATTCAATCGTACACATGGCCTTACAGTGTGAGGATGTCTATCTTTTGCGTGGGTAAGACAGTTTGTGATTCATTAATGTCATTGGGAGTCCCAGACATTAGTGATTACATGACTGTATAGTCTGGTTTTCTTGACTAGGCCATCGGGAGTCCCGGACCTTGAGACATCAGAGTGGATTGGGCCTCGGGCCCAGATTCACAACCAAGAGTTATATCACAGATATAATTAGCCGAGATAGGGCTTACCGATATAAGCTAAGGTTGGGTGACGGCCAGTGGCCCACTTTGATCTTAGTTATATGTGGATCTTGGAATCGTTATATTCTATTGAGGGTAACTAATGTTATTGAATATAATGCGAGTTTACTCATATTGAACATATTAACTAAAATCCTTTTATCTAATATTTCAGCAATGACTACAACAAGCACTCAAAACACATTCTCAATCCGGTCTGTTCTCGACAAGGAGAAGCTGACTGGAACGAACTTCCTGACGTGGTCAATGAACTTGAGGCTGGTCCTCAAGCAGGAGAAGAAGGAATATGTCCTTCGTGATCCCCTCCCCGAGAGGCCTCCTAACAATGCCGCCAGGAATCTGCATAATGCTTGGGAAAAGCATTCGTCAGATGAAAATGATGTCTATTGCCTGATGTTGGCGACCATGACTCCTGAGCTGCAAATGCAGTTCGAGAGTGTGTTGTCACCCATCGAGATAATGGCAAGCCTGAAATCGCTTTTTCAGGAGCAGGCAAGGACTGAGAGGTTCCAGACAGTTAAGAACCTCTTGGACTGTAAGATGGCTGCAAATGCGGCAGTGAGTCCTCATGTCTTGAAGATGATGGGTTATCTCGATCATCTTCAGAAACTCGACTGCCCTATCAGCCAGGAACTTGCCTGCGACATCATTCTGCAGTCTTTACCTGCAAGCTATGATCAGTTCATTCTGAACTTCAATATGCATGGCTTGAGTAAGACATTGCCTGAGCTTCACGGAATGCTCAAGACTGCAGAGCCCAACCTGAGGAAAGCCAAGGACCCCAACGTGCTTATGGTGCAAAAGGGCAAGGGCTTTAAGAAATCCTCTGCCAAGGACAAGGGAAAGGCTAAGGCTGTTCAAGTCTCGGACAAGGACACGCCAAAGCCCAAGCCCAAGTCCAAGGCTGGGCCTACTGACATCTGCAGGTTCTGTAAAGAACCGGGGCATTGGAGGAGAGAATGTAAGAAATTCCTGGAAGGTCTAAAGGAATTGAAGAAGAAGACTCTGGAGACTTCTTCATCAGGTATTTTTGTTATAGAAGTTAATACAACTACTTTTGATAATACCTCATGGGTTATGGATACTGGTTGTGGGGCTCATATTTGTACTAATATGCAGGCACTCAGCAACAGTAGGAGGCTGAAGCAAGGACAAGTGGAGCTACGAGTTGGGAATGGAGCGAAAGTTCCTGCACTAGCTGTAGGCACATACTTGTTGTCTTTACCTTCGGGATTGGTTTTAGAACTCAATAATTGTTATTTTGTACCTGCGATAAGCAGAAATATTATTTCAATTTCATTGTTGGATTTGGAAGGTTATGATTTTTCAGTTAAGAATAAATTATGTTCCTTCAATCGCAACAATTTGTTCTATGGTTGTGCCCCTCTTACGAATGGGCTTTACATACTTGATCAATCCGCGCCAATTTATAACATTAATACCAAACGGTTCAAACCTAATGAGGAGAACCGAACGTTTCTATGGCATTGTCGTTTAGGGCACATCAGTGAGAAACGCATTAAGAGGCTCCATTCGAATGGACTTCTTGGCTCGTTTGACTTTGAGTCATGTGAGAAATGCGAATCCTGCATGATGGGCAAAATGACGCGGGCCCCCTTTAATAAACCTAACGAGAGGGCCAGTGACTTATTGGGCCTGATACACACTGATGTGTGTGGCCCAATGTCCACAAATGCAAGAGGAAACTATCAGTATTTCATTACCTTCACTGATGATTTCAGTAGGTATGGATATGTTTATTTAATGAAACATAAGTCTGAATCGTTTGAGAGATTCAGAGAATTCCAAAATGAAGTACAGAACCAACTTGGCAAAAGCATTAAAGCTCTTCGGTCCGACCGAGGAGGAGAATATTTGAGCCAAGAGTTCAGTGATCATCTAAGAGAGTGTGGGATAGTTTCCCAACTCACTCCTCCTGGAACACCTCAATGGAATGGTGTGTCTGAGAGGAGGAATCGGACCTTATTGGATATGGTTCGGTCTATGATGAGTCACACAGACCTTCCAATATCCCTTTGGGGATATGCTCTGCTAACAGCAGTGTTCACTCTAAATAGAGCGCCATCAAAAGCAGTAGCTAAGACACCATATGAATTATGGACTGGGGAAGCTCCAGTGCTGTCTTATCTTAGAATTTGGGGTTGTGAGGCCTATGTCAAGAGATTGATCTCTGACAAGCTTACACCAAAGTCTGATAAATGCTACTTCATTGGTTATCCGAAGGAGACCAAGGCTTATTACTTCTACCTACGATCCGAGAACAAGATCTTTGTTGCTCGGGATTGTAATTTTCTTGAGAGGGAGTTTCTCTCTAAGAAAAACAGTGGGAGTAAGGTACTGCATGAAGAAATTCAAGATGAACAGGATACTGCTCAACCTAATGAGGAAGAGCAGCAGGAGGACCTACAACAAATTGTAGAGCCTGAACCTGTAGTACCTGAAGTTCGAAGATCCGGGAGGATCCGTCACGAACCCGAGAGATATCAAGGATTCCTCGTGACTAACTGTCATGATCTTCTGATCATTGATGGTGATGAACCATCGAACTTCAATCAAGCCATGATGGGCCCAGATTCCTCTAAGTGGCGTAAGGCCACTGATTCCGAAATGGACTCCATGTCGGTCAACCAAGTGTTTTCGTTTGTTGACTTACCCGCTGGTGTAAAAGCCATCGAGTGCAAATGGATCTTCAAGAAGAAGATTGACGTGGATGGAAATGTCCAGATTTATAAAGCCAGGTTGATGGCAAAAGGTTTCAGACAAGTTCACGGAGTGGATTATGATGAAACCTATTCCCCAGTGGCTATGATGAAATCTATTCGGATTCTACTAGCAACTGCAGCTTTTCATGATTATGAAATTTGGCAGATGGACGTGAAAACCGCCTTCCTGAATGGAATTCTGGAAGAAGATGTGTATATGACACAACCTGACGGTTACATAGATCCAAAGAATGCTGGGAAAGTATGCAAGCTTCATAAATCCATTTATGGATTGAAGCAAGCATCGAGGAGCTGGAATCTGCGTTTTGATGAAGCGATCAAGCAATTTGACTTCATCAGAAACGAAGAAGAACAATGCGTGTATAAGAAGACTAGTGGGAGCAAGATAGTATTTCTTATTCTGTATGTCGATGACATACTGCTTCTCGGAAACGACATACCAATGCTGCGGTCGGTAAAGGACTGGCTTGGAAGTTGTTTTTCCATGAAAGACATGGGTGAAGCCGCATACGTTCTTGGAATCCGGATCTACCGGGATAGATCTAAAAGGCTGATAGGCTTGTGTCAAGATTCATACATTGACAAAGTCCTGCATAGATTCAGCATGGCAGATTCCAAGAAGGGCTTCACGCCAATGGTACATGGCACAACGCTAAGCAAGAAGCAGAGCCCTACGACGGCTGCTGAGCTTGAGCGCATGAAGAATATTCCTTATGCATCTGCAATAGGATCTGTCATGTATGCCATGATCTGTACTCGTCCTGATGTTGCTTATGCATTGAGCATGACGAGTAGATACCAGTCGAATCCAGGTGAAAACCACTGGATTGCCGTCAAGAATATCCTGAAATATCTAAGACATACTAAGGATAAGTTCTTGGTGTACGGTGGAAGTGATGTGCTTGAAGTCAGTGGATTCACGGACGCAAGTTTCCAGACAGACCAAGATGATTTCCGGTCACAGTCCGGTTATATCTTTTGTCTGAATGGCGGTGCAATCAGTTGGAGAAGCTCCAAGCAAGACACCGTTGCTGATTCCACTACAGAAGCTGAATATGTCGCCGCCTCAGAAGCAGCGAAGGAAGCTGTTTGGATACGAAAGTTCATTATTGAACTAGGTGTGATACCGAATGCAGCTGAGCCTCTGGCACTGTTTTGTGATAACAATGGTGCTATAGCTCAGGCAAAGGAACCAAGATCACACCAGAAATCCAAGCATATATTAAGAAGATTTCACTTGATACGTGATATCATTAATAGAAAGGAAGTCAAGATCAGCCGAGTTCCGACAGATGATAATGTCGCCGATCCGTTGACAAAGCCACTCCCAAGGCCTAAGCTCGAGTTCCTGACTGAAGCTGTAGGCATTAGAGACATTGAAATGTAATCTAAATTTGAGTGGGAGTTTGAGGGCTTTATTTAGTTATTGATATGTTCTTGTAAAACATTTTAAGATGTTTAAATAAAATTATTATTTCAAGATTATTTTAACTGTGATGAAATAATCGTTCCAAAATGATATGAACCATTTTATAGGTCGTCGAAGTAAGTGACTTGATCTTGAGTCATCAAAGTCATTTAGCTTGAACATGAGACCCTATATTTGATAGATGGCTTATATCATCCTGTCCATAGTCGAAGGTTGTTGAAATTGGAACACCAACAACCGCGTGAGACTAGATTGGTATGTGACTTATGACAAAGTCTCAGGATGTCATAGATGCACGGCATCAAAGTCAGTACATAGGTGTATGTTGGGGTACATACGACCGGACAAGACCCGCTTATAAGAACTCTTCAGGATATTTATATCTGTGTCATAAGAGATTCTTACTACGACTATAGAGTATAGTCCTTAGACCTGAGTTCGCATACATGTGACTGCACATCAACTGATGCGCTTTGATCATTGTCTAACGCTGTCGTTAAGCGATAGTTATAAGGACCTTGTTTGGGTGTATTATGAAATGAGTAGTTTACAGTGATGGAACAAGACGGGATTTGTCCCTCCAATATAAATGGAGTGAATATCTCTAGGCCAATCAGAGATTTGAATACTGGAAAATGCATGGCCATGCTCAAACGGACTGTCCCGAGTCGTTTGGATTGTCAGTATCAAATCAGAATCCGATGAACATGATTAGGCTTTATAAGGATGACACTCATCTTGCCTTATGACTAATCGAGATATTGAGACAAAAGGAATATGAATACAGAGATTCCAGTGCAAGTGGGAGATTGTTGGAATTATGTCCAGTAATCTCTGTACTGTCTCTAGAAAGTAAGAGTATGTCAATGATCAGACATAAGTCATATAATACTGGGGGTCATGATGGCTTGCTAGAGTCCGCTCATGATCTATAAGTCTTGGACTTATTGCCTTTATTATATGATCCCATATGGGTCACACGCCTAAGCTAACAGGAAAATATGGAGGAACGGTGCAGCAGGAGTACGGTAAAAGTGCTAGGCATTTACTGTACTTAGAGAGACTAAAGGGCCTGATTAAATCTAAGGGATTTAATCAGACTGAGACTTGGGCCCAAAAGCCCATGAGAACTAAAAGGGGTTTTAATGAATAAAACTTGACCTAGCTCTCTGATTTTTATCAGCCTTCTGCGCCTCTCTCTCTCTCTCTCTGCACCTCCCTCCCTACTGGTCTAGCAGCCAATTTCCTGAAGTGTGCGTGTGTGAACCTTTGGAGGAGCTGTCTCTTGGTGGTTCTGCTGATCTCTGACAATACCTCTCTAATCCGCTGCATAAATAAGGTATTAGGTGAGATCCCTTTATGTTTCTGCAAGAGAACCTAGATCCAATATGTTTAGGTGAGTTTAATCTGAGAATTAAACCAGGACAAACACTAAACAATCCTACAATTATCACTATCATAGATATTAAATATCTAGTTCTCATGATAATCAGATTCACGCCATCTTATGTTCTGATGTTTTTGCTATTTTAGTGGTGAAGTAACATCTAAAATGCTTGAATCTTCATTTGTTAGGATGAATATATAATCTAAAACAGAATAAGATGAGTAAAAACTTATGGTTTCCATTGAAGTGTAATCTAAAGTTTCTTCGTCTTTTCATCTCCAGGGATCTTCCAATGCGACTGAGTTTAAAGGGAAAAGCTCATAAACTTGTGCGGTCAGGCTTTACGAAATCGAAGTTGACAGACAATGCCTGCATTTGTATCTCATATTTTACTTATTCAGTAAGATAAATTGTTCTTAAAATCACTCTGTTGTTAGCATAATGATTTTACATATTTTTTTGTTTGTTTGCAGGTGACTTAGACATCCTTTGGTAGATTTGCGTCAGAAACTCTACAATGGGAGAAATGGTCAGCTTTTACTGAGAACCGTTACTTGGAAGAGGTCGAGAGGTACACAAAACCTGGTTCTGTGGCTGAGAAGAAAGCCTTCTTTGAAGCTCACTTCAGGAACCGAGCTTCCGGGAAAACAACAAAGGCCAAGACTGAAGAAGCAAACGTTGTAAAGACTAGTATGAAACTGTGTGTCAAGTACGGAAAGAGAAGCCGGGAAAGTGAGATCTAAGGAGTTAGTTTAATTTTTTCTCAAGATAGTTTAGGACTTGGAATAATGTTATGTAAGACTAATGTAAGATTATTGTTTATGTATTGGATGATTTATGGAAATAATATATGTTTTATAAATTTAATGCAATATAAATTTTATTTAAAAATCAAATTGCAATATATTTTATATAATACAACAAGCTATAATATATACCAATAAAATGCCATGAAAAAATATTCAATGGCATTTTATATGTGTCATTATAAAATATATTACAGCACTAAAAATATGTTACGAAAAATAGAATAATAGCACGTATACGGCGTTAGGAAATAAATTTATATATCATTTTATTAGCGCTATAATAGGTTTGTCTGATGTAGCATTAAAAAAACGCTATGGTAGGGGGGGTCTATTATAGCTGCGGCTGACATAGCGTTCATGAAAACGCTACCAAAACCCTATGGTAGCGTTTTCGGTGTGCTACCAATGCCCATATTTCTTGTAGTGTAAGTTCAGTTCTAGAACTCAAACACAAAGATAAAACTAACCAACTTTCGTTGCGAGAATTCACTAAGTTCAATTAGCAGAAACCCAAATTTCTTTGCAATTCCTAACAAATTAAACTAGCCTTAAGTGCAGGTTTGATTTGTTCACAATTCAATTAAACCAAATTTCTTTGCAGATAATTAAATTGCTCAACCTAAACAGATCAGATTCTAAACCACGCTTTTGTGTCGATTTATAAACCTAAAGTCTAGATTCTAAGTGATCAAATTAGAAACTAGTATTAAGCACAATTCAGGTTGAAGAACAAATAAGATATGAATCCTTAACTGATAAATTAATCTAGCAAGTCATGAAATCCCTAATGAAAATTCCTAAACCTAACTATGAATCTACTCACACATGATCAATGAAACAGAAATCAATGAATAAGTAAATTGCATATAATAAAAGAGTAGAGAAATAAAGAGGTTCGAAATCTTCTCCAAGTAGTACAAGAACGATCAGCCTCAAGCTCTCTCTCTCTCTCAATAGCTAATAGTATGAAAGCGTAAACTAAACAAAACACCAAAAACCTAATTATAAAGTCTTAATCACGTCTTGGGCTCTTTCCGTAAATATTGGAACTTTCTGGGGTAAAACTGCAAATCTCCAAAGTCTTCATTAATGTGCTGGCGCGGATATGCAACGATCGATGCTAAGGGTGCAACGATCGCTGCGCAGGTCGATCAGACTTGGTGAAATCAGCTCTCTCGGCTTAAACTCCCAATCTTGGCCAAAATGCTCCAATATCTCCAGTAATCCTCCAAACGTGCATGTAGCTAATAAGCATTTGTAAATGACTCGATAGACAATACAAACGACTCCAAAACACACTTATATCATGGCTTAAAACATGTCAAAACCATGATATATCAACTCCCCCACACTTAGATTTTGCTTGCCCTCAAGCAAAACAGAAAACAAGAATGTGGTGAAGAAGTTTGAAAACTTCAGAAACTCCTTTCATCTTAGAAGCACAACACTCAGATTCCCCTTAGTAAGCCACATGAAAGATTCACCTGCAAATATCAAGACCAACATGTACTTCCCCCACACTTAGCAACTGTCCTGAGTAAACTCCACAATCAATCCAAAGCATTCAATTTCACCCTACTGACTTCTATAAGCTATTAAGTGCTGTCTCACCTAAGGAGTATCGATCAAAGGGCACATGGACTCTTACTCTGTTAGCTCTTGACCACCATACTATCTTTTTATGGTTCCTTTCTTCTCTTTTCCCTTCCTTACCAACTGATTTTTCCCATTGGGTATCATTTTATTTTTTTATCAGTGCTTTTCCCTCATTATGGTGTACTTTGGACACATTCCATGGATGCACAGGAGGTAATAGGGGTCTCCACCACTCCCGCGACCACTTCGGAGCTACTAGCTCATCCTCAGTTTATCATACTCTTTTTTTTTTTTTTTACATTAAGGAAGGGGAGAAGGGAACCTTACTTGGACAGGTTTACAAGCTTTGTCAGAACTAACAGAGGAATCCGACTCAAAGTATACCAAGCCCTTAGGTGAGAAAAGTAAGTCAAAATTATGGGTGAAGTTAGTAAAGGATCCTCTGAATACCTGAAGTGATATGGGTGTCCTCAGTAGGTTGATCTGCATTGGGTTTTCTAATAGTCATAGATTGATCTGCAAGCTTATCCCAATGGTCACTTAAGTTCCTGCAAGTGTTGGTTACTTCTCAAAAATTCATTGATTCCTACTCAAACTGTTTTGACTCAATAAAACAGACACAAAGACACAACTGACTCTAAGAAAATAAAAATATTAATGTCAGTACCACCTCCCCCACACTTGAAACACACTGTCCCCAGTAGTTTCAAGTTTAGGATCGGTAAAGAAGAAAGATGTTAAAGGATGTGTTGGGTTCTGTCGATTTTACCTCTCTCGCACCTGCATCGATCGTTGCTCAGGACCGCGACGATCATTGCAAGGCGATTGCGATTTGTGTCGATCATCACTCAGGACTGTGACGATCGCTGCAATGCGATTTTCGTTAAGAGACGATCGTCACACAAAACTGTGTCGATCGTTGCATTGCGATTTCGTCGGATCAGTTAGCAGTCAGCAGTTAGTGCGTGAGAAAAATCTCAAAACTCAAACCTGAAAGCTGTAAACATCACAAACAAGGAAAATCAAAGCAACAGATAGTCTAAATCAAGCACATCATCCCAAACATAGGTACCAACAAGAAGCAAAAGAGAAGTCAAGAGAAAAAGTGAAAAAGGTACAGAACCAATAGCCTGGAAATGGAACTCTAATCTCACTCGCTCTCATCATCAATACCAGCATAAGGATCAAAACCACTCGAAGCAGCAGGAGTTGGAGAACGTTGGCGACGTCTAGGAACAGGCTGATGGACTTGTGGCTGACTCCTGCAAGTGCAGCCACGCATCCAATCCCACATCCTCTGTAAACGACTATCAACATGCTCACGCCAGTCTCCCTCAGACATCTCACGAACGCTCATCGAAGGAGCAGGATAAGGACCAAGATTAGCAGCAGCAGCAGGCGCAGAAGAGGAGGAAGCTCGTGAAGAAGGCTCACCGAGAGGATAGGCCATCGAAGGTACTCTGCGCTGATCGTTCCTAGGAGGCTCAAAGCTCAAGGAATCCAATGTATCAATCCTGGTCAGATCAGCAGCTGGCGTGTGTCATAGTAAACCGATAGACTGTCTTCCTTCAGCCAAGTAGCGCTCTTCAGGTGACTCAGATCCATGTAAATCTCTCTATCAACATGTGATCTGCCCTCCAAAGGGATCATGCAGTGTCGAAAGATAGGATTAAGCAAACTCCCTACTGTCTCAGTGCTCGCTCCATCAAATGCCTTCTTCGTCAATGAGCACAAATGGTGAGCAAACACAGCTCCAAAGTTCAGCTCTGGCGCAGGATCTCTCAAATCAGTACCAGCAAACAGCTTCTTCAATCCAATAAAAAGCACCTCCATCTCATTCTTTCTCATCTTGTTTGCTTTAGCCTTGCATAACAGTGTGTAACCCAAGACGCGTATCACATAGCGCAGAACCGGATGCCTAACATCAATCTGCTTCGTAGTCCGCGAGTCGTATGGTCCATTACCAAAATGGTCCCAAAAATACTGAGCGCTCGGTTCATCCCACTCAAGAGAGATGAAGCATCGTGTAGGCTCCACACTAAATCCATAGATACGATAGATATCAAGAAGTGGAATCCGATACCTGGCTCCCAGACACATGAAGGTAAATGTACCCTCTGAAGCTCTCCTGCGAATCGGATTAGAGTAGTAAACTCTGCATGTAGCCAACAACTTGTTGGGATAGTGTCCTGAAATCACACATGTACTCACTCCTGATGATAGTTGTGTGTCGAGATCAGACATTCATATAATACTGGGCGGTTGCAATGTTTTGCTAGAAGCCTCTTGCAATCTGTAAGTTGTAAACTTACTGCCAGTATTATATGATCCTATAGGGTCACACACCTAAGCAAACTGGAAGCATAAATATGGAAATGATCATTATGGTAATGATCATGTTGATGTGTATTGGATACACATTAATATTGAGTTTAGAGTGGTGTGTCGATCGACACAGTATGTGTCGATCGACACAGATCGGGTTTTGAAACTGGCGTTTCGATTTTATGACTTAAACGAATTGGATTAACCAAAGCTCGGTTTAAGTCATTCCAGGTCTTTATATAAACATATAGTTTCGACCTGGAACCCTAGCCGTTCACTTTTTCTTGACAGAGAAAGCAGAAACACCAAAACTCAGAAATCCCAAGATCCGGCACTAGCATCCCGGCTTTTCAGGTTTGTGTGCGTGTGAATCTGGTAGAGGCGAAGCATCTGAGTCGCTACTGATCTCGTTTCACCAATCATTCCGCTGCCAGTAAAAGGTAAGAACGAGGTTAGTGATTCAATATAACGAACTCTAGATCCTAGGCTTTCCAACAGTGGTATCAGAGCTATTAGGGTTTAATCTATTGAATCTAAGGCATTTAAATCGAATACTGATGAAGTTGATTAGTTTAGTGCCTGTTAAATCGTGTTTTATAGAATTTAATCTCGGATTAAGTCTCTGTTGAAAAACCGATGAACCTGTGTTTTCGCACAGTGTCGATCGACACAGATCTTGTGTCGGTCGACACACCGCGAAAACGCGTAAAAGTTTATAGGGTTTCGATCAGTGATCGAATATCCGTATCCATGATGTGTCGGTCGATACACTGGGTGTGTCGGTTGACACAAGCAATGCGAAAGGATAGATCGGTTCAATTGGATTGAACCGGTTATCTCGCTTGGTTAAGTTAATTGACCAATTTGGTTCTGGTTGGGTAATGTCGATCGACACAGTGTTGTGTGGCGATCGACATGGGCCATTAAACCGGACCGGTTCAATTAGATTGAATCGGTTATGGAAATTTGATCCGGTTTGACCGGCTATCGAAGTCCGGTTTAAATTGGGTTGTGTCGACCGACGCCAATGGTTGGTGTCGATCAACACACCAATCGCAGACTTGATGGTTGGACCTCAAATTTGCAAATACCGGACCAAATTTACTCCTAAAGTTCTAGATTAACCTAAACTTAATAAATCTAGATGTTTTAAACAACTTAAAACTTCTTGGATGCATATTGGATATGCATCAAGATTAAATAGTTCTTTTCCTCAACTAAATATCAAGTGATCTTGATGTCTTGCCCGATCTTGTCTACTGTCAAGACTCGTTTCGTTGTTGGATAGCCTTGGAGTCCTTGGTATCCACAACTACATGAGTAAGGCAGGTGATCATTGATAGACTCGCAGTGCGACTGTCAATGATCACAAGACTGAAGAGATTGGTTTACTTGACTGGGCTATCAGAAGTTCTGGGCCCAGAGACATCAGAGTGGATAAGACATGGATTGTCTTATCTGCGACCAAGAGTTGTACTGGGTACAATTAGCAATGATTTGCTTACCTAGATAACTAAAATTTGGGTGATGGCGAGTCGCCCACTCAAATTTTGGTGAGCAAAGGATCTTGGTTCATTGTATTCATCTGAGGAAACATAGTTTTTGAATACAATGCGAGTTTTCTTATTAGATATGAATTCTCATTTCCTTGAGCATCATAACTAAAACCTCTACCTCTTTTAATTACAGCTATGTCTGTCCCAACTCACATCAACACTTTCTCGCTAAGATCTGTCCTTGAGAAGGACAAGCTTAATGGATCAAATTTCTTGGAATGGTATCGGAACCTGAGAATAGTTCTCAGGCAGGAGAACAAGGAATATGTCCTTACAAGAGTTCTACCCGAGAGGCCACGTTCCAATGCCACGCAGGCAGATAAGAATGCTTGGGATAAGCATTCAGCTGATGTCAAAGACGTTAATTTTCTAATGCTGGTGACCATGAACTCTGAGCTGCAGAAGCAATATGAGAACGTGATGTCACCGATTGAGATGATCAACAGCCTGAAAGCTTTGTTTCAGGAGCAAGCTCGCACAGAGAGATACCAGACGGTTAAATCTCTCATGGATTGGAAGCTGGCTAAGGACAGTCCAGTAAGTCCTCATGTCCTTAAAATAATGGGTTACATTGATAACCTGGGGAAACTGGACTGTGCCATTAGCCAGGAGCTTGCCACTGACATGATTCTGCAGTCTTTGCCGTCGTGTTTTGATCAGTTCATCATGAACTACAACATGCAAAACATGACTAAGACATTGACTGAGTTGCACGGCATGCTTAAGACAGCAGAGCCGAATCTCAAGAAGGCAACTCCTAGTGTACTAATGGTACAAAGGAGTAAAAGGTTTGAGAAACCTAGTAAGGATAAGGGAAAAGCTAAAGCTGTCCAGACTGAGAGTCAAGACAAGCCCAAGCCCAAGCCCAAATCCGGGCCTTCTCCTGAGGACAAATGCAACTACTGCAAGCAGCTAGGGCATTGGAAGAGAGACTGCAAGAAGTTCATGGAAGATTACAAGAAGCTGAAGAAGACGTATGATGCGTCTGACTCAGGTATTTATGTTATCGAACTTAATGTTATGTCTTCTAGTTCTACTTCGTGGGTATTGGATACCGGTGCTCATATTTGTACAAATGTGCAGGCACTAAGAAACAGTAGAACGCTGAAGAAAGGACAAGTGGAGCTATGGGTCGGGAATGGAGCTAAGGTTGCTGCACTGGCCGTAGGCACTTATGATTTGTCTTTACCTTCTGGCATGGTTTTAGAATTGAATAATTGCTACTTTGTACCTGCGATTAGCAGAAACATAATTTCAGTTTCCGTTTTGGATTTGGAAGGTTTTGATTTTGCTATTAAGAATAAAGTTTGTTCTTTTAATCGTGATGGCACGTTTTATGGTGGCGCCCCATTAGATAATGGGTTATATGTCTTAAACCAAGAAATGCCTGTCTTTAACATAAATACAAAGCGGTTTAAGTAAAATGACGAAAACCCGACTTTCTTATGGCATTGTCGTTTGGGCCATATCAATGAGAAACGCATTCAGAGACTCCATCGAAATGGGCTTCTGGGCTCATTTGATTTTGAATCATGTGAGAAATGCGAATCTTTCTTGATGGGCAAAATGGCTAGAGCCCCTTTCAACAAACCGAATGAAAGGGCCAGTGACTTATTGGGCCTTATTCATACTGATGTATTTAGGCCGATGAGCACTGTTGCCAGAGGAAATTACAAGTACTTCATTACCTTTACTGATGACTTCAGTAGGTATGGCTACGTCTATTTGATGAGACACAAGTCACAATCCTTTGATAGATTCAAGGAGTTAAAGAATGAAGTACAAAACCAACTTGGCAAAAGTATCGAAGTTCTGCGGTCGGATCGCGGAGGAGAATACTTGAGTCAAGAGTTCAGTGACTATCTGAGCGAGTGTGGAATTGTTTCATAGCTCACCCCTCCTGGAACACCCCAATGGAATGGAGTGTCAGAGAGGAGGAATCGAACCTTATTGGATGTGGTTCGGTCTATGATGAGTCATTCACATCTTCCATTATCCTCTTGGGGATACGCTCTAGAAACGTCTGCGTTTACACTAAATAGGGTGCCATCTAAATCAGTGGAAAAGACACCACATGAATTGTGGACTGGGAATATTCCAAGTCTGTCTTTCCTGAAGATTTGGGGTTGTGAGGCTTATGTCAAACGTTTAATCTCTGACAAGCTTGCACCCAATTCAGATAAATGTTACGTCGTTGATTATCCTAGGGAAACCAAGGCATACTGCTTTTACAACCGATCTGAGAACAAAGTCTTTGTTGCTCGGGACTGTTCTTTTCTTGAGAGGGAGTTTCTCTCTAAGAAAAACAGTGGGAGTAAAGTACATCTCGAAGAAATTCAAGATGCACAGGAGACTGCTCAACCTGTTGAGGAAGAGCAGCAGTTGGATCCACAAAGTTATGTGGAGCCCACACCTGTGGAGCCTGAAGTTCGCAGATCCGGAAGGATCCGTCACGAACCCGAGAGATATTATGGATTTCTCGTGACTAATTTCAATGATCTAATGATCATTGAAAGTGACGAACCGGCGACCTTCGCGGAAGCAATGATGGGCCCGGACTCCGAAAAGTGGCTTGGAGCCTCTAAATCCGAAATGGGATCCATGTCAGAAAACCAAGTATGGTCCTTGGTCGATTTACCTAATGGTGCAAAAGCCATTGAGTGTAAATGGATCTTCAAGAAGAAGATTGACGTGGATGGCAATGTCCAAATTTATAAAGCTAGGTTGGTGGCTAAAGGTTTCAAGCAGATTCTTGGTATTGACTATGATGAAACCTATTCCCCAGTCGCTATGCTTAAATCCATTCGGATTCTTCTAGCAATTGCCGCTTATTATGATTATGAGATTTGGCAGATGGATGTCAACACCGCCTTCCTGAATGGTATTTTGGAAGAGGATGTGTATATGACACAACCTGAGGGGGTTTTGTAGATCCTAAGAATGCATGGAAGGTATGCAAGCTTCTTAAATCTATTTATGGATTGAAGCAAGCATCACGGAGTTGGAATCTTCGTTTTGATTAAGCAGTAAAATAATTTGGCTTCATCAAGAACGAAGAAGAACCATGTGTATACAAGAAGACTAGTGGAAGCGGAATTGCGTTTCTTGTACTGTATGTCGATGACATACTTCTTCTAGGTAATGACGTTCTGTTGCTTCAGTCTGTTAAGACTTGGCTCGGAAGTTGTTTTTCCATGAAAGACATGGGAGAAGCCGGGTACATCCTTGGAATCAGAATCTACAGAGATAGAGCGAATAGGCTGATTGGATTGTGCCAGGACACTTATATTGATAAGGTGTTGCACAGATTCAAGATGCATGATTCCAAGAAGGGCTTCATACCAATGTCTCATGGCATTAGTCTCAGCAAGAAGAAGTGTCCGGCGACACATGCTGAGCGAGAGCGGATGGATAGGATTCCTTATGCTTCTGCAATAGGATCTATCATGTATGTCATGCTCTGCACTCGTCCAGATGTAGCTTACGCGCTAAGCATGACGAGTAGATACCAATCTGATCCAGGTGAAGATCACTGGACAGCGGTCAAGAATATTCTGAAGTATTTGAGACACACCAAGGATAAGTTCTTGGTATATGGAGGAAGTGAAGAGCTTGTGGTGAATGGATTCACTGATGCGAGTTTTCAGACGGACATAGACGATTTCCGATCACAGTCTGGATATGTCTTATGTCTAAATGGCGGTGCAGTGAGCTGGAAGAGCTCTAAGCAGAATACCGTAGCTGATTCCACGACGGAAGCTGAATATGTTGCTGCTTCAGAAGCGGTAAAGGAAGCTGTTTGGATCAAGAAGTTCATGACTGAACTTGGTGTGGTTCCTAGTGTTGGGAATGTCCTGAAATCTATTGTACTTACTCTAAGTGAAAGTCGTATTGTCGAGATGAGATAATCACATAACACTAGGTAGTCATAATGCTTTGCTAGAAGCCACTTATGATCAATGAGTTGAGAACTCATTGCTAGTGTTATATGATCCTACAGGGTCACACACCTAAGCAAACTGGACGTTAAAGACGAGGTTGATCATTAATGTAATGATCTAGTGAATGCATATTTGATATGCATTCGATATCAATATTTTGGGGCAGTGTCGATCGACACAAAGAGTGTGTCGGTCGACACAACTCGCGGATTACCAGATTAATTCGGTTTAATCGTTGGTTAATTCCGTTGTGGTTTAAGTCGACATATATAAGATATATGGTCGACCTAAACTCAAACTTAACCTAATTCACAGCCACCAGAACGAGAATAGAAACCTCTCAAGAGATTTGATCTCCATAGGCACTAGCATCCCTGCTGTTCAGTTTGTGTGCGTGTGGATACCAGTAGAGGCACAGCGTTTGAGGTGCTTCGTGATCTCGACTAATTGCAAAACTTTCGCTGCAAATCACCACGTAATCTCGAGATCTGATAGATTCAATTATATGAACCCTAGATCCTAGGCTTGGAATTCATACTAGGATTGCCTAATTGGATTAGGATCTGCTAGAAATTCTTTCAGTGTATCAGAGCCTTAGGGTTCCATTGAATCTGTAGCATGTTGATTAGATTGGTTGAATCTGGATCTCTGTATAGTTGATACAATCATGCTAAAATTCGTTTTCATGAAAATCTAGTTTTAGGGATTTTTGCTTGAAAAACGATTAGGGTTTATCGCCCTGTGTCGATCGATACCAATCTGGTGTCGATCGACACAGAAGGATAACCCGAACAAAATTAGGTTTCGCCTGGTGTCGATCGACACAAGAGTTGTGTCGGTCGACACAAACCTCGCAAGATTGATGAATCGGTTCAATTGGATTGGACCGGTTATCGAGCTTGGTTAATAATGGTTGAACACTAAGGATGGTTTAATTGCGATTGGTTTGATAAGGTTGATGTCGACCGATGCTAATGTAGCGTCGATCGACACTGACCGGTACTCAAAACCGGATCAATTGGATTGATCGGTTATCGCAGATTGTTTTTGGTTATTCTGCATCGATCGACACTAAAGTAGTGTCGGTCGACATCAGATTTGATGGCTTAGGTTATGGAACCTGAAATCACAGAACCAAAGCAAGATAAATCAATTAATTAGAAGAATTAAAACATAATAAAACTGAACGTTTTAAATGGTTCCGTTCCTCAACCAAATATCAAGTGATACTTGATGTCTTTCCAATCTTGTCAACTGTCAAGACTCTTTTCATTGTGCGATAGACTTGCAGTGCGAGATGTCCACAATTACATGAGTAAGACAGGAGGTAATCATGTTGATGGACTTGCAGTGCAAGACATCAACAATTACATGACTTAAGTGAAGGATTATGTGTGTTCATGGTGTAATTGTCAGGTTACAACCTAGCACATAATCATCTAGGATCTAGGTGATTTGCAATTGAATCATAAACAGATCAGGATCATTACCTTATGATTGCAGCGGATTAATCAATGGAATATCGAGATCTGCAAGAGCTGATTATCACCGGCTCCTCCTAGGTATCCACACGCTTACAAGCTACGGATCAGGCTGCTAGACCAAGCTCGGAATCAACAGAGAGAGAGGAAGACGGCCAGGGTGAAAAATCGCAGAAGCATAGGGCTTCCCTGCGCCTTTCCTTCCTTATATGGGCCCAAGTAATTAAACTAATGGCTCATTAGGCTTTTGGGCCCAAGGCCCAAATCAGACAAAAGACTGTCTTTTGTCTGGCCCAATTCTCTGTACAAATACAGTAAATGCCTTGCATCTTACCGTATTAATTCCTTTTTAACTTTCCCGTTAGCTATGGTGTGTGACCCTTTGGGATCATACAATACTGGTAATAAGTCCTAAACTTATAGATCATGAGCGGGCTCTAGCAAGTCATCATGATCACCCAGTATTTATGACTTATGTCGGATCTCGACACTTATCATACTTTCTAGAGATAGTACGGTAGATTTCAGGACATTCCCAACAATCTCCCACTTGTACTGGAATACTACATTCCCTAGTCCTTTTGTCTCAATATCTCGATCTGGCATAAGGCAAGATGCGTGTCATCCTTATATAGCCAGACCATGTTCATCGGACCAGATTTGATACTGACAATGCAAACGACTTGGGCAAGTCCGTTTGGGAGTGGCCACTCTCTTACCAGCTATCAAGTCTCCGATTGGCCTAGAGATATTACCTCCGTTAAACGGCAGGGACAAATCCCATCTTGTTCCATCACTATGAACTACACACTTTATAATACACCCAACCAAGGTCCTTATAGCTCCCAGTTACGAAACAACGTTAGACAATGATCAAAGCGCATCACTCCATGTGCAGCCACATGCATGCGAACTCAGGTCTAAGGACTATACTCTATAGTCGTATATGAGAACCTCTCATGACACAGATATTAATATCTTGTAGAGTTCTCATCAGCGGGCCATGTCCGGTCATATGCTCCCCTACATATACCTATGTGTCGACTTTGATGCCGCGCATATATGACCCCTCGAAACTTGGTCATAAGTCTCAACACAATCTAGTCTCAAGTGGTTGTTGGTGTTCCAATTTCAACAACCTTCGACTATGGACACTATGATTTATGTCATTTCGTTAAATATGGGGTTTCAGGATCAAGTCTACTCATGTACTTCGATGGCCCATATATAATGACATGAATCATTTTGGAACGATTATTTATATCACAGTTAAAATAATCCAGAAATCATAGATTTCATAAACATAAAATATTATGTTTACATGAACCTTTCAAAATAACTAAATAAGGCCCTTTACAAACTCCCACTGAAATTAAGACTACATCTTAATTTCACTTATCCTACAGCAACAGTCCGCGACTCGTGCTTAGGCCTAAGGAGTGGCTTCGTTAATAGATTAGCAACGTTCTCATTCGTTGAAACTTGCTGATCTACTTAACACCTCTGTCATTTATCTCACGGAATAGGTTATACCTACCCTCAAGATGTTTGGACCTCTGATGTGCAGCTAGTCTCATCTATGCTGGGAATCACATCAAGTTCAGTGATGAACTCTTCTTTCCAAACAACCTCTTTCGCCGCTTCCCAAGCTGCGAAATGTTCAGCTTAAGTCATGGAGTCAGCAACAGTGCCTTGCACCGCCAGACAGACACAAGATATAACCGGACTGTGACCGGAAATCATCTTTGTCTGTTGGAAACTTGCCTTTCAGACTCTACCGACTTGTAGCACCTCACTTTCTCCGTAAATCAAGAACTTATCCTAAGTATTTTCCAAATACTTGAGGATGTTCATTACGTCAATCCAGTGATTCCTTGCTGGATTTGACTGGTCTTTACTTGTCTTGCTTAACATTAAAGAAACATCAAACAAGTACGTGTCATGGCATTCATGATAGATCCAATTGCCGACGCATATGGAATCTCATCCATGCATTCAAGCTCAGCAGCTATCGTAGGACACTGTATCTTGCTTAATGTAATGCCATGTGACATTGGCATAAAACCCTTCTTGGAATGCTGAAAACGTGTGGGACTTTGTCAATATAAGAATCCTGACTTGGTCCTACCAGCTCTTTTGGATCTCTATCTTTAGATCCAAAATCCAAGAATATACGTGGCTTTACCCATGTCAATCATACAACAACTCCCAAGCCAGTCCTTTACCGACTGCAGCATTGGAACGTTATTTCCGAGAATCAGTATGTCATCGACATACACTATGAGAAATGCAACATTGCTCCCACTTATCTATTAGTAAACGCACAGTTCAACTTCGTTTCTGTTCAAGTCAAAACCTTGACTACTTCAACAGAACGAAGATTCCAACTCCGATATGTTTGCTTCTATCCATGAATGGATCGATGAAGCTAACTTACTTACAGTATAATTTTTCGGAGTCCGGGCTCACTTTCGCTTCTGTGAATTTCGCAGGTTCGTCACTTTCAATGATCATCAGATCATGGCAATTAATCACGAGAAATCACTCTCGGATTAGTGACGGATTCAAATCTGCGAACTTCAGGCTCTACAGGTGTAGATTCTACAGAAATCTGTAAATCCATCCGCTGCTCTCCCTCAACAGGTTGAGCAGCCTCCTGTATTTCTCGAATTTCTTCGAGTTATACTTTTACTCCCACTGTTCTTCTTGGAAAGCAACTTCCCTCTTAGAAAACAGAATTCCGAACAAACTAACTTCGTTTTCGGAATGGACGTAAAAGTAACAAGCCTTGGTTTCCCTAGGACAACCAGCGAAGTAGCACAACTACAAATACTCAGTAAAGACGAATTTGGATTATTTCCAGTCCACATTTAAGTGGTGTCTTTCAACTGATATTGGTAGAACTATTTCAGCGTAAACTTAGATATTAGAGCGTTATTCTTAAAGAATATCATGGAAGATTCGTGTGACTCATCTTTAATCATTTCTATTAAGATCTGATTCTTTCTCACAGAAACACCTCTAGGTTTTCAGGAGAAATGAGCTGTGAAACGACTTCACACTCATTCAGATGATCACACCATCAATGACTTAAGTATTCTCACTCGAGATCTAATCCAGAGTCTCAATACTTCTGTCACTCAGGTTCTATACCTCATTCTGGAACTCTTTCGACCATTTCAAAGAATTCCGACTCGTGTCTCATCAAATGAACACAGTCATACTCACTAAAGTAATCAGTAGAGACAATGAAGTATAGGAAGATTTTCTCTGGCATTACTGCTCATCGGGCCACATACATGAGTATGTTCAAGGTCCAATAAGCCTTTGGGCCTTTCTCTAGCTCGGCTAAGATGGGCCCTTTGTCTTTTGGTCCAGTAAGCAGAATTCAAGTCTCATAAGATATCCGATCAAATGAGCCCAAAAGTCCATAACTATGGGATTTCTGAATCCGACTTACTCTATGTGACCAAAACATTTACGCCAAGAAAAATCAGGTTTAATTCATCAGATTTAAACCAATTCGGTATTTATGTTACATTTAGGCACTCTTTGGTTCAAGATATAAAACCCATTCCTTGAATAGGGTGCTACAATCAATATTTCATTGAGATCAAAAGAACAAAACTTGTCTTTTATCAAAATGAAAAACATTCAAATTCTTACAAGAAAATGAAAGACAACTCTGCTTAAAGCAGGTACATTGTAGCAATTACTTAATAAAACCAAGCCTCAAAGGCATCTACAAGTGAAAACCCTACGGCTGAGGCAGCATCCATAGCTCCTTCCAGACACGCAGTTCCACTTGCCCTTCCTTCAACGTTCTACTGCTGTTTAGGCTCTGCATATTATAACAAATATCAGTGCCACAACCAGTATCCAATACCTATAAGGTAGAACTTGAAGTAATAACATGAATACCTGAGAAAGTAGTCTCATACATCAACTTCAACTCCTCATAATCTTCCATGAATTTAATGCAATCTCTCTTCCAATGCCCAGTCTCTTTACAGTAGCAACACTTACCAACGTAAGATGTATCTGACTCGGGCTCAGAAGACACACGCTTGCCATGATTCAAAATCTGGACAACTTTGTCTTCACCCTTGTCAGTACTAGGTTTAGTAAACCTACCCTTCTCCTTCATGAGATTATACAGGGTACTCTTCACGTTTGGCTCAACTGTCTTGAGCATATCATGCAGTTCAGTCAGCGTCTTCGTTAAGCCTTTCTTGATATAGTTCCTTTTGAACTTATCATAGCTTGACGGCAGTGACTGCAGAATGATCTCAATTGCCAATTCTTGGCTAACTGGATAATCCAGTTTCCTCAGGTTATCAATGTAACCCATCATTTTACTGACATGAGGACTCACTGGATGATCATTTGGTAGCTTGCAGCTAGTGAGAGACTTAACCAACTGGTATCTCTCCACTCTTACCTGCTCCTGAAATTTCAATTTCAGGCTGCTGATCATCTCTATTGGCGACTCCATGTTCTCATATTGCTTCAGCAAATCTGAGTCCATGGTAGCCAATATCAGACCACGCACATCTACCGCATCATTATAATGCTTATTCCAAGCATTATATACTGCATGAGAGGCATTGGACCCGATCCTCTCGGGGAGAGCTCTTTCAAGGACATAGTCCTTTCTCTCCTGCCTAAGGACTAGCCTCAGGTTCCGCGACCAAGTCAAGAAATTTGATCCGTTCAGTTTGTCCATCTCAAGGACAGACCGGATCGAGAAAGTGTTTTGATTGTTTGTGCTATTCATAACTGAAATTTAGAGATAAATAGAGTTTTAGTTATTTAGTTCATAAAAGAGTAATCTTAATAACTTATAAGAAAACTCGCATTGCATTCAAAATTTCTTTTGTTTAACCTCATAAGAATGCAATGATTCCGAGACCCATGTTCAGCTAAATCCAAAGTGGGCCACTGGCCGTCACCCAGAAGTAGCTTCACTTGGTAAGCATACACACAGCTAGTTATATCCAATAACTCTCGGTTGTGAATTGGGCCCAAGGCCCAATACACCAGATGTCTCAAGGCCCGGGACTCCCGATGGCCCAGTCAAGGAAACCAATCTCTTACAGCCAAATAATCACTAAAGTCTGGGACTCCCAATGAAATTAGTGACTATATACTACTTTACTTACGCAAAAACAGACACCTCACACTGTAAGCCATATCTGTAATTGAATAAGCGTTAAGTAGCTGACAAGATTGGGCAAGACATCCAAGCTTGATATTGGTTTTGAGGATTTTAGGTTTTTTTTCAAAAATAGAAGATTACTATTTTGGGAAACTTTCCAATTCAGGTAACTTACTAAATATGGAAACTTTCTATTTTAGGAAACCTACTTATTTTAGAAACTTTCTAAATTCAGAAACTTATTATATTTAGAAATTTCCTAACATGCCAAAATTAGAAACTTCTAATTAAAGAAACTTTCTAATTTAATGTTTTATTAAAGTTTTCGGTTGGGTCACAAATTATAGGCCCAATTCTTGGCCCAAGACCACATAATTCCAATTGGCCCAATAATTTGACATAACCGAGTCGGTTCATTAACTCTGGTCCGAGACCAAATTAACTACTAAATCCAACTGGTTATTTACTAAACCAGACCAGCTCTAAATTATTTGGTCCAACCAAATCAAACTTAGACCAGCCGTCGGTTTAGGTTAAAATTCAATTTTGAATTTAAATCCGGTCTAACCAGAAATTAAATAATACCAATTGTATTAAATAATTTCCAGCAAACCGCGATTTGGGTTAACCGCTTGAACCACCAATTAAATTGGATCGGTTCGGTTAAGTCCAAAACCAGGAAGAAACACCTTGTGTTTTAGCCAATTTTGACCTAACTAGCGGTTTAAGGCTAGTGACCATTGAATCGCGATCAGCCCAAGGCTCGATCGGTTCATGCGTCACGGGGTGGGAGGAGATCGATACAGCATCCGTCAATAACCGATCGGTTTGATCGTTATACCCGGCATGCTTATCGATCGATTTCAATTATCAAACAAGCTAAAACAACAATAATAAGACAAAATTCACTTTGTCGATTGTTGCAGGTTTTGATAAGTCAACAGCGATTCGTTTGAAACTCAATTCAATAATTGATTCACTTAAAGACAAAACATGTTAACAAGTGATTCACTTAACAAACCAAACACGTTTATTCAAATCGATTCATACTTAAATTACCTTAAGTCAATATGCGATCGTGACATCACTTAAAAACAAAAGCGATTTTGACCTTATACAATTCAATAATCGAATCAATTAATTCAGCAAAGTCAAACATGATTCACGTTCACTTAACAGTCATGACATTCACTTAATTATCAAACCAAATCGATTCATGACATACATAAAAGACAAAAACGTATTTGACTTTTCCAATTAATTCAACAATCACTAAAGGACAAAATCAATAATCACATTATCGATTCTTAATTGATTGAACAAAATCAATAAGCGATTATGAACTATTAACAAACAATATCATCAAGCGATTATGACAATTGAATTTGACCTTTCCATTATCGAATCATAACAATCACATATGAACAAAACCGATTTTAAATATCAACCAATTACAAATCGATTCTTATGATTATTAAGCAAAGTCAAAATCAATTCATACAAAGATCCAAACAGCAAAAACCTAACGACCTAGGCTCTGATACCACTGAAGGATTATGTGTGTTCATGGTGTAATTGTCAGGTTACAACCTAGCACATAATCATCTAGGATCTAGGTGATTTGCAATTGAATCATAAACAGATCAGGATCATTACCTTATGATTGCAGCGGATTAATCAATGGAATATCGAGATCTGCAAGAGCTGATTATCACCGGCTCCTCCTAGGTATCCACACGCTTACAAGCTACGGATCAGGCTGCTAGACCAAGCTCGGAATCAACAGAGAGAGAGGAAGACGGCCAGGGTGAAAAATCGCAGAAGCATAGGGCTTCCCTGCGCCTTTCCTTCCTTATATGGGCCCAAGTAATTAAACTAATGGCTCATTAGGCTTTTGGGCCCAAGGCCCAAATCAGACAAAAGACTGTCTTTTGTCTGGCCCAATTCTCTGTACAAATACAGTAAATGCCTTGCATCTTACCGTATTAATTCCTTTTTAACTTTCCCGTTAGCTATGGTGTGTGACCCTTTGGGATCATACAATACTGGTAATAAGTCCTAAACTTATAGATCATGAGCGGGCTCTAGCAAGTCATCATGATCACCCAGTATTTATGACTTATGTCGGATCTCGACACTTATCATACTTTCTAGAGATAGTACGGTAGATTTCAGGACATTCCCAACATTAAGAGATTGGTTTACTTGACTGTGCCATCAAAATCGTTTTGGGCTCAGAGACATCAGGTGGATTGGATATAACTAGCAAAGTTGTTGCTTACCTAGATAGCTAAAATTTGGGTGATAGCCAGTGGCTCACTCAAGTTTAGGGAAGTATGGGTCTTGGATCATTATATTCATCTGAGGAAACATTGTTTTGAATATAATGCGAGTTTTCTTAATAGTTAAGACTTCTCATTTCTTGAACATCATAACTAAACCTTTTTCCTTTCTTTGTTCTCAGCTATGACTAACACTCATAACAACTCTTTCTCCCTGCGATCCGTCCTTGAGAAGGACAAGTTAAATGGATGAATTTTCTCGAATGGTATCGGAACTTGAGAATTGTTCTCAAGCAGGAGAAAAGGGACTATGTCCTGGAAACTGTTCTCCCTGAAAAACAGAGAGCCAATGCTCCACATGCAGAAAGGAGTGCTTGGGATAAGCACTCTAATGATGTGGTCGATGTAAATTATCTCATGTTGGCTACCATGAACTCGGATTTGCAAAAGCAATACGAGAACGTGGAGTCGCCAGTGGAGATGATCACTAGCCTGAAAAATATGTTTCAGGAGCAAGCACGAACTGAGAGATACCAGACGGTTAAATCTCTCATTGAATGCAAGCTACCAAAGGACGGTCCAGTCAGTCCTCATGTCATTAAGATGATGGGTTATATTGATAACCTGGGGAAGCTGGATTGTCCCATTAGCCAAGAGTTGGCTACTGACATCATTCTGCAGTCACTGCCGTCAAGTTATGATCAGTTTGTTATGAACTATAACATGAACAACTTGACGAAGACATTGACTGAACTGCATGGCATGCTCAAGACAGCCGAGCCTAATATCAAGAAGAGCACTCCAAATGTACTTATGGTACAAGGAGGTAAGAAGTTTAAGAAACTTGGCAAAGGTAAGGGAAAGGGCAAGGTGAAGGAATGTTTAGATGAATCCTGATTCATTCTCTGATTCAGATTATCCTAAACATGCGGATCTAGGTTCTCTTGATTAGAAACAATTGTTGATCTCACCTTATACCTGTTTATGCAGCGGAAAGGGATGGTATGGTCAGAGATCAGAGAGTCACCGAGGGATAACTCCTCCAGAGGTTCACACACGCACACCAAGCAGGAAGAGAGGCTGCTAGACCGAGCTGAGGAGGCGTCGCAGGAGAGAGAGAGTTGGCGGCTGGTTTAGGGTTGAAGAGGAAAACAGACTCGAGTTTTATTTATAAAACTCGTCCGGTTCCTCTTGGGCCATTTGGCCGTTCGCGCACTGTGTCGATCGACACATCATGTGCATCGATCGACACACAATGGCTAAACCCTTTTATTCTCTCTAAGTACAGTAAATGCCTGGCACTTTTACCGTACTTCTGCTAAGCCGTTCCTACACATTTTCCTGTTAGCTTAGGCGTGTGACCCATATGGGATCATATAATAGAGGCAATAAGTCCAAGACTTATAGATCATGAGCGGACTCTAGCAAGCCATAATGACCCCCAGTATTATATGACTTATGTCTGATCATTGACATACTCTTACTTTCTAGAGACAGTACCGAGATTACTGGACACAATTCCAACAATCTCCCACTTGTACTGGAATCTCTGTATTCATAATCCTTTTGTCTCAATATCTCGATTAGTCATAAGGCAAGATTAGTGTCATCCTTATAAAGCCTAATCTTGTTCATCGGACTCTGATTTGATACTGACAATCCAAACGACTCGGGACAGTCCGTTTGAGCATGGCCATGCATTTTCCAGTATTCAAATCTCCGATTGGCCTAGAGATATTCACTCCATTTATATTGGAGGGACAAATCCCGTCTTGTTCCATCACTGTAAACTACTCATTTCATAATACACCCAAACAAGGTCCTTATAACTATCGCTTAACGACAGCATTAGACAATGATCAAAGCGCATTAGTTCATGTGCAGTCACATGCATGCGAACTCAGGTCTAAGGACTATACTCTATAGTCGTAGTAAGAATCTCTTATGACACAGATATAAATATCCTGAAGAGTTCTTATAATCGGGTCATGTCCGGTCGTATGTACCCAACATACACCTATGTACTGACTTTGATGCCGCGCATCTATGACACACTGAGACTTTGTCATAAGTCACATACCAATCTAGTCTTACACGGTTGTTGGTGTTCCAATTTCAACAACCTTCGACTAGGGACAGGATGATATAAGCCATCTATCAAATATAGGGTCTCATGATCAAGCTAAATGACTTTGATAACTCAAGATCAAGTCACTTACTTCGATGACCTATAAAATGGTTCATATCATTTTGGAACGATTATTTCATCACAGTTAAAATAATCTTGAAATAATAATTTCAATAAACATCATAAAATGATTTACAAGAACATATCTAATAACTAAATAAAGCCCTTTAATAACTCCCACTGAAATTAAGACTGCATCTTAATTTCACTTATCCTACAACAACAGTCCGCGACTCGTGCTTAGGCCTAAGGAGTGGCTTCGTTAATAGATTAGCAACGTTCTCATTCATTGAAACTTGCTGATCTACTTAACATCTCTGTCATTTATCTCACGGAATAGGTTATACCTACCCTCAAGGTGTTTGGACCTCTGATGTGCAGCTAGTCTCATCTATGCTGGGAATCACATCAAGTTCAGTGACGAACTCTTCTTTCCAAACAACCTCTTTCGCCGCTTTCCAAGCTGCGAAATGTTCAGCTTAAGTCATGGAGTCAGCAACAGTGCCTTGCACCGCCAGACAGACACAAGATATAACCGGACTGTGACCGGAAATCATCTTTGTCCATTGGAAACTTGCCTTTCAGACTCTACCGACTCACAGCACTTCACTTTCTCCGTAAATCAAGAATTTATCCTTAGTATTCCTTGAATACTTTAGGATATTCTTTACGGCAATCCAGTGATTCTTTGCTGGATTTGACTGGTCTTTACTTGTCTTGCTTAACATTAAAATAACATCAAACAAGTACGTTTTATGGCATACATGATGGATCCAATTGCCGACGCATATGGAATCTCATCCATGCATTCAAGCTCAGCAGATATCGTAGGATACTGTTTCTTGCTTAACGTAATGCCATGTGACATTGGCATAAAACCCTTCTTGGATTGCTGAAAACGTGTAGGACTTTGTCAATTTAAGAATCCTGACATTGTCCTACCAGCTCTTTTGGATCTCTATCTTTAGATCCAAAATCCAAGAACATACGTGGCTTTACCCATGTCAATCATAAAACCAATTCCCAAGCCAGTCCTTTACCGACTGCAGCATTGGGACGTTTTATCCGAGAATCAGTATGTCATCGACATACACTATGAGAAATGCAATATTGCTCCCACTTATCTTTTAGTAAACGCACAGTTCCACTTTGTTCCTGTTCAAGTCAAAACCTTGACTACTTCAACAGAACGAAGATTCCAACTCCGATATGTTTGCTTCCATCCATGAATGGATCGATGAAGCTAACTTACATAAAATGTAATTTTTCGGAGTCCGGGCTCACTTTCGCTTCTTTGAATTTCGCAGATTCGTCGCTTTCAATGATCATCAGATCATGCGAACTTTCAATGATCATCAGGTTCAACTAATAACGAGAAATCACTCTCGGATTAGTGACTGATTCATTCATGTCTGCGAATTTCAGGCTCTACAGGTGTGGATTCTACAGAAATCTGTAAATCCATCCGTTGCTCTCCCTCAACAGGTTGAGCAGCCACTTGTATTTCTCGAATTTCTTCGAGTTATACTTTTACTCCCACTGTTCTTCTTGGAAAGTAACTTCCCTTCTTAGAAAACAGAATGGACGTAAAAGTAACAAGCCTTGGTTTCCCTAGGACAACCAGCGAAGTAGCTCAACTACAAATACTCAGTAAAGACGAATTTGGATCGATTCCAATCCACATTTACGTGGTGTCTTTCAACTGATATTAGTGGAACTATTTCAGCGTAAACTTAGGTATTTTAGAGCGTTATTCTTCAAGAATATCATGGAAGATTCGTGTGACTCATCTTTAATCATTTCTTATAAGATCTGATTCTTTCTCACAGAAATACCTCAAGGTTTTCAGGAGAATTGAGCTGTGAAATGACTTCACACTCATTCAGATGATCACACCATTAATGACTCAAGTATTCTCACTCTCGATTTAATTCAGAGTCTTAATACTTCTGTCACTCAGATTCTATACCTCATTCTGGAACTCTTTCGACCATGTCAAAGAATTCCGACTTGTGTCTCATCTAATGAACACAGTCTTACTCACTGAGTTAATCAGTAGAGACAATGAAGTACAGGAAATTTTCTCTGGCATTACTGCTCATCGGACCACATACATGAGTATGTTCAATCTCCAATAAGCCTTTGGGCCTTTCTCTAGCTCGGCTAAGATAGGCCCCTTTGTCTTTTGGTCCAGTAAACAGAATTCAAGTCTCATAAGATATCCGATCAAATGAGCCCAATAGTGCATAACTATGGGATTTCTGAATCCGACTTACTCTATGTGACCAAGACTTTTATGCCAAGAAAAATCAGGTTTAATTCATCAGATTTAAACCAATTTGGTATTTATGTTATATTTAGGCACTCTTTGGTTTAAGATATAAAACCCATTCCTTGAATAGGGTGCTACAATTAATATTTCATTAAGATCAAAAAGAACAAAACTTGTCTTTTATCAAAATGAAAAACATTCAAATTCTTACAAGAAAATGAAAGACAACTCTGCTTAAAGCAGGTTCATTGTAGCAATTACTTAATACAAAACCAAGCCTCGAAGGCATCTACAAGTGAAAATCCTACGGCTGAGGCAGCGTCCATAGCTCCTTCCAGACATGTAGATCCACTTGTCCTTCCTTCAACATTCTACTGTTGCTTAGGCTCTGCATATTATCACAAATATCAGTGCCACAACCAGTATCCAATACCTATAAGGTAGAACTTGAAGTAATAACATGAATACCTGAGGAAGTAGTCTCATACATCAACTTCAACTCCTCATCATCTTCCATGAATTTAATGCAATTTCTCTTCCAATGCCCTGTCTCCTTACAGTAGCAGCACTTACCAACGTAAGAGGTATCTGACTCGGGCTCAGAAGACACACGCTTGCCATGATTTAAAATCTGGACAACTTTGCCTTCACCCTTGTCAGCTTTAGGTTTAGTAAACCTACCCTTCTCATTCATGAGATTATTCAGGGTCCTCTTCACGTTTGGCTCAACTGTCTTGAGCATATCATGCAGTTCAGTCAGCGTCTTCGTTAAGCCTTTCTTGATATAGTTCCTTCTGAACTTATCATAGCTTGACGGCAGTGACTGTAGAATGATCTCAGTTGCCAATTCTTGGCTAACTGGATAATCCAGTTTCCTCAGGTTATCAATGTAACCCATCATTTTACTGACATGAGGATTCACTGGATGATCATTTGGCAGCTTGCAGCTAGTGAGAGACTTAACCAACTGGTATCTCTCCACTCTTATCTGCTCCTGAAATTTCAATTTCAGGCTGCTGATCATCTCTATTGGCGACTCCATGTTCTCATATTGCTTATGCAAGTCTGAGTCCATTGTAGCCAATATCAGACCACGCACATCTACCGCATCATTATAATGCTTATTCCAAGCATCATATACTGCATGAGAAGCATTGGACCCGATCCTTACGGGGAGAGCTCTCTCAAGGACATAGTCCTTTCTCTCCTGTCTGAGGACTAGCCTCAGGTTCCGCGACCAAGTCAAGAAGTTTGATCCGTTCAGCTTGTCCATCTCAAGGACAGACCGGATCGAGAAAGTGTTTTGATTGTTTGTGCTAGTCATAACTGAAAATTAAGATAAAAGGATTTTTAGTTAATATGTTCAATATGATTAATCTCGCATTATACTTAATATGATTAATCTCGCATTATATTCAATAACATAAGTTACCCTCAATAGAATACAATGATTCCAAGATCCACATATAACTAAGATTAAAGTGGGCCACTGGCCGTCACCAAACCTCAGCTTATATCGGTAAGCCCTATGTCGGCTAATTATATCCGTGATATAACTCTTGGTTGATGTCTCAAGGCCCGGGACTCCCGATGGCCTAGTCAAGAAAACCAGACTATACAGTCATGTAATCATTAATGTCTGGGACTCCCAATGACATTTATGAATCACAAACCGTCTTATCCACGCAAAAGTAGACACCCTCACACTGTAAGGCCATGAATACAATTGAATGGGCTTCGACAGCTGACATAGACTGGGCAAGACATCCAACGCTTGATATTATTTGAGGTTCGTAGGTTTATTAAAATTTCATTCCCAAAATAGAAGATTACTATTTCGGGAAACTTTCTATTTTGGAAACCTACTATTTTAGGAAACTTTCTAAAATTGGAAACTTTCTAAAACCGGAAACTTTCTAACTTTAGAAATTTCTTTAAAATCCAAAACCCGCAAATCTAGAAACTTCTATTTTAAGAAACTTTCTAATTTCAAAATTTCGGAAACTTTAATTTAAAATCGACTTTATAATTTTATAAAATAAATTTTAAATTAATCTGAAGAAAGACTCAAATAATTGGCCCAATTGTTTTAACTTCTTGGCCCGAGGCCCAAGAATTGGTCCATGTCCAAGACATGACCCAATTGTCCAATTAAATGACATAACCGGTCTGGTTCATTAAAATTGGTCTAACCAAATTTTAATTACTACGATGACCACAATTGTCAACCGGTTATTTACTAAACCGGATTTTCTCAATTTATTTGGTCCAACCAAATCAAATTAGAAAATCCTGGTTTAGGCACAAAATCCAATTTTCGACTTTGGATTTCTTATCCCGGTTTAACTAGAACTTAATAAATTTATTAAGTCTGTTTATTAAACCGTGACGTTTTAAGTTTTAATTAAATTAAACCGAGCCAAAACCCTAACCGCAACAATCGACGCTCTCAGCATCGATCCTGCATCGATCGTGCATCGATCCTGCATCGATCGATGCTCTCACGCGTGCACGAACGGTTAACAGATTTGGCCGAGAGATTCTCGCGAGATCCATGCGATCGTTTGATCGATCCATGCGATCGTGGTCAATCTCTCGCGGTTGCAACGATCGATCCATGCATTGCATCGATCGATGCAATGCGATCTCAGTCGATGCAAAAATCAGTTTAGGTCGCATACCAAATCAATATAGCTTGGTCATGCGATTTTTCAACTGTTTGTTTAGGATTCAATTCTTGTTTCTTAAGTGTTTTAATCTTATCAGTAGATTGATTCAAAAACACCTCTTTAAACAATCCTAAACATGAATCTAAACAAGAAAAACCAGAACCAATAGCTCTGATACCACTGAAGGAATGTTTAGATGAATCCTGATTCATTCTCTGATTCAGATTATCCTAAACATGCGGATCTAGGTTCTCTTGATTAGAAACAATTGTTGATCTCACCTTATACCTGTTTATGCAGCGGAAAGGGATGGTATGGTCAGAGATCAGAGAGTCACCGAGGGATAACTACTCCAGAGGTTCACACACGCACACCAAGCAGGAAGAGAGGCTACTAGACCGAGCTGAGGAGGCGTCGCAGGAGAGAGAGAGTTGGCGGCTGGTTTAGGGTTGAAGAGGAAAACAGACTCGAGTTTTATTTATAAAACTCGTCCGGTTCCTCTTGGGCCATTTGGCCGTTCGCGCACTGTGTCGATCGACACATCATGTGCATCGATCGACACACAATGGCTAAACCCTTTTATTCTCTCTAAGTACAGTAAATGCCTGGCACTTTTACCGTACTTCTGCTAAGCCGTTCCTACACATTTTCCTGTTAGCTTAGGCGTGTGACCCATATGGGATCATATAATAGAGGCAATAAGTCCAAGACTTATAGATCATGAGCGGACTCTAGCAAGCCATCATGACCCCCAGTAATATATGACTTATGTCTGATCATTGACATACTCTTACTTTCTAGAGACAGTACCGAGATTACTGGACACAATTCCAACACAAGGCCGTCCAGGTTGAGAACCAGGACGCGCCTGCGCCAGCCCCTAAGCCCAAGCCTGGCCCATCTGTGACTGATAAGTGCCATAACTGCAAAGAGCCTGGACATTGGAAGAGAAACTGCAACAAATTCTTGGAAGAGAAGAAGAAGAAGAAGACTTTCGAGACTTCATCTTCATGTATTTATGTTATAGAAGTAAATGTTACTACTTTTGGTTCTACTTCTTGGGTATTGGATATCGGCTGTGGTGCTCATATTTGTACAAATATGCAGGGCCTAAGCAACAGTAGGACGTTGGAAAAGGGACAAGACCTACGCGTGGGTAATGGAGCAAGAGTTGCTGCATTAGCCGTAGGAACATTTAACTTGTCTTTACCTTCTGGTTTGGTTTTAAAGCTTAATAATTGCTACTATGTACCTGCTATAAGCAGAAATATTATCTCTATTCCTGTTTTGGATGTGGAAGGATATCAGTTTTCAATTAAGAATAAATGTTGTTCTTTTGATTACAATGATATATTTTATGGTAGCAGCCCATTAGAGAATGGGCTTTATGTTTTAAACCAAAAAGCACACCAATCTATAACATTAACACCAAGAGATTCAAATCAAATGACACGAATCAGACTTTTCTTTGGCATTGTCGTTTGGGCCACATAAACGAGAAACGGATCCAAAAGCTCCATAGTGATGGGCTTTTGGGCTCATTTGATTATGAATCATGTGAGAAATGTGAATCTTGTTTACTAGGCAAAATGACTAAGGCCCCTTTCAACAAATCAAATGAAAGGGCCAGTGACCTATTGGGCCTTATACATACAGATGTGTGTGGCCCAATGAGCACAAGTACCAGAGGAAATTTTCGATACTTCATTACCTTCACTGATGATTTCAGCAGGTATGGCTATGTCTATCTAATGAGACACAAGTCAGAATCCTTTGAAAAGTTCAAAGAGTTCCAAAATGAAGTACAGAATCAACTTGGTAAAAGTATTAAGGCTCTTCGATCAGATCGTGGAGGAGAATACTTAAGCCAAGAATTCAGTGATCATTTAAGAGATTGTGGAATTGTTTCACAACTCACTCCTCCTGGAACACCACAATGAAATGGGGTGTCTGAGAGGAGGAATCGAACTTTATTAGATATGGTTCGATCAATGATGAGTCTCTCAACTCTTCCATTATCCTTTTGGAGATACGCTCTAGAAACGTCTGCGTTTACACTTAATAGGGTTCCGTCAAAATCAGTTGCAAAGACACCACATGAGATGTCGACTGGAAATGTTCCGAATGTGTCTTTCCTGAAGATTTGGGGTTGTGAAGCTTATGTTAAGAGATTAATTACAGATAAGCTCGAACCCAAATCTTATAAATGCTACTTCGTTGGTTATCCTAAGGAAACCAAGGCATATTACTTTTACAACCAATCCGAGAACAAAGTGTTTGTTGCTCGGAACTGCGTCTTTCTTGAGAGAGAATTTCTTTCCAAGAGAAACAGTGGGAGTAAAGTACAACTCGAAGAAGTTCGAGAACCGCAGGAAAATGCTCAACCCGTAGAGGAAGAGCAACAGTTGGATCTACAAAGAGTTGTAGAGACGGCGCCTGTGGAGCCTGAAATTCGCCGATCCGAAAGGATCCGTCACGAACCCGAGAGATATGGATTTCTCGTAACCAATTGTCATGATTTGTTGATCATTGACAGTGACGAGCCAGCGAATTTTGAAGAAGCGATGATGAGCCCTGACTCCGAAAAATGGCTGAAAGCCGCTGAATCCGAAATGGGATTCATGTCACAAAACCAAGTATGGACTTTGGTTGATTTACCCGATGGTGAAAGACCCATTGAGTGTAAATGGATTTTCAAGAAGAAAATTGATGTGGATGGAAATATTCAGATATATAAAGCAAGGCTGGTGGCAAAAGGTTTCAAACAAATTTATGGTATTGACTATGAAGAAACCTATTCCCCTGTCGCTATGCTTAAATCCATTCGGATTCTCCTAGCAACAGCCGCTCATTATGATTATGAGATCTGGCAGATGGACGTGAAAACAGCTTTCCTTAATGGAATTCTGTAAGAGGATGTGTACATGACACAGCCCGAAGGTTTCATCGATCCTAATGCTGCTAGGAAAGTATGCAAGCTTTATCGATCCATTTATGGATTGAAGCAAGCATCTCGGAGTTGGAATCTTCGTTTTGATGAAGCAGTCAAAAAGTTTGACTTCATCAGGAAGGAAGAGGAACCATGTGTTTACAAGAAGACTAGTGGGAGCGCAATTGCATTTCTCGTATTGTATGTAGATGACATACTTCTTCTCGGAAACGACGTTCCGTTGTTACAGTCTGTTAAGGCTTGGCTCGGAAGTTGTTTTTCAATGAAAGACATGGGAGAAGCCGCGTATATTCTTGGAATAAGAATCTATAGAGATAGATTAAACAAGTTAATTGGACTGTGTCAAGATACTTATATCGATAAAGTCTTACACAAGTTCAAAATGCATGATTCCAAGAAGGGCTTCATACCAATGTCTTATGGCATAAGTCTCAGCAAGAAGCATTGTCCTGAGACACCTGCTGAGCGAGAACGCATGAGTTGGATTCCTTATGCCTCGGCATTGGGATCCATCATGTATGCCATGCTTTGTACTCGTCCAGACGTTGCTTGTGCTTTAAACATGACGAGTAGATACCAATCTGATCCAGGTGAAAGTCACTGGACAGCCGTCAAGAATATTATGAAGTATTTGAGAAATACTAAGGATAAATTCTTGGTGTACGGAGGAAGTGATGAGCTGGTAGTAAGTTGTTACACAGACGCAAGTTTTCAGACGGACAAAGATGATTTCCGATCGCAATCTGGTTACATCTTTTGCCTGAATGGCGGTGCAGTCAGCTGGAAGAGTTCTAAGCAGGACACTGTAGCAGATTCCACGACTGAAGCTGAGTACCTCGCTGCTTCTGAAGGGGCAAAGGAGGCTGTTTGGATCAAGAAGTTCATCACTGAACTTGGTGTGATTCCTAGTATTTGTGAGCCAGTGGCTTTGTATTGTGACAACAATGGAGCCATTGCGCAAGCAAAGGAACCTAGATCACACCAGAAGTCCAAACACATAGAAAGGAGATATCACCATATCCGTGATATTATTAATAGAGGAGATGTGAAGATCAGCAGAGTCCCGACGGATGAGAATGTTGCTGATCCACTGACCAAGCCTCTCCCAAGGCCTAAGCATGAGTTTCATACTGCTGCTGTAGGCATTAGATTTCTTAAAATGTGATCTTGATTTCAGTGGGAGTTATATTTGTTTTAGTTATGTCATGATGTTCACAAAACATAATAGTTATGTTAATTTAATGAAATTTGTTTCAGCATTATTTAATTGTGTTATTAAATAATAGTCCCAAAGTAATTTATGACATTTTATAGGTCGTCAAGTATGTGACTTGATCATGAAACCCTATAAGCAATAAATGACATAAATTATAATGGTCCCTGGTCGAGGTTGTTAAAGTGGGACATTAACAACCACGTGAGACTAGTATGTGAGGTGACTGATGACTATATTTCTTGGATTCATTAAAAAGAGTATTAAAGTCAATCACATAGATATGTGTTGGAGAACACATGATCGGACATGACCCGTTAATGAGAACTCTACAAGATGTTATATGAGTGTCATAAGAGCTTCTCATTACGACTATAAAGTATAGTCCTTAGACCTGAGTTCATCATGATTTCTTACTTATGGATTGGTCCGTCTTGACTTTGTCAAACGTCAACCGTAACTGGTGATTATAACGACACTGATTAGGAGTATCATGAGATATGAAAGGGGCATGGATGGAACAAGATGGGATTTGTACCTCCTATATAACAGGAGTTGAATATCTCTGGGCCTATAGAAGATTTGATACTGGAAATGCGTGGCTGCGCTCAAACGAGGTGATTGTCAGTCGTTTGTTTTATCAGTACAAATCAGGATTCGATAAACGTGATCTAGCTTAATAAGGATGACACGGTTCTTGCCTTATGCTAGATTGAGATATAGCTACAAAGGGATTAAAGGAATAGATGATTCCAGTACAAGTGGGAGATTGTTGGGAATGTCCTGAAATCTATTGTACTTACTCTAAGTGAAAGTCGTATTGTCGAGATGAGACAATCAAATAACACTAGGTAGTCATAATGCTTTGCTAGAAGCCACTTATGATCAATGAGTTGAGAACTCATTGCTAGTGTTATATGATCCTACAGGGTTACACACCTAAGCAAACTGGACGTTAAAGACGAGGTTGATCATTAATGTAATGATCTAGTGAATGCATATTTGATATTCATTCGATATCAATATTCTGGGGCAGTGTCAATCGACACAAAGAGTGTGTCGGTCGACACAACTCGCGGATTACCAGATTAATTCGGTATAATCGTTGGTTAATTCCATTGTGGTTTAAGTCGACATATATAAGATATATGGTCGAGCTAAACTCAAACTTAACCTAATTCACAGCCACCAGAACGAGAATAGAAACCTCTCAAGAGATTTGATCTCCATAGGTACTAGCATCCCTGCTGTTCAGTTTGTGTGCGTGTGGATACCAGTAGAGGCACAGCGTTTGAGGTGCTTCGTGATCTCGACTAATTGCAAAACTTCCGCTGCAAATCACCAGGTAATCTCGAGATCTGATAGATTCAATTATATGAACCCTAGATCCTAGGCTTGGAATTCATACTAGGATTGCCTAATTGGATTAGGATCTGCTAGAAATTCCATCACCTAGTATCTTGGAGCCAGTGGCTTTGTTTTGTGACAACAATGGAGCCATTGCTCAGGCGAAAGAACCCAGGTCACACCAGAAGTCCAAACACATAGAGAGGAGATATCACCTGATTCGTGATATCGTCAATAGAGGTGAAGTGAAGATCAGCCGAGTTCCGACGGACGAGAATGTCGCTGATCCTCTGACTAAGCCACTCCCAAGGCCCAAGCATGAGAGTCATACGACTGCTGTAGGCATTAGAGATCTTAAGATGTAATCTTGATTCTAGTGGGAGTTTTGTGGTTTTATTTTAGTTATATTAAGATGTTCTTGTAAACATACTTTTGGATATGTTTAATGAAATTTGATTTCAGCATTATTTATTGTGATCTAAATAATGGTCCCAAAATAAGTTTATGCCATATTATAGGTCATCAAGTCGAGGACTTGATCATGAAACCCTATAAGTTATAGATGACATAAATCATGATGTGTCCCTAGTCGAGGTTGTCAAAGTGGGACAATGACAACCGCGAGAGACTAGCTTGTGAGGTGACTATTGACTAAGTTTCATGGAGTCAGTGATATGAGTATCACAGTCAGTCACATAGATATATGTTGATGAACATATGATCGGACATGACCCGCTATAGAGAATTCTTCAAGATAGTTATATTTGTGTCATGAGAGATTCTCATTACGACTATAGAGTATAGTCCTTAGGCCTGAGTTCATCATGCTTTCTTACATATGAATTGGTGCACTTTGACCTTGTCAAAAGTCGACCCGTAACTGGCGGCTATAACGGCATTGTTCAGGTGTATCATGAAGTGTGTATAGGAACATGGATGGAACAAGATGGGATTTGTCCCTCCTGAATAACGGGAGATAAATATCTCAGGGCCTATCGAAGATTTGATACTGAGAAAATGTGTGGCCGCACTCAAACGAACTGTAGTTCAGTTGTTTGTCTTGTTCAGTATAAGATCAGGAGTTCGATAAACACGATGTTGGCTTAATAAGGATGACACTAATCTTTCCTTATGCCAAATCGAGATATAGAGACAAAAGGATTATAGGAATTGATGATTCCAGTACAAGTGGGAGATAGTTGAGATAGTGTCCTGAAATCACACTTGTACTCATTCCTGATGATAGTTGTGAGTCGAGATCAGACATTCGTATAATACTGGGCGGTTGCAATGTTTTGCTAGAAGCCTCTTGCAATCTGTAAGTTGTAAACTTACTGCCAGTATTATATGATCCTATAGGGTCACACACCTAAGCAAACTGGAAGCATAAATATGGGAATGATCATTATGGTAATGATCATGTTGATGTGTATTAGATACACATTAATATTGAGTTTAGAGTGGTGTGTCGATCGACACAGTATGTGTGTCGATCGACACAGATCGGGTTTCGAAACTTACGTTTCGATTTTATGACTTAAACGAATTGGATTAACCAAAGCTCGGTTTAAGTCATTCCAGGTCTTTATATAAACTTATAGTTTCGACCTGGAACCCTAGCCGTTCACTTTTTTCTTGACAGAGAAAGCAGAAACACCAAAACTCAGAAATCCCAAGATCCGGCACTAGCATCCCGGCTTTCCAGGTTTGTGTGCGTGTGTATCTTGTAGAGGCGAAGCATCGGAGTCGCTACTGATCTCGTTTCACCAATCATTCCGCTGCCAGTACAAGGTAAGAACGAGGTTAGTGATTCAATATAATGAACCCTAGATCCTAGGCTTTCCAACACAACTGTCTCACCAGATCAGGATAAAGCTCGTAGTACTGCATAGGCATCGTCCCTAACCCAATATCCTTAACCAATGTGTGCACCTGCCTATCAATGCCCAAGATCTTGCAAGTCTGATAGTCAGCAAATTTGGTGGGCTGAATGTCCATACCCAACCAACCGTTGTAAAGCAACGTGTCGTAATCATCCCAATGCTCTAATATCGGTCTGTCAGTGAACTCTGCACTCTTAACCAAGGCCTTAGGTGTCTTATCCCATACTCTGTCTGTCGGAATCGGATCCATCTCTTCCTTAGGCCACGGAAACTGTATGGCCTCCCGGTCTCTCTCTGATACGGCTCAGGCGGTAGCGAATCTCGCGTAAACCACTCATCTGGAGGAGGAGACTGATCTGCAGCAACTGGAGTAGCTCTGCCGCGCTTACGAGGCAGTCTACGAGGAGGCATCTGAAATCAAAGAGATAAGAACCCGCAAAATCAGCACCTTAAACGACATCAAATTGAGCAATATAAGCAGCTTATTCACGTTCTATGTCTGTCAAATTCGCGCAAATGACAAGTCTCATCACAAAAATCGAATTTTTCAGAAACTTGCAAAATTGAACATGAAAACTACTTAGGGATCTTCATTCCTCTACCAGATAACCTAAATCAATACCACATCATCACGGAATCAAGTTTCAGGAGCTAAAATTCGAACTTTTCACCTTGGAGCCGAATCTGTAAAATCGAGTTCGAGTGAGCTTACCTTGGAATCGACTGAAATTGACCAAAGATATGGAAAGAGGACAAAAAATCGAGCAGGTTGGGCACTTGAATCGTTAAAAACGGTTAAGAATCGGGAGAGTAATCGGGAGAGGCGATTTTTGTTTAGGGTTCGTCGCGAGAAGAAATGAGGAAGAAGAAAGAAGGAGAAGGGTTAATCTGCACTTACCTGCACGTGACTGCATCGATCGTCACAAAATGTGCAACGATCGTTGCAGATCGTGATTGGTTGGACCGAAACCAAACCAATCCGATTGTTCGGTTTAAGCTCCTTGGACCGTTGATTTCAATTTGGACCAGCTGTGTCGATCGTTGCACAGGACCGGCTGTCATAGAAGTATTTCCTTGAAGTGGAGGTTTTCGATTGATGTGGTATTGATTTCATGGGTCCTTTCCCTCATCCTATGGGAACAAGTTCATCTTGGTTGTTGTGGACTATGTATCTAAGTGGGTTGAAGCAATTGCTAGTCCAACCAATGATGCTTCAGTGGTTCATAAGCTGTTTACGACCATCATTTTTCCTCGATTTGGAGTTCCTTAGATTGTGATAAGTGATGGAGGATCTCACTTTATCAAAAAGGTCTTTTAGAAACTACTGAAGAAGCATGGTGTTCATCATCGTGTGGAAACTTGATGTAAGATCCAGGAGGACCTCACTCGTATACCGGCTAATGGCTCAAGGGAGTGGGACTGAGGTTGCTCTCTCCTATGGGCCATGGGATAGTTGGTTGACAATGGGGGCTTTGCAGCTGGACTGAGGTCGTTCTTTGTGAAGGCTGAATGGATGGGTGGATTCGAACAAGAACCAGTAACCAAGACTCTTCATTAAAAGTGGCAGCCACACGATTCTTGTAAGGTTCACAACTGTCAAGGTCTAGAAACCAACTAGGTTTTCCTTCTTCCAATCAAAACGTAACTTGACAATACAAGGGCTTTATAGCCTAGTCTTAATGAAACAACGACTTGGGCTATAATAAAAGCCTTTACATGAAAATAACATATATAAACAAAAGGCCTTATGGCTGTTTGGTAGCAATTGGGCTTCATGGGTCGGGCATTCTATCTCTTCCTGATAGATTGGGCCTCGGACTACCTCGTTAAAAACCTTGGAAAAAAACCAGTGGGATAAAACCTTGCGAGGAGAAAATAGTATAACATTTGGCCCACAGAGATGTTGCAATGCCCCTTTTGGCTTCCAAGTATAGATTTGAGGTGAATCAAACCTGTGAGCTTCTAAATAGGACAAGTTCAGAAACCATTGTGTTAGAACTTGAGTAACATCTTCATCTTAACTATCATTGGATTTATTCCAACTCTCATGGATTTCCTGATGATGCAAGATTCCAGAACAAGTCAATTTGTTGCTTGATTCATCCTGGTCCGTTTTGAGGTCTCCAATAAGTGGCAGTTGGTCTCCATCGGGTTCCTTGGAAGTCTTCGGTATTTTAAATTTCTTAACTTCCTCATGTGACAGTCTATTGAATCACTAATACTTTGTGATGATTCCTTGGGGATTTAAGTTTCTGGAAAAAGTTGAGTTGTAGCTTAACTCCTCTAATTAGGTAGATATGCCCCAAAACGGACACTTATTTCCTTGGTACGATCAATTTGCTTCTCTCTAAGGGCATATACCGGCTTGGTGAGCCATCCTCTAGTCTGCTGGGATGATGATGTCTTGATGTCCTCATCATACTCTCCCTCTTGAAAAGTTTTTGACCTCGAAACTGTATAACTTGCACCAAGAGAAAGAAAGTTAGATTTCATGCAGATTTGGGAGTCCATGCCTTACCTTGATGGATCCGAGACTCATTGATGTAAGGGCTATCAGGAGGTTCTCCTTTGAGTTAGTGATTCACGATAACGCCTCTGCTATGGCTTGGGCACCATGAACGAGCTTATGTACCATCATCTTTTGTGGTCTCGGTATGCAGCTTCCAAGAATGGGTAGTACTTCTTTCGGTTCTTCTCTTTGGTTCCAGAAATAAGATGGACACACCTTTGGCAAGAAACAAGTTAATTAGGTGTTCTTTAAGACAGGATAAACATGCTGAACATATATTCTGATTAAGGTTTAATTGTGGTTTTAAAACATGTTCTCATTCCTCGTTTGCTTTCAAGTTCATTAGGTCTATTAGTACTGCTTTGGATTCATTAGAGATAGTTTTTTTAAAGAAAGTCTTACCTGATTAACGCTCTTAGCTCTTTTTGGGTCGGGCAGATCCCATTTGACCTCATGCCTGCCTCCGGTCTGTGGGTCAGTCTCCGTCCTTATGGGGCTGGTCGTGGCTGTTCTCCTTAAACACTTGGTTCGGCTTTAATTAGGACTAGGTTTGTTGTTTCAGGTGTGTCAGTCCTTTCTTCACAACTCCTTAGGTTATAAAATCCATAGTGGAGTTGGTACCTACATGATCCCCTAAGGACAAGAGCAAGTGCATCATTTCTGTTCTAAAAAGTTAAATGACGTGTGACATAATATATAAATTTATTTGTACATCTTAATAAGCTGGAAGGTGATCTGCGTTGTGACTGCGTCTGTGCTACAATTGGTGGGGATTGCTAGACCACGATCGTTCTGCCATGACTCCTCTTTTGATACTTCTAGATGGTTTTTGATGTCGTCTTTCGTCACTAAAAACAAGTCTATATTAATAGCACATTGTAATAACACGGTTTATAAACTATTATTAAAAATGAGTTTATAATTTTGATTACTATATAATAGTATTTAATAAACGCCAAGATTAAATATCACTAACCTGAAAACTAAATTTTTTGTCAAGAAAACTAAAATACTTAGTCCAATAATATTTAGCCAAAAAATTTCACAAGCACCACTACATAGTTATTTTCTCTCAATCCTCACTTAGCCTTAATTTGTCTTTTCTCTAGTATTAAATCATCGATACGTTCTCTCTACCTCCATCCATTTTTCAATTTCTTCTTCATTTCATTCATTCTCACTATTTTTTCATCTCCTTTTGATTCTCTCTCTGTCTCTCACTCTCTGCAATTCACCGCCTTTGGTTTCAGACTCGTTACAGTCGGGCGGCCTCTCTACCTCCAGCCATTTTTCAATTTCTTCTTCATTTCATTCATTCTCACTATTTTTTCATCTCCTTTTGATTCTCTCTCTATCTCTCACTCTCTGCAGTTCACCGCCTCTGGTTTCAGACTCGTTACAGTCGGGCGGACTTTGTTCGCTGAAGATGCTCTGGCTTCCTCTCCTACTCAAGTTAGTATTGGTTTCCTTACTAGCTTTTGTTTTGTTGTTTCGGATTTGTATAGGGTTTAACATTCTGATTTGCTTGTTTTCGGATTTTACGCAAGGTTGGGATCGAGATCTGTATGGCTGATTGACTTGTTGCGTTGGGAATACTAATATATAGCTTTTGTTTGGCAGATTGATTTGCTGGAGAATCAGGCCATAGAAAATGGTGTTTTTCTGTCCGTGGTGCTGGAGGAGTTTAAGAACAGGAACATATCTGTGTACAACGAGAAATCGTCTCATATGTCCCTCCGTACAGAAGAACAAATCTCCCATGCCCCTGTTATAAGAATCATTTCGTTTTCATTTAAATTAAACATGAGAAAATGGTAAATTACTGAAAAACCGATTGAAGGGCAGGAAATTACCATTCCTACATGGGTCAAACCCAGTTTACTCATACCCATCCCCATGTAATCGGATTCTACCCGGGTTCAAAAAAAAATTACCAAAATTGGGGTTAAAGTCAAAATCCCTAATTCCCAATTTGTTTACATTTTACATTCTTCTCTTCTCCTCTCTCGGATCGACGGAAATCTCGAATCTCCGGTGAGATCAATCAACGACGATGGTGGAGACGAGGAACGCAAGCAAGAAGACGAATCCAAAGAGCCCTGCGGCGGAGAGGGTGTCGAAGAAGAGGCGTCGTGGAGAAGCGGGAGTTGAAGAAACTCACGGAGAATCCTCAGAGGCGTCGGTTCCGGCTCCGACTACTGCTCCGGTTACTGCTCCGGCTCCGGCGAATGTTGAAGGAAATTCGGCGCAGACGAGAAATGAAAAAAAAAGCCGAGGAGAGCTCAACGACGGAGACAGCGGAGGGAGACGACAACGTTTCGACAGAGACGCCGGACGGAGACGACGGAAACATATGAAGAAGTAGAAGACGAAGAAGACGAAGATGGAGGAGAAGACAATGAGGCGGATGAAGAGGCGGATGAATCGGAGGAGGAGGAATCCAATGAGGAGGAGGAGACCGACGGTCCTAATCCGGTAAGTAAAACCCTAGTATAAGTAATACTAGGAAATACTAGGAAAACTAGCTAAGTATATTTGATTTTGTATTACTAGGATAACTAAAAATTACTAGGTTATCTTAGGTAAAACTAGGAGAATATTGTAATACTATGATAACTAGGTAAAACTAGAATAACTTGGTAATACGGATTTCTTGGTAAAACTTGATGATCTAGGTAAAACTAGAATACCTTGGTTATACTGTGTGTTGTTTGTGATACTGTATTTTTTGTTTGCAGGGGGCCTTGGAGGAAACGATAGCCCTGCGACCTCTTAAAATGTACTTCCCGCCAGATCAGTATAGTGAGAGCGTTAATCTACCAACGCGGTGCTACATCGAGGAAACTTTGAAAACTTTTGAGGAATTGAATCTCACTCCGGAGGAGACGTCATGGTTTGAGAACCATCCGCAGTTCTCACACATTTATCACATGCCGAGGAGCAATCACAAGGTTCAACCCATGTGGATGCTTCTGCTGCGTACCGCTGAAATCAAAAGGAAAAAGGAAGCTTGGTTTCTGGTTAACGGCGTTTCCATTCGATATGGGTTACGAGAGCACGCATTGATTTCAGGACTCGACTGCCGCAACTATCCTATCAACTGGAAAAGACAAGGATCCTTGGACTTCAAGAAGAAGTATTTTGACGGGAAGGTTTTACGTGAAGACGTGAAAAAGAAGCTTGACGAAATGGGACCGGATGAGACTGGAGATAGGCTGAAGATAGCGGTGATGTATTTCTTGAGCAGCATTGTTTACTGTCCCAGCAAAACTGGAAACAAAGCCAAACCCGTGTTGGACGTATTTCTAAGACACGTGAATGATCTAGAGTTATGTCAGACGTTTCCTTGGGGAAGATTGTCGTTTGAGTACATGTTGGAGTCCATTTACAAGACGATGGATCATTTTAAAGGGAAGGTGTCGGGCCCATGGACGATTCCTGCTTTTTTGTTCCATTGGAGGTATAATCTTAGGACTTTGCATTTTAACTAATCTTTTTGTAATGTCTAATTATTGAATTTTTTGTAGCTTTTGGCGATTGAGGCCATTCCGAGACTGAGAGACAGCTTCCGAGAAGCTGTACCATTTCCTTACGACGATTGCCCGAGGATGTGCAAGTACAAGTGGAAAAAGGCGACATGAGAGGGTGGCCTCTTGAGACAGTCTACGAGAAACTCGGTGATACCAAGGTTAGTAGTACTTGGTAATACTAGAAGAACTTGGTAATACTAGCAGCAATTGGAAGAATCAAGTATGTTAAAATTTAATTGAGAGTGTTTTGGTAGCCACGTCTAATGAGAATGAGTTGTTGGAAGAGATCATGGAGAAAGAGGACGATGCCGATGAGCATGATATTGTTGTGGAAAGTTGGTGCAAGCGTCTAGACCAAAGATTAACTATTTGGTTTGAAGATATGATGAAAAAAGTTTTGAAAGGGCGACAACCTAAGAAGGAGGCAGGAAGAGTAGAGACGGAACGCCGAAATAACAAGGCTTGTTTGGAAGAGTTGTTTGCCGCGTTTACGAACATGGCAGAGCAGATGAGCTTGCTTGTGGAGAAGGTCACCAAGATGTACGAAAGGATCAAGCATCTTGAAGAGTTTGTGAAGGCTCAGAAGTCTCGGAGAGGAGGTGGTGATGGTGTTTAGAGACACCGACAATTCTCTGCTATGTTGTTTTGTTTTGTTTTTAGAACTTTATTTAGGTAATTCACTCTTTTGCTACAATTTGTTTGGATTGGAAAAGTGTTTGTTGCAACTGTTTTTTTTGGTCAAAACTATGTTGCTATTTCCAAGTAGTATTTTGTTGTTGGTTTGCATTGATCATGGTATAACTAAGTAAACCAAATAATACTAAGTCTTAAACAAAACATAGATAGCAAATTATCAACAATGAAGTTGATGTTAAGTGTTACTTAAACAAAAACAACACATAGTCTCCA